>OY755242.1:20953314-22153314 GCA_963576725.1 Azorinus chamasolen
TATCATGTAATAAACTAAAGACTTTTCACACTGTGTGTGCTCATTCCAATTTAAACATTCAGCATTCAAAGGATTCTTGCTAAACTATCTACCAATAAATGTCAAATAGTGGGGCTAGATTGTCAAATAGAGGGGCTAGATTGTCAAATAGAGGGGCTAGATTGTCAAATAGTGGGGCTAGATTGTCAAATTGTGGGACTAGATTGTCAAATACAGTATAACCTGCGGCCTTTCATTGTTTTGAACTTAGGAGTCTTAACCCTTTGCTTGCTATTCACGTCAATATACCTACCTGTAAAAAGTGAAGACCCAGATGAGACAGCTCCTGCAGGAGATGTCTCATCAGTGTCTGCACTATTTACAAGTTGATTGTGCAACCAGTGCACTCCACAGCAGTGATTGCACCGCGAAATACTTGTACGCAGTGAAGATATATGTAATTATACAACAGGGCATGGGTAAAGAAGGAGAAATGTATTTTTAAATTCAGCAAGAGAAGGGTTAATAATACGAGGCAAAGGTAATGCAGAATGTTCCTTTTGATGGCTGTCTAAGACAGATTCCACTGTAATGGAATTTGAATAAGGTATACAATATTTTGAATCCAATATAATCCATTTGTATACCTGTTAATAGTGTTAAATAAACTGTCTAGATTCCTGTAGACCCAGACTAATGGGATTCTGAAGGAGTCCTGCAGGGTATTCATCACAACAAAATATTTTCGAAAAGTCAGGTCAACACATATGTAGACAAATTCATTAACCCTTTATTATATGGAGACACCCATGACACCTTTGCAAACAGAGATGACCAAGATCAAACGGCTTCTGTCTGCAGGATCCGCTCTGTTTGCTGATGGAATAACATAGATCTGATTCTACAGTTTCATCGACACTTGCCAAACATTCTCTTGTTCATATGCAATTATAAAAAAAACCCAGCTAATTGATATTTGTACCTGCATTAATTAGTTACATGTATAATCAAGGAGTAAAGGGTTTACCATTTCCCTGTTCGGTATTCATGCAACAAAACATGATTTCATGAATATTTTAAGCTGAGTTTTTATAATGTAACCCTGATGAGACGGTTCATTTACTAGACGTTAAAATGTATGTACATTAAAACCTCTCTATAACGGCCACTAAGTTACACCAAGTATTGTGTATTAAAGGCAGGTGGCTGCTTAACGTAAGGTGAAAGTATAACGGAACGCTCCTTTAGGAGCGTTCTGTTTTACTTTCACCTTGCTTTAAGCAATCACCTGCCCTAAATACCAACTAATTAACACAATTTAGTGGTCGTTATAGAGAGGTTTCCCTGTAGTGGTACATGTAAACATGATCGTTTGACATAAGCAGGAGCTTATATGTGTATACAGTAAAACCTCTCTATACCGACCATTAAATTGTGTTTGAGCGTTCTGTTTTACTTTCACCTTGCTTTAAGTAGCCACCTGTCCTAAATACCAACTAATTAACATAATTTAGTGGCCATTATAGAGAGGTTTTACTGCAAACTTTTCAAGGGAATAGTTTGTCTTTGTAGAAGCTGTTGAATCATATGTATATTATTCCATAAGTAAACAGAGCAGACCCTGATCAGACGGCTCCTACAGGAGTCATATGACCTGGGTCTACTCAGTTTGCAAATGCATCAAAAGGCGTTTGTATGAGGGACATACGGGTATTAATCCATTACCTCATACGCTATTTTTAGAAACAACCTCTTTGAATAAATTTACCGAAAAGGAGCATTAACTAGAGAAAAGGAAAATTTTAGAATTTTGTAGTTTGAAACCATTGTGATAAATAGAGCATTTGCTCCTATAGGAGCAAATGCTCTATTTATCACAATGGTTTCACATAGTGACTTTTACAGAGTCGTCAAAAGTCGTCAATATGAGGGAAAGGGTTAAGACATACGGGTATAATCATTATGGGGCAAAATAGATATTGCTTTGAAATCACCACACTATGCTGTGGGTCAAAGTGCATGGACTGAAGGAATTATCAGCTGTTAATATGTACCTGGCACAAAGTAGCTTGAAGGAATTACCAGCTGCAAATATGTTCTTGGCACAAAGTGGCCTAAAGGAATTATTAGCTGCAAATATGTACCTGACATTAACAATGTCCATCATATAAACGCATTTTTCATGCATTTACAAACAGGGTAGACCCAGATCAAACGGTTCCAACCGCAGCTGAGTCAATATATATTTTTGCCACATTTTGGATGTGCATGTTCACAAAAAAATCAACCAATTAAAATTAGTTATTTTTGAGTTTGCCCTATTATTCAAAGTGTTCATTCAGCAAAACAAACACGCCTGACCCTTAAAATTTATTTATACCACGGCAATCATCATTTCTAACGATTCCCTATATGCTGATTCCTTGCTGTAACAGTTTTGTATTTTGATTTCTGAATATGTCTCATGGAAAAGGATACTTTGAAAGTGTTAATGTACAAATGAACTGAAGTCATTGTTGACGATAGTTATGTATCAGCAATGATATATGCGTAAATAACATTAATTTATATGATGTACTGAGGTCACAGTTAATGCATTAGATCCTAGTAATTTGAAAAATTGATTAAGTAAAAGGTTTGAATCCATGGTTACTTATGTAACAATAATTTTACATGGCATGAAGTTCGCCTTTTATTTCAAGCTAACATGCTGTAAAGAATCAATTAATTCAAGAAAAAAATGCTGTTAAATAGCATGTTACATCAAGGAATCAGTGTAACATAATTGACCCTAAAAGTTACGGCACGGAAAATTAAGAAAGCTTTTTGTAATAAACAAAGTTTTTTTAACTTCAACTTCAACTATCATGGTTTTAAACACGAAAAGAACAGTAAAAGACATGGTGTAAGTGATGCAACCATTGTTTATAACATTGTTTTCTTTTTTTCATGTTCTTGAAATTTGAACGTTACATTAGAGAATGTTTCGTTACATCAAAGAAAACATAAAATTCTTCACTTCAAACTCTTACTTGTGAATGTAATCCCAATGGATATGTTCTCACTATCTATTAGTGGTTAATCTACACAAACACCTCGCTGTTAAAACACGGAATAATAACAGTTAAAACTATAACTATCTAAAGGTGATGGAATACCCACGCTCAGCTGCCTTGATCGCAAATCTGCCATGGACAGTCAGACAGACAGACCACGAACAGACATGCCACGGACAGACAGACCGACCGACACACTGACTCCTATATACCCCCTCTCAAACTAATATTCTGAAAATGGGTTATCCTTCGAAAACAAAAGTAGCAAAGCCAAAAGGGGAAATTCGGTTGTATTGAGTCTGTTCATGAGTAGTAATTAAAAGTGTAACACTACTCATGCCCACTAGCACCGGCTTAAGAAGTATTCCATATTCAAAACTTATACCATCAAAACTAATGATTCCAAAAGACAATTCTGCTTTTCATTTCAATAGTTCTATTTCGTCAGTTTTTGACTTAAGATCTCTGTAACTTTTTGCTCGCATTCTATGGTATACTTTCTTTTCTTGCACTTTCTGTCTACTGGAATTCTCTCTTGGACTCTGATTTTGTGTCGATCTTGGTGTGGATGGTGGTTTCAAATTTTGTAGGTGCTCTACCTTGTTCTTCTCTTTCTGCGATTTTTTTGTAATCGCCATACTTTTCTTATATGAAGTTTCTCTCTTTCCATCATGTCCTTGACGTTTTTCCTTTTCCCCACTGCTTTATCTGTTCATACTTCTTGATTTTTTGCAAGTACCATTCCCTTATGTTGACACCTTTTGGCGCCTCTTCAAAAGTAACTGTTGAAACCATTGTGATAAATAGAGCATTTGCTCCTATTGCTCTATTTATCACATGGTTTCAATCTACAAAATTCTAAGTGTTCTTTTCTCTAGTTAATGCTCATTTTCTGTAGATTTATTCAAAGTGCTTGAATCTTATGAGGGAATGGGTTAACACAAACTCATGCTATGATTAAAATTAAACTTCCAGTACATAAGCAGTATGGTTCAAGGTGAGATGCAGAGTCACAGGGCATCTTATCTAGATCTGTACTAATTGTTTTTTAAGTTTCATGAGATGAGCATGTTTCCCTAATAGTCAGTCACAAAAACTGATGTCTCCCCCGATCCCTCGCACAGCACAGCACCCACACATACAAAATGACAAAGTGTTGATATCATCGTAATGGACTTGATGAATGATACTTTCCCTCATCATGCACTGTCCACGCCACATGTTTTCAAAAATACAATAATAACAGGGAAAACTTCAAAAAATATTGATACCCTTGGACATGACACTTCCTTCTATCATTTTCTTTCAATAAATGAAATTTCATTCCAATAGCATCAGTAGAACAGGAGTTATTGATCGAACAAAACTATAACAAAGGACTATAACTCCAAAAGTATTGAGGCGAGAGTAATGGCCCCTGTATGCGTCCCTTCTTCTCATCATGCCCTTTCCATGTATGTAGTTTGCATTCAATGACATGAGCCATATCGGAGTTATTTTCGGGACAAGAAAGTGTGTAAAAATGTACAAGGGGTAATAACTTCAATGTTATTGAAGCCAGAGTTATGGACCTTGTGCATGACACTTTCTCTAATTATTCTATTTCCTTATATCAAGTTATCAGCGAGCTGACCTCATGCATATAGGCGTTATCGCCCGGAAAGAGAGTGTGACTGACAGAGGGACAGACAAACGGACAGACAGATAGACCGAAAGACAGATAGACAACTCTCACAAAAACGATATGTCTCCCCCATATAAATATGGGGAAAGAGACATAACTAACAGTCCAAAATCCTTTATGTAACAGTTTTATTCCATGCTGTAACAATCATCATGTGTAAATCTTAACGCATATTCATAAAAATAGATGATTTCAATTTTTTTGGAACTTTCCCCATCAGTTTATTACAAATCTCATCTAACATTAAAATCTATAAAATTTATTATAATAATTAGCAGCAGAGCTTAGCTAAATACTATGCGTACATATCCTTTATGTAACACTCCCGATCCATTATGTAACAAAAATCCATGTTACATCACGGACTGTTACAGTATGGAAGAATATCGCACTGAATGACCTTTACCTCCATGTATCACTCACTTGGCTGCTTGAGAACTCCAGTTTAATTTCAACACCATTCAGCATAAAAGTTAGGATAATTGTAATAAACAAACCACGGATCATAAGAGCACTGTTGATGTTACATCAATGAAATAAATAGTTTGTACGCACTTACCTAAAATATTATATGTATCTGTGAATGAACATCAGAGGTGAAAGAGGTTTGTAAACAACCGCCATTTTTACTGTAGCGCTGTAGGTATTACTAAGGGAGCCTGCTCTTACTACTTTGGTATTATCATTGCACTGCACTAGGTTATCTTACATGAATGTTACATCATTGAACCAATATTCTGTGACAGTATACAGAATGTTGAAAATAACCAAAAACTTTCGGATATAAAGGTCATAAGCTGTGCTTCTTCTTGAGAAATAATAGTTAATGCTAATAATTAAACTTATGAGCCGGTTAAAAAATCAAAATTGCCAATTAGCTAATTTACTTCTTGTAATTTTGATTTTGGGACACGATAATTCAATCAATTTGGTCACTTTGGTTTAATTTTATTTCATTAAATACTTCATTCAAGAAAAAGAAAATTGCTCTGGGGTGTTTTTAACAACAAGCTAAATAAACCGAACGTAAAATCATTTGCCAATATAAGTCAGTTAGAACGATATAGCTAAAGGACAGACAATGTTACAAAATTATATATTGACTCATCTATCTAATCAGAGCATGAACTGTTTGCTATTGACAAATATAAATATGTGCTCATTGCCAAAAGTCATATGATCATGTGGCGTTATAAACTATCATCTAAATAATATCTATGTTGGCATTATAGTTTACATGAGTAATCTTGAAAAAATGAGTTTTACTGTCCATGACAAAAAATGACAAAAAGTAAAATTGTGATTGCTCATACTGTATTTTTATTTCTTTTTTTTTACCAGTATTAAAATATCATGGAAAGGTGGTTCATATCATTCCAGTCCATTGAGCTCGTTACCTAATGAATATTCATGTAAGAAATAATGATATGAATATTAATCAGCCGAATGTTTAACAACGTTATGAACCTGGGAGGTTTTGATTGTGACAGAAACTGCATAAAATGATTATCTACAGTAAAACCTCAGATGGATCCTATAAGAGCCATCTAACCTGGCACTACTCTGCAAAAGCTTAAATAAGCGTTTATATTAAGGAACGGGTTAATTCAAACTAACATTGGACAGATAATGAATTGCGATCGTCGTATGATCATGTCTGCCGTAGAACGTCAAGTGTAACCCTTTCATCAATAAATACGCCTTTCTACGCCTTTACAAACAGTGTAGACCCAGATCAGGCGGTTTCTATAGGAGCCGAGTGATCGGGGTCTGATCTGTTTGCTTATAAAACAATATATGGCATCATATTCTACTGTTTCTGCCATGGACGTAATTATCTTCCTTTGTCAATGTACTAATTTAATTAATCTAATTAATATTCATGATGTCATTTTTACATGAATATTCATTGAGTACAGGGTTAACACTTGCACGCTAGAATGCACGATCAACGGGTCTGAGTAGCAGCTAGGGTCGTGAAATAGGATGAGTTCGGTATTATGACAGGCATAAGGATCTTCTCACCATCTAGTCTCCATTCAAACATACAACTTGTTTAACCCTTGAATGCCTAATCCAGTGTACCTAGATCAGAATCTGATGCCGTCTTGTGGCGTAATGGACAACTTAGTCTCTATACGTTTCTACATGTTTATTTCTTCGTATCGTGATGTCTTACTAACATACATGACCATGTCTCCCTAAGACTCTCCTTTCAACCCTCTCTCTCTCCAGTATATATATCCAATGCCTTGTAATGTCTAGACTTATATGACAGGTATACTATCTCATGTGTATTCTTGACATATTGATAAATATATACATGTATACTGTACATGTATCATACAGTCCATAACCATTTAACCTCTAGCCCGTAACATAAGTGTTATGTTACAGTCTACAGCACACATGCCAGGCGCGTGACCATTTTTTTCTGCTGTCAAAGTATGATGTCTAAATGTATTTGAAGATATATGTCAGTAGTATTTATGACACAGTCAAACGCTTGTCACCTGTGGTCTACAGTAATCGTGTAACATGAGTATGCTCTGCAAACAAACGTGTCAAACCAGTGAATATACAAAGCGTTATATAGTGATGCAGTAAATATATTCTACAACGACCAACAAGCAAGGATTCATTTATGTGTAAGTTAGGCATATGGTAGCGTTATGAAAGACGTTCGTCCTCCATTAACCCATTACCTCATAGGCTATTTTTATATACAGCCTATTTTAATAATTCTACCGAAAAGGAGGATTAACTAGAGAAAAGGAAAATTTTAAAATGTTGTAGTTTGAAACCATTGTGATAAATAGAGCATTTGCTCCTATAGGATCAAATGCTCTATTTATCACAATGGTTTCACAAAGTGACTTTTACAGAGTCAAAAGCCGTCAGTACATTTATGAGGGAATGGGTTAAACAGCCACACGATTTAACAGTTTACTGCATAAATATTGTGTAAGAAATAATGACGCCATGAAAATATTAATTAAATTAATTTTATGGTAGTACATGGACACGGGACTTTTGGCCATGACAGAATCATTAGAATAATATCTAATATCATAAGTAAACAGAGTAAATCCTGATCAGACGTTTCCTACATGCTAGTAGACATATTCATAGACACATTTTTATTTCATGTCGGATAGTATATAGCAAAGAAACATAAGCCCTGTAGGGCTTTTATTCTGACAAACATAAGTATATATAAACAGAAAACAAAACAAAATAAAATTTAGAACAGAATCACAGACTTGCATGATTTTAAGTACAAAGCTAAAGCACATACAAAAGTTACAATTAAAGCAAAGGTTTAAGACCAGTTTAAAACGAGCACATTTATGTAGCGGAAAGTTTGAATTTATTCAAACTTAAAACAAAACTAACTAAAAACTGCGTGAAAGGTGCTGATCTAGACCAGATGCGTAAATACTGCCATCAAGAGGGGAAATAAAAAGCGATATACAAAAAGAACACAAAAGTGTGACATATAAGAAAGTAATTAAGAACATATATCACCTCAAATCCGATTTGAGAGGATCTGATCAGCAACTTACACACCACTAGGAGACGTTTATTCAAATCAAGAATATAACAGGAACTTATGTCTAAGCCTAGGTATAAAAACAACCTTATTTACTTGTTTTCTATAGAAGTCCAAAGTTACATTGGATAGTGGATAAAGAAAGCAGATGCAGGCTTAACACATTCCCTCTTAATGACGCATTTTGGCGCCTCTGTAAAAGTCAAATTTAGAAACCATTTTGATAAATAGAGCATTTGCATGGTTTCAAAACTACACAATTCTAAAGTTTTTCTTTTCGCTAGTTAATGCTCCTTTTCGGTAGGTTAATTCAAAGAGATTTGGTCTAAAATAGGATAGAATGAGTTAAAGCAGGATAAAGGCAAAGCAGAAACTTTAACTCGTTCCAAGCATACATCTGACTCTTGATTGCTGGATATAGATACTGTAGATAAATGTGTGGTAGTAACTCCATACAGTGTGCCTTTGCAAACACAGTAGATCCGGATTAGAACGGCCTGATCAGGATCTGTTGTTTAATTATGACTTAAAATGGTTATGACTGGTAGCCCATAATTTCGTGTGCATATGCCATTAAAAGCACCCAGTTAAATTATATTCATGATCTCATTATTTATGTAGAAGGAAAGGGTTAAGGAATAGGAAGCAATTAAAAATGTTGGGAGTTATTAAAGGATAGGGTAGTAACATGCATCAAAATGATCAATAAAAATAAAAAAGAGAAAGCAAACAAAGATGCTATATCATGATCTATCTGATCTGGGTCTACTCTGTTCGCAAAAAAACGCATTTATTGTGGAAAGGTAAATAACCTTATGTTCATTAATTAAGGTTCTATTGCACTTCTTGTGTAGATTCGTCCCATCCACGCGTGGCTTTGAATGCAGTTTCTGATCAGGTCCTACACTGTAAACTCGTCTCATCCTCGTCTGGCTTTGAACACTGTAGATATTGTAGACTCGATCCAGCCCCGCCTTCTTGAATTATCTGATCAGATTCTACAATGTACAATGTACGCAGACGTTTTTTGAACGCACATATCCTGTGTGAAAAAAGCGCTATATAAATGTGGTATAATAAATAAATAAATCTTGAGATACATGTTGCAGTGTTTTGATAAATAATAAACCTCGCGCGGTAGATTGTGCAGGTCGTAAGAACACGTGATGTCTTGTCCGTGACAGAAACTATAGACCCGGATCTCTAATAACCTATAAACCTATAATCATACAGAATAAACCCTTATCAAACAGCTCCTACAGCAGCCGTCTGATAGAGGTACATGTAGTCTGTTTGCAAAAGCGTGAAATGGCGTTTCTATCAGCTAAAAGATTAAACTGGTCTGTTTTAAAACGTGGCCAAAAACTATAAATTCAGATAATTGTTATCAATAGGTGTTTTACAGGTGATGTTTTCTCATCTGCCAAAATTCAGTCCAGAAAAAAACAGTATTTAACCCATTCCCTCCTACTGGTGCATTTTGACGCCTCTATAAATGCCATGTTTTGAAACCATGGTGATAAATAGAGCATTTGCACCTATGGTTTCAAAATTAGACAATTCTTAACTTTTCCATTTCTCTAGTAAATGCCATTTTTCGGTAGATTTATACAAAGATGCTGTGTCTAAAAATAATGAAGAAAGGAATGAGTTAATAGATTCATCACATTCATATTCATGTGAGAAATAATGACTGTATGACTATTAATAAGATTAATTGTATAATGACATTACATGTATATACAGGGGCCGTTTCGATCATGTCAGAAACTACAATCTGAATTACGATCCTATTCAGATGGATCCTACAGGAGTAGTCCAATCTGGATCTATTCTATTTGAAAATGTGCCACAGGTCGCTAAACCATTTACTCCATGAATATTCGTTATGATATCATGACTATTAATTAACTTAATTGTTATAATCGTACATGGATACTGGACGTTTGGCCATGCAACAACTTTAGAATCAAACTTACATTACATCATATAAGCAAGCAGAGTAGACCCTGGTCAGACGGATCCTATAGGAGGGCTCTTATAGGAGCCGGGCCGTCTGATCTGGATCTAATGTTTGTGGAGGCATAGAAAGGCGTATTTATGGAGTAAAGGGTTAAAGTCGTATCATAGAAAAAAGTATGTTAAAGAGCGTATCTATGAAGTAAAGGATTAACTTTGAGTTCTAAGAAAATGTAAATTAAATATAAAGCAATTATCGCCGGTTTTAGTTGCCAGAAAGCATGCAATATTGTAGGAACGTGCGGGTACAGTGTATGACCCGTTAAGTAGATATACAGTAGATCCCCTCTAAAGTAACCACTTAAGAGACATTGTCGTCATTTGAATAAAGTTGTTGCTTACCGCAGAACAAAAGTAACGCATAAAACTCATGTGGGAGCCTTCTGCATATATTTCGTCCTGCATTAAGCTACCCCCTCTTCTACGACTCAGTATTAGACCTCTTAAGTGGCCAACAAAAATATGTCTAATTATGGGTCTGTAAGGCAGGTGGTAGCTTAATGCAGGTCAGAAGCAATGCAGGATGTTCCTATAGGAGCTTTCTGCATTACTTTTGCCCTGCATTAAGCAACCACATGTCTTTCAAGACTTCTATGTTCAATAATTGAGTGGCCGCTTAAGACACATTATAGTGTATTCACTTGTGAAATATTTATTATGAATATTAATTAGTTGAATCATTCTTAAGGTGGATCAGCTCGAGTCAACAATTAGTGCAGCCGCTGTAAAGACTGTCTCATATGGGCCTACACTATATTCAAACACAAATGCGCAAACAGTCGTTTATAAGAAGGAAAGGGTTGAGCCAATATCGAAATTAAACTGATCAGTTCTTTCGCTACAAATGCCGCATCTGTAACTACCTGTGCAGACAGTTTTGACACAGATAAGACGCTGAGTGATTCGGCGTCTCACCAGATTTATAACTGTTTGTTACTGTGATTATATTATAAAAAACATGAGCAGATGACAAAATCTAGCAGCGAAAGGGTTTAGGTTATCGTCCGTTAACAAGAATGTTACGACTTGCACAATTACATTGCATCTTGTAAAACTACTGTACAGTTAAAAAAGCTGCACTTCGGAGTACCATAAAACCCTTCAACAGGGACCTCCAGCAAGAGGTCTACATCTGGGTGTTAAATGTAAGTGGTAGCTTTATGCAGGACGCATAATGTAGACATGATTCCATAGTTGTTGCCATACTCAAACATTTAATTGTTCAAATGCTGTTCTAAAATTACTGACAGCCAATTACATGTTGTATTCATAGTCATTAGTTCTTACATTGAAATCAATCTAAAACAATAGTTCATCTAAAATTGGTATGGATGACGTTTAGATTGGTGAATATGTTTGAATTACGGGGCCGCAACACTGAATATAGTGCCTTAATTACCCTGAGTACAATACAACATGTGTTATGTGGCCATTCATTTATTGAACATAGAAGTCTTATAAAACAGGTGGTTGCTTAATGCAGGGCAAACGTTACGCAGATAACTCTTATATGAACTTTCTGCATTTCTTCTGACCTGCATTAAGCTACCACCTAATAATAGACCTATAATTATACCTATTTTGATGACCGCTTAAGACAGGTTCGTCTGTAATCTGATACCAAATATTTCCTCTCCGTGAGTTTGTACAGCTTAAGGATTTAATGTGGTACCATTTTGTTAGCTTTAAATTAGACTGACATAGTAGCAAATAGTGAAGGTCCTCATAAAACTAAACTTCTCCTTAAGGAGCATTTTAACATTTACTGTACGGGATACGAGTCACCAATGTCCTTTGCAAACAGTGTAGACCCAGATGAGAGGGATCCTATAGGAGCCCTCTCACCAGGGTCTGCACTGTTTGTCATATTACATTTTCTCTAGAAAAATACCTTAACATTCACCATATGCTTAACCGGTTTGAATTTTGGAATAGTCCATTTGAAAATTCGGCGTTGTTGTGGTTAATTAGTGCCTGTACTATTTCCTTAATGTCTTCTGTCCGAATATATGGAACAATTAGGGCAAGATAGCACCGATACAGAGATTGTTAGTATAACCTGTAGTTAGACTAGATGCGAGTCAAGTACGGGTCAAGTACGAGTACGTATTTATATCTGGAAGAACCATCATAAACCTTTCAATGATGAATATTTAAAGTGAAACGGTATAACGGTGTTTAATGTTTAACCAGCTATGGGTGGATGGGTGATTATCTTTGCAAACGGTTTGGATCCAGATTACTGCTTTGCTGGTTATCATCATCATCGTTATCATCATTATTGTTATCAACATATGTGTAGAGAGTGATAGGATCATTAGAAAAAAAGCAAACCTAATTAAGTGTGGTGGCTTTGTTCTGTTGTTTTGACAGCAGCATTACCGCTTTGCTGGTTAGTTTGCTGTTTGCAACAGAATAATCATCGTCATCATCATCACCATCATCATCATCGTCATCATCATTATTGTTATCAACATATGTGTGGTGATAGGATCATTGGATAAAATTAAGTAAACCTAATTAGTGTTACGGCTTTGTTCTGTTGTTTTGACAACAGCATTACCGCTTTGCTGGTTAGTTTGCTGTTTGCAAAAATATCCATCGTCATCATCGTTGCCGTTATCATCGTCATCATCATGTGACATGTATGGATACCCATGACATCATTAGTGTTATTCACATGGTGGAAAAGGAAAACGGTTGGCAAACCTAATTAGTGTGGTTGTTTTGTACTGTTGATTTAACTCTTCCCTTGTTCTTTGTTGATTACAAATGTCATTACCTACTAAATATTCATGGATAAATTAGTGCTGATGAAATATGGTAGGTGGAACATTGTACACATGTTAGACAGCATAGAAGCAGATCTATCAAATTCTTTTAGCAAACAGAACACTTCAATAGACCCTGATCAGATAGCTCCTGTAGGAATCATCTGATCTTGGCCTACTCTGTTAACATATGCATGAAAACATGTTTACATGAAATAAATGGGTTCCATGCTTACAAATTTTTTTAGTTGACTCAGATCTGACCAATCTATAGTTTGAGAACAAACTCAGACTCAACTAAAAAGTTTTATAAGCATGGACCCAGGGTCCAGATGAGACGCCGAGTAACTCGATGTCTCATCGGAATTTAAACTGTTTGACATCCAGCCAAGTGTTATTTCAAAAGCTTGGTTGAAGTGGAAGTAGTCAAAATTGCACTTTACAGTATAACCTCTCTATAACGGCCACTACATTGTGTTGATTAGTCGGTATTAAGGGCATATGGCTGCTCCTATAGGATTGCTCTGTTTTACTTTCACTTTGCTTTAAGCAGCCACCTGCGTTTTACACAAAATACTTGATGTGATTTAGTGGCCGTTATAGAGAGGTTTTATTGTATTCAAATTTGATCAGATATTACTTTTTGCCGTGTGAGCGATGATGATAGAGGGGGGGGGGGTGTTAAAATACAAAATGTCTGCTTAAACTCTGTTATTTACAGGGTTGACTTACTTAAGAATCGCTTAAACTTTAAAGAAATTAATGACCGAGTGTCAAACAACCTAGATTCAGACGAAAAGCCGAAATACCCGACCCCTCACCCGGATGTATCCTCTCATCCGGGTACAATCTGTTTGCACATGCCAGCCAGGTCGGGTTTAATAGGCGAAAGGTTCAAACACTGTTCCAAGAAATTCGTTATGCTGTCGATAAAACAAATAGGAAACGAGATAAATAGCTAAATTCAGTCTTGATAGACAGTTGGCCACAACGAACTTGGGTATGCATGGTGAAAATGAAGTCTGGGGTAAGCACGATCTTCGTATACAAATATAACGCATGACTGGGTATGACGAACATTGCATCTTATCATTGCTAAACAAGACATGAGTCGTATTTGCAAACTGTTTGGACCCAGGGAAGACGCCGAGTAACTCGGACACTAATCAGGATCCAATCTGTTTGACATCGACTAATAAATAACTTAAATGTTGATCGAATAGGAAAAAGTCAAAATTGTCCCATTTCAGATTTGAACAGACGGTTTTGTTATTCCAGTTGGGTAAGGTTAAAACTGAATTTTTTTCATAATTCCAAGACACGCCGTCATGTTATCGGTAAAACAGATAGGGCGACTTAGATGATTATCGTCATTCCATCTTTTCAAGTTGTTAAAGATTTGACCATAGAGAACTTAGATTGGCTCTGGAATAACCAAGAACTACGTAAATAAATAGTATGCTCGAATGTGTAAAAGCAACAGTATCCCTTTCCATGCTATGTACGGTCAGACTAATACTTGCAAACAGCTTGGATACAGATGAGACTCCAAGTTACTCGGCATCACATCTGGATCCAATCTGTTTGATAATGTCAGATATACGAGAGAATAGTTGAACGGGTTTGGGGAAAAACAAGAGATTTTGATAGATCAGAACTTACAATGTATATTATCTACAGCCGCGCTATTAGACCCATATTCTCTCATAGTGGGAATTGGCACGTTCTGCATTGTTTAACAACATGCCACTAATGCTAATAGGAAATATCACGCTGGTGAGAAGAACATGCCAGAAAGGTCCTTGTATGGAATAGGGATTGGAATGGTTGACGTCCAGTCGTGTCAGCTCAAAGGTTTCCCTTTGCAACAGATTCAAAGGGATGGTTGAAGTTCAATCGTGTCAGCTCGAGGGCTCAGCAGATTATGAATGGTGATTAGTGTCCGACTGCGTCAAATCCATGTCTCAACTGATACCGAGTGATAGTTGGATTTCGCCAACTTCAGCTCGAGGACTCAACGGATTCTGAGGGATGGTTGAAGTCCGATCACATTAGTTATATGGCTAGAAAGACCACAGATGATTACAGGAGTCCGATGGCATTAGCTTGACGGCTCATTTATCCTAAGAGATAACGGAAGTCTGATCGCGTTAGCTCGAGGGCTCAAAATATCTCAAAGGATGGATGAAGTCCGATCGCGTCAAATCGTCTTGTGATTGTGAATTCAAACGTAACATAAATCTCTCTCATACCCGTACAAAAACAAATCGGCGACCAGTTGTGCACAATTTGTACCCATAGGAATACTAATCACCTGATATACAGATAGCTGCCATTTGTTTATAAAAAAACACTTTAGGTGTTCGTGTAAGAAGAGATATGTAAATATGTATATGTATGTAACAATTTTCATGATTTATTCTTTAAATAACCGGCTTACAGTAGGTGATTCTACCCGGTCGTTGTTCAGTGCAGGAAATAATGTAACGTATTCCATGAATAGAACAATCTCCTCCCGAGTCTTCCTCCATCTGTAATTAGCTTGACATCGCAATATGACTGGAATACATGTACAGTAAACCCCCTCTAAAGCGAAATTCTAGTAGAGAAACAAAATAGATACTATTAGGCAGGTGAATGCTTAATGCAGGGTGAAAAAGTCATGCAGAAAGACCGTAGAGGTGCGTTCTGCATGACTTTCACCCTGCACCAAGCTGCCGCCTGTCTTCAAGCCCGATATCTATACTAAATTGAACGCCCGGTTTAGAGAGGTTTTACTGTATACTTGTATACTTGTGTACTTTGAACTGTGTATTCTTAAAGCGACGTAAAATTCCGATACATACAATGTCTTCAAAAGGGGTTTGTTTTAGAGTATGCCACAGTCAAGATAGGCGAGCTTCTTGTATATTCGCAAACATTATCACGGGGCCTGGGGAGCTTACCTAGCATGCCACGATAATAGTCAACAGATGGCATTACGCATATAGTTTCTCATAAAACAGTGATTCGTCTAAGAAAATAAACACATTTTGAATCGAGGTTTGAAACGCAAACATCATTGTATCTATTGGTTAGTATATCAAGACTACTTTTTAACTGCTGAATCAGGAACGATTTTAACAAACAATTAGAAAAATGGATATTTACAAGCCTTGGGAGATATTGCTAATGATTGTTTTTGTCCAGTTCGCTGATACAATGGGTAGTTTGGACTCTGACCTGTCTCCGGACCAAAGTTTGGACGGACAGTTTTTGCTCGAAATGGGACAGAAATTCAATAACCCGTTAATAAAGCTGATAGGAAAAGTCGTGTTGAATGGAAAGAAGAACATTACTGAAACACTTTGTCGCTTACATCCATGTACGGAATGGGGAGTGTGGTCAGACTGCCCAGAAGCCAGAGGTTTCAGCATAGTGACCAGGTCACGTGTATGTAATAGAACAACTGCAATGTGCAAGTATGACAGTCAGACAGAGTTTACAAGCACCGAATCTAAGGTTTGTGAAGGTAAATGCCCTTTAAGCTACAACGTTATCAACGGATACTGTCTAAAGTTTTCCCAGACGACAATGATATCAGCAGAAGCTGATTGTCAAAAGGAAGGCGGTCACATGGTGAACATTAACACAAAACACATATCTGACAGTGTGTATGCGTTTCTTAAGAATCAAAGTTACACTGGTAGTATCTGGATTAACGGGAATAGGACTAGTGTCGGATCACCCTGGACGTTTACCTATGGTGCCGCTCCTAATTTTGATAATTGGCACTCATCAGAGCCTTCAAACGGTTCGTCAGAATTATGCAAGGTAGATGACTTTAGCTCCAATACGAGATATTGGTGTGACCGAGGATGCACAAGCAAATACAAATTCGTTTGTCATATTATTTAACAGTTTACTATAAAATAAGCCTTTTAATGCATTTGCAAACAAACTGTTCTCTTTTTTTGTATTCTAACAGGTATAATTACTTATATGAATATTCATCAGGAAATGACGGGAAAAGATACAGTGGATGCATGAAAAGGAAACATCAGCAACTAAACTCAGAATAGAAATTGCTTTCAGTCAACCTATTAGCTAACAGTTGACCCAAACAGTTCGACAGAATTATGCAAGGTAGATGAAGTTAGCTCCAATACGAGATATTGGTATGACCGAAAATGCACAAACAAATACAACTTCGTTTGTCATATCATTTAACAGTTTACTATAAAATAATAAATTCTGAAGGGATTACTATAAAATAATAAATTCTGAAGGGAGGTGATCCCCTGAGAGCAAAAATTACAACACAAAAAGAGAAAAATGCAGACTCGGTTTTATTGAGTCTGTTGATGAACAGTAATTGAAAGTGCAACACTGCTCACGCCCCCTAGCACCGGCCTAAGCGGTATTCAATTTTCAGAACAAGAAGTACTGAAATTCATGATCTCAAAGGATCAGAAGGTATAACAACACTGAGAATGAAGTACGGGGCGATGTTTTACGGCCGCCACACAAGCACTTAACACCTAGCCTTTTAATGCATTTGTAAACAAAGTGTTCTCTTTCTTTTGTATTCTTACTATTGTATAATTACTTATATGAATATTCATAGGGAAATGACGGAAAAAGATACAGTAGGTGAAAAGGATACAGCGGTAACTAAGCTCAGAATAGGAATGGCGTTCAGTCAACCTAATAGCTAACAGTTGACCCAATAGTCAAGTTATGTACAGTGGCAACCAAGTTCAGGATAGGAATGGCTTTCAGCCAACCTATCAAGCTAACAGTTGACCGAGTAGTCAAATAAATGGAATGATTTTGTGTCAGCCCGTTTATTCTAATTTTATGATATTGATGAGCATGGCTCAGTATCAAGTTTGTTAAATGTAATGCAGATTATTCTAATTTATAATATTGATGAGCATGGCTTTCAGTCAACTTGTCTGTATCACTAGTTTGTTAATACAGTTTATGCGGTTCCTTCCGGTTTGTGATTTCATATCTATTGTATACCTTTTTGCACATCTTTCATTGACCTGATAGACAATCATGTGGTTCCTTCCGGCTAGTGATTTCATATCTATTGTATATCTATAGTATATCTGTCAAATGCCTGGATAGATAATCATGCGGTTCGTTCAGGTTAGTGATTTCATCAATGTGAAGCGCTTTTGAATGCACACATCCATTGTGAAAAGAGCGCTATATAAATGTGGTATAATAATAATAATTCAGTTATATATATCGTACCATGTTATTTTACGTATGTTGTACGGATAATTTGTTTGACATATAAACATAGAAAGATATATATGGATTAAAAAACCGATACAGAATAGTGTACAGTAGAACATCTCCTAGGCGGCAATCAGAAAGAGGTCTAGTTCAGGGTCTGTAAAACAGGTGGTAGCTCAATGCAGGTCACAAGTAATAGAGTAATCTCCTATAGGAACTTTCTGCATTACTTTTTACCCGTATTAAGCATCCACATGTGCCTAGTAAGTGAATGACAGCTTCAGACAGGGTATACTGTACTCTTCAACTGACTATGATACTGTGCTCTTGTCCAACATTTCGCGTTCTGACTCGCACTAGCAAACAGTTTAGTTCCAGAGGAGACACGAAATAATCCGGCGTCTTATCAGGATCCATTCTGTTTGAAACTCATTCAATAATTTCTAAATTGCACCAGATATAAATTTGAGCATGTTTCATTTAGTCAAAGTTTGGTAAGTTTTGTGATAAACATATCATACAGAGTCGGAATTATATACAATAACACTCTCTAAACCGGGCAATCAAGTAAGTATAAATACCGGTGTTGGATAATTATTATTATTATTATTATTCTAACACATATATATAGCGTTCTTATCACACCGGATATGTACATTCAAAAACGCTTCAAATGGATGACATCACTAACCGGAACGAACCGCATAATTATCTATCCAGTCAATGAAAGATATACACTAGGTATGAAATCATTTGAAAAATCATGGAACCACACGATTGTCTATGCGGTCAATGAAAGATATCCAGGAGATGTACAATAGACATAAAATCACTAACCGGAAGGAACCGCATAAACAGTATTAACAAACTCGATACAGACATGTTGACATGAAAGCCATGCTCATCAATATCATAAATTAGAATACTCTGTATTAACAAAGTTGATACAGACAAGTGGACTGAAAGCCATGCTCATCAATATCATAAATTAGAACAAACGGGCTGACTGAAAAGCATTGCATTTATATGACTATTGGTCGACTGTTAGCTTAATATGTTGACTGAAAGCCATTCCTATACTGAGCTTAATTGCCACTGTACATGACTGTTGGGTCTTTCATCCTGCATTAAGCAGCCACTGGCTAAAGTATCTAAATTATTATGTACTAGAATTCCGGTGTAGAGGATTTTTACTGTATCATTGTAGAATGTATATCTGAGAATACAGTGTTGTATGCCAAATATGTACACAAGTCTGTTGGTTCTGGGTCATTACTGTGTTACGTACTGACACTGTGCATAGAATGTAACATTCAAGTTGGTTTTTGTGATCTGAGAGCGGTGATACAATATAATAGAGCATACTATGACATTATTCTAATCTATATATAAGTATTAAATATATTTGTTTTTAAATGTTCTATAATTATGCATTGAATATACCCTGTTTTGTACATAAATGTATCTATGTGAAGCGCGTTTGAACGCACATACCCTGTGTGAAAAGAGTGCTATATAAATGTGGTATAATAATAATACGGTATAGTCCCTGTAAAGGGACAACATGATGAAAGTATTTTTATATTAAAATAACAAGTGGTTACTGAATGCGTGAAGACAGTGGTGCAGAACATTCAAGGACACCTTGATGGGGAACGCATCAGAGGAGTTTGACTTTATATGTCAAATGACAATGTTAGTAAAATGTTTTGCCTGTCACCATATACAGTGTACAATGTGTGTTGTTGTTCATGGTGTCACTTTACGAACCTGCTACAAATCACGAGACGAGTGCATTTCTTTCACAGTGTTCACAATGTGCATATTTCAACCTGTAACATTAATAATAATTATGTTTGATTTAAACAGATCTGAAGACAGTTTTACACATTATATTTCGGACTCGTTGAAAAATGCTGATGCCGAGTATCAAACAACTTAGATCCTGATTAGAAGTCGAGCTATTCGATGAGTTCATCTAGAACAAACTGTTTGCAAATATCAGTGAGGCCGCTCTTAGCATAATAAGAGGTAATGTGGTTTGTGCAATGAGTAAAAACAAATACCATTGAGGTCACACTTAGAAAGATAAGGTGTAATGCGATTTGTGCAATGAATAAGAAACACTTTTCTTAAAACATGTTTAAGACTGTTTAAACAGAATCTGTCTAAAGCGGCCATCAAACCAAGGTCCAATTATGGATCTGTAAGACAGGTGGTAGCTTAATTAAAGAGCTTTCTTCATTAAATTTGCCCTTCATTAAGCAACCATCTGCTTTTAAGACGTCTATGTACAATACATGATTGACCGCTTAAGACAGGTTGTACTGTATGTCGTGTACGAAAAATTGGTTTGTAAAAACATGCATATACATGTAGAAAACACTATGATAACGGACTGTTTCTTCACATGCATTAAAATAAAAAACACATCATTAGTATAACATATTGTCTTTGTTGCAATTCGGGACAGAGTGCAGATAAAATGCAGTAAACCCCCGCTAAACCGAATGTAAATTTTAGTATAATTATCGGTTTTGGAGATCGGTGGCAGCTTTATGCAGGGTGAAAGTCATGCAGAATGTTCCTCTGGGGACTTTCGGCATGACTTTTACCCTGCATAAAGCAGCCACCTGCCAAAGAGTATCTAAATATTTCTCTACTACAATCACGGTTTAGAGGGTTTTACTGCATATGAAGTCATTACTGCGCATTGGAAAATGCACAGATCAGTAACTTGCTCCAGTCTCTGGGTACAAAAGTTTTATGACATTGCAAACAGCGTCTCCAATGCTGCGACTGACCTGGTTTGCCCTAATTGACTATCAACAGACTATGTAGTAATTCACCATCTATCTTTGCACTTTAGCGTAAAGCTTGGTCAGAATAGACCTGATTTCTGATCTTGATCAACAGTTTTGCAATGCAATAAGACACGTTTACCTCAGATAACTATAAGGCTAAGTTTCCTTAATAAAACACAATACGCTGGATATTTACTATTTATTACCATACCAACAAACGTTTTTGTTTTTAATGATATATACTTTCTCAGTTTAACAGTATAATCGACCAATTCAAAATTAGAATATTTCTTGATTTTTAAAACAGGTTGTGGGTCAATGCAGGGTAAATATTTATGCAGAAAGTTCCTATAAAATGAATGCCCTTTCCCAGACTTATGCATAAAACAGCGGATATTAGAAATATCTTGCATTATTTCATACGAGTAATATCCCTTTAAACATACAAGCAAACAGGATATACCGTTTTCAGATTTTGATCAAATCGTTTGCGAGACCTGTTCAGGCAGATGACCTCTTAATGCTGAGTGAAAGTCGTGAAAAAATCCCAGAGGAGCTTTTACCCTACTTAACCTGCACCAGTCATTATCATTTCCCTAATATAAACACTCTTATCAAACCCAGATTACACGGCTACTGTAGGAGTTGTCTGATTAGGGTCTGCTCTGTTTTCGCATGACCCTAAAGGTTCGTTTTAGCCAGAAATTCCCTTTTAATTCTTTATCTTATAAAGATTAACATTATGAATTTGTGAAATGATCAATTCATGCATAAATATTTATTAAAAAAGGTGTAAAAAATCATTCCCTCATATTGACGACTTTTGACGACTCTGTAAAAGTCACTTTGTGAAACCATTGTGATAAATAGAACATTTACTCCTATAGGAGCAAATGCTCTATTTATCACAATGGTTTCAAGCAACAAAATTCTAAAAGTTTCCTTTTTTCTAGTTGATGCTCCTTTTCGATAGATTTATTCAAAGAGGTTGGATCTAAAAATACATGTAGCCTATGAGGTATAGGGTTAATTAAAGACCGTTAATTAATGATACAGTAAAAACGTCATACTACGAACACCCAAATACGTACCATAATTGATCTTTTACACAGGTGGCAGCCTAATGCAGGATGAAAGTCAAGCAGAAAGATATTCTAGGAACTTTCTGTGTGAATTCCACCCTGCATTAAGCATCCACCTGCCTACAAAAACATAAATTCATTACTAAAATCATGTAGAATCGAGTTTTTTACTGCACTTCATTCACGTGCGTTGAGTATCGAGCATTTACAGTCAAACTGGGCTTAAGCCATCAACACAGAAACTGACAAGGCAGATTACTGCTCAATGCAAGACCATATAACAATAGCAGTTTAGTGCTTGCTTAACCCTTAACTTCATATCGCGAGCTTAACGCAAAATTAGCTTATTAATAACTACATTCTTTAATATCTACAACAATTTGTTAAAATTTTCTTCTTTTGTTCTGAATGCAATGGTTTCTTCATTTTAAAGTGTCAAGCATTTTGGATCCTGATGAGAAGCCGAATTTCTCGGGATCTCACTGAGATCATCATTGCTTCATCCTACAAATTATAGTGATATGATAATAGTTGTGTACAAAGTCATCCATATATACTGATAGAGCAGATTCAGACTAGATATCTCTGTCTGATTATGGTCTACTCTGTTTGCTTTGATAGCATTATAAATATATATCTACCTATCTCATGGCGGCACTCGTGTTTCATGTGTTATGATAATCATTTTATTAATAATCATCATGTCATAATTCTTAAACATGAATGAAAATATACACATGAAGTAGATTTTACTTGATCGATTGACTGGGTTGGGTGCTGTGATACGCTGGCACTTAATGGTTAATACATAATGCCAACAAACCATGAGAGAATGATTGCGATGATGACTTTGGCTAATCAGAAGTGCTACAACGTATACAAATGTATACATGCGTCATTCTGTTTAGAATTTGTTAGAACTAATACTCATGATGTCTATAGTTCTTGCATGAATATTCCTTGAGTAAAGTGTTAATCATTTAGACGAATCAAAATGTACATATAATTAACAATAATTATTGTAACATATCAGGTATATCACATTTTCGGTATGATAGGGGTTCCATTCAACAACCGTGACAAAGTAGAAAAGAATATGATGAACAAAACGAACGAAGTATTCAACTAAAACACGTAAACGCTTCGCCCATTAAGATACAAGTAGAAAGGAAGCAATATCTGCCGCTTTATTCGTTTTTGTATTCTTTGAGAAGCAATAGAATACAAAGGTGGCGTTCCACAGCCTAACCCATGGTACCCTCGCCGGTCTGACAAAATAGTGCAAATTACTGACCTGCATTCGATGGATATAAAGGGCGTTTAATAACATGGCATCCGGAAACAATCATGGTATACTATATCTGACATGAAAATGCTTCGTAACATAAACTTCGACTTAGTATGTGCAAAAATTAACAAAACCGACAAACTATAGCAATGTGTAAGAAGGGCGCATGGTTATACAGAAGAAATCACGTGATCATAACATGAATGAAAATGCTCAATGAATAAAGAAGCGCGAGTCGGATGACCTTATGCAAGCGATTAGGTAATCGCGCCGATAACTGCGAATGGTCAGTGTGATAATAAGCGTAGTGGGAAACGGCTGAAGTGTCAGCTGCAACTGTATCAGTGTTAATGCCTTTCCTTATAGATACGCAATTCAATACCAAAACGAGCTTATTCGATATCAGATTGATACCATGCAAAGAATACTGCAGGGTCTACAACGCTGTTATTGGAAATGTTTTCAAGAGTGGAAAACTCTGGATGAAAGCTCGCAGATGACTGTATAGAGGCAGCGTTAAGTTGGCTGCAAGTTCGCAGTTCGTTATGCGAATAACGAACTGCGAAATATTTCGCAGTTCGTTATTCGAATAACGAACAACGGAATAGTTCACAGTTCTTTATTCGCAAGCGAATAACGAAATAGTTTGCAATTGGACTTACGGATAACGAAATGGTCATTAAAAGCTATAATTAGCAGTAATTATATGTGCATTGTAGACATTGTGGAACCGATTCATCGTGGATGGTCGGGCCATTTTGCGGTTTTTCATTCGAATAAAGAAAGTGTTCGCACTTCAATACCACACTATATTTAAGACACTGTAGACCCAAATCCGGAGCAATTTTGCAGTTCGTTATTCGAATAACGAAATATATCGCAGTTCAACCTGCGAATAACGAAATGGCCACATTAAGTTATAAAGACACAGTGATGTTATTTTAGACACACTAGACCTCAGTCATGGTGGAATCAATGATTTATGTATATAATCCGAACTATATAACGAACTACGAAATGGCGCCTTTGAATCCACTATGACTGGGGTGTAGTGTATCTTAAATATTATCATTGCGCATTTACAGCTGATTTTGGCCATTTTGTTATTCGGAGGTTGAACTGCGAAATATTTCGTTATTCGAATAACGAACTGCGAAATGGTCCCGGATTTACTTCGTACGCCAGAAATTATCGCAAGTTCCATAATATGACGATCGCAACTACATGTTGAGAAAATTGTTTGACACACCAATTAACTAGTTCTCTTACAAGGGTCCAAACTGTTTGAACAATAATCATGGATGTAGAAACAGAGAGGAACTTTGTCAAAGCAAATTACAAGTTGAAGAAAACGACACTATTTGTAAACGTTAATATAAGGCAGAAACTTCATCATTTGCCGTATGAATAATTATGCAAGACGTACTGATATAATAATATTAATTAGATGATTTTTTAAAATGGCATATGATTTAGGTCTATGTTATTCCATAAGCAAACAGACCAGACCCTGGTCAGGCCTTTTGGGTCCATGCTTATAAAACTTTTAGTTGAGTCTGAGTTCGTTCTCAAGTTTTAGATTGGTCAGAGTTGAGCCTTTGGTTCAAATCTGACCAATCAAAAGCTTGAGAAATCAAATCTGACCAATCAAAAGCTTGAGACCCAGATCTGGGCCTACTGCCTTTGTAATAGCGTGAAAGGGTGGTTGTATAAGGAAAAGGGTTGATTAGACAATCGGACAATATCAGAAACTATATATTACATTGTATGTGTCTTTAGAGGTACATCTAATATATACTAAGAGTTGCAAGTAACCTGGCCGAAGACTGATTTTAAAGGATAAGTATTTTGATTCAACTGTATTGTTAAAGTATAAATACGCTGTCAGAGTAGATCTTGGCATGGCAGTTAGGCATTGATGTGTAATAAGGTACAACACAACGTCCGACGTCCATAAACATTACGATTATACATAATACATTGGTACCATGAGACAAATATGTGATCATGTGGAATAGCTCATCAGTTTTCTTCAGCAGTATTCCTCAATGCGCCGATGTTTACATACAAATAACATTAATCAACAGTGTGAAGCTATGAGCTGGTGTTGTCTTCATTAACCAACTTCCTTGATGCATATACTATTTGTTGAACCGGGTGTGCAGCAAACATATATTAAGCTGTTTGAATAAAAGTGTATATATGTAAATATGTGTTTATTTAATACAAGAATAAATAGTATTAAAATTTAGAAAATTAAACAGCTTTTATAATATTAAATATTAATAATTATAATTATTGATAAGCTTTTATTATATATGATTAAATAAATAAAAGAGGTTTGGTAAAGGAATGCCTAAATACACTGACAAACACTAGAGCTGTGCAAAGACTAGGGTCCTACAAAGAAAGCAATTACCCCCTTAACGTGCCTACACTTGACAAAACGTCAGTAGTTGATTCGGTGATGTAAATAAAGAGGTCATTATACATTGCTGAGTCCCGTACTGAAATCTATTGGACTCGTACACAGACATGAAAAGCTAAATACAGTAAATCCTCTCTATAACGGCCACTAAATTACACCAAGTATTTTGTGTTAAAGGCAGGTGGTTCCATAAAGCAAGGTGAAAGTAAAACAGAACGCTCCTATAGAATCGTTCTGGTTTACTTTCACCTTGCTTTAAGCAGCCAACTGCCCTATATACCAGCTAATTAACTCAAATTAGTGGTCGTTATAAAGAGGTTTTACTGTAGGAAGAAGTGGAGAAGAGTACAATAAAGCTTTTCACGTATGTGTACGAGTCCAGAATATTAACCTCATGGTAGTAAGCGCATATTTTTACAGTAAGACCTCTTAAAAATGACCACCAAAAGAGGTCTTAATTATTTGTCGTAACATTGTCCTGAATCTAAACGCCTCTTCACGCCTTTGCAGAGTACACTCCATAGGAGCCGTCTGACAAGGATCTGCTCTGTTTGCTTATTGAATTATATATACATTTGTATCTGATTCTACAGTTTCAGCCAAGATAAAACACATACTGTGTTCATGTACCGTTTTAAAGATTCGGCTAATACATAGTCGGGATGTTATCGTTGCTTATATTCATATCAAACAGGGAACGGATTACAGTACAATGCAGGACAAAATTTGTGCAGCAAGGCAAACATTATGCAGCATGGAAAAGGTTATGCAGAAAGCTTCTTCCCGTATTAGTCCTGCATTAAACAACCACGTGATTTTATAGAAACTTGTTCATAAACTGTAAAGTGGTCATTTAAGAGGAGTGCTACTGTTTATATTTTATTTCGGATTCGTTGAAAACAACTGGTGCCGAGTGTCAAACAACTTATATCCTGATTACAAGCCGAGTCATCCGACGGGCTCATCTAGGACCAAGCTGATTGCAACTGCCAATTAGGTCGTGTTTAGTACCATAAAGGGTAAATAATTTGGTCTGTGCATTAAGTAACATACAGCTTATTTCAAACGTGTTTAACATTTTCACCGCCGATGTCGCACGACAAATAGTGCAGTCACAGACAATTAGAAATTGGGCGCCGAAAGGGTTAAGGCAGTATAGCCTGTTCGAAAGAATTGGTTTGTAAATTAATGTATATAGACATAGAATAATTATGTTAATGTACTGTTTCTTCCCCTGTATTATAATAAAACATCAAGGTATAACCTATTGTCTTTGTTCAAATTTGAGGCAGATTGTCAATAACATGTATCATTGCATTATATGAAGCCATCGCTATCTGTTAAAAACGCAGTTTGGTAGATCTGTAATTTTCTACACTCTCCAGTTAAAATGATATATTGTATTACAAACAATGCAGACCCAGGCCAGCCACCACATCTCCAACACGGTGACTGGTCAGGGTTCGAAGATATCAGAATACGGGTTAACTTGAATACCCAAGGACTACAGTAAAACCTCTCCGAACAGGAACTCTAGTAGAAAACATTTGTTATACTTTTACACAGGTTGTTGATTAATACAGGGTGAAAGCATTTGAGCTTTTTGCATGAATTTCACCCTGCATTAATGCACCTGTCTATAAGACCGATGTTTGTACTACAGTTAACGTCATCTCCGGGCGTACCTTTAATGGCAAACGTACGGATGTCAACCGTTAACTTTGGCAAAAGCTATCGAATCATATACAGTAAAAGCTCTCTTAACTGGAATTCTAGTTGAGAATAATTTAGATACTTATAGGCAGGTGACTGCTTAATGCACGGTGAAAGTCATGCAGAAAGCTCCTCTAGGAGCTTTCTGTATGACTTTCACCTTGCATTAAGCTGTCACCTGTCTCCAAGACCGATATTTATACTCATTTGAACGTGCGGTTTAGAGAGGTTTTACTGTATATATTTTATTCCTTTATCAGACAGAAAAGCACCTGATAAGACATTTCCTACATTAATGCCTGCTCTGAGTCTACCCTGTTTGAAAATGCACCATATGCGTTTTATTATGTAAATTGTTAACTACTACCCTACCGTTTGTGACTGGGAACAGCAAAAACAGTTACACATTGTATAAGGACCTATAGTTCTTACGTATACATTCGTGTCTCATTTTAGCGGTGAGCTATGGTCTTACTTCACTTATATATGAGAATGGGATATGATAAGAATATATCTCATGGTAGGCAATTGTGATCACTCACCCTCTGTTGTTCTTCTGACCGTTCTTCAAACAACACCATCCTAATGAAACAGCTGGTTTGAACTTTAGGTTGTCCTCTACCAAATTTGTTCTACTATCCTACCGTTTGTGACTGGGAATAGCAAAAACAGTTACACATTGTATAATGACTTATAGTTCTTATGTATACATTCCTGTCTCATTTTAGCGGTGAGCTATGGTCTTACTTCTCTTATATATGAGAATGAGATATGATAAGAATATATCTCATGGTAGGCAATTGTGATCACTCACCCTCTGTTGTTCTTCTGACCGTTCTTCAAACAACACAATCCTAATGAAACAGCTGGTTTGAACTTTAGGTTGTCCTCTACCAAATTTGTTCAAAAACACATTCAATATAGAATTCAAACGAAATACTGTTATAAACCATTGACCCAATTCGATTCAAGCGCATTGATTATTTTGTGCAAATGAGAGAATGTTTGTTATTATCTCCCCTGCTTGTCTGTCTGTCTATTTTGTCTGTCTGTCTGCCTCTGTCTTTGTTTGTTGCTGTCCCTGTCAGTGTGTCTCCTTGTCTGACTGTCCGTCTGTATGTATGTAAAGTAAAGTACCTATAGTTGTAGTCTGCTTTCAGCGGACTGTGCATTTAATCTACTGGACATAGAGTCATTCGCATACAATATTGAGCACTTTTAAGAGATTCTTAGTCAAACTATTATGAGAGTTAAAAGAAAATATCGACTATTTATCAATTGATCTTTGCTTCATGGCTTGATTCTTATCGTAAACGCGGTGGCTTATGTTAAAAAAGTGATAAATTAACAGAAAGTATCGTCTTAGCCGCTGTGGCGCAGTAGGTTAGCCGGAAGACTCTTTGTTTAAAAATCACTTTTGTATCACCCGGCAAGGGTTCGAATCCACCAATAGCCATTTTTTTCTTTTCTTTAGTAGTATATTCCCTTATTTGTATTATTCTATTGATGTCATTCCGTCAACAAATGCATATTTACAGAAAATTAAAATAGTCCGTCCCCTGGTTTTAGAATTATTACGCTGTAAAAGTAGAAACGTCTACTAGTCAAATAAACCTTCTACCACCGGAAGTAACCTAATGAACCTAACTTTATCTGCATCCCCTTTATTACGTCTCTAGAGAAGCCTGGTGACTGGATAAAACGCATTTTCACGTCCATGCAAACGAGTAGACCCTATAGGAGTCGTCTGATCAGGAACTGCTCTGTTGGCTTATTGGACTATATAGATATGATTCTATAGTTTCAGTCAAGGTAAAACAAATCCTGTGTTCATGTACCATTATAAAGATTCGCGTGTACATATCCGTGATGTTATTATTGCTCATATTCATAGTAAACAGGGAATGGGTCAAATTTCTAGATGTCGTCTGCAATCGAAGTTTGTTAAATCATTCGATAAATTAAGTAAATGAGATGAATACAAATTTCAAAGGAATAGAGCACATATATAGAGATTGAGACAAAAGGTGAAGTCCCTGATCAGACGCCGCCTTGAAAAGGCGGCATCTGATCTGGGACTGCACTATTTGTCGTGGTGCATTTATGCGACATCGGCGTTGAAATGGTTAAACAGGGAATGGGTCAAATGCCGGTGGTGGCTTTCAGTATAATGCAGGGCAAAAATTTAGCAGCAGGGCAAAGTTATGCAGAAAGCTTCTGCAGGTCCTTCCTGCATTAGTCCATCGTTAAGCAACCACGTGATTTTATAGAAACGATTCATATAATGGTCATTTTAGAGGATGTGCTACTGTTTGTGTTGTTTAATTACAGTTCAGTAGAACCCGGCTAATGTGACCACTTAATGGATAATCATTGGTGTCTTTATAAGCAGGTGGTTGCTTAATGCAGGACAAAAGTAATGCAGGAGCTTTCTGCATTACTTTTGTCCTGCATTGAGCTACCACCTGCATCTAGCACCCAAAATTATACCTGTGTTAGGTGGTCGCATTAGCGGGGTTTTGCTGTATAACGCATTCGCACCAGAGGAGCTTCTTGCACATAAGCCTGTAGAAGTTACAAACATGCCAAGATAACAATTTACAGATCGTATAACGCATATTGGTTTGGCATGGTGAGAAAGGTTTCGTCTCAGAAAAAATACAATATTTTGAATAGCAGTTTCGAACGCAAACATCAGTACATTTAACGGTTGGTACATCAAAACATCTTCAATTTTAAAAGCTGAAGGACGAAATATAAATTTGATAACCAATTAAAACAATGGATACTTACAGGCCTTTGGCGATCTTGCTAATGGTTGTTCTTGTCCAGTTCATGGATACAATAGGTAGTTTGGACTCTGATCTATCTTTGGACAATCGTTTAGACGGAAAGGCTCTGCTCGATATGGGAAAAGATTTTAATAAACCGCTACTTAAGCTTTTTGGAAAGGTTGTGTTGAATAGCGAGAAAAACATCAAAAGTCTGTGTCGCTTCCATCAATGTACGGAATGGGGATCGTGGTCAGAATGTCCTGTGGATCCGGAATTTGGCATAGTGACCATGTCACGTGTGTGTAATGGAACACCAGACATATGCAAGTTCGACAGTGAGACACAATTTGCAACAAATGAATCTAAAATTTGTGAAGGTAAATGTCCTCCAGGCTACAACAGGATCATTGGATACTGTCTAAAGTTTTCTCAGACGGCAATGATGCAAGCAGACGCGGAAGCTGATTGTCAAAAGGAAGGCGGTCACGTAGTGAACATCAACACAAAACACATATCTGACAGTGTGCACGCGTTTCTTAAGAATCAAAGTTACACTGGTATTATCTGGATTAACGGGAGCAGGACTAGTGTCGGATCATCCTGGACGTTTACCTATGGTGCCGCTCCTAATTTTGATAATTGGAAATCATCAGAGCCTACAAACGGTTCGGCAGAATTATGCAAGGTAGAAGAAACTAGATCCAATACGAGATATTGGTTTGACCGAGAATGCACACACAAATACGACTTCGTTTGTCATATTATTTAACAGTTTACTATAAAAATACTCCGTTTAATGCATTTGCAAACAAACTGTTCTCTTTCTTTTGTATTCGTACTATTGTATAATTACTTATATGAATATTCATAGGAAAATGACGGAAAAAGATACAGTGGGTGAAAAGGATACAGCGGCAACTAAGCTCAGAATAGGAATGGCTTTCAGTCAACCTAATAGCTAACAGCTGACCCAATAGTCATGTTATGTACAGTGACAACCAAGTTCAGGATAGGAATGGCTGAAAGCCAACCTCTCAAGCTAACAGTTGACCAAGTAGTCAAATAAATGGAATGATTTTGTGTCAACCTGTTTATTTTTATTTATGATATTGATGAGCATGGCTCTGTATCAAGTTTGGTAATACAGATTATTCTAATTTATGATATTGATGAGCATGTTTTTCGGTCAACTTGTCTGTATCATTAGTTCGTTAATGCAGTTTATGCGGTTCCTTCCGGTTTGTGATTTCATATCTATTGTACATCTTTTTGCACATCTTTCATTGACCTGATAGACAATCATATAGTTCCTTCCGGCTAGAGATTTCAGATATATTGTATATCTATTGTATACATGTCAATGCGCTATATAAATGTGGTATGATGATAATAATTCAGTTATATATATCGTGCCATGTTATTTTACGTATGTTGTACGGATAGTTTGTTTGACATATAAACATAGAAAGATATATATGGATTAAAAACCGATACAAAATAGTGTATAGTAGAACCTCTCCTAGGCGGCAATCAAAAAGAGGTCTAGTTCAGGGTATGTAAAGTAGGTGGTAGCTCAATGCAGGTCACAAGTATAGCAGTAATCTCATATAGGAACGTTCTGCATTATTGTTGACCCGTATTAAGCAACCACATGTGCCTAATAAATGAATGACAACTTTAGACAGGGTATACTGTACTCTTCAACTGGCTAGGATACTGTGCTCTTGTCCAACATTTCGCGTTCTGACTCGCACTTGCAAACAGTTTAGTTTCAGAGGAGACACGAAATAATCCGGCGTCTTATCAGGATCCATTCTGTTTGAAACTCATTCAATAATTTCTAAATTGCACCAGATATAAATTTGAGCATGTTTCATTTAGTCAAAGTTTGGTAAGCTTTGTGATAAACGTATCATACAGAGTTGGAATTATATACAATAACACTCTCTAAACCGGGCAATCAAGTACGTATAAATACCGGTGGTGGAGCTCCTCGGGATTAATATTATTATTATTATTATTATTATTCCAACACACACATATATATATATATACATAGCGTTCTTTTCACACCGGATATGTACATTCAAAAACGCTTAAAATGGATGACATCACTAACCGGAACGAACCGCATAATTATCTATCCAGTCAATGAAGGATATACCCTAGGTATGAACTAATTTGAAAAATCATGGAACCACACGATTGTCTATGCGGTCAATGAAAGATATCCAGGAGATATACAATAGACATAAAATCACTAACCGGAAGGAACCGCATAAACAGTATTAACAAACTCGATACAGACATGTTGACATGAAAGCCATGCTCATCAATATCATCAATTAAAATACTCTGTATTAACAAACTTGATACAGACAAGTGGACTGAAAGCCATGCTCGTCAATATCATAAATTCGAACAAACGGGTTGACTGAAAAGCATTGCATTTATATGACTATTGGTCGACTGTTAGCTTAATACGTTGACTAAAAGCCATTCCTATCCTGAGCTTAATTGCCACTGTACATGACTGTTGGGTCTTTCATCCTGCATTAAGCAGTCACTGGCTAAAGTATCTAAATTATTATGTACTAGAATTCCGGTGAAGAGGATTTTTACTGTACCATTGTAGAATGTATATCTGAGAATAAGTGTTGTATGCCAAATATGTACCCAAGTCTGTTGGTTCTGGGGCATTACTGTGTTACGTACTGACGCTGTGCATAGAATGTAACATTCAAGTTGTTTTTTGTGATCTGAGAGCGGTGACACAATATAATAGAGCATACTATGACATTATTCTTATCTATATATAAGTATTAAATATATTCTATTTTAAATGTTCTATAATTATGCATTGAATATACCCTGTTTTGTACATAAATGTATCTATGTGAAGCGCGTTTGAACGCACATACCCTGTGTGAAAAGAGTGCTATATAAATGTGGTATAATAATAATACGATATGGTCCCTGTAAAGGGACAACATGATGAAAGTATTTTTATATTAAAACAACAACTGGTTACTGAATGCATGAAGACAGTGGTGCAGAACATTCAAGGACACCTTTATTGGGAACGCATCAGAGGAGTTTTACTTTATATGTCAAATGACAATGTTAGTAAAATGTTTTGCCTGTCACCATATACAGTGTACAAATTGTGTTGTTGTTCATGGTGTCACTTTACGAACCTGCTACAAATCACGAGGCGAGTGCATTTCTTTCACAGTGTTCACAATGTGCATATTTCAACCTGTAACATTACTAATAATTATGTTTGATTTAAACAGTTCTGAAGACAGTTTTACACATTATATTTCGGACTCGTTGAAAAATGCTGATGCCGAGTATCAAACAACTTAGATCCTGATTAGAAGTCGCGCTATTCGATGAGTTCATCTAGAACAAACTGTTTGCAAATATCAGTGAGGCCGCTCTTAGCATAATAAGAGGTAATGTGGTTTGTGCAATGAGTAAACAAATACCAGTGATGCCACGCTTAGAGTGATAAGGTGTAATTTGGTTTGTGCAATGAGTAAGAAACACTTTTCTTAAAACATGTTTAAGACAGTTTAAGCAGAATCTGTCTAAAGTGGCCATCAAAAAAAGGTCTAATTATGGGTCTGTAAGACAGGTGGTAGCTTAATGCAGGTCAAAAGTATTGAAGAAAGCTCCACTAAGACCTTTCTTCATTAATTTTGCCTTTCATTAAGCAACCATCTGCTTTTAAGACGTCTATGTACAATACATGATTGACCGCTTAAGACAGGTTTTACTGTATGTCGTGTACGAAAAATTGATTTGTAAAAAATGTATACACATGTAGAAAACACTATGATAACGGACTGTTTCTTCACATGTATTAAAATAAAAAACACATCAATAGTATAACATATTGTCTTTGTTGTAATTCAAGACAGATTGCAGATAAAATGCAGTAAACGCCCGCTAAACCGAACGTTAAAATTAGTATAATCAATGGTTTTGGAGATCCGTGGCAGCTTTATGCAGGGTGAAAGTCATGCAGAATGTTCCTCTGGGGACTTTCGGCATGACTTTTACCCTGCATAAAGCAGCCACCTGCCAAAGAGTATCTAAATATTTCTCTACTACAATCACGGTTTAGAGGGTTTTACTGCATATGAAGTCATTACTGCGCATTGGAAAATGCACAGATCAGTAATTTGCTCCAGTCTCTGGGTACAAAAGTTTTATGACATTGCAAACAGCGTCTCCAACGCTGCGACTGACCTGGTTTGCCCTAATTGACAATCAACAGACTATGTAGTAATTCACCATCTATCTTTGCACTTTAGCGTAAAGCTTGGTCAGAATTAAAAAAAACGTAAAGTACCTAGTTATAGTCTACTTTCAGTCCGAATGACCGCTCAGACGACTGTACATTTATGTTTGCTGAGAATAGACGTGATTTCTGATCTTGATCAACTTTTTTGCAATGCAATAAGACACGTTTGCCTCAGATAACTATCTGGTTAAGTTTCCTTAATAAAACACAATACGCTGGATAACATTTACTATTTATTACCATACCAACAAACTTTTTTGTTTTTAATAATATATACTTTTTCAGTTTAACAGTATAATCGACCAATTCAAAATTAGAATATTTCTTGATTTTTAAAACAGGTTGTGGGTCAATGCAGGGTAAATATTTATGCAGAAAGGTCCTATAAAATGAATGCCCTTTCCCAGACGTATGCATAAAACAGCGGATATTAGAAATATCTTGCATTATTTCATACGAGTAATATCCCTTTAAACATACAAGCAAACAGGATATACCGTTTTCAGATTTTGATCAAATCGTAAAAGTTACTTTGTGAAACCTTTGTGATAAATAGAACATTTACTCCTATAGGAGCAAATGCTCTATTTATCACAATGGTTTCAAACAACAAAATTCTAAAAGTTTCCTTTTTTCTAGTTGATGCTCCTTTCGATAGATTTATTCAAAGAGGTTGGATCCAAAAATAGCCTATGAGGTATAGGGTTAATTAAAGACCGTTAATTAATGATACAGTAAAAACGTCATACTACGAACACCCAAATACGTACCATAATTGATCTTTTACACAGGTGGCAGCCTAATGCAGGGAGAAAGTCATACAGAACGATATTCTAGGAACTTTCTGTGTGAATTCCACCCTGCATTAAACATCCACCTGCCTACAAAAAAACATAAATTCATTACTAAAATCTTGTAGAATCGAGTTTTTTTTACTGCACTTCATTCACGTGCGTGAGTATCGAGCATTTACAGTCAAACTGGGCTTAAGCCATCAACACAGAAACTGACAAGGCAGATTACTGCTCAATGCAAGACCATATAACAATTGCAGTTTAGTGCTTGCTTAACCCTTAACTTCATATCGCGAGCTTAACGCAAAATTAGCTTATTAATAACTACATTCTTTAATATCTACAACAATTTGTTAACATTTTCTTCTTTGTTCTGAATGCAATGGTTTCTTCATTTTAAAGTGTCAAGCATTCTTGATCCTGATGAGAAGCCGAAATGCCCGGCGTCTCGCTTAGATCATCATTGCTTCATCCTACAAATTATAGTGACGGTGACGTTCCACAGCCTAACCCACGGTACCCTCGCCGGTCTGACAAAATAGTGCAAATTACTGACCTGCATTCGATGGATACAAAGGGTGTTTAATAACATGGCATCCGGAACCAATCATGGTATACTATATCTGACATGAACATAAACTTCGGCTTAGTATGTGCAAAAGTTAACAAAACCGACAAACTATAGCAATGTGTAAGAAGGGCGCACGGATATACAAATATCAGTCACATGAAGAAATCACGTGATCATAACATGAATGAAAATGCTCAATGAATAATGAAGCGCGAGTCGGATGACCTTATGCAAGCGATTAGGTAATCACGCCCATAAGTTCTGCGAATGGTCAGTGTGATAATAAGCGTAGTGGGAAACGGCTGAAGTGTCAGCTGTATCAGTGTTAAAGACATTCCCTTGGCCGGCTTGGGTCTTTACAGCTAACCTGTGAAAAAGCATACGGCACATGGTAAGAGCTATAGCAGTCTGCCTGTCAAGAACCACTGGAGCGTTCCATATGAGGCCCGTCTCTTACATTTGATGATTTGGAAATGATTAGATTGTCACTAATGCAGTATATGTTTTTATTTTTTATTATGCTCCCTGAAACTATAAGAAGGAGCATATAGGCCCCGCTTTGTCCGTTCGGCCTGTGAATGTCTTCTAAAGTGCTCAACCTACATTCATGACACTCCAAATACAAATATATCTCATTGAGATCAAGTGCACACACATTCACACAGACACACAGACACACACACACACACAGAGTGGAGAAAACGTTATTCTTTCCCATTAAACGCGTTTATGCTAAAACAATTATTTCCATTGCAAACAGTTAGGAGCCAGATCAGACGCCGGGTAACCCGGCCTCTGATCAGGCTCCAAACGGTTTGCCACTCAGATAAAAAATATCTTGAGATATTTCAACAAGGTGTATTTTTCTACATTTTACTTCAATGCATTTGCGTATAGATACGTTTAAACGGGAAATGATAACGTTTTCTCCACTGTACAAACAAACATGGCATGTATATATGAACGCCAGCTCTACAAGACAAAATTGAATTCTCAGCTTTAATTAGGGCGCCTTTGAACATAGTATAGCTCTCCTCCACTGCAGGTTAAATGGATTCTACTGCAGGCCAAATGTCCAGAGTTTTATCTCTGATATACATAAGCACTCAGGGTTTTTTTAATGTATTTAATCCTTATAAAATATTCATCTGCTAAATTGCTTGTCTGCTTCAAATGTGAAAGTGCTTCATAGTTTGTAAAGATTTGTGAAAATGTTGTCTGTCAAATAGCTTGGATCCAGATAAGATGCCGGGTTACTTGACGTCTCATCTGGATCCAACCTGTTTGCATATGACCCTTTCTTTGTTAGTGGTAGGCTTCTTAAGGGTTGAACTTCTATTGGGTTCTGACCAACAATGGTCTTTTGAGTGTGTTCCCCTTGACTAATTGTATGTACAGAATGAGACGGCTTCCCATATTTTGCACACTTGTATCATGCTTTTACTGTTACTTTCACGCCTATTGAGAACAATGGGGGGGGGGAATCATTGAATGGACCTGGGTAATGTCTTTAATACCTTTCCTTATTATACGCAATTTAATGCCAAAACGAGCTTATTCGATATCAGATTGATACCATGCAAAGGATACTGCAGGGTATACAACGCTTTGATTGGAAATGTTTTCAAGAGTGGAAAATCTGGATGAATTGCAGATGACTGTATAGAGGCAACGTTAAGTTGGCTGCAAGTTCGCAGTTCGTTATGCGAATAACGAACTGCAAAATATTTCGCAGTTCGTTATTCGAATAACGAACAACGGAATAGTTCACAGTTCGTTATTGGACTTACAGATAACGAAATGGTCATTAAAAGCTATAATTAGCAGTAATTATATGTGCATTGTAGACACTGTGGAACCGATTCATCGTGGATGGTCGGGCCATTTTGCGGTTTTTCATTCGAATAAAGAAACAGTTCGCACTTCAATACCACACTATATTTAAGACACTGTAGACCCAAACCATAGCTTGATCAAATCTTATACAGTAAAACCCTCTAATTCGACCACTTAATGAATACACATGAGTGTCTTTGTAACCCAGGTTTAGATCCCCTGTACCGTTGCCAGCGCTTTATCTTGAAACAGACTATAGCATTGTTGAATTCCGCTTGCTATAGCCCGTTTCATTACTTATACTTATTTACCTGTATATGTCCATGGTTGGAAAGAGAGAGTGAACCGGTTTGGGAGTGTCTGATATATGCGTGCGAGGATAATGTGGTTACTTTAGTCAAGTGACACGAATTAACGTGCAACATCTCCTTTAGCTCCCGCGCTCATTCTGGCTCTAACTATTCTAGCGAAGACATCTACTTATATAAATATTTACTTCACTACTTTAATTATTAAGCAGACTTCACATTCCGACCAGCTGACCCTATTCATCAATATACTTCCATTCGATTCTACATTATTGTTGGAGAATATACACAACGAACTCCACTAGGGTCTTGTTGTTATTTACTATCCTGGTTACATAAGCAGGTGGTTGCTTAATGCAGGACGAAAGTAATGCAAAAAGTTCCTCTAGAAGTTTTCTGCATTATATGTGTCCTGCATTAAGCTATCTACTGCATCTACCATCCATAATTATACCTCTTTCAGGTGCTCGCATTAGAGTAGTTTCACTGTTCAACCTTCCAATAACGAAACTGTCAAAATAAGTTATAAACGCGCAGTGATGACGATATTCTAGACACTGTATACCCTACTCAACCAATGTTGATTCAAAAGTTGTATATAAAATAGGTTGCCATTTCTCAGTTCCACATTCGATAACGAAATAGTTCGCAGTTCAACCTCTGAATAACGAAATGGTCAAAGTAATTTATCAATATTCAATGATATTTTATACCCTGTAGACCCCAGTCATAGTGAATTCAAAAATTTATATATTAGTTCCAGAGCCATTTTGCAGTTCGCTATTCGAATAACGAAATATTTCGCAGTTCGTTATTCGAATAACGAAATTATCAAAATAAGTTAAAAAAATAGAGCAAAGATAATATTTTAGACACTGTAGACACCAGTCATAGTGAACTCAATTATTTATATATCAAATCTGGAGCCATTTCGCAGTTCGTTATTCGAATAACGAAATATTTAGCAGTTCAACCTCCGAATAACGAAATGGCCACATTTAGTTATAAATGCGCAATGATGACATTTTGGACAAACTAGAACACAGTCATAGAGTAATCAATGTTATATATAAAATCCGGAGCAATTTTGCAGTTCGTTATTCGAATAACGAAATATATCGCAGTTCAACCTGCGAATAACGAAATAGCCAAATTAAGTTATAAAGACACAGTGATGTTATTTTAGACACACTAGACCTCAGTCATGGTGGAATCAATGATTTATGTATATAACCGGGGCCATTTCGCATTTCGTTATTCGAATAACGAACTACGAACTGGCGCCTTTGAATCCACTATGACTGGGGTGTAGTGTATCTTAAATATTATCATTGCGCATTTACAGCTGATTTTGGCCATTTTGCTATTCGGAGGTTGAACTGCGAAATATTTCGTTATTCGAATAACGAAATGGTCCCGGATTTACTTCGTACGCCAGAAATTATCGCAAGTTCCATTATATGACGATCGCAACTACATATTGAGCAAATTGTTTGACACACCAATTAACTAGTTCTCTTACAAGGGTCCAAACTTATTGAAACAATAATCATGGATGTAGAAACAGAGAGGAAGTTTGTCGAAGCAAGTTACAAGTTGATGAAAACGACACTATTTGTAAACGTTAATATAAGGCAGAAACTTCATCATTTGCCGTATGAATAATTATGCAAGACGTACTGATATAATAATATTAATTAGATGATTTTTTAAAATGGCATATGATTTAGGTCTATGTTATTCCTAATTCTATGTTATAGAGAGGTTTTACTGTAGAAAGAAGCGGAGAAGAGTTCAATATAGCTTTTCACGGATGTGTACGAGTCCAGAATATTAACCTCATGGTAGTAAGCGCATAATTTTACAGGAAGACCTCTTAAAAATGACCACCAAAAGAGGTCTTAATTATTTGTCGTAACATTTTCCTGAATCTTTATTGGCACCGAAGAGCTAAGCTGTGATTTAAAGAGATTACGACGCTGTTGTTGGTGGTGGTGTTACGATGCTGCTGCTACTGCTGGTGTTACGATGCTGTTAGTGGTGTTGTTGTTACGATAATGTTGGTGGTGCTCTTGTTACGATGCTGTTAGTGGTGTTGTTGTTGTTACGGTGATGCTAGTAGTGGTGTGGTTACGATGTTGCTGGGTTTGTTGTTGTTACGATGTTGTTGTTGTTGTTGTTGGTGGTGTTACAATGTTGTTATTGGTGGTTGTGTTACGATGTTGTTGTTGGTGGTGTGGCTGTTGTTTGAAGTTACGACGCTATTGGTGATAGTGTCGTTACGATGTTGTTGGTGGTGATGTGGTTGTTGGTTGAGGTTACGGTGGTGCTGGTGTTACGATGCTGTTGGTGATGGTGTTGCTGTTGTTTGTTTGATTTATAAACTAAATGAAAATAAGGTTGGCAACAAGTTATACATTTGGGTGTTAATGGTAGGTGGTAGATTATTGCACGGCAGTTATGCAACAAACTCCATTCCGTTCGCCATGCAACCACCTGCTTCTATCTCTTTACTCCATAAATATGTCTCTCTACACCTTTACAAACAGTGTAGACCCAGCTCCTATAGGATATGAGTGATTTTAACCATTTATTCTATGAACATTAATGTAAGAAATTATGACATGAATATCAAATTTAATTATTGCCTTAATGGCATATAAAAACAGGTCACCGTGGTTTGAACAGAAATTAATCGTGCGATTAGATCTATGTTATACCATGAACAAACAGCAGATCCTAATCAGACGGCTCCAATAGCAGCCGTCTTATCTTGGTCTACTCTATTTTGCAAAGGCATAGAAAGGCGTATAGCGGAATAAGCCGAGAAACATTACAAGGGAGACTACTGCAATTTATTTCCAATAGAGTCTTGACACTCTTACCTGTCTTTGTGAACGAAGACATCAGATACGTGGTTAGGTGAAGCCGAATCTAATTGGTCTTTATCCCTTTCCTTAATGAATATTCATGTAAGACATGATGACACAATAAATATTACATAGTTAGATATGAATGCAGGAAAATTTGGACATGACAGAACTGTATAATCAGATCTCTATTACTCGTATTCTATAAGGAAAGAGAGCAGACGCTGATACATGTATGACTGTCCTACAGAAGCCGTCTAATTTGGATGTACTCTGTTTGCAACGGCGTGAAAAATACATGTATATGTGTATATGAAGGAATCATTTAAATATCTAAAACAATTCATTGGTAATTGTAATTGGTTTCAGAACTGTTTTACTGAAATACAATATTCATTTGATCTAATCAATTCTAATTTCACTTGATTCATATGTACAGAGAAACTCAAATGCCATTAATTGTTAACGGTGCATGATAATTGCAACCGTTTTTGTTTTTGTCATTTGCACATTTGTCACTCGTCATCTCACCAGGAATCAAACTGTTTGACATCCAAGCAATATTTATTTTCACAAAGGCTCGAAGGCTTGAGCGAACTGGATGAGCGTTGTAACATTTGATATAAAGCTTAACCCTGTGCATTTGCAAACATAGTAGACCGAGATCAGACCACTCCAGTAGGAGCCGTCAGATGAATGTCGGCTCTGTTTGCTTATGAAATACAGTAAAACCTCGATTATCCGAAAACTAAAATACGTATTATTATCGATCGTTAAGACAGGTGGCAGCTTAATGCATGGTGAAATTCATACAGAAATCTCCTCTAGGAGCTTTCTGCATGACTTTCATCATGCATTAAGCAGCCACCTGCCTAAAAGGGTCTAAATTCGTTTATAACGAAAATTCGAATAATCGAGATTTTACTGTAATATAGACACGATGCTACAATTTCTTTCATGGCCAAAACATCCTGTGTCCACTTTTCATTACAAAAAATAATATCCATGATGATTTTATTTCGTACATGATGATCATGGGGTAAATAGGTACAGCTCCATAAATGACGAGCATTTGTGTGAAATGTTAGTCAATCGCAAAGGCCGTATTTGACCTAAACACACGACTATCATACTCAACTGGAAATAACTAACCAATCATAATCATTTCCCTCCTAGACTATTTTTAAACTCAACCTCTTTGAATAAATCTATCGAACATGAGCATCTACTAGAGAAAAGGAAAGGTTTATAATTGTAAAGTTTTTAACCATTGTGATAAATAGAGCATTTGCTCCTATGAAACAAATGCTCTATTTATCAAAATGGTTTCAAAAATGACCTTTATAGAGGCGTCAAAAGGCGTCAGTAGTAGAGAAAGAGTTAACCCTTTCCTTCGTAAATATTCATGTGAGAGGTAATATACGTATGGATACTATTCTGATGAATTTTATAATGGCCTCATGAAGAAAATAATTTAGCCATGGCAAAAACTGTAGAATCATGTACAGTAAAACCTCTCTATAGCGGCCACTAAATTATGTTAATTAGTTGGTATTTAGGGCAGGTACCTTCCTTTTTACACAAAATACTTGATGTAATGTATGGGCCGTTATAAAGAGGTTTTACTGTATACATAGCCCCATAAGCAAACTGGAAGACCCTCGCCACACGACTCTTATACGAACCGTCCGATTCAGATCTTCCCTGTTAAAAGACGTCTCCATCAAGGAAAGGGTCTAATGTACTTATTTCTGGCTATGAGTTTACTTACGTATATACACTGTACACAACCAGTTCATCATTTGCTAAAACTGCTCACTACTAACACGCAGCTATACTGCCCTTCCCTAGATTTCTTACTGATTACAAAGAAGATTGTAACGTCTGGCGACATGTATACTCGGCATCTGATCTGGATAAAAAATGTTTACAAAAGTGATAACTACCTATCATCCCTTTCCCTCATATAGACAACTTTTGGCACCTTTGCAAACAGAGTAGACCCAGATCAGACGGCCACTATAGGAGTTGTCTGATCTGTGTCTGCTCTGTTTGTCGATGGGGTTATATAATTCTGAGCCAAGTATAAACATGCCATGCTCTTTTGGATCCAAGCTGTTTGCAAATGGTAGACTGGGTCAAGTTGCAATCGGCAGCATAAAGGTTATATTGGGTTACCGTATGTCGATTACAATGACATTCCCTTGGCCGGCTTGGGTCTTTACAGCTAACCTGTGAAAAAGCATGCGGCACATGGTAAGAGCTATAGCAGTCTGCCTGTCAAGAACCACTGGAGCGTTCCATGTGAGGCCCGTCTCTTACATTTGATGATTTGGAAATGATTAGATTGTCACTAATGCAGTATATGTTTTTATTTTTTAGTATGCTCCCTGAAACTATAAGAAGGAGCATATAGGCCCCGCTTTGTCCGTTCGGCCTGTGAATGTCTTCTAAAGTGCTCAACCTACATTCATGACACTCCACATACAAATATATCTCATTGAGATCAAGTGCAGGGTGCAGGGGTTAAATTATAACTTTCTGAGCAGTATTTACATATTCTGATAGACCTTGTTGGGAGAAAAGGCAGCTGTGTCCAAGGATAATAACTCTGTGGGACATCTCTTTTGGAAGTATTGCCCTATGTAATCTGTCTTTTTTTTCACTGAAAGTACTTGACCCACACTAACGAAAAATCATATTTCAGCAATTCTTTACCGAGAGATGCTGTGAGAACGGGTGATTACTCTATTTGCAGTGTTTCTTGAGTTAAAGTGAGCTATTGTGTTTGCCCTGTGTCCCGGTCTGTCGCCGTCTGTCGTCATTTATTTTAAAGAACTTCTTGGAAACGGCAGGGCCAATTTCATCAAAACCTCAAAGGATTATTACTTGTTGGTTCATCTGTCAGCTTGCCACTCAGATAAAAAATATCTTGAGATATTTCAACAAGGTGTATTTTTCTACATTTTACTTCAATGCATTTGCGTATAGATACGTTTAAACGGGAAATGATAACGTTTTCTCCACTGTACAAACAAACATGGCATGTATATATGAACGCCAGCTCTACAAGACAAAATTGAATTCTCAGCTTTAATTAGGGCGCCTTTGAACATATTATAGCTCTCCTCCACTGCAGGTTAAATGGATTCTACTGCAGGCCAAATGTCCAGAGTTTTATCTCTGATATACATAAGCGCTCAGGTTTTTTTAATGTATTTAATCCTTATAAAATATTCATCTGCTAAATTGCTTGTCTGCTTCAAATGTGAAAGTGCTTCATAGTTTGTAAAGATTTGTGAAAATGTTGTCTGTCAAATAGCTTGGATCCAGATAAGATGCCGGGTTACTTGACGTCTCATCTGGATCCAACCTGTTTGCATATGGCCCTTTGTTTGTTAGTGGTAGGCTTCTTAAGGGTTGAACTTCTATTGGGTTCTGACCAACAATGGTCTTTTGAGTGTGTTCCCCTTGACTAATTGTATGTCAGGGCCTCTGTAGACAGAATGAGACGGCTTGCCATATTTTGCACACTTGTATCATGCTTTTACTGTTACTTTCACGCCTATTGAGAACAATGGGGGGGGGGGGGGGGCGAATCATTGAATGGACCTGGGTAATGTCTTTAACTCAATGATGAAGAGTATCAAATTCCGGAAGTCACAATTAAAGATCTCTATCTAAACGACTTAGTCAGTATATTGACTAAAGGCACGTGGTTCATCTTCACGTTTACCCATCGAACACACGATTTCGATGCAGCAAATCAAATGACCGTCAACACGCAACGAGCGAATCTATAAGGTTAACATAGGTTTGCAAACTATGTTTGGACCGATGCTAGACGTGGGGGGAAAAGTAAGACGTTTCTATCGACGAAAATATAGATCCAGCTTATAATATTATATGAACAGGGAATGTTTTGTCCATGACAGAAACTGTATATTAAGATCTTAGATATATTTCCATAAGCAAGCAGAGCAGACTTTGATCAGACGGCTCCTACAGGAGCTAGCTAGGCGTCTGATCTGGGTCGGTCCTAATTGTAAAAGACGTTTCTATCAGGTAAAGGGTTATTAAAATATATGTAAATAGTTGTGGTCATCGTACACATAGTGTATTCTGCACCACAGGTGCCAGGCGCGTGACAATTTCATAAGTACTACTGATAAACATCTTCAAATACGTTTAGAACTCATACTTTGGCAGCAGTATAGTATTATACTATACGAAAAAAAACATTTTTTTCTGAGTACAGTATTTAAGAAATGGTCACCTGGTACCTTTGCTCTGCACTGCCGAGATTTTACCATGACAACGGTCGCTAAAAAGTGCTGATGTGATTGTAAGGTCGCTGTGGGGCTCTCTCTGCATGAAACACTCACTGATTGGTAATAATTATCACATATCGATTAAGGATATCTCCCTCCTCTATTTCTCGCTTTCTTTTCCTCTATCTTTCACACACGCGCACTCTTTCTATTTTTTTTCTCGTCCTTTTTACATCATTCTCGCTCGTTTGATCGCTATATACATATTTTTGTCTCTCTCCCAATCTCTCTCTCTCTCTCTCTCTCTCTCTCTCTCTCTCTCTCTCTCACTCTCTCTCTCTCATACACGCTGCTTTTCTTTTTCCGTCTTGTTTCTCTCCCCCCCCTCTTTCTCTCTGTATAATTCCTCTACTTCTACATTATCTCTCTCTTCCATACACACAAACTCTCTCTCTCTCTCCCTCTCTCTCTCTCTCTTGATCGCTCTCTATATATCTCTTTTTCTCCCCATCTCTCTCTCTCTCTCTCTCTCTCTCTCTCAGACAAGCTTCCTTCATCTCTCTCCCCCTTCTCTCCCTCCCTTCCTCTCCTTTCTCTCTCTCTCTCAGATTTCTTGCCACCGCACCTTTCTCAAGAATTCCGATTCAAACATGGCATTTGGTTATTCGTGTAGCGAAGTGGTCCATGAAACCGGATACCACGCAAACATAGGCGCAGACTACACACGTGAACTTTACAGTGGAACTAACACAGGTTAATGTACGACAGTACTTGCACACACCATCATCTTTCTTGGACAAGCTAATTGCATATTGTTGATGTAATTTGCCACTCATGTAACAACTTAGACCTCGCGGTTTCTATCCCTTGGATAATAGCAATCTGTGTACATGCAGGTGAATACACGACAAAAAGTGGTAATGGATAGTTTGTATACAGCGAGTTTCTACAGCTTATCTCGCAAACATGCAGCACTAATATTTCTACTCTGTGCACACGTTGTACACTCTACTCCGAAATTTAGCGAGACAGAGAAGACGGAGACGAAAACTATTCTTGTATTTGGTGGAAATGGGTTTATTGGTACCGCAACTGTGGAGAAACTGCTACACGCAAATCACACTGTTGTGATTGTGAATCGAGGTAATTGGTACTGGGATTCTGCCGAAACTGTGAAACCATTTGTGAAGCATTTACAGTGTGACCGCATGCAGTCATTATAGAAATGTTCAGACCTACATTACATCTGGAGTGAGAATTCTCCATCACATTTTGATGCAGTTGTGGATTTTAGTGGATATCATCCTTTCGAAATATCAGATGCACTGGGAATACTGAAAGGAAAGTTAAAACGCTACATATTCATTAGCAGTGACTCTGTATATGAGGTTTGCAACAAAACTCACAGTGAATTCACACGAGAAGAAGATGCAAAACGACCAGAATCACCCGAAGACATGGCAATGTTTAGTGCCCGTGATGATTATGGAAACCGGAAATTGAAATGTGAAGAGGAACTCCAAAAACAGACAGGAAGTGACGTCAGTGTTCCATATATCGCATTCAGACTTCCGGATGTTGTTGGTCCTCGAGATAACACATACAGGTGGTGGATATATCAGTTATGGATTAAATTGAGTAACTATTTAGACAAGCACCTGTCTGTCCCACGTGACTTCTTGGATAAGCCAATCAGTTTTGTATTTGTAGATGACGTTGCTGACATAATTACCGACGTAATAGACTACGGAGATGACGTTTACAACCAAGCATACAACCTCGCAAACAGCGAGCACCCAACACTGGTCGAATTTCTACACGATTTAATGGATACTTTAGACGTGGAAGACATCGAGATTTTGCCCGACGATGACGGACGATTTCGGTTATTTCCATCAGTTAAGCTTGGTCCGGTTGACACTTCGAAAGCTAGGCGTGTTCTCAGGTGGAACCCAACTTCCTGGATTGACATTATGGAATCTACTACCATGTTCTATGAGACTGCGATCTCAAATCAGAGTTACGACGCCGCACGTCGACAAGTTGTCAAAACAATGCAAGACTACTTTTCCGAAAACCCGGTTAAAGTGAATCATGGCTTAAGAGACATTTATGATGTATCGCTAGCAAGCTCTCACGATGAACTGTGACCAATCAAATTGTAATAAACCTGAAATCATGACAATATATGCTGTTTTGTTCCTCAGCCAATTACGATATGATTTAATGTAATGTTTTGAAACCATTTTGCCACACATTCAGTGGTAAAAATTATACATTAACGTCTCGTAAATGCGTAACGCTACACAATATTTTATTAACATCGGAGTGTGCACAAACGGGCAGTTGCTTAACCCTTTCCCTGTTCTATGTTTATTCCAAATTTCAGTACCTACTGATTATTTAGGCTATGGACAAAATGACATATGGGAGATGGAGCATTGTAGCCATTTTAGAAACTAAAGACACAGGCCTGTCAAATTTCATTAGCAAACAGAGTAGACCCTGATCAGAGGGCTTCTCTAGGAGCCGTCTGATCTGGGTCTACACTGTTTGCAAATGCGTGAAAACACGTTTGTATGAGGGAAAGGGTTAATGCAGAGCTATTAAAGTGATACAGAAACCTGTAGGAGCTTTCTGTATAACTTTTTTGTCCTGCATTAAGCTATCACTAGTTTAAGAAAATCCAGAATTAAACTTCGTTTGAATGGTCGTATTAGCCAGACTATACTGCGCTGGGTTTGCACATTTTGTATTTTATACATGCGATTTCTAAGTGCCAATGTATTTCACACTAATGAACGGGTATTCGTGTATTGGATTAGACTGAGTATTTCAAATAATCCAGTTATTGAAGCGTAGCCCGTACAGCAGAACTGCTTTAAAACTACCACTTAATCCTTTACTCCATGAAAATTCATGTAAGAAATATTAAGATAAAGAATATATATTAGATCGTTTTTATAATGGAATATGGACGAAATACATTTTAACTCTGGCAGAAACTGTATATTAAACACTAAACAAACAGAGCAGACCCTGATCAGATAGCTCCAATAGGAGCCGTCTGGACTTGGTCTACTCTGTTTGAAAAGGCGTAGAAAGGCGTTTTAGTATGAGGGAAAAGGCTAAATGGTCGCTATGGAGGCTTTACTGTACTGTCTAAATATAAATATCAAAATAGTCTCTTCCATGCAGTGTGGCAGTTCACGTGCGCTACAGAATTATCCTTATCCCTGAGAATGCGGGAAGGAAATGTCTTGGTATTTATAAACAGTAAAGACTCGGATCAGCGTGCTTCTAGAGGAGTCCTTTGATTAGAATCTGTACTGTTTGTTTTCAAATATCATGTAATAAACTAAAGACTTTTCACACTGTGTGTGCTCATTCCAATTTAAACATTCAGCATTCAAAGGATTCTTGCTAAACTATCTACCAATAAATGTCAAATAGTGGGGCTAGATTGTCAAATAGAGGGGCTAGATTGTCAAATAGAGGGGCTAGATTGTCAAATAGTGGGGCTAGATTGTCAAATTGTGGGACTAGATTGTCAAATACAGTATAACCTGCGGCCTTTCATTGTTCTGAACTTAGGAGTCTTAACCCTTCGCTTGCTATTCACGTCAATATACCTACCTGTAAATAGTGAAGACCCAGATGAGACAGCTCCTACAGGAGCTGTCTCATCAGTGTCTGCACTATTTACAAGTTGATTGTGCAACCAGTGCACTCCACAGCAGTGACTGCACCGCGAAATACTTGTACACAGTGAAGATATATGTAATTATACAACAGGGCATGGGTAAAGAAGGAGAAATGTATTTTCAAATTCAGCAAGAGAAGGGTTAATAATACGAGGCAAAGGTAATGCAGAATGTTCCTTTTGATGGCTGTCTAAGACAGATTCCACTGTAATGGATTTTGAATAAGGTATAACATATTTTGAATCCAATCTAATCCATTTGTATACCTATTAATAGTGTTAAATAAACTGTCTAGATTCCTGTAGACCCAGACTAATGGGACTCTGAAGGAGCCCCTGCAGGGTATTCATCACAACAAAGTATGTTCGAAAAGTCAGGTCAACACATATGTAGACAAATTCATTAACCCTTTATTCTATGGAGACACCCATGACACCTTTGCAAACAGAAATGACCAAGACCAAACGGCTTCTGTCTGCAGGATCCGCTCTGTTTGCTGATGGAATAACATAGATCTGATTCTACAGTTCCTTCGACACTTGCCAAACATTCTCTTGGTCATATGCAATTATGAAAAAAACAGCTAATTGATATTTGTACCTGCATTAATTAGTTACATGTATAATCAAGGAGTAAAGGGTTTACCATTTCCCTGTTCGGTATTCATGCAACAAAACATGATATCATGAATATTTTAAGCTGAGTTTTTATAATGTAACCCTGATGAGACGGTTCATTTACTAGACGTTAAAATGTATGTACATTAAAACCTCTCTATAACGGCCACTAAGTTACACCAAGTATTTTGTGTTAAAGGCAGGTGGCTGCTTAACATAAGGTGAAAGTACAACGGAACGCTCCTATAGGAGCGTTCTGTTTTACTTTCGACTTGCTTTAAGCAACCACCTGCCCTAAATACCAACTAATTAACACAATTTAGTGGTCGTTATAGAGAGGTTTCATTGTAGTGGTACATGTAAACATGATCGTTTGACATAGGCAGGAGCTGATATGTGTATACAGTAAAACCTCTCTATACCGACCATTAAATTGTGTTAATTAGTTCGTATTTTGAGCGTTCTGTTTTACTTTCACCTTGCTTTAAGCAGTCACCTGTCCTAAATACCAACTGATTAACACAATTTAGTGGCCATTATAGAGAGGTTTTACTGCAATTTTTTCAAGGGAATATTTTGTCTGTAGAAGCTGTTGAATCATATGTATATTATTCCATAAGTAAACAAAGCAGACCCTGATCAGACGCCTTCTACAGGAGCCATATGACCTGGGTCTACTCTGTTTGCAAATGCATCAAAAGGCGTTTGTATGAGGGACATACGGGTATTAAAACATACGGGTATAATCAGTATGTGGCAAAATAGATATTGCTTTGTAATCACCACACTATGATGTGGGTCAATGTGGACTGAAGGAATTATCAGCTGCAACTATGTGCCTGGCACAAAGTAGCTTGAAGGAATTACCAGCTGCAATTATGTACCTGGCACAAAGTAGCTTGAAGGAATTACCAGCTGCAAATATGTACCTGACGCAAAGTGGACTGAGGGAATTTCAGCTGCAAATATGTACCTGACATTAATTAACAATTTCCATCAAATAAACGCCTTTTCATGCATTTACAAACAGGGTAGACCCAGATCAAACGGTTCCAATCGCAGCTATCTGATCAGAGCATGAACTGTTTGCTATTGACTAATATATATCTGTGCTCATTGCCAAAAGTCATATGTTCATGTGGCGTTATAAACTATCATCTAAATAATATCAATGTTGGCATTATAGTTTACATGAGTAATCTTGAAATAATGAGTTTTACTGTCCATGACAAAAAATGACAAAAAGGAAAAGTGTGATTACTCATACTGTATTTTTATTTCTGTTTTATTTTTACCAGTATTAAAATATGGAAAGGTGGTTCATATCATTCCAGTCCATTGAGCTCGTTACCTAATGAATATTCATGTAAGAAATAATGATATGAATATTAATCAGCCGAATGTTTAACAACATTAGGAACTTGGGAGGTTTTGATTATGACAGAAACTGTAGAAAATGATTATCTACAGTAAAACCTCGATTATCCAAACACTGAAATACGTATTATTATCGATCTTTAAGTCAGGTGGCAGCTTAATGCATGGTGAAAGTCATGCAGAAAGCTCCTCTAGGAGCTTTCTGCATGACTTTCACCATGCATTAAGCAGCCACCTGCCTAAAAGGGTCTAAATTCTTCTATACCGAAAATTCGAATAATCGAGGTTTTACTGTATATTGTTATATAAGCACACCGATCAGACCTTGGTCAGATGGATCCTATAAGAGCCGTCTAACCTGGCACTACTCTGCAAAAGCTTAAGTAAGCGTTTATATTAAGGAACGGGTTAATTCAAACTAACATTGGACAGATATTGAATTGCGATCGTCGTATGACGATCATGTCTGTCGTAGAAAGTCAAGTGTAACCCTTTCATCAATAAATACGCCTTTCTACGCCTTTACAAACAGTGTAGACCCAGATCAGGCGGTTTCTATAGGAGCCGAGTGATCGGGGTCTGATCTGTTTGCTTATAAAACAATATATGTCATCATATTCTACTATTTCTGCCATGGTCGTAATTATCTTCCTTTGTCCATGTACTAATTTAATTAATCTAATTAATATTCATGATGTCATTTTTTACATGAATATGCATGGAGTACAGGGTTAACACGTGCACGCTAGAATCACGATCACCGGTCTGAGTAGCAGCTATGGTCGTGAAATAGGATGAGTTCGGTATTATGACAGACATAAGGATCCTCTCACCATCTAGTCTCCATTAAAACATACAAACTGTTTAACCCTTGAATGCCTAATCCAGTGTACCTAGATCAGAATCTGATGCCGTCCACAGCACAGGTGCCAGGCGCGTGACCATTTTTTTCTGCTGTCAAAGTATGATGTGTAAACGTATTTGAAGATGTTTATCAGTAGTATTTATGACATTGTCATGCGCTTGGCACCTGTGGTCTACAGTAGTCGTGTAACATGAGTATGCTCTGTGAACAAATGTGTCAAACCAGTGAATATACAAAGCGTTATATAATGATGCAGTAAATGTTTTCTACATCGACCAACAAGCAAGGATTCATTTATGTGTAAGTTAGGCATATGGTAGCGTTATGAAAGACGTTCGTCCTCCATTAACCCATTACCTCATAGGCTATTTTAATATACAGCCTTTTTTAATAGTTCTACCGAAAATGAGCATTAACTAGAGAAAAGGAAAATTTTAAAATTTTGTAGTTTGAAACCATTGTGATAAATAGAGCATTTGCTCCTATAGGAGCAAATGCTCTATTTATCACAATGGTTTCACAGAGTGACTTTTACAGAGTCAAAAGCCGTCACTATGATGGAATGGGTTAAACAGCCACACGATTTAACAGTTTACTGCATAAATATTGTGTAAGAAATAATGACGCCATGAAAATATTAATCAAATTAATTTTATGATAGTACATGGACACGGGACTTTTGGCCATGACAGAATCATTAGAATAATATCTAATATCATAAGTAAACAGAGTAAACCCTGATCGTACGTTTCCTACATGCTAGTAGACATATTCATAGACAGAATTTATTTCATGTCGGATAGTACATGTATATAACAAAGAAACATAATAAGCCCTGTAGACAAACATAAGTATATATAAACAGAACACAAAACAAAATAAAAATTTAGAACAGAATCACAGACATGCATGGTTTTAAGTACAAAAGTTACACTTAAAGCAAAGGATTAAGACCAGTTTAAAACAAGCACATTTATGTAGCGAAAAGTTTGAATTAATTCAAACTTAAAACAAAACTAACTAAAAACTGCGTGAAAGGTGCTGATCTAGACCAGATGCGTAAATACTGCCATCAAGAGGGGAAATAAAAAGCTGATAGACAAAAAGAACACAAAAGTGTGACATATAAGAAAGTAATTAAGTACATATATCACCTCAAATCCGATTTGAGAGGATCTGATCAGCAACTTACACACCACCAGGAGACGTTTATTCAAATCAAGAATATAACAGGAACTAATGTGTAAGCCTCGGTATAAAAACAACCTTATTTACTTGTTTTCTATAGAAGTCCAAAGTTACATTGGATGGTGGATAAAGAAAGCAGATGCAGTCTTAACACATTCCCTCCTAATGACGCATTTTGGCGCCTCTGTAAAAGTCAAATTTAGAAACCATTGTGATAAATAGAGCATTTGCTCTATTTATCACAATGGTTTCAAAATTACACAATTCTAAAGTTTTTTCTTTTCGCTAGTTAATGCTCCTTTTCGGTAGATTAATTCAAAGAGATTTCGTCTAAAATAGGATAGAATGAGTTAAAGCAGGATAAAGGCAAAGCAGAAACTTTAACTCGTTCCAAGCATACACCTGCCTCTTGATTGCTGGGTATAGATACTGTAGATAAATGTGTGGCTAGTAACTCCATACAACGTGCAACGTGCAAACGCAGTAGACCCAGATTAGACGGTTCATCATATAGGAACGGTCTGATCAGGATCTGTTGTTTAATGATGACTAAAAATGGTTATGACTGGTAGCCCATAATTTTGTGTGCATATGCCATTAAAAGAATGCACCCAGTTAAATTATATTCAAGATCTCATTATTTATTATAGAAGGAAAGGGTTAAGGAATAAGAAACAATTAAAACTGTTGGGAGTTATAAAATGAAAGGGTAGTAACATGCATCAAAATTATCAATAAAAACAAAAAAGAGAAAGCAAACAAAGATGCTACATCATGATCTATCTGATCTGGATCTACTCTGTTCGCAAAAAACGCATTTATTGTGGAAAGGTAAAGAACCTTATGTTCATTAATTAAGGTTCTATTGCACTTCTTGTGTAGATTCGTCCCATCCCCGCGTGGCTTTGAATGCAGTTTCTGATCAGGTCCAACACTGTAAACTCGTCTCATCCTCGTCTGGCTTTGAACACTGTAGATATTGTAGACTCGATTCAGTCCCGCCTTACTTGAATTATCTGATCAGGTTCTACAATGTACAATGTACGCAGACGTTTTTTGAACGCACATATCCTGTGTGAAAAGAGCGCTATATAAGTGTGGTATAGTAAATAAATCTTGTGATACATGTTGCAGTGTTTTGATAAATAATAAACCTCGCGCGGTAGATTATGCAGGTCGTAAGAACACGTGATGCCTTGTCCGTGACAGAAACCATAGACCCGGATCTCTAATAACCTATAAACCCATAATCATACAGAACAAACCCTTATCAAACAGCTCCTATAGCAGCCGTCTGATAGAGGTACAGTGCTCCCTCCCTACAACGGCCCTCTCAATAACGATTCCCTCCTTACAACAACGCATGCCACTGTTTCCGAAACAACAAGGCTCCAGACACAACTTTTTCCATCGTATTTTCTTTATGCCTCTATCAAACCCTATGTTGTAACCACTCTTTAGAATCGTCACTTTGTGTATTACTTTAGCCTTGCATTAAGCAACCACCTGTTTGAATTACGGGACCGCAACACTGAATATAGTGCCTTAATAACCTTGAGTACAATACAGCTTGTGTTATGCGGTCATTCATTTATTGAACATAGAAGTCTTATAAAACAGGTGGTTGCTTAATGCAGGGCAAACGTTATGCAGATACCTCTTATATGAACTTTCTGCACTTCTTCTGACCTGCATTAAGCTACCACAAAGTGACGATTCTAAAGAGTGGTCACAACATAGGGTTTGATTGAGGCATAACTGTTTTAGTTCTCAAAATACACCTTATCTGGGGATCTGCAAACAAGCTAATTATGTTTGATTTTCCCTCCCTATAACAACTCCCTCTGAACAACACATACAATCTTCGTATCCCAAAGGGTGTCGTTGTAGAGAGGGAGCACTGTAGTCTGTTTGCAAAAGCTTGAAATTGCGCTTCTATCAGCTAACAGATTAACTTGTTTTTTCGTTATCTGTTATAAAACTGGTCTGTTTTAAAACGTGGCCAAAAACTATAAATTCAGAGAATTGTTATCAATAGGTATTTTAAAGGTGATGTTTTCCCATCTGCCAAAATTCAGTCCAGAAAAAACAGTATTTAACCCATTCCCTCCTACTGGTGCATTTTGACGCCTCTGTAAATGCCATGTTTTGAAACCATGGTGATAAATAGAGCATTTGCACCTATGGTTTCAAAATTAGACAATTCTTAACTTTTCATTTTCTCTAGTAAATGCCATTTTTCGGTAGATTTATACAAAGATGCTGTGTCTAAAAATAATGAAGAAAGGAATGCATGACTGTATGAATTAGATTAATTGTATAATGACATAACGTATATACAGGGGCCGTTTCGATCATGTCAGAAACTACAATCTGAATTACGATCCTATTCAGATGGATCCTACAGGAGTAGTCCAATCTGGATCTATTCTATTTGAAAATGTGCCACAGGTCGCTTAACCATTTACTCCATGAATATTCGTTATGACATCATGACTATTAATTAACATAATTGTTATAATCGCACATGGATACTGGACGTTTGGCCATGCAACAACTTTAGAATCAAACTTACATTACATCATATAAGCAAGCAGAGCAGACCCTGATCAGACGGATCCTATAGGAGGGCTCTTATAGGAGCCGAGCCGTCTGATCTGGATGTACTGTTTGTTGAGGCATAGAAATGCGTATTTATGGAGTAAAGGGTTAAAGTCGTATCATAGAAAAAAGTTTGTTAAAGAGCGTATCTATGAAGTAAATGGTTAACTTTGAGTTCTAAGAAAATGTAAATTAAATATAAATCAATTATCGCCAGTGTTTGTTGCCAGAAAGCATGCGATATTGTAGGAAAGTGCGGGTACAGTGTGTGACCCGTTAAGTAGATATACAACAGACCCCCTCTAAAGTAACAACTTAAGAGACATTGTCGTCATTTGAATAAAATTGTTGCTTAGCGCAGGACAAAGGTAATGTATAATAAAACTCATATAGGAGCTTTCTGCATATATTTCGTCCTGCATTAAGCTACCCCTCTTCTACGACACAGTAATAGACCTCTTAAGTTGCCATCAAAAACGAAGTCTAATTATGGGTCTGTAAGGCAGATGGTAACTTAATGCAGATCAGAAGCAATACAGGAAGCTCCTATAGGAACTTTCTGCATTACTTTTGCCCTGCATTAAGCAACCACCTGTCTTTCAATACTTCTATGTTCAATAATTGAGTGGCTGCTTAAGACACATTCTAGTGTATTCACTTGTGAAATATTTATATGAATATTAATTAGTTGAATCATTCTTAAGGTGGATCAGCTCGAGCCAGCAATTAGTGCAGCCGCTGTAAAGACTGTCTCATATTCATATGGGCCTACACTATATTCAAATACAAATGCGCAAACTGTCATTTATAAGAAGGAAAGGGTTGAGCCAATATCGAAATTAAACTGATCAGTTCTTTCGCTACAAATGCCACATCTGTGACTATCTGTGCAGACAGTTTTGACGTAGATAAGACGCTGAGTGATTCGGCGTCTCACCAGATTTATAACTGTTTGTTGATGTGATTATATTATAGAAAAAATGAGCAGATGACAAAATTTAGCAGCGAAAGGGTTTAGGTTATCGTCCATTAACAAGAATGTTATGACTTGCAAAATTACATTGCGTCTTGTAAAACTACTGTACAGTTAAAAAAGCTGCACTTCGGAGTACCATAAAACCTTTCAACAGGGAAATCCAGCAAGAGGTCTACATCTGGGTGTTAAACGTTAGTGGTAGCTCGAATAATGTAGACATGATTCCATACTTGTTGCCATACTTAAACATTTAATTGTTCAAATGCTGTTCTAAAATTACTGACAGCCAATTACATGTTGTATTCATAGTCATTAGTTCTTACATTGGAAGCAATCCAAAACAATAGTCCATCTCAAATTGGTATGGATGACGTTTAGATTGGTGAATATGTTTGAATTACGGGGCCGCAACAACACTGAATATATTGCCTTAATTACCCTGAGTACAATACAACATGTGTTATGCGGTCATTCATTTATTGAACATAGAAGTCTTATAAAACAGGTGGTTGCTTAATGCAGGGCAAAAGTTATGCAGATAACTCTTATATGAACTTTTTGCATTTCTTCTGACCTGCATTAAACTACCACCTGATAATAGACCTAAAATTATACCTATTTTTGATGACCGCTTAACACAGGTTCGTCTGTAATCTGACACCAAATAGCCCCTCTCCGTGAGTTTGTACAGCTTAAGGATTTAATGTGGTACCATTTTGTTAGCTTTGAATTAAACTGACATAGTAGCAAATAGTGAAGGTCCTCATAAAACGTCACCTTAATGAGAATTCTAACCTGTGCAGGACACCAGTCACTAATGTTCTTTGCAAACAGTGTAGACCCAGATGAGAGGGGTCCTATAGGAGCCCTCTCACCAGGGTCTGCACTGCTTGTCATGTTACAGTTTTCTTTTGAGAAATCTCTTAATACTCACAATATGCTTGACCGGTTTGAATTTTGGAATAGTCCATTTGAAAATTCAGCGTTGTTATGGTTAATATGTGCCTGTACTATTTCCTTAATGTCTTCTGTCCGAATATATGGAACAATTAGGGCAAGATAGCACCGATACGGAAATTGTTAGTATAACCTGTAGTTAGACTAGGTGCGAGTCAAGTACGAGTCAAGTACGAGTACGTATCTATATCTGAAAGAACCATCATAAACCTTTCAATGATGAATATTTAAAGTGAAACGGTACAACAGTGTTTAATGTTTAGCCTGCTATGGGCGGATGGGTGATTATCTTTGCAAACAGTTTGGATCCAGATGAAACACCGAGTAACTCGGCGTCTCATCATAACCCAAACTGTTTAATACTCTGACCGTGCTATTGAAAAGAAATACAATATAAATGAACAGTGGCAACTGAAATCGATGACATTTTCTACAGACAATTTTTTTAAAGTCCCATTATATTTTAGATTCACTATTGAAAAGATCGATTTTTGTCAGAATATGCTTTTAAAATCTAGTCGCGATGCTCGAAACTGATTTAAAGAAAATAAAACGAGATTTACCATGGGAAGCTCTAGTTGTCTAGTTGTCTATGAAATGCAAATGTTGTTCTGTAACGTCATCGTCACACGACGTCTGCTATAAAAGAAAGCAAACAAAAATGGCCACTAAAGGATGAGTCCTCATTCCAAGGTGATATCAAAGGAGAATGGAAACTAGCATACTCCCATGGAAATATTTAGAATTGTGTGGTTTTGAAACCATTGTCATAAATAGGAGCAAAATGCTCTATTTAGCATAATGGTTTGAAAAGGTGACTTTTACAGAGGCTTCACAAGGCGTCAATGTAAGAGAATGGGTTTAAGCTTACATGACAAGACAAAATGTATATCAAAATCTACCCCTTAGCCATAGATCTTTGTTCCATTTTTGTCTTAATAACGTTTCAGAAATTTTCGCACGCGCGTAAGTGCGTATCGCTAACTACGCCCCTGTTAAGAGAAAACTGATCGCAGTCGAGACGCATTGTCCATCATGTGAATGTGGGTTAATATGGTACTACTAGTTTCTGTTCTGTTGTTCGGTTGCAATTATAGAATAAAACATAACTAAATTACAGTCCATGGTCACGTGATGCGCTAATTTTAGATTTTTTCAGCTTGTTTTTCTTGTGTCATTTTTGAGCAAACAAAATGTAGCCTTGTAGTTCACGTCAAACGGTATTTGGGGCATGTGGCTTCTCCTATAGGAGTGCTCTGTTTTACTTTCACTTTGCTTTAAGCAGCCACCTGCCTTTTACACAAAGTACTTGATGTGATTTAGTGGCCGTTATAGAGAGGTTTTATTGTATTCAAATTTGATCAGATATTACTTTTTGCCGTGTGATCGATGATGATAGAGGGGGGGGGGGGTTAAAATACAAAATGTTTGCTTAAACTCTGTTATTTACAGGGTTGACTTACTTTAGAATCGCTTAAACTTTAAAGAAATTAATGACCGAGTGTCAAACAACCTAGATCAAGACGAAAAGCCGAAATACCCGACCTCTCACCCGGATGTATCCTCTCATCCGGGTACAATCTGTTTGCACGTGCCAGCCAGGTCGGGTTTAATAGGCGAAAGGTTCAAACATTGTTCCAAGAAATTCGTTATGCTGTCGATAAAACAAATAGGAAACGAGATAAATAGCTAAATTCAGTCCTGATAAACAGTTGGCCACAACGAACTTGGGTATGCATGGTGAAAATGAAGTCTGGGGTAAGCACGATCTTCGTATACAAATATAACGCATGACTGGGTATGACGAACATTGCATCTTATCATTGCTAAACAAGACATGAGTCGTATTTTCAAACTGTTTGGACCTATAGGGGAAGACGCCGAGTAAATCGGAGACTAATCAGGATCCAACCTGTTTGACATCGACTAATAAATAACTTAAATGTTGATCGAATAGGAAATAGTCAAAATTGACCCATTTCAGATTTGAACAGACGGTTTTGTTATTCCAGTTGGGTAAGGTTAAAACTGAATTTATTTCATAATTCCAAGACACGCCGTCATGTTATCGGTAAAACAGATAGGGCAACTTAGATGATTATCGTCATTCCATCTTTTCAAGTTGTTAAAAATTTGACCATAGAGAACTTAGATTGGCTTTGGAATAACCAAGAACTACGTAAATAAATAGTATGCCCGAATGTGTAAAAGCAACAGTATCCCTTTCCATGCTATGTACGGCCATACTAATACTTGCAAACAGCTTGGATACAGATGAGACTCCAAGTTACTCGGCATCACATCTGGATCCAATCTGTGTGATAATGTCAGATATACGAGAGAATAGTTAATCGGGTTTGGGGAAAAACAAGAGATTTTGATAGATCAGAACTTACCATGTATATTATCTACAGTCGCGCTATTAGACCCATATTCTCTCATAGTGGGAATTGGCACGTTCTGCATTGTTTAACAACATGCCACTAATGCTAATAGGAAATATCACGCTGGTGAGAAGAACATGCCAGAAAGGTCCCTGTATGGAATAGGGAATGGGATGGTTGACGTCCAGTCGTGTCAGCTCAAAGGTTCCCCTTTGTAACAGATTCAAAGGGATGGTTGAAGTTCAATCGTGTCAGCTCGAGGGCTCAGCAGATTATGAATGGTGATTAGTGTCCGACTGCGTCAAATCCATGTCTCAACTGATACCGAGTGATAGTTGGATTTGGCCAACTTCAGCTCGAGGACTCAACGGATTCTGAGGGATGGTTGAAGTCCGATCACATTAGTTATATGGCTGGAAAGACCACAAATGATTACAGGAGTCCGATGGCATTAGCTTGACGGCTCACATATCCCAAGAAATAACGGAAGTCTGATCGCGTTAGCTCGAGGGCTCAAAATATCTCAAAGGATGGATGAAGTCCGATCGCGTCAAATCGTCTTGTGATTGTGGGTTCAAACGTAACATGAAATCTCTCTCATACACGTACAAAAACAAATCGGCGACCAGTTGTGCACAATTTGTACCCATAGGAATACCAATCACCTGATATACAGATAGCTGCCATTTGTTTATAAAAAACACTTTAGGTGTTCGTGTAAGAAGGGATTTACTGTAAAAGTATGTAATAGTTTTCATGATTTATTCTTTCAATAACCGGCTTGCGGTAGGTGATTCTACCCGGTCGTTGTTCTGTGCAGGAAAAAATGTAACGTATTCCATGAATAGAAAAAGCTCCTCCTGAGTCTTCCTCCATCTGTAATTAGCTTGTCATCGCAATATGACTGGAATACATGTACAGTAAAACCCCTCTAAAGCGATATTCTAGTAGAGAAACTAAATAGATACTTTTAGGCAGGTGGATGCTTAATGCAGGGTGAAAAAGTAATGCAGAAAGATCGTAGAGGTGCGTTCTGCATGACTTTCACCCTGCACCAAGCTGCCGCCTGTCTTCAAGCCCGATATCTATACTAAATTGAACGCCCGGTTTAGAGAGGTTTTACTGTATACTCTTTGTACTGTGTATTCTTATAGCGACGTAACATTCCGATACATACAATGTCTTCGAAAGGGGTTTGTTTTAGAGTATGCCACAGTCGAGATAGGCGAGCTTCTTGTATATTCGTAAACATTATCACGGGGCCTGGGGAGCTTACGAGCATGCCACGATCATAGTCAGCGGATGGCATTACGCATATATATAGTTTCTCATAAAACAGGGATTCGTCTAAGAAAATAAACACATTTTGAATCGAGGTTTGAAACGCAAACATCATAGTATTTATTGGTTAGTATATCAAGACTACTTTTTAATCAGGAACGATTTTAACAAACAATTAGAAAAATGGATATTTACAAGCCTTGGGAGATATTGCTAATGATTGTTTTTGTCCAGTTCGCTGATACAATTGGTAGTTTGGACTCTGACCTGTCTCCGGACCAAAGTTTGGACGGACAGTTTTTGCTCGAAATGGGACAGAAATTCAATAACCCGTTAATAAAGCTGTTTGGAAAAGTCGTGGTGAATGGAAAGAAGAACATTACTGAAACACTTTGTCGCTTACATCCATGTACGGAATGGGGAGTGTGGTCAGACTGCCCAGAAGTCAGAGGTTTCAGCATAGTGACCAGGTCACGTGTAACAACTACCATGTGCAAGTATGACAGTCAGACAGAGTTTACAAGCACCGAATCTAAGGTTTGTGAAGGTAAATGCCCTTTAAGCTACAACGTTACCAACGGATACTGTCTAAAGTTTTCCCAGACGAAAATGATACAAGCAGACGCAGAAGCTGATTGTCAAAGGGAAGGCGGTCACATGGTGAACATTAACACAATACACATATCTGACAGTGTGTATGCGTTTCTTAAGAATCAAAGTTACACTGGTAGTATCTGGATTAACGGGAATAGGACTAGTGTCGGATCACCCTGGACGTTTACCTATGGTGCCGCTCCTAATTTTGATAATTGGCACTCATCACAGCCTTCAAACAGGTCGTCAGAATTATGCAAGGTAGATGACTTTAGCTCCAATACGAGATATTGGTGTGACCGAGAATGCATAAACAAATACAACTTCGTTTGTCATATTAATTAACAGTTTACTATAAAATAATAAATTCTGAAGGGAGGTGATCCCCTGAGAGCAAAAATTGCAACGCAAAAAGAGAAAAATGCAGACTCGGTTTTATTGAGTCTGTTCATGAACAGTAATTGAAAGTGCAACACTGCTCACGTCCCCTAGCACCGGCCTAAGCGGTATTCAATTTTCAGAACAAGAAGTACTGAAATTCATGATCTCAAAGGATCAGAAGGTATAACAACACTGAGAATGAAGTACGGGGCGACGTTTTACGGCCGCCACACAAGCACTTAACACATAGCCTTTTAATGCATTTGCAAACAAAGTGTTCTCTTTCTTTTGTATTCTTACTATTGTATAATTACTTATATGAATATTCATAGGGAAATGACGGAAAAAGATACAGTAGGTGAAAAGGATACAGCGGTAACTAAGCTCAGAATAGGAATGGCGTTCAGTCAACCTAATAGCTAACAGTTGACCCAATAGTCAAGTTATGTACAGTGGCAACCAAGTTCAGGATAGGAATAGCATTCAGCCAACCTATCAAGCTAACAGTTGACCAAGTAGTCAAATAAATGGAATGATTTTGTGTCAGCCCGTTTATTCTAATTTTATGATAATGATGAGCATGGCTCTGTATCAAGTTTGTTAAATTTAATGCAGATTATTCTAATTTATAATATTGATGAGCATGACTTTCAGTCAACTTGTCTGTATCACTAGTTTGTTAATACAGTTTATGCGGTTCCTTCTGGTTTGTGATTTCATATCTATTGTATACCTTTTTGCACATCTTTCATTGACCTGATAGACAATCATGTGGTTCCTTCCGGCTAGTGATTTCATATCTATTGTGTATCTATTGTATATCTGTCAAATGCCTGGATAGATAACCATGCGGTTCGTTCAGGTTAGTGATTTCATCAATATGAAGCGCTTTTGAATGCACACATCCAGTGTGAAAAGAGCGCTATATAAATGTGGTATAATAATAATAATTCAGTTATATATATCGTACCATGTTATTTTACGTATGTTGTACGGATAGTTTGTTTGACATATAAACATAGACAGATACATATAGATTAAAAACCGATACAGAATAGTGTACAGTAGAACCTCTCCTAGGCGGTAATCAAACAAAGGTCTAGTTCAGGGTATGGGAAACAGGTGGTAGCTCAATGCATGTCACAAGTAAAGCAGTACTCTCCTATAGGACCTTTCTGCATTATTTTTAGCCCGTATTAAGCAACCACATGTGCCTAATAAATGAATGACCGCTTTAGACAGGGTATACTGTACTCTTCAACTGGCTAGGATACTGTGCTCTTGTCCAACATTTCGCGTTCTGACTCGCACTTACAAACAGTTTAGTTCCAGAGGAGACACGAAATAATCCGGCGTCTTATCAGGATCCATTCTGTTTGAAACTCATTCAATAATTTCTAAATTTCACGAGATATAAATTTGAGCATGTTTCATTAAGTCAAAGTTTGGTAAGTTGTGTGATAAACATATCATACAGAGTTGGAATAATATACAATAACACTCTCTTAACCGGGCAATCAAGTAAGTATAAATACCGGTGTGGATAATAATAATAATTATTATTATTCTAACACATATATATAGCGTTCTTTTCACACCGGATATGTACATTCAAAATCGCTTCAAATGGATGACATCACTAACCGGAACGAACCGCATAATTATCTTTCCAGTCAATGAAAGATATACACTAGGTATGAAATCATTTGAAAAATCATTGAACCACACGATTGACTGACTGAAAAGCATTGCATTTATATTACTATTGGTCGACTGTTAGCTTAATATGTTGACTGAAAGCCATTCCTATCCTGAGCTTAATTGCCACTGTACATGACTGTTGGGTCTTTCATCCTGCATTAAGCAGCCACTGGCTAAAGTATCTGGATTATTATGTACTAGAATTCCGGTGTAGAGGATTTTTACTGTACCACTGTAGAATGTATATCTGAGAATACAGTGTTGTATGCCAAATATGTACCCAAGTCTGTTGGTTCTGGGTCATTACTGTGTTACGTACTGACACTGTGCATAGAATGTAACATTCAAGATGTGTGTTTTTTTGTGATCAGAGAGCGGTGACACAATATAATAGAGCATACTATGACATTATTCTTATCTATATATAAGTATTTAATATATTTTATTTTAAATGTTCTATAATTATGCATTGAATATACCCTGTTTTGTACATAAATGTATCTATGTGAAGCGCGTTTGAACGCACATATCCTGTGTGAAAAGAGTGCTATATAAATGTGGTATAATAATAATACGGTATAGTCCCTGTAAAGGGACAACATGATGAAAGTATTTGTATATTAAAACAACAAGTGGTTACTGAATGCATGAAGACAGTGGTGCAGAACATTCAAAGACACCTTTATGGGGAACGCATCAGAGGAGTTTTATTTTATATGTCAAATGACAATGTTAGTAAAATGTTTTGCCTGTCCCCATATACAGTGTACAAATTGTGTTGTTGTTGATGGTGTCACTTTACGAACCTGCCACAAATCACGAGGCGAGTGCATTTCTTTCACAGTGTTCACAATGTGCATATTTCAACCTGTAACATTAATAATAATTATGTTTGATTTAAACAGATCTGAAGACAGTTTTACACATTATATTTCGGACCCGTTGAAAAATGCTGATGCCGAGTATCAAACAACTTAGATCCTGATTAGAAGTCGAGCTATTCGATGAGTTCATCTAGAACAAACTGTTTGCAAAAATAAGTGAGGCCACTCTTAGCATAATAAGAGGTAATGTGGTTTGTGCAATGAGTAAAAACAAATACCATTGAGGCCACACTTAGAATGATAAGGTGTAATGTGGTTTGTGCAAAGAGTAAGAAAGACTTTTCTTAAAACATGTTTAAGACTGTTTAAGCAGAATCTGTCTAAAGCGGCCATCAAACCAAGGTCTAATTATGGGTCTGTAAGACAGGTGGTAGCTTAATTAAAGAGCTTTCTTCATTAAATTTGCCCTTCATCAAGCAACCATCTGCTTTGAAGACGTCTATGTACATAAATGATTGACCGTTTAAGACAGGTTGTACTGTATGTTGTGTACGAAAAATTGGTTTGTAAAAATATGCATATACATGTAGAAAACACTATGATAACGGACTGTTTCTTCACATGCATTTAAATAAAAACACATCATTAGTATAACATATTGTTTTTGTTGCAATTCGAGACAGAGTGCAGAAAAATGCAGTAAACCCCCGCTAAACCGAATGTTAAATTTAGTATAATTATCGGTTTTGGAGATCGGTGGCAGCTTAATGCAGGGTGAAAGTCATGCAGAATGTTCCTCTGGGGACTTTCGGCATGACTTTCACCCTGCATAAAGCAGCCACCTGCTAAAGAGTATCTAAATATTTCTCTACTAGAATCACGGTTTAGAGGGGTTTACTGCATATGAAGTCATTACTGCGCATTGGAAAACGCACAAATCAGTAATTTGCTCCAGCCTCTGGGTACAAAAGTTTTATGACATTGCAAACAGCGTCTCCAACGCTGCGACTGACCTGGTTTGCCCTAATTCACTATCAACAGAGTATGTAGTAATTCACCATCTATCTTTGCACTTTAGCGTAAAGCTTGGTCAGTATAGACGTGATTTCTGATCTTGATCAACATTTTTGCAATGCAATAAGACACGTTTGCCTCAGATAACTATAAGGTTAAGTTTCCTTAATAAAACACAATACGCTGGATAACATTTACTATTTATAACCATACCAACAAACATTTTTGTTTTTAATAATATATACTTTCTAAGTTTAACAGTATAATCGACCACTCAAAATTAGAATATTTCTTGATTTTAAAACAGGCTGTGGGTCAATGCAGGGTAAATATTATTGCAGAAAGTTCCTATAAAATGAATGCCCTTTCCTAGACTTATGTATAAAACAGCGGGTATTAGAAATACAGTGCTCCCTCCCTACAACGGCCCTCTCAATAACGAGTCCCTCCTTACAACAACGCATGTCACTGTTTCCGAAACAACAAAGCTCCAGACACAATTTTTTACCATCGCCTCAATCAAACCCTAAGTTGCGACCACTCTTTTGAATCGTCACTTTGTGACGATTCTAAAGAGTGGTCACAACATAGGGTTTGATTGAGGCATAACGGTTTTAGTTCTCGAAATACACCTTATCTGGGGATCTGCAAACAAGCTAATTATGTTAGATTTTCCCTCCCTATAACAACTCCCTCTGAACAACACATACAATATGCAATATTACCTTGCATTATTTCATACGAGTAATATCCCTTTAAACATACCAGCAAACAGGATAGACCGTTTTCAGATTGTGATCAAATCGTTTGCGAGACCTGTTCAGGCAGATGACCTCTTAATGCTGAGTGAAAGTCGTGGGAAAAAAACTCCCAGAGGAGCTTTTACCCAACCCAATCTGCACCAGTCTTTTAATTCTTTAACTTATAAAGATTAACATTATGAATTTGTGAAATGATCAATTCATGCATAAATATTTATTAAAAAATGTGTAAAAACCCGTTCCCTCATATTGGCGACTTTTGATGACACTGTAAACGTCATTTTGTGAAACCATTTTTATCACAATGGTTTCAAACTACAAAATTCTAAAAGTTTCCTTTTCTCTAGTTGATGCTCCTTTTCGATAGATTTATTCAAAGAGGTTGGATCTAAAAATAGTCTATAAGGTAATGGGTTAAAGACCGTTAATAATGCAGTAAAAACGTCAATACTACGAACACCCAAATACGTACAATAATTGATCTTTTACACAGGTGGAAGCCTAATGCAGGATGAAAGTCAAGCAGAAAGATATTCTAGGAACTTTCTGTGTGAATTCCACTCTGCATTAAGCATCCGCCTGTCTACAAAGACATAAATTCATTACTAAAATCTTGTACAATCGAGGTTTTTTTTACTGCACTTCATTCACGTGCGCTGAGTAAAATCGAGCATTTACAGTCAAACTGGGCTTAAGCCATCAACACAGAAACTGACAAGGCAGATTACTGCTCAATGCAAGACCATATAACAATTGCAGTTTAGTGCTGGCTTAACCCTTAACTTCATATCGCGAGCTTAACTCAAATTAACTTAATAATAACTACATTCTTTAATATCTACAACAGTTTGTTAAATTTTTCTTCTTTTGTTCTGAATGCAATGGTTCCTTCATTTTAAATTGTCAAGCATTTTGGATCCTGATGAGAAGCCGAATTGCCCGGGGTCTCGCTTAGATCAGCATTGCTTTATCCTACAAATCATAGTGATATGATAATAGTTCTGTACAAGGTCATCCCTATATACTGATAGAGCAGATTCAGACTAGATATCTCTGTCTGATCAGGGTCTACTCTGTTTGCTTTGATAGCATTATAAATATATTTCTACACTATCTTATGGCGACACTCGTGTTTCATTTGTTATGATAATCATTTTATTAATAATCATCATGTCATAATTCTTAAATAGTAATGAAAATATAGACATGAAGCAGATTTTACTTGATCGATTGACTGGTTTGGGATCTGTGATACGCTGGCACTTAATGGTTAATACATACTGCCAACAAACCATGAGAGAATGATTGCGATGATGACTTTGGCTAATCAGAAGTGCTACAACGTATACAAATGTATACATGCGTCATTCTGTTTAGAATTTGTTAGAAATGGAAAAGTAGTAAAGTCAAGCAGGCAAAGCCACATGCAATACGCAACCACCACCAAAACACCGATAGACAGCATTCATGACAAAACACCGATAGACAGAACTAATATTCATGATGTCTATAGTTCTTGCATGATTATTCCTTGAGTAAAGTGTTAATCATTTCGACGAATCAAAATGTACATATAATTAACAATAATTATTGTAACATATCAGGGGTATTACATTTTCGGTATGATAGGGGTTTAATTCAAGAACCGTGACAGAGTAGAAAAGAATATGATGAAAAAAACGAACGCAGTATTCAACTAAAACACGTAAACGTTTCGACCATTAAGATACAAGTAGAAAGGAAAGCAATATTTGCCGCTTTATTCGTTTTTGTATTCTTTGAGAAGCAATAGAATACAAAGGTGGCGTTCCACAGTCTAACCCATGGTACCCTCGCCGGTCTGACAAAAGTTTTGCACATACTAAGCCGAGGTTTATGTTACGAAGCATTTTCATGTCATATATAGTATACCATGATTGGTTCCGGATGCCATGTTATTAAACACCCTATGTATCCATAGAATGCAGGTCAGTAATTTGCACTATTAACAAAAACCGACAAAATATAGCAATGTGTAAAAAGGGCGCACGGATATACAAATATCAGTCACATGAAGAAATCACGTATTCATAACATGAATGAAAATACTCAATGAATAAAGAAGCGCGAGTCGGATGACCTTATGCAAGCGATTAGGTAATCACGCCCATAACTGCGAATGGTCATTGTGACAATAAGCATGGTGGGAAACGGCTGAAGTGTCAGCTGCAACTGTATCAGTGTTAATGCCTTTCCTTATAGAAACCGAGCTTATTCGATATCAGATTGATACCATGCAAAGAATACTGCAGGGTCTACAACGCTTTGATTGGAAATGTTTTCAAGAGTAGAAAATCTGGATGAAAGCTCGCAGATGACTATATAGAGGCAGCGTTAAGTTGGCTGCAAGTTCGCAGTTCGTTATGCGAACAACGAACTGCGAAATATTTCGCAGTTCGTTATTCGAATAACGGAATAGTTCACAGTTTGCAATTGGACTTACGGATAACGAAATGGTCATTAAAAGCTATAATTAGCAGTAATTATATTTGCATTGTAGACATTGTGGAACCGATTCATCGTGGATGGTCGGGTCATTTTGCGGTTTTTCATTCGAACAAAAAACAGTTCGCGCTTCAATACCACACTATATTTAAGACACCGTAGACCCAAATCATATCTTGATCAAATCTTATACAGTAGAACCCCTCTAGTTCGACAACTTAATGAATACACAAGGGAGTCTTTGTAACCCAGGTTTAGATCCCCTGTACCGTTGCCAGCGCTTTATCTTGAAACAGACTATAGCATTGTTGAATTCCGCTTGCTATAGCACGTTTCATTACTTATACTTATTTACCTGTATATGTCCATGGTTGGAAAGAGAGAGTGAACCGGTATGGGAGTGGCTGATATATGCGTGTGAGGATAATGTGGTTACTTTAGTCACGTGACACGAATTAACGGGCAACATCTTCTTTAGCTCCCGCTCTCATTCTGGCTCTAACTCTTCTAGCGAAGGCATCTACTTATATAAAAGTTTACTTCACTACTTTAATTATTAAGCAGACTTCACATTCCGACCAGCTGACCCTATTTATCTATATACTTCTATTCGATTCTACATTATTGTTGGAGAATATACACAACGAACTCCACTAGAATCTTGTCGTTATTTACAACCCTGGTTACATATTTATAAGCAGGTAGTTGCTTAATACAGGACGAAAGTAATGCAGATAGTTCCTCTAGAAGTTTTCTGCATTATATGTGTCCTGCATTAAGCTATCTACTGCATCTACCATCCATAATTATACCTCTTTTAGGTGGTCGCATTAGAGTAGTTTCAATGTTCAACTTTCCAATAACGAAACGAAATCATGTCAAAATAAGTTATAAACGCGCAGTGATGATGATATTCTAGACACTGTATACCCTACTCAGTGTGGATTCAAAGCTTCAATATAAAAACATGGGTCATTTCGCAGGTCGACGATCGAATAACGAAATATTTCGCAGTTCGCCATTTAAATAAAAACTATTTCACAGTTCAACGAATAACGAAATGGTCAGAACAAGTTAAAAATGCGCAATGTTGATATTCTACAAACTGTAGACCCAAACCAATGTTGATTCAAAAGTTGTATATAAAATAGGTTGCCATTTCTCAGTTCCACATTCGATAACGAAATAGTTCGCAGTTCAACCTCTGAATAACGAAATGGTCAAAGTAATTTATCAATATTCAATGATAATTTATACCCTGTAGATCCCAATCATAGTGAATTCAAAGATTTATATATTAGTTCCAGAGCCATTTTGCAGTCCGTTATTCGAATAACGAAATATTTTGCAGTTCGTTATTCGAATAACGAAAATTATCAAAATAAGTTTAAAAAGAAAGCGCAAAGATAATATTTTAGACACTGTAGACACCAGTCATAGTAAACTCAATTATTTATATATCAAATCTGGAGCCATTTCGCAGTTCGTTATTCGAATAACGAAATATTTAGCAGTTCAGCTTCCGAATAACGAAATGGCCAAATTTAGTTATAAATGCGCAATGATGATATTTTGGACAAACTAGAACACAGTCATAGAGTAATCAATGTTATATATACAACCAGCAGCAATTTTGCAGTTCGTTATTCGAAGAACGAAATATATCGCAGTTCAACCTGCGAATAACGAAATGGCCAAATTAAGTTATAAAGACACAGTGATGTTATTTTAGACACACTAGACCTCAGTCATGGTGGAATCAATGAGTTATGTATATAATCCGGGGCCATTTCGCATTTCGTTATTCGAATAACGAACTACGAAATGGCGCCTTTGAATCCACTATGACTGGGGTGTAGTGTATCTTAAATATTATCATTGCGCATTAACAGCTGATTTTGGCCATTTTGTTATTCGGAGATTGAACTGCGAAATATTTCGTTATTCGAATAACGAACTGCAAAATTGCTCCTGGTTGTATATATAACATTGATTACTTCGTACGCCAGAAATTATCGCAAGTTCCATAATATGACGATCGCAACTACATGTTGAGCAACTTGTTTGACACACCAATTAACTAGTTCTCTTACAAGGGTCCAAACCGTTTGAAACAATAATCATGGGTGTAGAAGCAGAGAGGAAGTTTGTCAAAGCAAGTTACAAGTTGAAGAAAACGACACTATTCGTAAACGTTAATATAAGGCAGAAACTTCATCATTTGCCGTATGAATACTTATACAAGACGTACTGATATAATAATATTAATTAGATGATTTTTTAAAATGGCATATGATTTAGGTCTATGTTATTCCATGAGCAAACAGACCAGACCCTGATCAGACGGCTCCACTAGGTGCCTTCTGGGCCCATGCTTATAAAACTTTTAGTTGAGTCTGAGTTCGTTGTCAAGTTTTAGATTGGTCAGATTTGAGCCTGTGGCCAAAGGCTCAAATCTGACAAATCAAAAGCTTGAGAACTCAAATCTGACCAATCAAAAGATTGAGACCCAGATCTGGGCCTACTGCCTTTGCAATAGCGTGAAAAGGTGGCTGTATAAGATAAAGGGTTGATTAGACAATCGGACAATATCAGAAATATTATGTGTCTTTAGAGGTACATCTAATATATACTAAGAGTTGCAAGTAACCTGGCCGAAGACTGATTTTAAAGGATAAGTATTTTGATTCATCTGTATTGTTAAAGTATAAATACGCTGTCAGAGTAGATCGTGGCATGGCGTTGATGTGTAATAAGGTACAACACAACGTCCGACGTCCATATACATTTCGATTATACATAATACATTGGTACCATGAGACAAATATGTGATCATGTGGAATAACTCATCAGTTTTCTTCAGCAGTATTCCTCAATGCGCCGATGTTTATATACAAATAACATTAATCAACAGTGTGAAGCTATGAGCTGGTGTTGTCTTCATTAACCAACTTCCTTGATGCATATACTATTTGTTGAACCGGGTGTGCAGCAAACATATATTCAGGTGTTTGAATAAAAGTGAATATATGTAAATATGTGTTTATTTGATACAAGAATAAATAGTATTAAAATTTAGATAATTAAACAGCTTTTATAATATTAATATATACATTTGTATTGATAAGCTTTAACATATATAAATAAATAAATAAAAGAGGTTTGGTAAAGCAATGCCTAAATACACTCAACAACACTAGAGCTGTGCAAAGACTAGGGTCCTGCAAAGAAAGCAAATTACCCCCTTAACGTGCCTACACTTGACAACACGTCAGTAGTTGATTCGGTGATGTGAATAAAGAGGTCATTATACATTGTTGAGTCCCGTACTGAAATCTATTGAACTCGTACACTGACATGAAAAGCTAAATACAGTAAAACCTCTCTATAACGGCCACTAAATTACATCAATGATTTTGTGTTAAAGGCAGGTAGTTCCATAAAACAAGGTGAACGTAAAACAGAACGCTCCTATAGGAGCGTTCTGTTTTACATTCACCTTGCTTTAAGCAGCCACCTGCCCTATATACCAGCTAATTAACTGAAATTAGTGGTCGTTATAGAGAGGTTTTACTGTAGAAAGAAGCGAAGAAGAGTACAATATAGTTTTTGACGGATGTGTACGAGTCCAGAATATTAACCTCATTGTAGTAAGCGCATATTTTTACAGTAAGACCTCTTAAAAATGACCACCAAAAGAGGTCTTAATTATTTGTCGTAACATTGTCCTGAATCTTTATTGGCACCGAAGAGCTAAGCTGTGATTTTAAGAGGTTACGACGCTGTTGTTGATGGTAGCGTTACGATGCTGCTGCTGGTGGTGTTACGATGCTGTTAGTGGTGTTGTTGTTACGATAATGTTGGTGGTGCTGTTGTTACGATGTTGTTAGTCGGTGTTGTTGTTACGATTCTGTTGGTGGTGGTGTTGTTACGATGCTGTTAGTGGTGTTGTTGTTACGGTGATGCTAGTAGTGGTGTGGTTACGATGTTGCTGGGTTTGTTGTTGTTACGATGTTGTTGTTGGTGGTGGTGTTACAATGTTGTTTTTTGTGGTGGTGTTACGATGTTGTTGTTGGTGGTGGTGTTACGATGGTGGTGGTGGTGGTGTGGCTGTTGTTTGAGGTTACGACGCTATTGGTGATAGTGTCGTTACGATGTTGTTGGTGGTGATGTGGTTGTTGGTTGAGGTTGCATTGGGAATACTGAAAGGAAAGTTAAAACGCTACATATTCATTAGCAGTGACTCTGTATATGAGGTTTGCAACAAAACTCACAGTGAATTCACACGAGAAGAAGATGCAAAACGACCGGAATCACTCGAAAACATGGCAATGTTTAGTGCCCGTGATGATTATGGAAACCGGAAATTGAAATGTGAAGAGGAACTCCAAAAACAGACAGGAAGTGACGACAGTGTTCCATATATCGCATTCAGACTTCTGGATGTTGTTGGTCCTCGAGATAACACATACAGGTGGTGGATATATCAGTTATGGATTAAATTGAGTAACTATTTAGACAAGCACCTGTCTGTCCCACGTGACTTCTGGGATAAGCCAATCAGTTTTGTATTTGTAGATGACGTTGCTGACATAATTACCGACGTAAAAGACTACGGAGATGACGTTTACAACCAAGCATACAACCTCGCAAACAGCGAGCACCCAACACTGGTCGAATTTCTACACGATTTAATGGATACTTTAGACCTGGAAGACATCGAGATTTTGCCCGACGATGATGGACGATTTCGGTTATTTCCATCAGTTAAGCTTGGTCCGGTTGACACTTCGAAAGCTAGGCGTGTTCTCCGATGGAACCCAACTTCCTGGATTGACATTATGGAATCTACTACCATGTTCTATGAGTCTGCGATCTCAAATCAGAGTTACGACGCTGCACGGCGACAAGTTGTCAAAACAATGTAAGACTACTTTTCCGAAAACCCGGTTAAAGTGAATCATGGCTTAAGAGACATTTATGATGTAACGCTAGCAAGCTCTCACGATGAACTGTGACCCATCAAATTGCATAAACCTGAAATCATGACAATATATCCTGTTTTGTTCCTCAGCCAATTACGATATGATTTAATGTAATGGTTTGAAACCATTTTGCCACACATTCAGTGGTAAAAATTATACATTAACGTCTCGTAAATGCGTAACGCTACACAATATTTTATTAACATCGGAGTGTGTACAAACAAGCAGTTGCTTAACCCTTTCCCTGTTCTATGTTAATTCCAAATTTCAGTACCTACTGATTATTTAGGCTATGGACAAAATGAAATATGGGAGATGGAGCATTGTAGCCATTTTAGAAACTAAAGACACAGGCCTATCAAATTTCATTAGCAAACAGAGTAGACCCTGATCAGACGGCTTCTCTAGGAGCCGTCTGATCTGGGTCTACACTGTTTGCAAATGCGTGAAAACACGTTTGTATGAGGTAAAGGGTTAATGCAGAGCTATTAAAGTGATACAGAAACCTGTAGGAGCTTTCTGTATAACTTTTTTGTCCTGCATTAAGCTATCACCAGTTTAAGAAAATCCAGAATTAAACTTCGTTTGAATGGTCGTATTAGCGGGACTATACTGCGCTGTGTTTGCACATTTTGTATTTTTAAGTGCCAAAGCATTTCACACTAATGAACGGTTATTCGTGTATTGGATTAGACTGAGTATTTCAAATAATCCAGTTATTGAAGCGTAGCCCGTACAACAGAACAGCTTTAAAACTACCACTTAATCCTTTTCTCCATGAAAATTCATGTAAGAAATTAAGATAAAGAATATATATTATATCGTTTTTTATAATGGAATATGGACGAAATACATTTTAACTATGGCAGAAACTGTATATTAAACACTAAGCAAACAGAGCAGACCCTGATCAGATAGCTCCAATAGGAGCCGTCTGGACTTGATCTACTCTGTTTGCAAAGGCGTAGAAAGACGTTTTAGTATGAGGGAAAATGCTAAATGGTCGGTATGGAGGCTAGATACTGTACTGTCTAAATATAAATATCAAAATAGTCTCTTCCATGTAGTGTGGCAGTTTACGTGCGCTACAGAATTATCCTTATCCCTTAGAATGCGGGAAGGAAATGTCTTGGCATTTATAAACAGTATAGACTCAGATCAGCGTGCTTCTAGAGGAGTCCTTTGATTAGAATCTGTACTGTTTGTTTTAGAAAATCATGTAATAAACTAAAGACTTTTCACACTGCGTATGCTCATTCCAGTTCAAACATTCAGCATTCAAAGGATTCTTGCTAAACTATCTACCAATAAATGTCAAATAGTGGGGCTAGATTGTCAAATAGAGGGGCTAGATTGTCAAATAGTGGGGCTAGATTGTCAAATTGTGGGGCTAGATCGTCAAATACAGTATAACCTGCGGCCTTTCATTGTTTTGAACTTAGGAGTCTTAACCCTTCGCTTGCTATTCACGTCAATATACCTACCTGTAAATAATGAAGACCCAGATGAGACAGCTCCTGCAGGAGCTGTCTCATAAGGGTCTGCACTATTTACAAGTTCATTGTGCAACCAGTGCACTCCACAGCAGTGATTGCACCGCGAAAAACTTGTACAAAGTGAAGATATATGTAATTATACAACAGGGCATGGGTAAAGAAGGAGAAATGTATTTTAAAATTCAGCAAGAGAAGGGTTAATAATACAAGGCAAAGGTAATGCAGAATGTTCCTTTTGATGGCCTTCTAAGACAGATTCCACTGTAATGAATTTTGAATAAGGTATAAAATATTTTGAATCCAATATAATCCATTTGTATACCTGTTAATAGTGTTAAATAAACTGTCTAGATTCCTGTAGACCCAGACTAATGGGACTCTGAAGGAGCCCCTGCAGGGTATTCATCACAACAAACTATTTTCGAAAAGTCAGGTCAACACATATGTAGACAAATTCATTAACCCTTTATACGATGGAGACACCCATGACACCTTTGCAAACAGAGACGAACAAGATCAAACGGCTTCTGTGTGCAGGGTCCACTCTGTTTGCTTATGGAATAACATAGATCTGATTCTACAGTTTCTTTGACACTTGTCAAACATTCTCTTGTTCATATGCAATTATAAAAAAACAGCTAATTAATATTTGTACCTGCATTAATTAGTTACATGAATATTCAAGGAGTAAAGGGTTTACCATTTCCCTGTTCGGTATTCATGCAACAAAACATGATATCATGAATATTTTAAGGTGAGTTTTTATAATGTTACCCTGATGAGACGGTTCATTTACTAGACGTTAAAATGTATTCACATTAAAACCTCTCTATAACGGCCACTAAGTTACACCAAGCATTTTGTGTTAAATGCAGGTGGCTGCTTAACGTAAGGTGAAAGTACAACGGAACGCTCCTATAGGAGCGTTTTGTTTTACTTTCACCTTGCTTAAAGCAATCACCTGCCTTAAATACCAACTAATTAACACAATTTAGTGGTCGTTATAGAGAGGTTTCCCTGTAGTGGTACATGTAAACATGATCGTTTGACATAGGCAGGAGCTTATATGTGTATACAGTAAAACCTCTCTATACCGACCATTAAATTGTGTTAATTAGTTCGTATTTTGAGCGTTCTGTTTTACTTTCACCTTGCTTTAAGTAGCCACCTGTCCTAAATACCAACTAATTAACACAATTTAGTGGCCATTATAGAGAGGTTTTACTGCAAACTTTTCAAGGGAATATTTTGTCCTTGTAGAAGCTGTTGAATCATATGTATATTATTCCATAAGTAAAAGAGCAGACCCTGATCAGACGGCTCCTACAGGAGCCATATTACCTGGATCTAGTCTGTTTGCAAATGCATCAAAAGGCGTTTGTATGAGGGACATACGGGTATTAATCCATTACCTCATAGGCTATTTTTTAGAAACAACCTCTTTGAATAAATTTACCGAAAAGAAGCATTAACTAGAGAAAAGGAAAATTTTAGAATTTTGAAACCATTGTGATAAATAGAGCATTTGCTCCTATAGGAGCAAATGCTCTATTTATCACAATGGTTTCACATAGTGACTTTTACAGAGTCGTCAAAAGTCGTCAATATGAAGGAAATGGTTAAGACATACGGGTATAATCATTATGGCGCAAAATAGATATTGCTTTGTAATCACCACACTATGCTGTGGGTCAAAGTGCATGGACTGAAGGAATTATCAGCTGCAAATATGTACCTGGCACAAAGAAGCTTGAAGGAATTACCAGCTGCAAATATGTACCTGACACAAAGTGGACTGAGGGAATTATCAGCTGCAAATATGTACCTGGCACAAAGTGGCCTGAAGGAATTATCAGCTGCAAATATGTACCTGGCATTAATGAACAAATTCCATCATATAAACGCCTTTTAATGCATTTACAAACAGGGTAGACCCAGATCAAACGGTACCAACCGCAGCTATCTGATCAGAGAATGAACTGTTTGCTATTGACTAATATATATATGTGCTCATTGCCAAAAGTCATATGATCATGTGGCGTTATAAACTATCATCTAATTACAGTGCTCCCTCCCTACAACGGCCCTCTCATTAACGATTCCCTCCTTACATCAACACATGTCACTGTTTCCGAAACAACAAGACTCCAGAAACAACCTTTTTACATCGTATTTTCTTTATGCCTCCATCAAACCCTATGTTGTGACCACTCTTTAGAATCGTCACTTTGTTACGATTCTAAAGAGTGGTCACAACATAGGGTTTGATTGAGGCATAGCGGTTTTAGTTCTCGAAATACACCTTATCTGGGGATCTGTAAACAAGCTAATTATGTTTGATTTTCCCTCCCTATAACAACCCCCTCTGAACAACACATACAATCTTCGTATCCCAAGGGTGTCGTTGTAGAGAGGGAGCACTGTAATATCAATGTTGGCATTATAGTTTACATGAGCAATCTTGAAATATTGAGTTTTACTGTCCATGACAAAAAATGACAAAAAATAAAAGTGTGATTTCTCATACTGTATTTTTATTTCTGTTTTTTTTTTACCAGTATTAAAATATCATGGAAATGTGGTTCATATCATTCCAGTCCATTGGGCTCGTTACCTAATGAATATTCATGTAAGAAATAATAATATGAATATTAATCAGCCGAATGTTTAACAACATTATGAACTTGGGAGGTTTTGATTGTGACAGAAACTCCAGAAAATGATTATCTATATTGTTATATAAGCACACCGAGCAGACCTTGATCAGATGGATCCTATAAGAGCCGTCTAACCTGGCACTATTCTGCAAAAGCTTAAATAAGCGTTTATATTAAGGAACGGGTTAATTCGTAGAAAGTCAAGTGTAACCGTCCTCCATTAACCAATTACCTCATAGGCTATTTTTATATACAGCCTATTTTAATAATTCTACCGAAAAGGAGCATTAACTAGAGAAAAGGAAAATTTTAAAATTTTGTAGTTTGAAACCATTGTGATAAATAGAGCATTTGCTCCTATAGGAGCAAATGCTCTATTTATCACAATGGTTTCACAAAGTGACTTTTACAGAGTCGTCAAAAGTCGTCAATATGAGGGAATGGGTTAAACTGTCACACGATTTAACAGTTTACTGCATAAATATTGTGTAAAAAATAATGACGCCATGAAAATATTAATTAAATTAATTTTATGGTAGTATATGGACACGGGACTTTTGGCCATGACAGAAGCATTAGAATAATATCTAATATCATAAGTAAACAGAGTAAACCCTGATCAGATGTTTCCTACATGCTAGTAGACATACATGTATTCATAAAAGACCAAATTTATTTCATGTCGGATAGGATATAACAAAGAAACATAAGCCCTGTAGGGCTTTATAATTTATTCCGACAAACAAGTATATATAAACAGAAAACAAACAAAAATAAAAAATTAGAACAGAATCACAGACATGCATGATTTTAAGTACAAAGCTAAAGCACATACAAAAGTTACAACTAAAGCAAAGGTTTAAGACCAGTTTAAAACAAGCACATTTATGTAGCGAAAAGTTTGAATTAATTCAAACTTAAAACAAAACTAACTAAAAACTGCGTGAAAGGTGCTGACTAGCCCAGATGCGTAAATACTGCCATCAAGAGGGGGAATGAAAAGCTGATAGACAAAAAGAACACAAAAGTGTGACATGTAAGAAAGTAATTAAGAACATATATCGCCTCAAATCCGATTTTAGAGGATCTGATCAGCAACTTACACACCACTAGGAGACGTTTATTCAAATCAAGAATATAACAGGAACTTATGTCTAAGCCTAAGTATAAAAACAACCTTATTTACTTGTTTTCTATAGAAGTCCAAAGTTACATTGGATGGTGGATAAAGAAAGCAGATGCAGGCTTAACACATTCCCTCCCAATGACGCATTTTCGCGCCTCTGTAATCGTCAAATTTAGAAAGCATTTGCTCTATTTGTCACAATTGTTTCAAAATTACACAGGTCTAAAGTTTTTCTTTTCGCTAGTTAATGCTCCTTTTTGGTAGATTAATTCAAAGAGATTTGGTCTAAAAATAGGATAGAATGAGTTAAAGCAGGATAAAGGCAAAGCAGAAACTTTAACTCGTTCCAAGCATACACCTGCCTCTTGATTGCTGGATATAGATACTGTAGATAAATGTGTGGCTAGTAACTCCATACAGGGTGCCTTTGCAAACGCAGTAGATCCAGATTAGAACGGCCTGATCAGGATCTGTTGTTTAATTATGACTTAAAATGGTTATGACTGGTAGCCCATAATTGTGTGTGCATATGCCATTAAAAGAATGCACCCAGTTAAATTATATTCAAGATCTCATTATTTATTATAGAAGGAACGGGTTAAGGAATAGAAAGCAATTAAAACTGTTAGGAGTTATAAAAGGATAGGGGTAGTAACATGCACCAAAATGATCAATAAAAACAAAAAGAGAAAGCAAACAAAGATGCTATATCATGATCTATCTGATCTGGGTCTACTCTGTTCGCAAAAAAACGCATTTATTGTGGAAAGGTAAAGAACCTTATGTTCATTAATTAAGGTTCTATTGCACTTCTTGTGTAGATTCGTCCCATTCCTGCGTGGCTTTGAATGCAGTTTCTGATCAGGTCCTACACTGTAAACTCGTCTCATACTCGTCTGGCTTTGAACACTGTAGATATTGTAGACTCGATTCAGCCCCACCTTACTTGAATTATCTGATCAGGTTCTACAATGGCCAATGTACGCAGACGTTTTGTGAACGCACATATCCTGTGTGAAAAGAGCGCTGTATAAATGTGGTATAATATAATAAATAAATAAATCTTGAGATACGTGTTTTGATAAATAATAAACCTCGCACGGTAGATTATGCAAGTCGTAAGAACACGTGATGTCTTGTCCGTGACAGAAACTATAGACCCGGATCTCTAGTAACCTATAAACCTATAATCATACAGAATAAACCCTTATCAAACAGCTCCTACAGCAGCCGTCTGATAGAGGTACATGAAGTCTGTTTGCAAAAGCGTGAAATGGCGTTTCTATCAGCTAAAAGATTAAACTGGTCTGTTTTAAAACGTGGCCAAAAACTATAAATTCAGATAATTGTTATCAATAGGTGTTTTACAGGTGATGTTTTCCCATCTGCCAAAATTCAGTCCAAAAAAAAACAGCATTTAACCCATTCCCTCCTACTGGTGCATTTTGACGCCTCTATAAATGCCATGTTTTTAAACCATGGTGATAAATAGAGCATTTGCACCTGGTTTAAAAATTAGACAATTCTTAACTTTTCCTTTTCTCTAGTAAATGCCATTTATCGGTAGATTTATACAAAGATGCTGTGTCTAAAAATAATGAAAAAAGGAATGAGTTAACAGATTCATTACATGCATATTCATGTGAGAAATAATGACTGTATGACTATTGATAAGATTAATTGTATAATGACATTACATGTATATACAGGGGCCGTTTCGATCATGTCAGAAACTACATTCTGAATTACGATCCTATTCAGATGGATCCTATAGGAGTAGTCCAATCTGCATCTATTCTATTTGAAAATGTGCCACAGGTCGCTTAACCATTTACTCCATGAATATTCGTTATGACATCATGACTATTAATTAACTTAATTGTTATAATCGCACATGGATACTGGACGTTTGGCCATGCAACAACTTTAGAATCAAACTTACATTACATCATATAAGCAAGCAGAGCAGACCCTGGTCAGACGGATCCTATAGGAGGGCTCTTATAGGAGCCGAGCCGTCTGATCTGGATCTACTGTTTGCGGAGGCATAGAAAGGCGTATTTATGGAGTAAAGGGTTAAAGTCGTATCATAGAAAAAAAAGTATGTTAAAGAGCGTATCTATGAAGTAAAGGGGTAACTTTGAGTTCTAAGAAAATGTAAATTAAATATAAATCAATTATCGCCAGTTTTAGTTGCCAGAAAGCATGCGATATTGTAGGAAAGTGCGGGTACAGTGTGTGACCCGTTAAGTAGATATACAGCAGATCCCCTCTAAAGTAACCACTTAAGAGACATTGTCGTCTTTTGAATAAAGTCGTTGCTTAGCACAGAACAAACATAATGCATAAAACTCATGTAGGAGACTTCAGCATATATTTCGTCCTGCATTAAGCTACCCCCTCCTCTACGACTCAGTATTAGACCTCTTAAGCGGCCAACAAAAATAAGTATAATTATGGGTCTGTAAGGCATGTGGTAGCTTAATGCAGGTCAGAAGCAATGCATGAAGCTCCTATAGAAGCTTTCTGTATTACTTTTGCCCTGCATTAAGCAACCACCTGTCTTTCAAGACTTCTATGTTCAATAATTGAGTGGCCGCTTAAGACACATTCTAGTGTATTCACTTGTGAAATATTTATTATGAATATTAATTAGTTGAATCATTCTTAAGGTGGATCAGCTCGAGCCAGCAATTAGTGCAGCCGCTGTAAAGACTGTCTCATATTCATATGGGCCTACACTATATTCAAATACAAATGCGCAAACTGTCATTTATAAGAAATAAAGGGTTGAGCCAATATCGAAATTAAACTGATCAGTTCTTTCGCTACAAATGCCACATCTGTGACTATCTGTGCAGACAGTTTTGACATAGATAAGACACTGAGTGATTCGGCGTCTCACCAGATTTATAACTGTTTGTTGATGTGATTATATTATAGAAAAAATGAGCAGATGACAAAATCTAGCAGCGAAAGGGTTTAGGTTATCGTCCGTTAACAAGAATGTTATGACTTGCAAAATTACATTGCGTCTTGTAAAACTACTGTACAGTTAAAAAAGCTGCACTTCGGAGTACCATAAAACCCTTCAACAGGGACCCCCAGCAAGAGGTCTACATCTGGGTGTTAAATGTTAGTGGTAGCTCGAATAATGTAGACATGATTCCATACTTATTGCCATACTTAAACATTTAATTGTTCAAATGCTGTTCTAAAATTACTGACAGCCAATCACATGTTGTATTCATAGTCATTAGTTCTTACATTGGAAGCAATCCAAAATAATAGTTCATCTAAAATTGGTATGGATGACGTTTAGATTGGTGAATATGTTTGAATTACGGGGCCGTAACACTGAATATAGTGCCTTAATTACCCTGAGTACAATACAACATGTGTTATGTGGCCATTCATTTATTGAACATATAAGTCTTGTAAAACAGGTGGTTGCTTAATGCAGGGCAAAAGTTATGCAGATAACTCTTATATGAACTTTCTGCATTTCTTCTGACCTGCATTAAACTACCACCTGATAATAGACCTAAAATTATACCTATTTTTGATGACCGCTTAAGACAGGTTCGTCTGTAATCTGACACCAAATATTCCCTCTCCGTGAGTTTGTACAGTTTAAGGATTTAATGTGGTACCATTTTGTTAGCTTTGAATTAGACTGACATAGTAGCAAATAGTGAAGGTCCTCATAAAACTTCACCTTAAGGAGAATTCTAACCTGTGCAGGACACCAGTCACTAATGTCCTTTGCAAACAGTGTAGACCCAGATGAGAGGGTCCTATAGGAGCCCTCTCACCAGGGTTTGCACTGCTTGTCATGTTACAGTTTTCTTTTGAGAAATCTCTTAATACTCACAATATGCTTAACCGGTTTGAATTTTGGAATAGTCCATTTGAGAATTCAGCGTTGTTATGGTTAATCTGTGCCTGTAGTATTTCCTTAATGTCTTCTGTCCGAATATATGGAACAATTAGGGCAAGATAGCACCGATACAGAGATTGTTAGTGTTACAGCCTGGGGATATCTCTGTATAGTTCTATATATATTACTGAGTAGAGCACTTGGCTGCAGCATAACACAAGGGAGTCAAGCTAAGTTTCTTTCCTTTATTCCGTTTCTCTATATATCTCTGACTCTATATATCTCTGACTCTGAGCAGGTTGTGGACCTGCCCAGTATCCTCTGCCAGACCCAAACTCCCCTCTCTCTCTCTCTCTGTCCTATGGTGTGCAATTGAACAATTGTTAGAAAGTGTACGCCAAACCAAAGACCACACCCTTCAGGGTCTACCACAACAGTGAACGTTGAAAAAGGCTATTTTAAATGTATATGTTTCTTCGTCGAAACCAGACTGCAGAGTGACCACAGTGACAACCAAATCTGCCGCGAAAATACGGAACAATCCGAATGATCTCCACAAACATCCAATCAACGACCAGACTATCAACGTCACATGACCAAATCCACAATATTGCTAAATATACACCAGACACACCAGTTCAACAAGTTATAAATAAAACACAGCTGTCAATCTAAAAATACAATGTCACGAAAGGTCAGAATGACAAATTAGCTGTCTGCTACATTAGTATAACCTGTAGTTAGACTAGGTGCGAGTCAAGTACGAGTCAAGTACGAGTACGTATCTATGTCTGAAAGAACCATCATAAACCTTTCAATGATGAATATTTAAAGTGAAACGGTATAACTGTGTTTAACGTTTAACCTGCTATGGGCGGATGGGTGATTATCTTTGCAAACAGTTTGGATCCAGATTACTGCTTTGCTGGTTATCATCATCATCGTTATCATCATTATTGTTATCAACATATGTGTGGAGAGTGATAGGATCATTAGAAAAAAAGCAGACCTAATTAAGTGTGGTGGCTTTGTTCTGTTGTTTTGACAACAGCATTACCGCTTTGATGTTTATTTTGCTGTTTACAACATGATAATCATCGTCATCATCATCACCATCATCATCATCGTCATCATCATTATTGTTATCAACATATGTGTGGTGATAGGATCATTGGATAAAGTTAAGCAAATCTAATTAGTGTTGCGGCTTGTTCTGTTGTTTTGAAAACAGCATTACTGCTTTGCTGGTTAGTTTGCTGTTTGCAACAATATTCATCGTCATCATCGTTGCCGTCATCATCGTCATCACCATGTGACATGTATGGATACCCATGCCATCATTAGTGTTATTCACATGATGGAAAAGGAAAACGGTTGGCAAACCTTATTAGTGTGGTTGTTTTGTACTGTTGATTTAACTCTTTCCTTGTTCTTTGTTGATTACAAATGTCATTACCTACTAAATATTCATGGATAAATTAGTGCTGATGAAATACGGTAGGTGTAACATTGTACACATCTTAGACAGCATAGAAGCAGATCTATCAAATTTTTTTAGCAAACAGAACATTTCAAAAGACCCTGATCAGATAGCTCCTGTAGGAACCATCTGATCTTGGTCTACTCTGTTAACGTATGCATGAAAACATGTTTACATGAAATAAATGGGTTCCGTGCTTATAAAACTTTTTAGTTGGCTCAAATCTGACCAATCTAAAGTTTGAGAACAAACTCAGACTCAACTAAAAAGCTTTATAAGCATGGACCCAGGGCCCAGATGAGACGCCGAGTAGCTCGATGTCTCATCGGAATTTAAACTGTTTGACATCCAGCCAAGTGATTTTTCAAAAGCTTGGTTGAAGTGGAAGTAGTCAAAATTGCACTGTACAGTAAAACCTCTCTATAACGGCCACTACATTGTGTTGATTAGTCGGTATTTAGGGCATGTGGTTGCTCCTTTAGGAGCGTTCTATTTTACTTTCACCTTGCTTTAAGCAGTCACCTGCCTTTTACACAAAATACTTGATGTGATTTAGTGGCCGTTATAGAGAGGTTTTACTGTATTCAAATTTGATCAGATATTACTTTTTGCCGTGTGAGCGTGGATGATAGAATGGGGGGGGGGTAAAATACAAAATGTCTGCTTAAACTCTGTTATTTACGAGGTTGACTTACTTTAGAATCGCTTAAACTTTGAAGAAATTAATGACCGAGTGTCAAACAACCTAGATCCAGACGAAAAGCCGAAATACCCGACCTCTCACCCGGATATATCCTCTCATCCGGGTACAATCTGTTTGCACGTGCCAGCCAGGTCGGGTTTAATAGGCGAAAGGTTCAAACACCGTTCCAAGAAATTCGTTATGCTTCGATAAAACAAGTAGGATACAAGATACTTAGCCAATTCAGTCTTGATAAACAGTTGGCCACAACGAACTTGGATATGCATGGTGAACATGACGTCTGGGGTAAGTCCGATCTTCGTATACAAATATAACGCATGACTGGGTATGACGAACATTAACTCTTACCATGCTAAACATGACATGGCTCACATTTGTAAACTGTTTGGATCCAGGGAAGACGCCGAGTAACTCAGAGACTAATCAGGATCCAACCTTTTGACATCGATGGATAAATGTCTTAAATGGTTGATTGGTTAGGAAATATTCAAAATTGCAACATTTCACATTTGAGCAGACATTTTAATTTTTTACAGCAGGGTAAAGTTAAAACTGAGTTTTAATTCATAATTCCAAGACACGTCGTCATGATATCGATAAAACAAATAGAGCAATAAGATAACTATCATCATTCCATCTTTCAAAGTTGGAAAACAATTTGACCATAGAGAAGTTAGATATGCTCTAGAATAACAAAGAGCTATACAAATAAATATATTGCTCGACTGTGTAAAACCAACAGTAGTCCTCCCATACTATGTAGGACCAGACTAATACTTTCAAACAGCTTGGATACAGATGAAACTCCGAGTTCTCGACGTGACACCTGGATCCAAGCTGTTTTATAATGTCAGATGTACAAGAGAAGAGTTAAACGTTCGGCCAAATGTGTTTGGCAGCAAGGTAGGGTTTGGCGGAGAAACAAGAGATTTTGATAGATCAGAACCTTTATTTTTTACAGCTGCACTATTGGACCCTTGTTCTCTGACATTTGTTTGGCAAAGTCAAAGTGGAAATTGACAATTACTGCTCGGTTTGTCTCTTGTTCTTGTATGCCTTTTGGTGTTTTCTGTGTTGATTTCGTGTTTGTGTGTGTGTGCGCGCGTTTGGGTGTGTGGTTGTGTGTGTGTTTGTGTCATGCTGCCTATCGGTGATTTGGTGGTGGTTGCGTCTTGTATGTGGCTTTGCCTGCTTGACTTTACTACTTTTCCATTAACCACTTCATTGCCAATGTCACAGCTGTGATTACCTATACAAACAGCTGGATTCCAATCGCCTACGATTGGTATTGCGGGGCGATCGGGATCCACTCGCGTTAGGTTGAGGGTTCTACGGATGCCAGATGATGGTTGGAGTCCGACCATGTTAGCTCGAGGGCTCAACAGATCTTAAAGAATGAATGGAATTTGGTAACAGTAGCTCAAAGGGCTAAACAGATCGCAAGGGATGCTTTGAATCCGATCACTCCAGCTCCAGAGCTCAACATATCATATATGATTTGAGCCAGTCTGAGGGCTCAATAGATCTGTAGGGATGACAAGAATACGATCGTGTTAGCTTGACCTTGACAGCAAACAAGATCATTGGGAATGGTTGGCGTCAGGTCGCGTAAGCTTGATGGTTTACCAAATCCTACATATTTCGAGAGATAGTTGAAGTACGATCGTTTAGCTATAGAGCTCAACCGACCATGAATGCTATTTAGAGACCAATCACATTATCTCAAGGTATGAACAAATCACTTAGGATGGTTGGAGTATGATCGTGTTAGATGGAGGTGAATTATTCAGAAAATTACAATATTAGATTCAAAACGATTTTTATAGGTGTATTCAGTATTACAGCAGAAATACAAATATCTACATGTATACATCATTTACACAGCATACAACTTAAGATTATTGCGGATGCGAGTTCATGCTTTCAGCTCCTATTTTATAATAGCTTTCAGAAATATAAAGGGGAATAACTCAGATGGGAATTTAGTTTGGCAGAACTCACTTTGCTGTGAGAGGCAACTAATCCCAATTAACTGCTGTTTGTATTTACAATAAAAACTATCATTTGAATGGCACCCTTTCATGCCGCGCATCAAATAGTTTCACTGTTCTATTCTATTCAATTCTAATGTGACAGCTGGAAGCACAGACCTATTATATCCACATCCTACAACTATATTGATAATCAAGTACCTAAACACATTAAGTATTTATATTAGATACATGTATGGTAATTAAGGTCATAAGATTAAAGTGTCGAGAGAAACCTATCATAGAAATAACTGTTTGTATCCAGATAATTGTAACATATCACAAATAGATATACAGTTCTCATGACTTTTCGAATTATATTCTACAAGACTATATAAACAAAATTAAAACTAAATACACAATTTATACAGTAGTTAATTGTCATTATTTATATTAAAGTATCACGAGAACTTAATCTGGAAATAACTGTTTGTATCCAGATAATTGCAATATACACGTACCACAAATCAACATACCGTTTTCATAACTCATGATATTTCGATTCATATTCCACAAATCCAAGCATCATGTTCACGGAAATAACTGTCTAGTTAATAAAATACAGTTGGTACATTGATACCATTGTTTGTGATAAATGACAGATTCTCATTAACATATCTATAATGTGAATGCTATGTCTTAATTTGTAAACAATATTTACCATTACTTAAAGTTTAAAAATTGCACTGAAGTTCAAAATTCAGTGTTAGATTTTGCTCTGACAGTCTTGCTCTACATGTATTAACATGAACAAAAATAGAGAAAGAACGTAACCTTACCTGGAAAAGTCACAACTCCAATATTCGATTCAAAACGATCTCTATTGGTGTATTCAGAAATACAGCAGAAATGCAAGTGTAATGCTACTGCATTTTGCTGAAGTATATATGGGTGACTTTCCCGGTAGGTGCTAATTGTTTCCCGACTGGCTGTCCGGCGTTCCCTCCTTGACCAGACGTTCAGATTTTTTGATCACATCAATCTTAGCTTTATACTAATTATCCCCCAATAAATATTTAACGATTTAGTTGTAAAAAGAAAATATATACTATTTATCCGTTGATCTTGTTGCTTCCTGACTTGGTTCTTATCAAAACGCGTGGATTATGTTAATAAAACTGATAAATTAACAGAAATGATCGTCTTAGCCGCTGTGGCGCAGTAGGTTAATTAGTCTAAAGACTCTTTTAAAAATTCACGTGTATGAATGTATTCCATGTATGATCTGGCGTGGGTTCGAATCCACCAATAGCAATTTTTGTCTTATCTTTATTTTTTTCTTTTCTCTTATTTCTATTATTCTAGTGGTGAATTATCTGTTATACCGTCAACATATGCATATTTATAGAAAAATAAAATAGTGTCACGGATATAGAATCATTACACCCTAGAAGCGTCTACTCACCTAATAAACCTTCTTTTACCGGAAGTAACCTAATAAATTAAAATAATTCCATGGTTATTGAATCAGTACGCCTTAGAAACGTCTACTAACCTAATAAACCTTTTACTACCGGAAGTAACCCAATAAACCTAAGTTTATCTTCACCCTTTATTGCGTCACTAGAGACGCCAGGTCACTGGATAAAAACACATTGTCATGCCTTTGCAGACAGAGTAGATCCTATAGGAGCTGTCTCACCAGGGTCTGCTCTGTTGGGTTATTGAACTATGTAAATCTTATTCTACATTTTCAGCCATGGTAAATCAAATCCCTTGCTCAAGTAACATTATAAGTATTCGGCTAATACATATTCGTGATGATATTACTACATTATTACATTCATATTAAACAGGGAAAGGGTTAAAGACCGGTGATAGCTTACATTATAATGCAGGACGAAAATAATGAATAAGGGCAAAAGTTATGCAGAAAGCCTTTTCGAGACATTCCTGCATTAGTCCCGCGTTAAGCAACCACGTACATGTATTTATAGACACGTATTCATAAAATGGTCATTTAAGAGGAGTGTTACAGTATGTTTTGTTCAAGTAGTATTATAATGGTTGTTCTTCGAAAAAGGGCATTTGGACCAGACGAGCTTCTTGCAAATTTGCCACTTATATCATGGAGCCTGGAGAGGCTAGAAACATGCCAAGATAAAAGTCAGATGGCATTACGCATATATGTTTTGATGTGGTGGGAAGGGTTGTGTCTCATAAAAACAACAACAACATTTTGAATAGCGGTTTCAAACGTAAACATTAGAATATTTAGCGGTTGCTATAACAAAACTTCTTCAAGTTTAAAAGCTGAACGACGAAATATAAATTCAATAAACAATTCAAACAATGGATACTTGCAGGCCTTTGGCGATCTTGCTTATGGTTGTTCTTGTCCAGTTCATGGATACAATAGGTAGTTTGGACTCTGACCTATCTTTGGACAATCGTTTAGACGGAAAGACTTTGCTCGATATGGGAATTTTTTTTAATAAACCGCTACTTAAGCTTTTTGGAAAAGTCGTATTGAATAGTGAGAAAAACATCAAAAGGCTGTGTCGCTTACATCCATGTACGGAATGGGGATTGTGGTCAGAATGTCCTATGGGTCCGGAATTTGGTATAGTGACCAGGTCACGTATGTGTAATGGAACAACTGAAATATGCAAGTTTGACAGTCAGACACATTTTACAACAAATGAATCTAAAATTTGTGAAGGTAAATGCCCTCAAGGATACAACAGGATCAGCGGATACTGTCTAAAGCTTTCTCAGACGGCATTGAAGCAACCAGACGCGGAAGCTGATTGTCAAAAGGAAGGGGCTCACATTGTCAACATCAACACAAAACACATATCAGACAGTGTGCATGCGTTTCTTAAGAATCAAAGTTATACGGATATTATCTGGATTAACGGGAATAGGACTAGAGTCGGATCAACCTGGACGTTTACCTACGGTTCCGCTCCTAATTTTGATAACTGGCACCCATCAGAACCTTCAAACAGTTTGTCCGAATTGTGCAAGGTAGACAACAGCTGTAGATGCTGGTATGATAGAGCATGCGCAAATCAATACAAATTCGTTTGTCATGTTGTTTAACAATTTACTCCAAAGATGCAAAGATACGACATTTTACGGCCAACACCTGCTATGCCTTTAGAGGCAATAGACGGACGAAACAAGAACCAACATAAAACAGACATATAACTTGAATATGATATGTAATGTTATTAATGTTCATATAATGTATTATTATGACTATTAATGAGGAACTAAATGTCTAATGCTCCAGTTAAAATGGTGTAGCGTCAAATAAAGTATATCTCTGCCTATAATGATGTTATTGTCCATACGGAACGTAATAAACTAGACTGTGTAGCCATTACGAATTAATTGAGAGAATTAATTCATGTGTTGTGACTTTAACTATAGAATTCCTTAATTTCAAAAGATTGATTCGAGAGCTCCTCTAAGAGCCTTCTAATCTGGGTATACGCTGTTTGCAAATGCCAATGCACTTGTCCCCGCCCCACATTGAAAGAGTTAAACCGAATAAATATGGACTATGACGTAAATTGGATGACTGTATTTTTAATATCTGCTCAACAGATAATCTATTCGCTGAGTGTGTATGCATTTAGTTTGAAAGGCATTTCAGCGTGATTTTGATGGTTAAAACTTAATTTGACCTATTTGGTTTGAAAGAAAGGCATTAACTGAAATGCCCAAAAGGACTAGAAGCGATTGGCCATGTCAGACAACATGTACATTTAGCCTGCTATTGGCGGATGAGTAAATACCTATGCAAACAGTTTGGATCCAGATGAGACGCCGAGTAACTCAATGTCTCATCAGGATCCAAACTGTTTGACACCCTGGATGTATTTTGGTAGACAAATTGATTATAGATTGACTTTTGAAAATGTAGTAGATGAAAATTTCTGTAAATATAATTTCCTCAGCAGGCTGAAGGTTAACCGTTATTGCGTTATTCGTTGAGCAGACTCAACTAGTTATTTTTTCAATGGGGTGAGCGGCCCACTTCCAGAAACTCCCTTTGAAGGTAAGTTTACACTAAAATACGCCACATATTGACATGCAAATAGTCGGCTGCCACAAATGGACTCTAAAAAAGGTCTACTAACTGGAGTGAAGCTGAAAAATTAGAAGGCGTGGCCTTAATAGTGCAAAACAGCACCAAGCTGTTTGGCAGATTTAAAGGGGCATCATCTGGGGCCAAAGAAAAAGACAATCTCTGGCAAGCAATTGCTGACCAGCTGAATGCGTAAGTTTTTATCGAACGAAGCAATTCATGCAAGTCAATGTTTATGGTAATTACTTGGTTAAATTATTATCCTTTATGTATTTGGTATCCAATAGTACCATAATCACCATCATCATCACATTGTCATTGTCATGTTTGAATAGCCATGACATTATTATTGTTATCAACATGTGTGTGGAGAGACTGAGTGATATGATCATGGAAAACATTAAGCAAACAAAATTAGTGTTTTGTTCAGCGGCTTTGTTCTGTTGTTTTGATAATAGCATTACTGCTTTGCTGGTTATCATCATCATCGTTATCATCATTATTGTTATCAACATATGTGTGGAGAGTGATTAGAAAAAAAGCAAACCCAATTAAGTGTGGTGGCTTTGTTCTGTTGTTTTGACAACAGCATTACTGCTTTGTTGTTTAGTTTGCTGTTTGCAACATAATAATCATCGTCATCATCATCACCATCATCATCATCGTCATCATCATTATTGTTATCAACATATGTGTGGTGATAGGATCATTGGATAAAATTAAGTAAATCTAATTAGTGTTGCGGCTTTGTTCTGTTGTTTTGAAATCAGCATTACTGCTTTGCTGGTTAGTTTGCTGTTTGCAACAATAGTCATCGTCATCATCGTTGCCGTCATTATCGTCATCATCATGTGACATGTATGGATACCCATGACATCATTAGTGTTATTCACATGATGGAAAAGGAAAACGGTTTGCAAACCTAATTAGTGTGGTTGTTTTGTACTGTTGATTTAACTCTTTCCTTGTTCTTTGTTTATTACAAATGTCTTAACTACTAAATATTCATGGATAAATTAGTGCTGATGAAATATGGTAGGTGGAACATTGTACACATGTTAGACAGCATAGAAGCAGATCTATCAAATTCTTTTAGCAAACAGAACACTTCAATAGACCCTGATCAGATAGCTCCTGTAGGAACCATCTGATCTTGGTCTACTCTGTTAACATATGCATGAAAACATGTTTACATGAAATAAATGGGTGCCATGCTTATAAAACTTTTTAGTCGGCTCAAATCTGACCAATCTATAGTTTGAGAACAAACTCAGACTCAACTAAAACGCTTTATAAGCATGGACCCAGGATCCAGATGAGACGCCGAGTAACTTAATGTCTCATCGGAATTTAAACTGACATCCAGCCAAGTGTTTTTTCAAAAGCTTGGTTGAAGTGGAAGTAGTCAAAATTGCACTGTACAGTAAATCTCTCTATAACGGCCACTACATTGTGTTGATTAGTCAGTATTTAGGGCATGTGGCTGCTCTATAGGAGCGTTCTGTTTTACTTCCACCTTGCTTTAAGCAGCCATCTGCCTTTTACACATAATACTTAATGTGATTTAGTGGCCGTTATAGAGAGGTTTTACTGTATTCAAATTTGAACAGATATTACTTTTTGCCATGTGAGCGTGGATTGTAGAGGGGGGGGGTTAAAATACAAAATGTCTGCTTAAACTCTGTTCTTCACAGGGTTGACTTACTTTAGAATCCCTTAAACGTTAAAGAAATTAATGACCGAATGTCAAACAACCTAGATCCAGACGAAAAGTCGAAATACCCGACCTCTCACCCGGATGTATCCTCTCATCCGGGTACAATCTGTTTGCACGTGCCAGCCAGGTCGGGTTTAATAGGTGAAAGGTTCAAACACCGTTCCAAGAAATTCGTTATGCTGTCGATAGAACAAATAGGATACGAGATAAATAGCTAAATTCAGTCTTGATAAACAGTTCGCCACAACGAACTTGGATATGCATGGTGAACATGACGTCTGGGGTAAGCACGATCTTCTTATACAAATATAACGCATGACTGGGTATGACGAACATTAACTCTTATCATGCTAAACATGACATGACTCACATTTGTAAACTGTTTGGATCCAGGGAAGACGTCGAGTAACTCAGAGACTAATCAGGATCCAACCTGTTTGACATCGATTAATAAATGTCTTAAATGGTTGATTGGTTAGGAAATATTCAAAATTGTAACATTTCACATTTGAGCAGACATTTTAATTTTTACAGCAGGGTAAAGTTAAAACTGAGTTTTATTTCATAATTCCAAGACACGTCGTCATGATATCGATAAAACAAATATAGCAATAAGATAACTATCATCATTCCATCTTTCAAAGTTGGAAAACAATTTGACCATAGAGAAGTTAGATATGCTCTGGAATAACAAAGAGCTATACAAATACATATATTGCTCGACTGTGTAAAACCAACAGTAGTCCTCCCATGCTATGTCGGACCAGACTAATACTTTCAAACAGCTTGGATACAGATGAAACTCCGAGTTCTCGACGTGACATCTGGGCCCAAGCTGTTTTATAATGTCAGATATACAAGAGAAGAGTTAAACGTTCGGCTAAATGTGTTTGGCAGCACAGTAGGGTTTGGCGGAGAAACAAAATATTTTGATGGATCAGAACCTATATTATTTACAGCTGCACTATTGGACCCTTGTTCTCAGACATTTGTTTGGCAGAGTCAAAATGGAAATTGACAATTACTGCTCGGTTTAACCATTTCTCTGCCAATGTCACAGCTGTGATTACCTATACAAACAGCTGGATTCCAATCGCCTACGATTGGTATTGCGGGGCGACCGGGATCCACTCGCGTTAGGTTGAGGGTTCTACGGATGCCAGATGATGGTTGGAGTCCGACCATGTAAGCTCGAGGGCTCAACAGATCTTAAAGAATGAATGGAATTTGGTAACAGTAGCTCAAAGGGCTAAACAGATCGCAAGGGATGCTTTGAATCCGATCACTCCAGCTCCAGAGCTCAACATATCATATATGATTTGAGCCAGTCTGAGGGCTCAATAGATCTGTAGGGATGACAAGAATACGATCGTGTTAGCTTGACCTTGACAGCAAACAAGATCATTGGGAATAGTTGGCGTCAGGTCGCGTAAGCTTGATGGTTTACCAAATCCTACATATTTCGAGAGATAGTTGAAGTACGATCGTTTAGCTATAGAGCTCAACCGACCATGAATGCTATTTAGAGACCAATCACATTATCTCAAGGTATGAAAAAATCACGTAGGATGGTTGGAGTATGATCGTGTTAGATGGAGGTGATATATTCAGACAATTACAATATTAGATTCAAAACGATTTTTATAGGTGTATTCAGTATTACAGCAGAAATGCAAATATCTACATGTATACATCATATACACAGCATACAACTTAAGATTATTGCGGATGCGAGTTCATGCTTTCAGTTCCTATTTTATAATAGTTTTCAGAAATATAAAGGGGAATAACTCAGATGGGAATTTAGTTTGGCAGAACTCACTTTGCTGTGAGAGGCAACTAATCCCAATTAACTGCTGTTTGTATTTACAATAAAAACTATCATTTTAATGGCACCCTTTCATGCCGTGCATCAAATAATTTCACTGTTCTATTCTATTCAATTCTAATGTGACAGCTGGAAGCACAGATCAATGAGACCAATCATATTATCTCAAGGTATGAAAAAATCACGTAGGATGGTTGAAGTATGATCGTGTTAAAAGAAGGCGGTTACATAGTGAACATCAACATAAAACACATATCTGACAGTGTGCATGCGTTTCTTAAGAATCAAAGTTGTACAGCAACTACCTGGATTAACGGGCAGAGAACAAGCACCGGATCACCCTGGACTTTCACCTATGGTTCCGCTCCTAACTTTGATAAGTGGAAACCAGGAGAGCCATCAAACCATAGTGAAGAACTATGCAAGTTAGAAGAAGACCAACTAACGGCAAGAAAGTGGTACGACAGAGCATGCACAAATCAATACAAATTCATTTGTCACGTTGTTTAACTTCTTGTTCCATAAAACGCATTTTAATGTATTTGTAAACAGCGTAGACCCAGATCAGATGACTGCTGTAGGAGCCGTCTGATCAGAGTCTGCCCTGATTGCTTTTTTACAATTTCTGGCATAGCCGAATATATTCGTGTGTGTTAATATGCCATTCGAAATGTTAAGAATCTTCCCACCGAAATAAAAACCTACAGAATGACATTGGTTAGATAACAATACAAACCATGAACTATACACTGCCTATATTTATAGTCCCGGGTTATTTTCACAGTATATATGTTGTAGCGGTGGATTAGTTTTACATACATGTATCAATCGCATGCAGAAGGAGATATACGTATTAAAATTCCATTTACAAGAATTGTGTAGCATTTACCCCGCTTTTCGTGACCTGATAAGCACGTGCGATTTTGTCTATATTTCTAATGCTTTTCAGGATTTTTTCTGTTTGATACTCATTTAATAGTTTCTAGATTGCACTAGATTTAAATTTCAGCATAACATTGTCACAGCGGAGTAAGTGTTATGATAAATGTATCCCACGGAGTTGATATTATGCATCATTGTTTTAGACTGTATATCTGAGAATACAGTAGAATCCCTCTAAATCGACCATAAAATGGAAATACAGTAGAACCCCTCTGATGCGACCACTTAATTAATAAACACTAAATAGGAGCTGTCTGCATTACTTTTGTCCTGCATTAAGGTACTGCCTGCATCTAACACCCATAATTATACCTCTGTTAGGTGGTCGTATTAGCGGGGGTTAACTGTACATGAATACCTTTACCTTTCCATGTTATATATTTATTGCAAATTTCAATACCTCCTGAACATTGATGGCAGAACATAGTTATAATGAAATATGTAAGGTGGAACATGGTTGTCATTTTAGAAATTTAAGAAAATTTCATCAGCAAACATAGCAGACATTTATCAGAAGGCTTCTTTAAGAGCCGACTGATATTGGTCTAATAAGTTTGCAAATGAGTTCAAATGCGTTTATATGATGGAACAAGTGGTCACTAAATACATGAAAGTAATATAGAAAACTCAAAGGAAATTTTGGATAACGTTTGTCCTGCATTTAAACTACCTATTTATTCTATGACATCTTTATGGTGGCCGCAGTTGAGGGTTTTTTACTTGATATGCAGAATAACAAATGCCTGAAACAATGGCAATATGTTTCCTGTGCAATGTTAGTAATATATTTCGCCTATCGCAATATAAATTGTAAATTTCAAAATACAAATTATGTGGTGTTTGTCTGGACGCCTGATTTTGTGATTTTCTCTCGTGATTTGATTTTCTCTCGTGATGTCACTTTACGAGCTACACGAAGATTACGACACGAATACATTACTTTCAAAGTCTTCACAATATGCAAAACTCTGTATGTAGCATTAACCAAAATGGTCTCTTCCTAAACCCTGATCTGGAGAAAGTTTTACATTCGTTGAAAACAACTGACGCCGAGTGTCAAACAACTTAGATCCTAATTACAAGCCGAGTCATTCGACGAGCTCATCTAGGACCAAGCTGATTGCAACTGTCAGTCAGGTCGTGTTTAGTACCATAAGGGGTAAATAATATGGTATGTGCATTAAGTAACATACAGCTTATTTCAAACGTGTTTAACCCTTTCACCGCCGATGTCGCATAAATGCACCACGACAAATAGTGAAACCCCGGATCAGACGCCGCCTTTTCAAGGCGGCGTCTGATCAGGGACTTCACTATTTATCTCAAACTCTATTTCTATATTTGTTTTTTATTTCTTTGAAGTTTGCATTTATCTATATTATGTCCTTATTTTACAAAATGATTTAACAAAATTGGATTGCAGACGACAATTAGAAATTTGGCGACGAAAGGGTCAAGGCAGTATGTCCTGTTCGAAAGAATTGGTTTGGAAATTAATGTATATAGACGTATAATAATTATGTGAATGGACTGTTTCTTCACCTGTATTATAATAAAACATCAAAGTATAACATATTGTCTTTGTTCAAATTCGAGGCAGATTGTCAATAACATGTATCATTGCATATATATGAAGCCATCGCTATCTGTTAAAAAACGCAGTTTGGTAGATCTGTAATTTTCTCCACTCTCCGGTTTAAATAATTTATTGTATTGCGTGTGGTTTAGAGAGGTTTTACTGTATATATTTTATTCCTTCATCAAACAGAACAGCACCTGATAAGACATTTCCTACATTAATGCCTGCTCTGAGTCTACCCTGTTTGAAAATGCACCCATATGCGTTTTATTATGTAAATTGTTAACTACTACCCTACTTTTTGTGACTGGGAACAACAAAAACAGTTACACATTGTATAAGGACTTATAGTTATTACGTATACATTCGTGTCTCATTTTAGCGGTGAGCTATGGTCTTACTTCACTTATATATGAGAATGAGATATGATAAGAATATATCTCATGGAAGGCAATTGTGATCACTCACCCTCTGTTGTTCTTCTGACTGTTCTTCAACCAACACAACCCTACTGAAACAGCTGGTTTGAACTTTAGGTTGTCCTCTACCAATTTGTTCAAAAACATATTCAATATAGAATTAAAACGAAATACTGTTATAAACCATTGACCCATTTCGATTCAATCGCATTGATTATTTTGTGCAAATGAGACAAAGATTGTTATTATCTCCCCTGCTTGTCTGTCTGTCTATTTTGTCGACTGTCTGCATCTGTCTTTGTTTGTTGCTGTCCCTGTCAGTGTGTCTCCTTGTCTGACTGTCCGTCTGTATGTATGTAAAGTAAAGTACCTATAGTTGTAGTCTGCTTTCAGCGGACTGTGCATTTAATCTACTGGACATAGAGCCATTCGCATACAATATTTAGCACTTTTAAGAGATTCTTAGTCAAACTATTATGAGAGTGAAAAGAAATTATCGACTATTTATCAATTGATCTTTGCTTCATGGCTTGATTCTTATCGTAAACGCGGTGGCTTATGTTAAAAAAGTGATACATTAACAGAAAGTATCGTATTAGCCGCTGTGGCGCAGTAGGTTAGCCGGAAGACTCTTGTTTTATAAATCACTTTTGTATCACCCGGCAAGGGTACGAATCCACCAATAGCCATTTTTTCTTTTCTTTAGTAGTATATTCTCTTATTTGTATTATTCTATTGATGTCATTCCGTCAACAAATGCATATTTACATAAAATTAAAATAGTCGTCCCCTGGTTTTAGAATTATTACGCTGTAAAAGTAGAAACGTCTACTAGTCAAATAAACCTTCTACCACCGGAAGTAACCTAATGAAACTAACTTTATCTGCAACCCCTTTATTACGTCTCCAGAGAAGCCTGGTGACTGGATAAAACGCATTTTCACGCCCCTGCAAACGAGTAGACCCTAGAGGAGTCGTCTGATCAGGAACTGCTCTGTTGGCTTATTGGACTGTATATATCTGATTATATAGTTTCAGTCAAGGTAAAACAAATCCAGTGTTCATGTACCATTTTAAAGGTTCGCGTATACATATCCGTGATGTTATTATTGCTTATATTCATAGTAAACAGGGAATGGGTTAAATTTCTAGATGTCGTCTGCAATCGAAGTTTGTTAAATCATTCGATAAATTAAGTAAATGAGATAGATAAATGCAAATTTCAAAGGAATAGAGCACATATATAGAAATAGAGATTGAGACAAAAAGTGAAGTCCATGATCAGACGCCGCCTTAAAAAGGCGGCGTCTGATCTGGGACTGCACTATTTGTCGTGGTACATTTATGCGACATCGGCGTTGAAAGGGTTAAACAGGGAATGGGTCAAATACCGGTGGTGGCTTTCAGTATAATGCAGGACAAAAGTTATGCAGCAGGGCAAAGTTATGCAGAAAGCTTCTGCATGTCCTTCCTGCATTAGTCGATCGTTAAGCAACCACGTGATTTTATAGAAACGATTATATAATGGTCATTTAAGAGGAGTGCTACTGTTTGTGTTGTTTAATTACAATTCAGTAGAACCCCGCCAATGTGACCAATTAATGGATAATCATGGGTGTCTTTATAAGCAGGTGGTTGCTTAATGCGGGACAAAAGTAATGCAGTAGCTTTCTGCATTACTTTTATCCTGCATTAAGCTACCACCTACATCTAGCACCCAAAATTATACCTGTGTTATGTGGTCGCATTAGCGGGGTTTTTCTGTATAACGCATTCGCACCAGACGAGCTTCTTGCACATAGGCCTGTAGAAGTTACAAACATGCCAAGATAACAATTTACAGATCGTATAACGCATATTGGTTTGGCATGGTGAGAAAGGTTTCGTCTCAGAAAAAATGCAATATTTTGAATAGCAGTTTCGAACGCAAACATCAGTACATTTAACGGCTGGTACATCAAAACATTTTCAATTTTAAAAGCTGAAGGACGAAATATAAATTTGATAACCAATTAAAACAATGGATACTTGCAGGCCTTTGGCGATCTTGCTAATGGTTGTTTTTGTCCAGTTCATGGATACAATAGGTAGTTTGGACTCTGATCTATCTTTGGACACTCGTTTAGACGGAAAGGCTCTGCTCGATATGGGAAAAGATTTTAATAAACCGCTACTTAAGCTTTTTGGAAAAGTCGTATTGAATAGCGAGAAGAACATCCAAAGGCTGTGTCGCTTACATCCATGTACGGAATGGGGATCGTGGTCAGAATGTCCTGTGGGTCCGGAATTTGGCATAGTGACCAGGTCACGTGTGTGTAATGGAACAACAGACATATGCAAGTTCGACAGTGAGACACAATTTACAACAAATGAATCTAAAATTTGTGAAGGTAAATGTCCTCCAGGCTACAACAGGATCAACGGATACTGTCTAAAGTTTTCTCAGACGCCAATGATACAAGCAGACGCAGAAGCTGATTGTCAACAGGAAGGCGGTCACATGGTGAACATTAACACAAAACATATATCTGACAGTGTGCATGCGTTTCTTAAGAATCAAAGTTACATTGGTTCGATCTGGATTAACGGGAAAAGGACTAGTGTCGGATCATCCTGGACGTTTACCTATGGTGACGCTCCTAATTTTAATAATTGGAAATCATCAGAGCCTTCAAACAGTTCGTCAGAATTATGCAAGGTAGATGAAGTTATCACCAATGTCAGATATTGGTTAGACCGAGTATGCGTACTCAAATACAAATTCGTTTGTCATATCATTTAACAGTTTACTATAAAATAAGCCTTTTAATGCATTTGCAAACAAACTGTTCTCTTTCTTTTGTATTCTTACTATTGTATAATTACTTATATGAATATTCATAGGGAAATGACGGAAAAAGATACAGTAGGTGAAAAGGATACAGCGGCAACTAAGCTTAGAATAGGAATGGCGTTCAGTCAACCTAATAGCTAACAGTTGACCCAATAGTTATGTTATGTACAGTGGCAACCAAGTTCAGGATAGGAATGGCTTTCAGCCAACCTATCAAGCTAACAGTTGACCAAGTAGTCAAATAAATGGAATGATTTTGTGTCAGCCCGATTATTCTAATTTATGATATTGATGAGCATGGCTCTGTATCAAGTTTGTTAATACAGATTATTCTAATTTATGATATTGATGAGCATGGCTTTCAGTCAACTTGTCTGTATCACTAGTTTGTTAATACAGTTTATGCGGTTCCTTCCGGTTTGTGATTTCATATCTATTGTATACCTTTTTGCACATCTTTCATTGGCCTGATATACAATCATGTGGTTCCTTCCGGCTAGTGATTTCATATCTATTGTATATCTATTGTATATCTGTCAAATGCCTGGATAGATAATCATGCGGTTCGTTCAGGTTAGTGATTTAATCAATGTGAAGCGCTTTTGAATGCACACATCCAGTGTGAAAAGAGCGCTATATAAATGTGATATAATAATTCAGTTATATATATCGTACCATGTTATTTTACGTATGTTGTAAGGATAGTTTGTTTGACATATAAACATAGAAAGATATATATGGATTAAAAACCGATACAGAATAGTGTACAGTAGAATATCTCCTAGGCGGCAATCAAAAAGAGGTCTAGTTCAGGGAAAGTAAAGTAGGTGGTAGCTCAATGCAGGCCACAAGTAATAGAGTAATCTCATAATTATAGGACCTTTCTGCATTATTTTTTACCCGTATTAAGCAACCACATGTGCCTAGTAAATGAATGACAGCTTTAGACAGGGTATACTGTACTCTTCAACTGGCTGGGATACTGTTTTCTTGTCCAACATTTCCCGTTCTGACTCGCACTTACAAAGGAGACACGAAATAATCCGGCGTTTAATCAGGATCTGATTGAAACTCATTCAATAATTTCTAAATTTCACCAGATATAAATTTGAGCATGTTTCATTTAGTCAAAGTTTGGTAAGTTTTGTGATAAACGTATCATATACAATAAAACTCTCTAAACCGGGCAATCATTATTATTATTATTCCAACACATATATATAGCGTTCTTTTTACACCGGATATGTACATTCAAAAGCGCTTCAAATGGATGACATCACTAACCGGAACGAACCGCATACTTATCTATCCAGTCAATGAAAGATATACACTAGATATGAAATCATTTGAAAAATCATGGAACCACACGATTGTCTATGCGGTCAATGAAAGATATCCAGGAGATATACAATAGACATAAAATCACTAACCGGAAGGAACCGCATAAACTGTATTAAAAAAACTCGATACAGACAAGTTGACATGAAAGCCATGCTCATCAATATCATAAATTAGAATACTCTGTATTTACAAACTCAATACAGACAAGTGGACTGAAATCCATGCTCATCAATATCATAAATTAGAATACTCTGTATTAACAAACTTGATACAGACAAGTGGACTTAAATCCATGCTCATCAATGTCATAAATTAGAACAAACAGGCTGACTGAAAAGCATTGCATTTATATGACTATTGGTGGACTGTTAGCTTAATATGTTGACTGAAAGCCATTCCTATCCTGAGCTTAATTGCCACTGTACATGACTGTTGGGTATTTCATCCTGCATTAAGCAGCCACTGGCTAAAGTATCTAAATTATTATGTACTAGAATTCCGGTTAGAGGATTTTTACTGTATCATTGTAGAATGTATATCTGAGAATACAGTGTTGTATGCCAATTATGTACCCAAGTCTGTTGGTTCTGGGTCATTACTGTGTTACGTACTGACACTGTGCATAGAATGTCACATTCAAGTTGTGTTTTTTTTGTGATCAGAGAGCGGTGACACAATATAATAGAGCATACTATGACATTATTCTTATCTATATATAAGTATTAAATATATTTTATTTTAAATGTCCTATTATTATGCATTGAATATACCCTGTTTTGTACATAAATGTATCTATGTGAAGCGCGTTTGAACGCACATACCCTGTGTGAAAAGAGTGTTATATAAATGTGGTATAATAATAATAATACGGTATAGTCCCTGTAAAGGGACAACATGATGAAAGTATTTTTATATTGAAACAACAAGTGGTTACTGAATACTGAACATTCAAGGACACCTTTATGGGGAACGCATCAGAGGAGTTTTACTTTATATGTCGAATGACAATGTTAGTAAAATGTTTTGCCTGTCACTATATACAGTGTACAATGTGTGTTGTTGTTCATGGTGTTACTTTACGAACCTGCTACAAATCACGAGGCGAGTGCATTTCTTTCACAGTGTTCACAATGTGCATATTTCAACCTGTAACATTAATAATAATTATGTTTGATTTAAACAGATCTGAAGACAGTTTTACACATTATATTTCGGACTCGTTGAAAAATGCTGATGCCGAGTATCAAACAACTTAGATCCTGATTAGAAGTCGAGCTATTTGATGAGTTCATCTAGAACAAACTGTTGCAAATATTAGTGAGGCTGCTCTTAGCATAATAAGAGGTAATGTGGTTTGTGCAATGAGTAAACATATACCATGGAGGCCACACTTAGAATGATAAGGTATAATGTGGTTTGTGCAAAGAGTAAGAAACACTTTTCTTAAAACATGTTTAAGACAGTTGAAGCAGAATCTGTCTAAAGCGGCCATCAAACCAAGGTCTAATTATGGGTTTGTAAGACAGGTGGTAGCTTAATTAAAGATATTTCTTCATTAAATTTGCCCTTCATCAAGCAACCATCTGCTTTTAAGACGTCTATGTACAATAAATGATTGACCGCTTAAGACAGGTTTTACTGTATGCCTTGTACGAAAAATTGGTTTGTAAAACAATGCATATACATGTAGAAAACACTATGATAACGGACTGTTTCTTCACGTGCATATAAAAAAAACATCATTAGTATAACATATTGTTTTTGTTGCAATTCGAGACAGAGTGCAGATAAAATGCAGTAAACCCCCGCTAAACCGAATGTTAAATTTAGTATAATTATCGGTTTTGGAGATCGGTGGCAGCTTTATGAAGGGTGAAAGTCATGCAGAATGTTCCTCTGGGGACTTTTGGCATGCCTTTCACCCTGCATAAAGCAGCCACCTGCCAAAGAGTATCTAAATATTTCTCCACTAGAATCACGGTTTAGAGGGTTTTACTGCATATGAAGTCATTACTACGCATTGCAAAACGCACAAATCAGTAATTTGCTCCAGTCTCTGGGTACAAAAGTTTTATGACATTGCAAACAGCGTCTCCAAAGCTGCGACTGACCTGGTTTGCCCTAATTGAATATCAACAGACTATGTAGTAATTCACCATCTATCTTTGCACTTTACCGTAAAGCTTGGTCAGAATAGACGTGATTTCTGATCTTGATCAACACTTTTGCAATGCAATAAGACACGTTTGCCTCAGATAACTATAAGGTTTAGTTTCCTTAATAAAACACAATACGCTGGATAACATTTACTATTTATTACCATACCAACACACGTTTTTATCTTTAATAATATATACTTTCTCAGTTTAACAGTATAATCGACCACTCAAAATTAGAATATTTCTTGATTTTTAAAACGGGCTGTGGGTCAATGCAGGGTAAATATTTATGCAGAAAGTTCCTATAAAATAAATGTTCTTTCCTAGACTTATGTATAAAACATCGGATATTAGAAATATAGTGCTCCCTCCCTACAACGGCCCCCTCAATAACGATCCCCTCATTACAACAACGCATGTCACTGTTTCCGAAACAACAAGGCTCCAGACACAACTTTTTACCATCGTATTTTCTTTCTGCCTCAATAAAACCCTAAGTTGTGACCACTCTTTTGAATCGTCACTTTGTGACGATTCTAAAGAGTGGTCACAACATAGGGTTTGATTGAGGCATAACGGTTTTAATTCTCGAAATACACATTATCTGGGGATCTGCAAACAAGCTAATTATGTTTGATTTTCCCTCCCTATAACAACTCCCTCTGAACAACACATACACTATGCATTATTATCTTGCATTATTTCATACGAGTAATATCCCTTTAAACATACCAACAAACAGGATAGACCGTTTTCAGAGTTATATCAAATCGTTTGCGAGACCTGTTCAGGCAGATGACCTCTTAATGCTCAGTGAAAGTCGTGAGAAAAAAAACTCCCAGAGGAGCTTTTACCCTACTTAACCTGCACCAGTCTTTTAATTCTTTATTTTATAAAGATTTAACATTATGAATTTGTGAAATGATCAATTCATGTATAAATATTTATTAAAATATGTGTAAAAAACCCTCATATTGACGACTTTTGACGACTCTGTAAAAGTCATTTTGTGAAACCATTGTGATAAATAGGAGCAAATGCTCTATTTATCACAATGGTTTCAAATTACAAAATTCTAAAAGTTTCCTTTTCTCTAGTTAATGCTCCTTTTCGATAGATTTATTCAAACTGGGCTTAAGCCATCAACACAGAAACTGACAAGGCAGATTACTGCTCAATGCAAGACCATATAACAATTGCAGTTTAGTGCTTGCTTAACCCTTAACTTCATATCTCGAGCTTAACGCAAAATTAGCTTATTAATAACTACATTCTTTAATATCTACAACAATTTGTTAAAATGTTCTTCTTTTGTTCTGAATGCAATGGTTTCTTCATTTTAAAGTGTCAAGCATTTTGGATCCTGATGAGAATTTGAATTGCCTGGGGTCTCGCTTAGATCAGCATTGCTTTACATTACAAATCATAGTGATATGATAATAGTTGTGTACAAGGTCATCCCTATATACTGATAGAGAAGATTCAGACTAGATATCTCTGTCTGATCAGGGTCTACTCTATTTGCTTTGATAGCATTAATATATATTTCTACACTATCTTATGGCGGCACTCGTGTTTCATGTGTTATGATAATCATTTCATTATAATCATCATGTCATAATTCTTAAATATTAATGAAAATATACACATGAAGCAGATTTTACTTGATCGATTGACTGGTTTGGAAGCTGTGATACGCTGGCACTTAATGGTTAATACATAATGCCAACAAACCACGAGAGAATGATTGCGATGATGACTTTGGCTAATCAGAAGTACTACAACGTATACAAATGTATACATGCATCATTCTGTTTAGAATTTGTTAGAACTAATACTCATGATGTCTATAGTTCTTCCATGAATATTCCGTGAGTAAAGTGTTAATCATTTAGACGAATCAAAATGTACATATAATTAACAATAATTATTGTAACATATCAGGCACATCACATTTTTGGTATGATGGGGGTTCAATTCAACAACCGTGACAGAGTAGAAAAGAATATGATGAACAAAACGAACGAAGTATTCAACTAAAACACGTAAACGCTTCGCCCATTAAGATATAAGTAAAAAGGAAAGCAATATGTGCCGCTTTATTCGTTTTTGTATTTTTTGAGAAGCAATAGAATACGAAGGTGACATTCCACAGCCTTACCCACGGTACCCTCGCCGGTCTGACAAAATAGTGGAAATTACTGACCTGCACTCGATGGATACAAAGGGTGTTTAATACCATGGCATCCGGAACCAATCATGGTATACTATATCTGACATGAAAATGCTTCGTAACATAAACTTCGACTTAGTATGTGCAAAAATTAACAAAACCAACAAACTATAGCAATGTGTTAGAAGGGCGCACGGATATACAAATATCAGATCATAACATGAATGAAAATGCTCAATGAATAAAGAAGCGCGAGTCGGATGACCTTATGCAAGCGATTAGGTAATCGCGCCCATAACTGCGAGTGGTCAGTGTGATAATAAGCGTAGTGGGAAACGGCTGAAGTGTCAGCTGTATCAGTGTTAATGCCTTTCCTTATATATTTAATGCCAAAACGAGCTTATTCGATATCAGATTGATACCATGCAAAGGATACTGCAGGATCTACAACGCTTTGATTGGAAATGTTTTCAAGAGTGGAAAATCTGAATGAAACGCAGATGACTGTATAGAGGCAACGTTAAGTTGGCTGCAAGTTCGCAGTTCGTTATGCAAATAACGAACTGCAAAATATTTCGCAGTTCGTTATTCGAATAACGAACAACGGAAAGTTCACAGTTCGTTATTGGACTTACAGATTACGAAATGGTCATTAAAAGCTATAATTAGCAGTAATTATATGTGCATTGTAGACATTGTGGAACCGATTCATCGTGGATGGTCGGGCCATTTTGCGGTTTTTCATTCGAATAAAGAAACAGTTCGCACTTCAATACCACACTATATTTAAGACACTGTAGACCCAAACCATAGCTTGATCAAATCTTATACAGTAGAACCCCTCTAATTTGACCACTTAATGAATACACATGGGAGTCTTTGTAACCCAGGTTAAGATCCCCTGTACCGTTGCCAGCGCTTTATCTTGAAACAGACTATAGCATTGTTGAATTCCGCTTGCTATAGCCCGTTTCATTACTTATACTTATTTACCTGTATATGTCCATGGTTGGAAAGAGAGAGTGAATCGGTTTGGGAGTGTGCGATGATAATGTGACACGTGACACGAATTAACGTGCAACATCTCCTTTAGCTCCCGCTCTCATTCTGGCTCTAACTCTTCTAGCGAAGACATCTACTTATATAAATGTTTACTTCACTACTTTAATTATTAAGCAGACTTCACATTCCGACCAGCTGACCCTATTCATCAATATACTTCTATTCGATTCTACATTATTGTTGGAGAATATACACAACGAACTCCACCTGGGTCTTGTCGTTATTTACAACCCTGGTTACATATTTATAAGCAGGGGGTTGCTTAATGCAGGACGAAAGTAATGCAGAAAGTTACTCTAGAAGTTTTCTGCATTACATGTGTCCTGCATTAAGCTATCTACTGCATCTACCATCCATAATTATACCTCTTTTAGATGGTCGCATTAGAATAGTTTCGAAACGAAATAATGTCAAAATAAGTTATAAACGCGCAGTGATGATGATATTCTAGACACTGTATACCCTACTCAGTGTGGATTCAAAGATTTCTCAGTTCGCCATTTGAATAAAAACTATTTCACAGTTCAACTAATAACGAAATGGTCAGAACAAGTTAAAAATACGCAATGTTGATATTCTCCAAACTGTAGACCCAAACCAATGTTGATTCAAAAGTTGTACATGTATATAAAATAGGTTGCCATTTCTCAGTTCCACATTCGATAACGAAATAGTTCGCAGTTGAACCTCTGAATAACGAAATGGTCAAAGTAATTTATGAATATTTATCGATATTCAATGATATTTTATACCCTGTAGACCCCAGTCATAGTGAATTCAAAAATTTATATATTAGTTCCAGAGCCATTTTGCAGTTCGTTATTCGAATAACGAAATATTTCGCAGTTCGTTATTCGAATAACGAAATTATCAAAATAAGTTAAAAAAAAGAGCAAAGATAATACTTTAGAACCTGTAGACACCAGTCATAGTGAACTCAGTTATTTATATATCAAATCTGGAGCCATTTCGCAGTTCGTTATTCGAATAACGAAATATATCGCAGTTCAACCTGCGAATAATGAAATGGCCAAATTAAGTTATAAAGACACAGTGATGTTATTTTAGACACACTAGACCTCAGTCATGGTGAAATCATTGATTTATGTATACAATCCGGGGCCATTTCGCATTTCGTTATTCGAATAACGAACTACGAAATGGCGCCTTTTAATCCACTATGACTGGGGTGTAGTGTATCTTAAATATTATCATTGCGCATTTACAGCTGATTTTGGCCATTTTGTTATTCGAGGTTGAACTACGAAATATTTCATTGTTCGAATAACGAACTGCGAAATGGTCCCGGATTTACTTCGTACGCCAGAAATTATCGCAAGTTCCATAATATGACGATCGCAACTACATGTTGAGCAAATTGTTTGACACACCAATTAACTAGTTCTCTTACAAGGGTCCAAACTGTTTGAAACAATAATCATGGATGTAGAAACAGATAGGAAGTTTGTCAAAGCAAGTTACAAGTTGAAGAAAACGACACTATTTGTAAACGTTAATATAAGGCAGAAACGTCATCATTTGCCGTATGAATAATTATGCAAGACGTACTGATATAATAATATTAATTAGATGATATTTTAAAATGGCATATGATTTAGGTCTATGTTATTCCATAAGCAAACAGACCAGACCCTGGTCAGGCCTTCTGTGTCCATGCTTATAAAACTTTTAGTTGAGTCTGAGTTCGTTCTCAAGTTTTAGATCGGTCAGATTTGAGCCTTTGGTTCAAATCTGACCAATCAAAAGCTTGAGAAATCAAATCTGACCAATCAAAAGATTGAGACCCATATCTGAGCCTACTGCCTTTGCAATAGCGTGAAAGGGTGGTTGTATAAGGAAAAGGGTTGATTAGACAATATCAGAAACTATATAGTATGTGTCTTTAGAGGTACATCTAATATATACTAAGAGTTGCAAGTAACCTGACCGAAGACTGATTTTAAAGGATAGGTATTTTGATTCAACTGTATTGTTAAAGTATAAATACGCTGTCAGAGTAGATCGTGGCATGGCAGTTAGGCGTTGATGTGTAATAAGGTATAACACAACGTTCGACGTCCATAAACATTTCGATTATACATAATACATTGGTACCATGAGACAAATATGTGATCATGTGGAATAGCTCATCAGTTTTCTGCAGCAGTATTCCTCAATGCGCCGATGTTTATATACAAATAACATTAATCAACAGTGTGAAGCTATGAGCTGGTGTTGTCTTCATTAACCAACTTCATTGATGCATATACTATTTGTTGAACCGGGTGTGCAGCAGACATATATTAAGCTGTTTGAATAAAAGTGTATATATGTAAATATGTGTTTATTTAATACAAGAATAAATAGTATTAAAATTTAGAAAATGAAACAGCTTTTATAATCTTAAATATGAATAATTATAATAATTGATAAGCTTTTATTATATATAAATAAATACATAAAAGAGGAATGCCTAAATACACTGACAAACACTAGAGCTGTGCAAAGACTATGGTCCTACAAAGAAATCAAATTACCCCCTTTACGTGCCTGCACTTGACAAATTGTCAGTAGTTGATTCGGTGATGTAAATAAAGAGGTCATTAAACATTGTTGAGTCCCGTACTGAAATCTATTGGACTCGTTCACAGAAATGAAAAGCTAAATACAGTAAATCCTCTCTATAACGGCCACTAAATTACATCAGGTATTTTGTGTTAAAGGCAGGTGGTTCCATAAAGCAAGGTGAAAGTAAAACAGAACGCTCCTATAGAAGCGTTCTGTTTTATTTCACCTTGCTTTAAGCAGCCAACTGCCCTATATAACAGATAATTAACTCAAATTAGTGGTCGTTATAGAGAGGTTTTACTGTAGAAAAAAGCGGATAAGAGTACAATATAGCTTTTCACGAATGTGTACGAGTCCAGAATATTAACCTCATGATAGTAAGCGCATATTTTTACAGTAAGACCTCTTAAAAATGACCATCAAAAGAGGCCTTAATTATTTATCGTAACATGGTCCTGAATCTAAACGCCTTTGCAGAGTACAAACCATAGGAGCCGTCTGACAAGGGTCTGCTCTGTTTGCTTATTGAATTATATATATCTGATTCTACAGTTTCAGCCCAGATAAAACACATCCTGTGTTCATGTACCGTTTTAAAGATTCGGCTAATACATAGTCGGGATGTTATCGTTGTTTATATTCATATCAAACAGGGAATGGATTACAGTACAATGGAGGACAAAATGTGTGCAGCAAGGCAAAAATTATGCAGCATGGAAAAGGTTATGCAGAAAGCTTCTTCCCGTATTAGTCCTGCATTAAACAACCACGTCATTTTTATAGAAACTTGTTCATAAAGTGGTCATTTAAGAGGAGTGTTACTGTTTATATTTTATTTCGGATTCGTTGAAAACAACGGGTGCCGAGTGTCAAACAACTTAGATCCTGATTACAAGCCGAGTTATCCGACGGGCTCATCTAGGACCAAGCTGATTGCAACTGCCAATCAGGTCGTGTTTAGTACCATAAGGGATAAATAATATGGTCTGTGCATTAAGAAACATACAGCTTATTTCAAACGTGTTTAACCTTTTCACCGCCGATGTCGCATAAATGCACCACGACAAATAGTGCAGTCCCAGACAATTAGAAATTAGGCGCCGAAAAGGTTAAGGCAGTATGTCCTGTTCGAAGAATTGGTTAGTTAATTAATGCATATAGACGTAGAATAATTATGTGAATGGACTGTTTCTTCACCTGTATTATAATAACACATCAAAGTATAACATATTGTCTATGTTCAAATTCGAGGCAGATTGTCAATAACATGTATCATTGCATATATATGAAGCCATCGCTATCTGTTAAAAAACGCAGTGTGGTAGATCTGTAATTTTCTCCACTCTCTGATTTATTGTATTGCAAACAATGCAGACCCAGGTCAGCCACCACATCTCCAACACTGTGACTGGTCAGGGTTCGAAGATATCAGAATACGGGTTAACTTGAATACCCAAGGACTACAGTAAAGCCTCTTCGAACAGGAACTCTAGTAGAAAACATTTGTTATACTTTTACACAGGTTGTTGCTTAATGCAGGGTGAAAGTAATTGAGCTTATTGCATGACTGTCACCCTACATTAAGCTGCTACCTGTCTCTAAGACCGATGTTTGTACTACACTTAACGTCCTCTCCGGGCGTACCTTCAATGGCAAACGTACTTCACGAATATTCATAATGACGTTAGAGATAACGCCTATATGAATATCTATTAGCTTTATTCTGTAATGGCATTTAACTTTGGCAAAAGCTTTCGAATCATAGACAGTAAAAGCTCTCTTAACTGGAATTCTAGTTGAGAATAATTTAGATACTTATAGGCAGGTGACTGCTTAATGCAAGATGAAAGTCATGCAGAAAGCTAGGAGCTTTCTGCTTGACTTTCACCTTGTATTAAGCTGTCACCTGTCTCAAAGACCGATATTTATACTCATTTGAACGTGCGGTTTAGAGAGGTTTTACTGTATATATTTTATTCCTTTATCAGACAGAACAGCACCCGATAAGACATTTCCTACATTAATGCCTGCTCTGAGTCTACCCTGTTTAAAAATGCACCCATATCCGTTTTATATGTAAATTGTTAACTACTACCCTACCGTTTGTGACTGGGAACAGCAAAAACAGTTTCATATTGTATAAGGACTTATAGTTCTTACGTATACATTCGTGTCTCATTTTAGCCGTTAGCTATGGTCTTACTTCACTTATATATGAGAATGAGATATGATAAGAATATATCTCATGGTAGGCAATTGTGATCACTCACCCTCTGTTGTTCTTCTGACTGTTCTTCAAACAACACAATCCTACTGAAACAGCTGGTTTTAACTTTAGGTTGTCCCCTACCAAATTTGTTAAAAAACACATTCAATATAGAATTCACACGAAATACTGTTATAAACCATTGACCCATTTCATTCAATCGGATTGATTATTTTGTGCAAATGAGAGAATAATTGTTATTATCTCCCCAGCTTGTCTGTCTGTCTATTTTGTCTGTCTGTCTGCCTCTGTCTTTGTTTGTTGCTGTCCCTGTCAGTGTGTCTCATTGTCTGACTGTCCGTCTGTATGTATGTAAAGTAAAGTACCTATTGTTGTAGTCTGCTTTCAGCGGACTGTGCATTTAATCTACTGGACATAGAGCCATTCGCATACAATATTTAGCACTTTTAAAAGATTCTTAGTCAAACTATTATGAGAGATACAAGAAAATATCGACTATTTATCAATTGATCTTTGCTTCATGGCTTGATTCCTATCGTAAACGCGGTGGCTTATGTTAAAAAAAGTGATAAATTAACAGAAAGTATCGTCTTAGCCGCTGTGACGCAGTAGGTTAGCCGGAAGACTCTTGTTTTATAAATCACTTTTGTATCACCGGCAATGGTTCGAATCCACCAATAGCCATTTTTTTCTTTTCTTTGGTAGTATATTCTCTTATTTGTATTATTCTAGAGAAGCCTGGTGACTGGATAAAACGCATGTTCACGCCCATGCAAACGAGTAGACCCTATAGGAGTCGTCTGATCAGGAACTGCTCTGTTGGCTTATTGGACTATATAGATCTGATTCTATAGTTTCAGTCAAGGTAAAACAAATCCTGTGTTCATGTACCATTATAAAGATTCGCGTATACATATCCATGATGTTATTATTGCTTATATTCATAGTAAACAGGGAATGGGTCAAATTTCTAGATGTCGTCTGCAATCGAAGTTTGTTAAATCATTCGATAAATTCAGTAAATGAGATAGATGAATGTAAATTTGCAAGGAATAGAGCACAAATATAGAAATAGAGGTTGAAACAAAAAGTGAAGTTTCTGATCAGACGCCGCCTTCAAAAGGCGGTGTCTGATCTGGGACTGCACTATTTGTCGTGGTACATTTATGCGACATCGGCGTTGAAAGGGTTAAACAGGGAATGGGTCAAATACCGGTGGTGGCTTTCAGTATAATGCAGGACAAAAGTTATGCAGCAGGGCAAAGTTATGTAGAAAGCTTCTGCATGTCCTTCCTGCATTAGTCCATCGTTAAGCAACCACGTGATTTTATAGAAACGATTCATATAATGGTCATATTAGAGGATGTGCTACTGTTTGTGTTGTTTAATTACAGTTCAGTAGAACCCCGCCAATGTGACCAATTAATGGATAATCATGGGTGTCTTTATAAGCAGGTGGTTGCTTAATGCGGGACAAAAGTAATGCAGTAGCTTTCTGCATTACTGTTATCCTGCATTAAGCTACCACCTACATCTAGCACCCAAAATTATACCTGTGTTATGTGGTCGCATTAGCGGGGATTTTTCTGTATAATGCATTCGCACCAGACGAGCTTCTTGCACATAAGCCTGTAGAAGTTACAAACATGCCAAGATAACAATTTTACAGATCGTATAACGCATATTGGTTTGGCATGGTGAGAAAGGTTTCGTCTCAGAAAAAATACAATATTTTGAATAGCAGTTTCGAACGCAAACATCAGTACATTTAACGGCTGGTACATCAAAACATCTTCAATTTTAAAAGCTGAAGGACGAAATATAAATTTGATAACCAATTAAAACAATGGATACTTGCAGGCCTTTGGCGATCTTGCTAATGGTTGTTCTTGTCCAGTTCATGGATACAATAGGTAGTTTGGACTCTGATCTATCTTTGGACACTCGTTTAGACGGAAATGCTCTGTTCGATATGGGAAAAGATTTTAATAAACCGATACTTAAGCTTTTTGGAAGAGTCGTGTTGAATAGCGAGAAGAACATCCAAAGGCTGTGTCGCTTACATCCATGTACGGAATGGGGATCGTGGTCAGAATGTCCTGTGGGTCCGGAATTTGGCATAGTGACCAGGTCACGTGTGTGTAATGGAACAACAGACATATGCAAGTTCGACAGTCAGACACAATTTACAACAAATGAATCTAAAATTTGTGAAGGTAAATGTCCTCCAGGCTACAACAGGATCAACGGATACTGTCTAGAGTTTTCTCAGACGACAATGATACAAGCAGACGCAGAAGCTGATTGTCAACAGGAAGGCGGTCACATGGTGAACATTAACACAAAACATATATCTGACAGTGTGCATGCGTTTCTTAAGAATCAAAGTTACACTGGTATTATCTGGATTAACGGGAATAGGACTAGTGTCGGATCATCCTGGACGTTTACCTATGGTGCCGCTCCTAATTTTGATAATTGGAAAACATCAGAGCCTACAAACCGTTCGACAGAATTATGCAAGGTAGACGAAAATAGCTCCAATACGAGATATTGGTATGACCGACGATGCACAGACAAAAACAACTTCGTTTGTCATATTATTTAACAGTTTACTATAAAATAAGCCTTTTAATGCATTTGCAAACAAACTGTTCTCTTTCTTTTGTATTCTTACTATTGTATAATTACTTATATGAATATTCATAGGGAAATGACGGAAAAAGATACAGTGGGTGAAAAGGATACAGCGGCAACTAAGCTCAGAATAGGAATTGCTTTCAGTCAACCTAATAGCTAACAGTTGACACAAAAGCCATGTTATGTACAGTGGCAACCAAGTTCAGGATAGGAATGGTTAGTGATTTCATCCATGTGAAGCGCTTTTGAATGCACATATCCAGTGTGAAAAGAGCGATATATAAATGTGGTATAATAATAATAATTCAGTTATATATATCGTACCATGATATTTTACGTATGTTGTACGGATAATTTGTTTGACATATAAGCATAAAATGATATATATGGATTAAAAACCGATACCCAATAGTGTACAGTAGAACCTCTCCTAGGCGATAATCAGAAAGAGGTCTAGTTCAGGGTATGTAAAGTAGGTGGTAGCTCAATGCAGGTCAAAAGTAATAGAGTAATTTCATATAGGAACTTTCTGCATTACTTTTGACCTGTATTATGCAACCACCTGGACCCAATAAATGAATGGCCGCTTAATAAGCCGGCGTCTCATCAGGAACCATTCTGTTTGAAACTCATTCAATAATTTCTAAATTACACCAGATATAAATTTGAACAGATTTCATTTTGTCACAGTTGGGTAAGTTTTATGTTAAACGTATCACACAGAGTTGGAGGTATATATGTTCTGCACATTATTGGAATTTGGACGATTCTAGAATAGCCCTGCGCGTTTTAGGAATTACAAAAATGGCGGACCATTCAAGAATTACCCTGCGCGATTCAAGAATCGCGCAAGGCAAAATAACATTACGCTCTTTGATCGTCATTGTTGTTTTGATCCACTGTTGTTCGGCCAGAAAAAAAGGACTTCGATGCGGATGCACTTAAGTCTTTGCTTTTCTAAAGTTAGTATGTTTTGTTGATAGAGTGTATCACTGTGATATTGTCCTGTTGTTTTTTTTAACCTGTCAAAACGTGAATATATCTTCGTCACTGAACGGATATAAGCCAAGTAGGAACGTTTTTATTAGCGGAAATAATCGTTATCAACCAAAACTATATATGACGTGTTCATCAAGCGTATAATTATTTAAAATTTGACAGGTTAAAAACAGTACAATACGACAGTACGTTTTACTGAACCATGTTATATTTTTGTGTGTTAAAAAATAAATGATTTTTATCAGAAAATATTACTAATTGAGGACTATTAACCCTTTTTCATATCATCGTATTTTACAGTGTTTGCAAAACTTGCCCTTGAAATTTTTACATGTAAATGGAGAATTCCAACTTTGTCGACTATTCCAAAAACGCGCAAGGACTATTCTAGAATCGCCCTGCGCGTTTTAGGAATTCCAATACTGTCCGCCATTATTGGAATTCCTAAAACGCGCAGGGCAATTCTAGAACTGTCCATATGCCAATAACGCGCAGAACATATACACTAAAACTCCCTAAACCGGGCAACCAAGTAAGTATAAATACCGGTGTTGGAGCCAGGTGACAGCTTAATACAAGGTGAAAGTAATCCAGAAGGCTCATCAAGATAATTCTGCACTACTTTCATCTTGCATTAAAGATGTATGCTGCGCAAATTTCTGCAAATTTGCATTTCCAACTGACTTCAGAATTGGAATCTATTATATATACCTTAACACTTAACGCTAAACAGCACGGTCAGTAAATGGTTGTTTGTGTCGAAAAAAACCCACAAGAAAAATGGATTGCTACGGAAACCAACGGAACAGCCTTCGCCATTGACCGGAATCTGTCGTAAGATTCAATTTTTTACATACCGGAAATAATCATTCGATGTACCTATATGAGTCAGCTCCCTTTGACCGTTATATTTGATTGACACCATTGAACGGTATATTTAGCTTATTTGCATGTAAATTATATGTGGTAAGATGGGCATATTGCCTTATTTTCCTGAATAAAATCTATTATGTAGGCCAACAACCACTGTCAGCCATTGTATATGTGGTAACAACCTAATTAATATCCAGAGCCTTGTTCCGAAATAGAGTCGGAGTCATTCAGAACTTGGCCGAAGATGTCCGCTGATTTTCGAACAAAATCCCCGTTTCTAAAAAGGAGGCTCCTTTTTGTGTCACCTGCCGAGAGGCAGTGTTTCACTTAGGGATCACTTTTCCGTCGTCTGTCAGTCTGTCTGTCCGTCTGTCTATCTGTCTGTCCGTCACACTTTCTTTTTTTGGCAGTCATTTCTAAACTAATCATTATAGAGTTTTCAAATTTCACTCATTGAACAAACTTGGTAAGAGAAAGTGTCATGCACAATGTCCATAACTCTAGCATCAATATTTTTTAGTTATTCTCCTTCTTCATATTTTCTTGTCCGGACAATAACTCTTCATCTACTGGTTCATTTGGTTTCAAATTTCATATATTGAACAACAATGATGAGAGGAAGTGTTATACACAAGGGCCATAACTCTAGCATCAATATTTATGGAGTTATTCCGCTTTTGTTATATTGTTTTTCTTATTATTTTTACAAATACCAGTCAGGTTTGTCATGTATATACAATTGTCAACTACACCATGGGTGGTGGGTCAGCGGAGTTTTTTTTAATCCGGTGGGGGTTCGTGTATTGCATATTAACAGTTTTTGTTTCAGCTGCGAGCAGGTGACACATGTGTGCCTCTGAACACTCTTGTTAAGAATTTAGCAGTATTCGGATAGCGATAATATTTAGCTGAACAAATATATCCTGTAGGAAAATGAGTTGTAAGCATTATTTTCATTGTATGTATACCTGTGCAGCTTCTGGTATAAATTGATTAATACGAAAAATGAGCATACTACATCTTTAAGTAGCCACTTGCTACTGTATCTAAATTCTTCTGTGCTAGAATTCCGGTGTAGAGGGGTGTTACTGTATCATTGTAGAATGTATCTGAGAATACGGTATAGTCCCTCTAAAGGGACATAACGGTGAAAATATTTTTATATTAACCCTTCTCTTGCTGAATAATAAAATACATTTCTTCTTCTTTACCCATGCCTTGTTGTATTTGTTTACTTATATCTTCACTGTCTACAATTATTTTTCTGTGCAATCACTGCTCTGGAGTGCACTGGTTGCACAATCAATTTGTAAATAGTGCAGACCCTGATGAGACAGCTCCTGCAGGACCTGTCTCATCTGGGTATTCACTATTTACAGGTAGGTATATTGACGTGAATAGCAAGCGAAGGGTTAAAACAACAAGAGGGTTACTGAAAGCATGCCGCCAATGATGCAGAAAATTCAAAGGCACTTTCTACAAAACTTTCGTCCTACAGTAAAGTACCACTTGCATTATTGATCTAAAATTAGACTTCTTTATGGGGATCGCATTACAGGTTTTTTACTTTATATGTCAAATGAGAATGTTAGTAAAATGTTCTGCCTGTCACTATATACAGTCTACGTATTGTGTTGTTGTTCATGGCGTCACTTTACGAACCAGCTACAGATCACGAGACGAGCGCATTTCTTTCACAGTGTTCACAATGTACACCTTTCAGCCAGTAACAACATTCATATTTATTATGCTTGATTTAAACTGATCTGAAGACATTTTTACACATTATATTTCAACTTAGACCCTGATTAGAAATCGAGCTATTCGATGAGTTCTTCTAGAACGAAACTGTTTGCAAATATCAGTGAGGCCGCTCTGAGCATAATAAGATGTGGTTTGTGCAATGAGTAAACAAATACCAGTGATGCCACGCTTAGAGTGATAAGGTGTAATGTGGTTTGTGCAATGAGTAAGAAACACTTTTCTTAAAACATGTTTAAGACAGTTTAAGCAGAATCTGTCTACAGTGGCCATCAAAACAAGGTCTAATTATGGGTCTGTAAGACAGGTGGTAGCTTAATGCAGGTCAAAAGTATTGAAGAAAGCTCCTCTAACAGCTTTCTTCATTATTTTTGCCCTTCATTAAGCAACCATCTGCTTTTAAGACGTCTATGTACAATAAATGAATGACCGCTTAAGACAGGTTTTACTGTATGTCATGTACGAAAATTTGATTTGTAAAACAATGCATATACATGTAGAAAACACTATGATAACGGACTGTTTCTTCACATGAATTAAAATAAACAACACATCATTAGTATAACATATTGTCTTTGTTGCAATTCGAGACAGATTGTAGATAGAATGGCACAAACCTCCGCTAAACCGGACGTTAAATTTAGTATAATCATCGGTTTTGGAGACAGGTGGCAGCTCTATGCAGGGTGAAAGTCATGCAGAAAGTTCCTCTGGGGACTTCCAGCATGACTTTCACCCTGCATAAAGCAGCAACCTTGACTTGAATTCTGATCATGATCTACATTTTTGCAATGCAATAAAACACGTTTGCGTCAAGAGAACTGTAAGGTTAAGTATCCTTAATAAAACACAATATGCTTGGATGACATTTACTATTTCTTACGATACCAACAAACGGTTTTGTTATAATATAATAATACACTTTGTCAGTTTAACAGTATAGTCTCGCATAACCGACCACTCAAAATTAGAATATTTCTGGATTTTTAAAACAGGTTTTGGGTAAACAATTATGCAGAAAGTTCCTATAAAATGAATGCCTTTTCCCAGACATATGTATAAAACAGAGAGTATTAACAATATATTGCAGTACTTCATACGAGTAATATCCCTTTAAACATACCAGCAAACAGGATAGACTGTTTTCAGATTGTGATCAAATCGTTTGCGAGACCTGTTCATGCAGATGACCTCTTAATGCTGAGTGAAAGTCGTAAAAATATCTCTGAGTCATTATCATTTCCCTAATATAAAGACTTTGTTTGCCTTAGCAAGCAGATCAAACCCATATTAAATGGCTACTGAAGGTGTTGTCTGATTAGGGTCTGCTCTGTTTTCGTATGATCCTAAGCCAGAAATTCATTTTTAAAGTTTTATCTTATAAAGATTAATATTATGAATTTGTGAAATGATCAATTCATGCATAAATATTTATTAAAAAAAGTGTTAACCCATTCCCTCATATTGACGACTTTTGACGACTCTGTAAAAGTCAATGTGTGAAACCATTGTGATAGATAGAGCATTTGCTCCTATAGGACCAACTGCTCTATTTATCACAATTGTTTCAAACTACAAAATTCTAAAAGTTTCCTTTTCTCTAGTTGATGCTCCTTTTCGATAGATTTATTCAAAGAGGTTGGATCTAAAAATAGCCTGGTAATGGGTTAAAGACCGTTGATAATGCAGTAAAAACGTCAATACTACGAACACCCAAATACGTACAATAATTGATCTTTTACACAGGTGGCAGCCTAATGCAGGGTGAAAGTCATGCAGAAAGATATTCTGGGAACTTTCTGTGTGAATTCCACCCTGCATTAAGCATCCACCTGCCTACAAAAACATAAATTCATTACTAAAATCTTGTAGAATCGAGATTTTTACTGCAATTCATTCACGTGCGCTGAGTATCGAGCATTTACAGTCAAACTGGGCTTAAGCCATCAGCACAGAAACTGACAAGGCAGATTACTGCTCAATGCAAGACCATATAACAATTGCAGTTTAGTGCTGGCTTAACCCTTAACTTCATATCGCGAGCTTATTGCAAAATTAGCTTATTAATAACTACATTCTGTAATATCTACAACAATTTGTTAAAATTCTCTTCTTTTGTTCTGAATGCAATGGTTTCTTCATTTTAAAGTGTCAAGCATTTTGGATCCTGAAGAGAAGCCGAATTGCCCGGGGTCTCGCTTAAATCAGCATTGCTTTACCCTACAAATCATAGTGATATGATAATAGTTGTGTACAAGGTCATCCATTTATACTGATAGAGCAGATTTAGACTAGATATCTCTGTCTAATCAGGGTCTACTCTGTTTGCTTTGATAGCATTATAAATATATTTCTACACTATCTTATGGCGGCACTCGTGTTTCATGTGTTATGATAATCATTTTATTAATAATCATCATTTCATAATTCTTAAATATTAATGAAAATATACACATGAAGCAGATTTTACTTAATCGATTGACTAGTTTGGGTGCTGTGATACGCTGGCACTTAATGGTTAATACATACTGCCAACAAACCATGAGAGAATGATTGCTATGACGACTTTGGCTAATCAGAAGTGCCACAACGTATACAAATGTATACATGCGTCATTCTGTTTAGAATTTGTTAGAACTAATACCCATGATGTCTATAGTTCTTGCACGAATATTCCTTGAGTAAAGTGTTAATCATTTAGACGAATCAAAATGTACATATAATTAACAATAATTATTGTAACATATCAGGGGTATCACATTTTCGGTATGATAGGGGTTCAATTCAACAACCGTGACAGAGTAAAAAAGAATATGATGAACAAAACGAACGAAGTATTCAACTAAAACACGTAAACGTTTCGCCCATTAAGATACAAGTAGAAAGGAAAGCAATATTAGCCGCTTTATTCGTTTTTGTATTCTTTGAGAAGCAATAGAATACGAAGGTGGCGTTCCACAGCCTAACCCACGGTACCCTCGCCGGTCTGACAAAATGTTTGCACATACTAAGCCGAGGTTTATGTTACGAAGCATTTTCATTGTCAGATATAGTATACCATGATTGGTTCCGGATGCCATGTTATTAAACACCCTTTGTATTCATCGAATGCAAGTCAGTAATTTGCACTATTAACAAAACCGACAAACTATAGCAATGTGTAAGAAGGGCGCACGGATATACAAATATCAGTCACATGAAGAAATCATGTGATCATAACATGAATGAAAATACTCAATGAATAAAGAAGCGCGAGTCGGATGACCTTATGTAAGCGATTAAGTAATCACGCCCATAACTTCGAATGGTCAGTGTGATAATAAGCGTAGTGGGAAACGGCTGAAGTGTCAGCTGCAACTGTATCAATGTTAATGCCTTTCCTTATAGATACGAAATTCAATGAGAAAACGAGCTGATTCGATATCAGATTGATACCATGCAAATGATAATGCAGGGTCTACAACGCTTTGATTTAAAATGTTTTCAAGAGTGGAAAATCTGGATGAATCGCAGATGACTGTATGGAAGCAGCGTTAAGTTGGATGCAAGTTCGCAGTTCGTTATGCGAACAACGAACTGCAAAATATTTCGCAGTTCGTTATTCGAATAACGAACAACGGAATAGTTCACAGTTCGTTATTCGCAAGCGAATATTGAATAGTTTGCAATTGGACTTACGGATAACGAAATGGTCATTAAAAGCTATACATAGCAGTAATTATAATAGCATTGTAGACATTGTGGAATTGATTCATCGTGGATGGTCGGGCCATTTTGCGGTCTTTCATTCGAATAAAGAATCAGTTCGCACTTCAATACCACACTATATTTAAGACACTATAATTATAACATCCATAATTTTACCTCTTTTACTGCAAAAAGTTCCTCTAGACGTTTTCTGCTTTATATGTGTCCTGTATTAAGCTATCTACTGCATCTACTATCCATAATTATACCTGTTTTAGGTGGTCGCATTAGAGTAGTTTCACTGTTCAACCTTCCAATAACGAAACTGTCAAACTAAGTTATAAAAGCGCAGTGATGAGGATATTATAGACAATGTATACATGTACCCTACTCAGTGTGGTTTCAAAGCTTCAATAGAAAACCATGGGTCATTTCGTAGGTCGACGATCGAATGACGAAATATTTCGCAGTTCGCCATTTGAATAAAAACTATTTCAAAGTTCAACGAATAACGAAATGGTCAGAACAAGTTAAAAATACGCAATGTTGATATTCTCCAAACTGTAGACCCAAACCAATGTTGATTCAAAAGTTGTATATAAAATAGGTTGCCATTTCTCAGTTCCACATTCGATAACGAAATAGTTCGCAGTTCAACCTCTGAATAACGAAATGGTCAAGGTAATTAATCAATATTCAATGATATTTTATACCTTGTAGACCCCAGTCATAGTGAATTAAAAAAATTATATATTAGTTCCAGAGCCATTTTGCAGTTCGTTATTCGAATAACGAAATTATCAAAATAAGTTAAACAAAAAGAGCAAAGATAATATTTTAGGCACTGTAGACACCAGTCATATTGAACTCAATTATTTATATATCAAATCTGGAGCCATTTCGCAGTTCGTTATTCGAATAACGAAATATATCCTAGTTCAACCTGCGATTAACGAAATGGCCAAATCAAGTTATAAAGACACAGTGATGTTATTTTAGAAACACTAGACCTCAGTCATGGTGGAATAATGATTTATGTATATAATCCGGGGCCATTTCGCATTTCGTTATTCGAATAACGAACTGCGAAATGGTCTCGGATTTACTTCGTACGCCAGAAATTATCGCAAGTTCCATAATACGACGATCGTAACTTCATGTTGAGCAAATTGTTTGACACACCAATTAACTAGTTCTCTTACAAGGGTCCAAACAGTTTGAAACAAATAATCATGGATGTAGAAGCAGAGAGGAAGTTTGTCAAAGCAAGTTACAAGTTGAATAAAACGACACTATTCGTAAACGTTTATATGTGGCAGAAACATCATCATTTGCCGTATAATAATTATGCAAGACGTTCTAATATAATAATATTAATTAGATAATTTTTTAAAATGGCATATGATTAAGGTCTATGTTATTCAACAAGCAAACAGACCAGACCCTGGTCAGGCCTGCTGGGTCCATGCTTATAAAACTTTTAGTTGAGTCTGAGTTCGTTCTCAAGTTTTAGATTGGTCAGATTTGAGCCTTTGGTTCAAATCTGACCAATCAAAAGCTTGAGAAATCAAATCTGACCAATCAAAAGCTTGAGACCCAGATCTTGGCCTACTGCCTTTGCAATAGCGTGAAAGGGTGGCTGTATAAGGAAAAGGTTTGATTAGACAATCGGACAATATCAGAAACTATATATTATGTGTCTTTAGAGGTACATCTAATATATACTAAGAGTTGCAAGTAACCTGACCGAAGACTGATTTTAAAGGGTATTGTTAAAGTATAAATACGCTGTCATAGTAGACCGTGGCATGGCAGTTAGGCGTTGATGACTAATAAGGTACAACACAACGTCCGACGTCCATATACATTTCGATTATACATAATACATTGGTACCATGAGACAAATATGTGATCATGTGGAATAACTCATCAGTTTTCTTCAGGAGTATTCCTCAATGCGCCGATGTTTATATACAAATAACATTAATCAACAGTGTGAAGCTGTGAGCTGGTGTTGTCTTCATTAACCAACTTCCTTGATGCATATACTATTTGTTGAACCGGAGGTGCAGCAAACATATATTAAGCTGTTTGAATAAAAGTGTATATATGTAAATATGTGTTTATTTAATACAAAAATAAATAGTATTAAAATTTAGAAAATTAAACAGCTTTTATAATAAATCTTAAATATTAATATATACATTTGTATTGATATAAATAAATAAATAAAAGAGGTTTGGTAAAGGAATGCCTAAATACACTGAAAAATACTAGAGCTGTGCAAAGACTAGGGTCCTACAAAGAAAGTAAATTACCTCCTTTACGTGCCTACAATTGACAAAACGTCAGTAGTTGATTCGGTGATGTAAATAAAGAGGTCATTATACATTGTTCAGTCCCGTACTGAAATCTATTGGACTCGTACACAGACATGAAAAGCTCAATACAGTAAAACCTCTCTATAAAGGCCACTAAATTACATCAAGTATCTTGTGTTAAAGGCAGGTGGTTCCATAAAGCAAGGTGAAAGTAAAACAGAACGCTCGTATAGAAGCGTTCTGTTTTACTTTCACCTTTCTTTAAGCAGCCATCTGCCCTATATACCAGCTAATTAACTCAAAGGAAAAGTAGTAAAGTCAAGCAGGCAAAGCCACATGCAAGACGCAACCACCACCAAAACACCGATAGACAGCATGACACACACACACACACACACAACCACACACCCAAACGCACACGCACACACACACGAAATGAACACAGAAAACACCAAAAGAGACACAAGAACCAGGGACAAACGTTCCACAACATGGACAAACCACAAGCACAAAGACGCAAGGCAAACAACAGGAAGGGTGACAAAGAGAGTACCGCCTTGGCACGGTCAGCAGCAAAAACACCACTGGGGGTTTAAACCGGTTTACGGACGTCCTAACCTCACACTTCTCTCAAAGTCACCCTAGCTTTACAAATATTGTAAATAAAGGTATCCCCGCTGGACTAACCCACGACATAGACGACGGTGAACACAGGACAACATGTAAAACATAGCATAATAACTGTGACAATCCGTCAAATATGTACTCAATGACTTTGCTGAAGTCAGAGCACATGCAGGTAAGCCGTTAAGGGCACGACAGGGAAAGAATAATACATGAGTCTGGTAAGCTCCTCCTGTATCCAAGTTTAAGAGTATACCATCATAGAGTACTACCCTCGGCCTGTCATCGCGCAAGCAAAGAGGGAAGCGTAGCTACCGACTGTAAACGGGTCGATAACCAAACATGCAGTGTGTTGCAATATAATAGGAGTTAGTGGTCGTTATAGAGAGGTTTTACTGCAGAACGAAGCGGAGCAGAGTTCAATATAGCTTTTCACGGATGTGTACGAGTCCAGCATATTAACCTCATGGTAGTAAGCGCATATTTTTACAGTAAGACCTTTTAAAAATGACTACCAAAAGAGGTCTTAATTATTTGTCGTAGCACTGTCCTGAATCTAAACGCCTCTTCACGCCTTTGCAGAGTACACCCCATAGGAGCCGTCTGACATGGGTCTGCTCTGTTTGCTTATTGAATTATATATATCTGATTCTACAGTTTCAGCCATTGGCAAGATAAAACACATCCTGTGTTCATGTACCGTTTTAACGATTCGGCTAATACATAGTCGGGATGTTATCGTTGCTTATATTCATATCAAACAGGGAATGGATTACAGTACAATGCAGGACAAAATTTATGCAGCAAGGCAAAGTTATGCAGCAGGGAAAAGGTTATGCAGAAAGCTTCTGCAGGATCTTCCCGTATCAGTCCTGCATTAAACAACCACGTGATTGTATAGACACTTGTTCATAAAGTGGTCATTTAAGAGGAGTGTTACTGTTTGGTTTGTTCAAGTAGTAGTGTAATGGTCATTCGTCAAAAAGGGATCTATAAAAACTCCAGTATAATGCTTTCGGTCCAGACGAGCTTCTTGCACATTCGACAGTAATATCATGGAGCCTGGAGAGGTTCCAAAAATATCAAGATAAAAGTCTAGAGACGAATTACTAATATTAGTTTGGCGTGGTGCCAAGGGCTTCGTCTCAGAAAAAATTCAAAATCCTAAAAAGCGGTTTCAAACGCAAACATCAATATATTTCACGGTTGGTATATCAAAACTTCTTCAATTGAAGCTGAAGGACGAATCATAGATTTAATAAACAATTAAAACAATGGATACTTACAGGTCTTTGGCGATCTTGCTAATGGGTGTTCTTGTCCAGTTCATGGATACAATAGGTAGTTTGGACTCTGATCTATCTTTGGACACTCGTTTAGACGGAAAGGCTCTGCTCGATATGGGAAATTTTTTTAATAAACCGCTACTTAAACTTCTTGGAAAAGTCGTGTTGAATAGCGAGAAAAACATCAAAAGGCTGTGTCGCTTACATCCATGTACGGAATGGGGATCGTGGTCAGAATGTCCTGTGGGTCCGGAATTTGGCATAGTGACCAGGTCACGTATGTGTAATGGAACGACTGACATATGCAAGTTTGACAGTCAGACACATTTTACAACCAATGAATCTAAAGTTTGTGAAGGTAAATGTCCTCCAAGCTACAACAGGATCAACGGATACTGTCTAAAGTTTTCTCATACGAAAATGAAGCAACCAGACGCAGAAGCTGATTGTCAAAAGGAAAGCGGTCACATAGTGAACATCAACACAAAACACATATCTGACAGTGTGCATGCGTTTCTTAAGAATCAAAGTTATACGGGTACTATCTGGATTAATGGGAATAGGACTAGTGTCGGATCAACCTGGACGTTTACCTACGGTTCCACTCCTAATTTTGATAATTGGGATCCAAGAGAGCCATCAGACAGGGTGGACGAACTATGCAAGGTAGACGAATCAACGGTTAGAGTGTGGTGCGATAGAGCATGCACAAAGCTTTACATGTTCGTGTGTCACGTTGAGTAACTTCTTCTTCCATAAATACGAATTTTAAAACCTTTGTAAACAGTGTAGACCCAGGTCAGACGGCTGCTGTAGGAGCCGACGGATTAGAGTCTGCTCTGTTTGCTTGTGGTTTTATAGTTTCTGACATGACCAAATATTGTCGTGTTCATATGCCATTGTAAACGTTAAGCTGACTCATCTTCACACGGACATAAATTCTTAGCAATGAATTATACAATGACTGGGTTATGAATATATCATGTTATTTTAACAATTCGCTTGCTATTTACGTCAATATACCTACCTGTAAATAGTGAAGACCCAGATGAGACAGATCCTGCAGGAGCTGTCTCATCAGGGTCTGCACTATTTATGAGTTAATTGTGCAACCAGTGCACTCCACAGCAGTGATTGAACAGCGAAATACTTGTACACAGTGAAGATATATGTAATTATACAACAGGGCATGGATAAAGAAGTAGAAATGTATTTTAAAATTCAGCAAGAGAAGGGTTAAAAGGTATACCTTGTAGCGGGGGATAGAGGTAACGATCGCTTCAAGAAGGAAGTACATAGATTTAAAACTGTTTAACAAGAATAGTGCTGTCTTTATCCCGCTATTCGCGACTTGGCTCGCACTTGCCAACTGATTATATCTCACCAGGATCCATTCTCTTAGATACTCACTCAATAGTTTCTAGTTGCACCAGTATCCGTCATTATAAAACATTTTAGTTGAGTCTGAGTTTTTTTTAGACTTTTAGTTGAGTCTGAGTTCGTTCTCAAGTTTTTGATTGGTCAGATTTGAGCCTATGGCTCAAATCTGACCAATCAAAAGCTTGAGAACAAACTCAGACTCAACTTACCAGCTCTATAAGCATGGACCCATATATAAATTTGAGCAGGTATACTTTGTCACAATAGGGTAGGGTGATGTAAAATGTATCATACGGAGTTGCAATTATGTACAGTAAACTCCATCTAATACAACTACAATGAACAGTTCTTTACTGAATCGTAGAGTCGGGTGATAGCTTAATGCACGACAAAACGTGTGCAGAAAGTTTCTACGTGTATTCCAAATTTCAATACCTACTGCATATTCATTGAAAACAATAGTTACAACGAAATATGGAAGGTAGAACAGTGTAGCCATTTTAGAAGGTAAAGGAACATCATTCAAATTCCATTACCAAACTGAGCTAACCCTGATCAGACGGCTCCTATAATAGTCGTCTGATATGGATCTACTCAAACGCGTGGAAACATGTTTATATTAAGGAAATGGTTAAACATCCACTTGCCTCTAAAGAAGACAATGTATATTCATTAAGGGGTCGCTTTAGAGGGGTTCTGCTCTATTATTGTTTTAGAATATTTGAGGATACAGTAGTGTCTCTGTAAAGCAACCAAAACATTGAAATACATAGATACCTTCAACAACAAGTTGTTAGTAACAAAAGTAATGCAAACAAGAAACCTTCTGCTTAACCTTTAACCTTTATCGTGCCCTAAACTACCTGATGCTTCTTTGATGTAAACTTAAACATCTTTATGGAGGTCGCATTAGAGGGAGTTTACTTTATATGCAGATTAACAAACATCTGAGACTTTGGAAATATATTTCCTGTACAATGTTAGTAAGCTTTCTTACCTATTGCTATATACAGTGTACAATTCAAAGTTAAATGTTCTGTTGTTGTTGTGGGGTTTGGGTTTTTTTTTTTTTTTATTATTATTATTTCATTGTTTGTTATGTCTAGACATCAGATTGTGTGACTTTTTCTCTTGATGCTATTTTACGAACTATTTCGCAGATCACATGTAAACATTTTCCACTGTGTTCACAATATGCTAAGCTCAGTATGTAGCATTAGACAAAAAACTTTAACTTAAACTGTTGTATGAAAAGAGGTTGACACATTAGAGTTCAGGTTCGTTGAAAAACATTGATGCCTGGTGCCAAACAACTTAGATCCACATTAGAAGCCGAGTTATACGACGAGCTCATCTAGAACCAAGATGTTTGCAAACATCAGTGAGGCCACGCTTAGCATGATACAGGCGTAATTTGGTTCGTGCGATGCGTAAACAAATATCAGCGAGGCTGCGCTTAGCATGAGCAGGCGTAATTTGGTTTGTGCGATGCGTAAACAAATATCAGTGAGGTCTCGCTTAGTATGAGCAGGCGTAATTTGGTTTGTGCGATGCGTAAACATATCAGTGAGGCCGCGCTTAGCATGATAAGCGATGATGTGGTTTGTGCAATGAGAAACTGGCTATTCGACGAGCTCATCCAGAACCAAGCTGTTTGCAAAAAACAGTCAGATCGTGTTTAGCATGATAAGGGGTACATAATATGGTTTGTAAAATTATAACAAACAGCTTATTTCAAACATGCTTAATGCAGTATGTCATGTACGAACGAATTGATTTGTAAATAAATGTATATAGACGAAGAACAATTATGTTACTGGACTATTTCTTCACATGTGTTATAATAAAAACACCATTGTATAACATATTGTCTTTGTTCAAATTCGAGGCACTAAATTGTGTTAATTAGTTGGTAGTTATGGCAGGTGGCTGCTTAAAGCAAGATGAAAGTAAAACAGAACGCTTCTGTTTTACTTTCACCTTCCTTTAAGCAACCACCTGCCTTTAACACAAAGTAGTTGATGTAATTTAGCGGCCATTATAGAGAGGTTTTACTGTATGTATCATGCTTAAAGCAAGGTGAAAGTTACACAGAACGTTCCTATATGTAATTTAGTGGCCGTTATAGAGAGGTTTTACTGTATAGGTCTAAACTGTTACATTTAGAACATATCCATTTCTCTCGAAGTAGCTTAAATTGAAGACTTTTGAGAAGGATTTGTTTTGTTTACTTGTGAACTTGTATAAATCTGAGACTACAGGTTTTGTCTAAACCACAAACTCCCTTGCAAATATCACCATATGAAAACTCGCGGTCTATTTATGAAGTCATCAATTCATGTCATAACCTGTCATTAGTGCAAAAGGTTAAGACTGATACTCATAGCTTATTTACGTGTTTAGATTATTGAGAGTTTACAGTTAGCATTTCTAATACCCGATCCTGGGTTAAGCCTAATTTATCGCACCAACACACAATCTCAACCATTTTCCTCATACAGGAAAACCCCGCTAATGCGACCACCTAAAAGAGGTTAATTCGGGGCGCTAGATGCAAATGGTAGCTGAATGCAGGACAAAAGTAATGCAGAAAGGTCCTGCATTAATTTTATCCTGCATTAAGCAACCAACTGCTTAAAAAGACAAACACGTTTATTTATTAAGTGGTCGCATTATATTTTTACGCATTCACAAACAGAGTAGATCCAGATTAGACGGCTGATCAGGATATGGTGCTTGCTTTTGACATGATATAAGTCTGATTCTGCAGTTTTTGTCGATGTATTGAGCTAATACATATTCAAGTTGTCAATGATTTCTTACATGAATACAGAACATGGACAGGGCTAAGGGCAGACTGTTGCTCAATGTAAGACTATACGGTTACACAGTGTATGGAGATAGGGAGAAGTCCGTAGTATTTGAAATAGACCAACTTTTATCTACCAAATGTCTGAAAAGTCTACAGCAGTTTCTGTACTTTAGTGCTTGTCTAACCCTTTCTCTGTTCAATATTCATGTAAGAAATACAGTAAAACCCCGCTAATGCGACCACTTAATAAACAGCCATTTAAAGCAGGTGGCTGCTTAATGCAGGACGAAAGTCCTGCATTAAGCTTCCACCTGCCTCTGTCACCCAGAATTATGCCCCTTTTTGGTGGTCGCATTTGCGGGGCTTTACTGTAATGCAATAATGAATATGTTTTTGGTAGTCGCATTAGCGGGGTTTTACTGTATCGCAATAATGAATATTTTTGCCAAATGTTTATCGTGTTAACTTTTCAAGATTTTTGTGCGTTGACAAAAACTGTAGAATCAGTTCTATATCATATCGATAGGAGCCTTCTGATCTGGGTCTACTCTATTTGCATATGCGTTAAAAATGCGTTTATATTAGGGAAACAGTCAAGTTGAGTTAACCCTTTAACCCATTACCTCATAGGCTATATTTAGATACAACCTCTTTGATTAAATCTACCGAAAATGAGCATGAACTAGAGAAAATGCTCTATTTATCACAATGGTTTCACGAAGTGTCTTTTGGAGAGTCGTCAAAAGTCGTCAATATGAGGGAATGGGTTAATGTATAACTCTATTGTTTTCTTTAAAATATCTATAAGCATTTGCTTAACTTGTCTTCAAAGCAAAGATAATATTTTAGACACTGTAGACGCCAGTCATAGTGAACTCAATTATTTATATATCAAATCTGGAGCCATTTCGCTGTTCGTTATTCGAATAAAGAAATATTTAGCAGTTCAACCTCCGAATAACGAAATGGCCACATTTAGTTATAAATGCGCAATGATGATATTTTGGACAAACTAGAACACAGTCATAGAGTAATCAATGTTATATATAAAATCCGGAGCAATTTTGCAGTTCGTTATTCGAAAAACGAACTATATCACAGTTCAACCTGCGAATAACGAAATGGCCAAATTAAGTTATAAAGACACAGTGATGTTAGTTTAGACACACTAGACCTCAGTCATGGTGGAATCAATGATTTATGTATATAATCCGGGGCCATTTTGCATTTCGTTGTTCGAATAACGAACTACGAAATGGCGCCTTTGAATCCACTATGACTGGGGTTTAGTGTATCTTAAATATTATCATTGCGCATTTAAAGCTGATTTTGGCCATTTTGTTATTCGGAGGTTGAACTGCGAAATGTTTCGTTATTCGAATAACGAACTGCGAAATGGTCCCGGATTTACTTCGTACGCCAGAAATTATCGCAAGTTCCATAATATGACGATCGCAACTACACGTTGAGCAAATTGTTTGACACGCCAATTAACTAGTTCTCTTACAATGGTCCAAACTGTTTGAAACAATAATCATGGATGTAGAAACAGAGAGGAAGAAGTTTGTCAAAGCAAGTTACAAGTTGAAGAAAACGACACTATTTGTAAACGTTAATATAAGGCAGAAACTTCATCATTTGCCGTATGAATAATTATGCAAGACGTACTGATATAATAATATTAATTAGATGATTTTTTTAAAATGGCATATGATTTAGGTCTATGTTATTCCATAAGCAAACAGACCAGACCCTGGTCAGACGGCTCCAAGAGGGGCCGTCTGGGTCCATGCTTATAAAACTTTTAGTTGAGTCTGAGTTCGTTCTCAAGTTTTAGATTGGTCAGATTTGAGCCTTTGGTTCAAATCTGACCAATCAAAAGCTTGAGAACTCAAATCTGACAAATCAAAAGCTTGAGACCCAGATCTGGGCCTACTGCCTTTGCAATAGCGTGAAAGGGTGGCTGTATATGGTAAAGGGTTGATTAGACCATCGGACAATATCAGAAACTATATATTATGTATCTTTAGAGGTACATCTAATATATAATAAGAGTTGCAAGTTACCTGGCCGAAGACTGATGTTAAGTATAAGGATAAGTATTTTGATTCCTCTGTATTGTTAAAGTATAAATACGCTGTCAGAGTAGATCGTGACATGGCAGTTAGGCGTTGATGTGTAATGTGTACAACACAACGTCCGACGTCCATAAACATTTCGATTATACATAATACATTGGTATACCAGGAGACAAATATGTGATCATGTGGAATAACTCATCAGTTTTCTTCAGCAGTATTCCTCAATGCGCCGATGTTTATACATGTATACAAATAACACTAATCAACAGTGTGAAGCTATGAGCTGGTGTTGTCTTCATTAACCAACTTCCTTGATGCATATACTATTTGTTGAACCGGGCGTGCAGCAAACATATATTAAGCTGTTTGAATAAAAGTGTACATATGTAAATATGTGTTTATTTGATACAAGAATAAATAGTATTAAAATTTAGAAAATTAAACAGCTTTTATAATATTAAATATTAATATATACATTTGTATTGATAAGCTTTAACATATATAAATAAATAAATAAAAGAGGTTTGGTAAAGCAATGCCTAAATACACTGACAAACACTAGAGCTGTGCAAAGACTAGGGTCCTACAAAGAAAGTAAATTACCCCCTTTACGTGCCTACACTTGACAAATTGTCAGTAGTTGATTCGGTGATGTAAATAAAGAGGTCATTATACATTGTTCAGTCCCGTACTAAAATCTATTGGACTCGTACACAGACATGAAAAGCTAAATACAGTAAAACCTCTCTATAAAGGCCACTAAATTACATCAAGTATCTTGTGTTAAAGGCAGGTGGTTCCATAAAGCAAGGTGAAAGTAAAACAGAACGCTCGTATAGAAGCGTTCTGTTTTACTTTCACCTTTCTTTAAGCAGCCATCTGCCCTATATACCAGCTAATTAACTCAAAGGAAAAGTAGTAAAGTCAAGCAGGCAAAGCCACATGCAAGACGCAACCACCACCAAAACACCGATAGACAGCATGACACACACACACACACACACACAACCACACACCCAAACGCACACGCACACACACACGAAATGAACACAGAAAACACCAAAAGAGACACAAGAACCAGGGACAAACAGTAAATCCTCTCTATAACGGCCACTAAATTACATCAGGTATTTTGTGTTAAAGGCAGGTGGTTCCATAAAGCAAGGTGAAAGTAAAACAGAACTCTCCCATAGAAGCGTTCTATTTTACTTTCACCTTGCTTTAAGCAGCCAACTGCCCTATACACCAGATAATTAACTCAAATTAGTGGTCGTTATAGAGAGGTTTTACTGTAGAAAGAAGCGGATAAGAGTAAAATATAGCTTTTCACGAATGTGTACGAGTCCAGAATATTAACCTCATGGTAGTAAGCGCATATTTTTACAGTAAGACCTCTTAAAAATGACCATCAAAAGAGGTCTTAATTATTTGTCGTAACATTGTCCTGAATCTAAACGCCTCTTCACGCCTTTGCAGAGTACACCCCAAAGGAGCCGTCTGACAAGGGTCTGCTCTGTTTGGTTATTGAATTATATATATCTGATTCTACAGTTTCAGCCAAGATAAAACACATCCTGTGTTCATGTACCGTTTTAAAGATTCGGCTAACACATAGTCGGGATGTTATCGTTGCTTATATTCATATCAAACAGGGAACGGATTACAGTACAATGCAGGACAAAATTAATGCAGCAAGGTGGAAGTTATGCAGCAGGGAAAAGGTTATGCAGAAAGCTTCTGCAGGATCTTCCCGTATTAGTCCTGCATTAAACAACCACGTGATTTTATAGAAACTTGTTCATAAAGTGGTCATTTAAGAGGGGTGTTACTGTTTATATTTTATTTCGGATTCGTTGAAAACAACTGGTGCCGAGTGTCAAACAACTTAGATCCTGATTACAAGCCGAGTCATCCGACGGGCTCATCTAGGACCAAGCTGATTGCAACTGCCAAACAGGTCGTGTTTAGTACCATAAGGGGTAAATAATATGGTATGTGCATTAAGTAACATATAGCTGATTTCAAACGAGTTTAACCTTTTCACCGCCGATGTTGCATAAATGCACCACGACAAATAGTGCAGTCCCAGACAATTAGAAATTAAGGCCGAAAAGGTTAAGGCAGTATGTCCTGTTCGAAAGAATTAGTTTGTGAATTAATGTATATAGACGTAGAATAATTATGTTAATGTACTGTTTCTTCCCCTGTATTATAATAAAACATCAAGGTATAACCTATTGTCTTTGTCCAAATTTGAGGCAGATTGTCAATAACATGTATCATTGCATTATATGAAGCCATCCCTATCTGTTAAAAAACGCAGCTTGGTAGATCTGTAATTTTCTACACTCTCCGGTTAAAATGATTTATTGTATTGCAAACAATGCAGACCCAGGCCAGCCACCACATCTCCAACACGGTGACTGGTCAGGGTTCGATGATATCAGAATACGGGTTAACTTGAATACCCAAGGACTACAGTAAAACCTCTCCGAACACGAACTCTAGTAGAAAACATTTGTTATACTTTTACGCAGGTTGTTGCTTAATACAGGGTGAAAGTAATTGAGCTTTTTGCATGACGTTCACCCTACATTAAGCTGCTACTTGTCTCCAAGACCGATGTTTGTACTACAGTTAACGTCCTCTCCTGGCGTACCTTCAATGGCAAACGTACGGATGTCAACCCGTTTACTTCACGAATATTCATAATGACGTTAGAGATAACGCCTGTATGAATATTTATTAGCTTAATTCTGTAATGGCATTTAGATGGCTACTCCTAGAGTAGCTTTCTGCTTGACTTTCACCTTGCATTAAGCTGTTACCTGTCTCAAAGACTGATATTTATACTCATTTGAACGTGGGGTTTAGAGAGGTTTTACTGTATATATTTTATTCCTTCATCAAACAGAACAGCACCTGATAAGACATCTTCTACATTAATGCCTGCTCTGAGTCTACCCTGTTTGAAAATGCACCCATATGCGTTTTATTATGTAAATTGTTAACTACTACCCTACTTTTTGTGACTGGGAACAACAAAAACAGTTACACATTGTATAAGGACTTATAGTTCTTACGTATACATTCATGTCTCATTTTAGCGGTGAGCTATGATCTTACTTCACTTATATATGATAATGAGATATGATAGGAATATATCTCATGGGAGGCAATTGTGATCATTCACCCTCTGTTGTTCTTCTGACTGTTCTTCAAACAACACAACCCTACTGAATCAGCTGGTTTGAACTTTAGGTTGTCCTCTACCAAATTTGTTCAAAAAACATATTCAATATAGAATTAAAACGAAATACTGCTATAAACCATTGACCCATTTCAATTCAATCGCATTGATTATTTTGTGCAAATGAGAGAAAGATTATTATTATCTCCCCTGCTTGTCTGTCTGTCTATTTTGTCTGACTGTCTGCCTCTGTCTTTGTTTGTTGCTGTCCCTGTCAGTGTGTCTCCTTGTCTGACTGTCCGTCTGTATGTATATAAAGTAAAGTACCTATAGTTGTAGTCTGCTTTCAACGGACTGTGCATTTAATCTACTGGCCATAGAGCCATTCGCATACAATATTGAGCATTTTTAAGAGCTTCTTAGTAAAACTATTATGAGAGTATCGACTATTTATCAATTGATATTTGCTTCATGGCTTGATTCTTATCGTAAACGCGGTGGCTTATGTTAAAAAAGTGATAAATTAACAGAAAGTATCGTCTTAGCCGCTGTGGCGCAGTAGGTTAGCCGGAAGACTCTTGTTTTATAAATCACGTTTGTATCACCTGGCAAGGGTTCGAATCCACCGATAGCCATTTGTTTTTTCTTAAGTAGTGTTTTCTCTTATTTGTATTATTCTATTGATGTCATTCTGTCAACAAATGCATATTTACATAAAATTAAAATAGTCCGTCCCCTGGTTTTAGAATTATTACGCCTTAAAAGTAGAAACGTCTACTAGCCAAATAAACCTTCTACCACCGGAAGTAACATATTGAACCTATCCTTATCTGCATCCCCTTTATTACGTCTCTAGAGAAGCCTGGTGACTGGATAAAACGCATTTTCACGCCCATGCAAACGAGTAGATCCTATAGGAGTCGTATGATCAGGAACTGCTCTGTTGGCTTCTTGGACTATATAGATCTGATTCTATAGTTTCAGTCAAGGTAAAACAAATCCTGTGTTCATGTACGATTATAAAGATTCGCGTATCCATATCCGTGATGTTATTATTGCTTATATTCATAGTAAACAGGGAATGGGTCAAATTTCTAGATGTCGTCTGCGATCGAAGTTTGTTAAATCATTCGATAAATTAAGTAAATGAGATAGATGAATGCAAATTTCAAAGGAATAGAGAACATAAATAGAAATAGAGATTGAGACAAAAAGTGAAGTCCCTGATCAGACGCCGCCTTAAAAAGGCAGCGTCTGATCTGGGACTGCACTATTTGTCGTGGTGCATTTATGCGACATCGGCGTTGAAATGGTTAAACAGGGAATGGGTCAAAGACCGGTGGTGTCTTTCAGTGTAATGCAGGACAAATGCTATGCAGCAGGGCAAAGTTATGCAGAAAGCTTCTGCAGGTCTTTCCTGCATTCGTCCATCGTTAAGCAACCTCGTGATTTTATAGAAACGATTCATATAATGGTCATATTAGAGGATGTGCTACTGTTTGTGTTGTTTAATTACAGTTCAGTAGAACCCCGCTAACGTGGCCACTTAATGGATAATCATGAGTGTTTTTATAAGCAGGTGGTTGCTTAATGCAGGACAAAAGTAATGCAGGAGCTTTCTGCATTACTTCTGTCCTGCATTAAGCTACCACCTGCATCTAGCACTCAAAATTATACCTGTGTTAGGTGGTCGCATTAGCGGGGTTTTGCTGTATAACGCATTCGCACCAGACGAGCTTCTTGCACATAAGCCTGTAGAAATTACAAACATGCCAAGATAACAATTTACAGATCGTATAACGCATATTGGTTTGCCATGGTGAGAAAGGTTTCGTCTCAGAAAAAATACAATATTTTGAATAGCATTTTCGAACGCAAACATCAGTACATTTAACGGTTGGTACATCAGAACATCTTCAATTTTAAAAGCTGAAGGACGAAATATAAATTTGATAACCAGTTAAAACAATGGATACTTGCAGGTCTTTGGCGATCTTGCTAATGGTTGTTCTTGTCCAGTTCATGGATACAATCGGTAGTTTGGACTCTGATCTATCTTTGGACAATCGTTTAGACGGAAAGGCTCTGCTCGATATGGGAAAAGATTTTAATAAACCGCTACTTAAGCTTTTTGGAAAGGTCGTGTTGAATAGCGAGAAAAACATCAAAAGGCTGTGTCGTTTACATCCATGTACGGAATGGGGACCGTGGTCAGAATGTCCTGTGGGTCCGGAATTTGGCATAGTGACCAGGTCACGTGTGTGTAATGGAACACCAGACATACGCAAGTTCGACAGTGAGACACAATTTGCAACAAATGAATCTAAAATTTGTGAAGGTAAATGTCCTCCAGGCTACAACAGGGTCACTGGATACTGTCTAAAGTTTTCTCAGACGAAAATGATGCAATCAGACGCGGAAGCTGATTGTCAAAAGGAAAGCGGTCACTTAGTGAACATTAACACAAAACATATATCTGACAGTGTGCATGCGTTTCTTAAGAATCAAAGTTACACTGGTACTATCTGGATTAACGGGAACAGGACTAGTACCGGATCATCCTGGACGTTTACCTACGGTTCCGCTCCTAACTTTGATAATTGGCACTCATCAGAGCCTTCAAACACTTCGTATGAATTATGCAAGGTAGATGAAGGTAGCTCCAATACGAGAAATTGGTCTGACCGAGGATGCCCAAACAAATACAACTTCGTTTGTCATATTATTTAACAGTTTACTATAAAATAAGCCTTTTAATGCATTTTCAAACAAACTGTTCTCTTTCTTTTGTATTCTTACTATTGTACATTTTCTTATATGAATATTCACAGGGAAATGACAGAAAAAGATACAATGGGTGAAAAGGATACAGCGGCAACTAAGCTCAGAATAGGAATGGCTTTAGTCAACCTAATAGCTAACAGTTGACCCAATAGTCATGTTATGTACAGTGCCAACCAAGTTCAGGATAGGAATGGCTTTCAGCCAACCTATCAAGCTAACAGTTGACCCAATAGTCAAATAAATGGAATGATTTTATGTCAGTCCGTTTATTCTAATTTATGATATTGATGAGCATGGCTCTGTATCAAGTTTGTTAAATGTAATGCAGATTATTCTAAAGTATGGTAGTGATGAGGACGGTTTTCAGTCAACTTGTCTGTATCACTAGTTTGTTAATACAGTTTATGCGGTTCCTTCCGGTTTGTGATTTCATATATATTGTATATTTTTTTGCATATCTTTCATTGACCTGAAAGACAAGCATGTGGTTCCTTCCGGCTTGTGATTTTATATCTATTGTATATCTGTCAAATGCCTGGATAGATAATCATGCGGTTCGTTCAGGTTAGTGATTTCATCCATGTGAAGCGCGTTTGAATGCACATATCCAGTGTGAAAAGAGCGCTATATAAATGTGGTATAATAATAATAATAATTCAGTTATATATATCGTACCATGTTCTTTTACGTATGTTGTACGGATAGTTTGTTTGACATATAAACATAGAAAGATATATATATATATATATACAGATATATATGGATTAAAAACCGATACAGAATAGTGTACAGTAGAACCTCTCCTAGGCGGCAATCAAAAAGAGGTCTAGTTCAGGGTATGTAAAACAGGTGGTAGCTCAATGCAGGTCACACGTAAAGCAGTACTCTCCTATAGGAACGTTCTGTATTACTTTTGACCTGTATTATGCAACCACATGTACCTAATAAATGAATGACCGCTTTAAACAGGGTTTACTGTACTCTTCAACTGGCTAGGATACTGTGTTCTTCTCCAACATTTCGCGTTCTGACTCGCACTTACAAACAGTTTAGTTCCAGAGGAGACACGAAATAATCAGGATCCATTCTGTTTGAAACTCATCCAATAATTTCTAAATTTCACCAGATATAAATTTGAGCATGTTTCATTTAGTCAAAGGTTGGTAAATTTTATTATAAACGTATCATACATAGTTGGATATATACAATAAAACTCTCTAAACCGGACAATCAAGTAAGTATAAATACCGGTGTTGAAGCTCCTCGGGATTATTATTATTATTATTATTCCAACACATATATATATATATAGCGTTCTTTTCACACCGGACATGTACATTTAAAAGCGCTTCAAATGGATGACATCACTAACCGGAACGAACCGCATAATTATCTATCCAATCAATGAAAGATATACACTAGATATGAAATCATTTGAAAACTCATGGAACCACACGACCGTCTATCCGGTCAATGAAAGATATCCAGGAGATATACAATAGACATAAAATCACTAACCGGAAGGAACTGCATAAACTGTACTAACAAACTCGATACAGACAAGTTGACATGAAAGCCATGCTCATCAATATCATAAATTAGAATACTCTGTATTAACAAACATTATACAGACAAGTGGACTGAAAGCCATGCTCATCAATATCATAAATTAGAACAAACGGGCTGACTGAAAAGCATTGCATTTATATGACTATTGGTGGACTGTTAGCTTAATATGTTGACTGAAAGCCATTCCTATCCTGAGCTTAATTGCCACTGTACATGACTGTTGGGTCTTTCATCCTGCATTAAGCAGCCACTGGCTATAGTATCTAAATTATTATGTACTAGAATTCCGGTGTAGAGGATTTTTACTGTATCATTGTAGAATGTATATCTGAGAATACAGTGTTGTATGCCTACCCAAGTCTGTTGGTTCTGGGTCATTACTGTGTTACGTACCGACACTGTGCATAGAATGTAACATTCAAGTTGTGTTTTTTGTGATCAGAGAGCGGTGACACAATATGATAGAGCATACTATGACATTATTCTTATCTATATATAAGTATTAAATATATTTTATTTTAAATGTTCTATAATTATGCATTGAATATACCCTGTTTTGTACATAAATGTATCTATGTGACGCGCGTTTGAACGCACACATCCTGTGTGAAAAGAGTGCTATATAAATGTGGTATAATAATAATACGGTATAGTCCCTGTAAAGGGACAACATGATGAGAGTTTTTTTATATTAAAACAACAAGTGGTTACTGAATGCACGAAGACAGTGGTGCAGAACATTCAAAGACACATTTATGGGGAACGCATCAGAGGAGTTTTACTTTATATGTCGAATGACAATGTTAGTAAAATGTTTTGCCTGTCACCATATACAGTGTACAATGTGTGTTGTTGTTGATAGTGTCACTTTACGAACCTGCTACAAATCACGAGGCGATTGCATTTCTTTCACAGTGTTCACAATGTGCATATTTCAACCTGTAACATTAATAATAATTATGTTTGATTTGAACAGATCTGAAGACAGTTTTACACATTATATTTCGGACTCGTTGATGCTGATGCTGATGCCGAGTATCAAACAACTTATATCCTGATTAGAAGTCGAGCTATTCGATGAGTTCATCTAGAACAAACTGTTTGCAAATATTAGTGAGGCCGCTCTTAGCATTATAAGAGGTAATGTGGTTTATGAAATGAGTAAACAAATACCACTGAGGCCACACTTAGAATGATAAGGTGTAATGTGGTTTGTGCAAAGACTAAGAAACACTTTTCTTAAAACATGTTTAAGACAGTTGAAGCAGAATCTGTCTAAAGCGACCATCAAAACAAGGTCTAATTATGGGTCTGTAAGACAGGTGGTAGCTTAATTAAAGAGCTTTCTTCATTTAATTTGCCCTTCATCAAGCAACCATCTGCTTTTAAGACGTCTATGTACAATAAATGATTGACCGCTTAAGACAGGTTTTACTGTATGTCGTGTACGAAAAATTGGTTTGCAAAAATATGCATATACATGTAGAAAACACTATGATAACGGACTGTTTCTTCACATGCATTAAAATAAAAAACACATCATTAGTATAACATATTGGTTTTTTTTTGCAATTCGAGACAGAGTGCAGATAAAATGCAGTAAACCCCCGCTAAACCGAATGTTAAATTTAGTATAATTATCGGTTTTGGAGATCGGTGGCAGCTTTATGCAGGGTGAAAGTCATGCAGAATGTTCCTCTGGGGACTTTCGGCACGACTTTCACCCTGCATAAAGCAGCCACCTGCCAAAGAGTATCTAACTGTTTCTCTTCTAGAATCACGGTTTAGAGGGTTTTACTGCATATGAAGTCATTACTGCGCATTGGAAAACGCACAAATCAGTAATTTGCTCCAGTCTCTGGGTACAAAAGTTTTATGACATTGCAAACAGCGTCTCCAACGCTGCGGCTGACCTGGTTTGCCCTAATTGACTATCAACAGACTATGTAGTAATTCACCATCTATCTTTGCACTTTAGCGTAAAGCTTGGTCAGAATAAAAAACAAAGTAAAGTACCTAGTTATAGTCTACTTCCAGTCCGAATGACCGCTCATCCGACTGTACATTTATGTTTGCTGAGAATAGACGTGATTTCTTATCTTGATCAACATTTTTGCAATGCAATAAGACACGTATGCCTCAGATATCTATAAGGTTAAGTTTCCTTAATAAAACACAATACGCTGGATAACATTTACTATTTATTACCATACCAACAAACGTTTTTGTTTTTAATAATATATACTTTCTCAGTTTAACAGTAGAATCGACCAATTCAAAACTAGAATATTTCTTGATTTTTAAAACAGGTTTTTGGGTCAATGCAGGGTAAATATTTATGCAGAAAGTTCCTATACAATTGAATGTCCCTTCCCTGACTTATGTATAAAACAGCGGATATTAGCGATATCTTGCATTATTTCATACGAGTAATATGCCTTTAAACATACCAGCAAACAGGTTAGACCGTTTTCAGATTGTGATCAAATCGTTGGCGAGAACTGTTCATGCAAATGACATCTATCTTAATGCTGAGTGAAAGTCGTAAAAAAATCTCTGAGTTATTATCATTTCCCTAATATAAACACTTTGTTTGCCTTAGCAAGCAGATCAAACCCATATTAAGTGGCTACTGTAGGTGTTGTCTGATTAGGGTCTGCTCTGTTTTCGTATGATCCTAAGCCAGACATTCCTTTTTAAAGGTTTATCTTAAAAAGATTAACATTATGAATTTGTGAAATGATCAATTCATGCATAAAAAAATATTTATTAAGAAAGGTGTTAACCCATTCCCTCATATTGACGACTTTTGACGACTCTGTAAAAGTCTTTTTGTGAAACCATTGTGATAAATAGAGCATTTGTTCATATAGGAGCAAATGCTCTATTTATCACAATGGTTTCAAACTGCAAAATTCTAACAGTTTCCTTTTCTCTAGTTGATGCTTCTTTTCGATAGATTTATTCAAAGAGGTTGGATCTAAAATGGTAATGGGTTAAAGACCGTTAATAATGCAGTAAAAACGTCAATACTACGAACACCCAAATACGTACAATAATTGATCTTTTACACAGGTGGCAGCCTAACGCAGGATGAAAATCTTGCAGAAAGATATTCTAGGAACTTTCTGTGTGAATTCCACCCTGCATTAAGCATCCACGTGCCTACAAAAACATAAGTCCATTACTAAAATCTTGTAGAATCGAGTTTTTTACTGCACTTCATTCACGTGCGCTGAGAATCGAGCATTTACAGTCAAACGCGGCTTTAGCCATCAACACAGAAACTGACAAGACAGATTACTGCTTAATGCAAGAGCATATAACAAATGCAGTTTAGTGCTTGCTTAACCCTTAACTTCATATCGCGAGTTTAACGCAAAATTAGCTTATTAATAACTACATTCTTTAATATCTACAACAATTTGTTAAAAAAATTCTTCTTTTGTTCTAAATGCAATGGTTTCTTCATTTTGAAGTGTCAAGCATTTTGGATCCTGATGAGAAGTCGAATTGCCCGGCGTCATGCTTAGATCATCATTGTCTCATCCTACAAATTATAGTGATATGATAATAGTTGTGTACAAAGTCATCCATATATACTGATAGAGCAGATTCAGACTAGATATCTCTGTCTGATTATGGGCTACTCTGTTTGCCTTGATAGCATTATAAATATATTTTTACACTATCTTATGGCGGCACTCGTGTTTCATAACATATTTCTTAAATATTAATGAAAATATAGACATGAAGCAGATTTTACTTGATCGATTGACTGGTTCGGGTACTGTGATACGCTGGCACTTAATGGTTAATACATACTGCCAACAAACCATGAGAGAATGATTGATATGATGACTTTGGTTAATCAGAAGTGCTACAACGTATACAAATGTATACATGCGTCATTCTGTTTATAATTTGTTAGAACTAATAGTCATGATGTCTATAGTTCTTGCATGAATATTCCTTGAGTAAAGTTTTAATCATTTAGACGATTCAAAATGTACATATAATTAACAATAATTATTGTAACATATCAGGCATATCACATTTTTGGTATGATAGGGGTTCAATTCAACAACCGTAGAAAAGATTATGATGAACAAAACGAACGCAGTATTCAACTAAAACACGTAAACGGTTCGCCCATTAAGATACAAGTAGAAAGGAAAGCAATATTTGCCGTTTTATTCGTTTTTTGTATTCTTTGAGAAGCAATAGAATACAAAGGTGGCGTTCCACAGCCTAACCCACGGTACCCTCGCCGGTCTGACAAAATAGTGCAAATAACTTACCTGCATTCGATGGATACAAAGGGTGTTTAATAACATGGCATCCGGAACCAATCATAGTATACTATATCTGACATGAAAATGCTTCGTAACATAAACTTCGGCTTAGTATGTGCAAAAATTAACAAAACCGACAAACTATAGCAATTTGTAAGAAGGGCGCATGGATATACAAATAACAGTCACATGAAGAAATCACGTGATCATAACATGAATGAAAATGCTCAATGAATAAAGAAGCGCGAGTCGGATGACCTTATGCAAGCGATTAGGTAATCGCGCACATAACTTCGAATGGTCAGTGTGATAATAAGCGTAGTGGGAAACGGCTGGAGTGTCAGCTGTATCAGTGTTAATGCTTTCCTTATATATACGCAATTTAATGCCAAAACGAGCTTATTCGATATTAGATTGATACCATGCAAAGGATACTGCAGGGTCTACAACGCTTTGATTGAAAATGTTTTCAAGAGTGGAAATCTGGATGAATCGCAGATGACTGTATAGAAGCAACGTTAAGTTAGCTGTAAGTTCGCAGTTCGTTATGCGAATAACGAACTGCAAAATATTTCGCAGTTCGTTATTCGAATAACGAACAACGGAATAGTTCATAGTTCGTTATTGGACTTACAGATAACGAAATGGTCATTAAAAGCTATAATTAGCAGTAATTATATGTGCATTGTAGACATTGTGGAACCGATTCATCGTGGATGGTGGGGCCATTTTGCGGTTTTTCATTCGAACACTGTAGACCCAAACCATAGCTTAATCAAATCTTATACAGTAGAACCCCTCTAATTCGACCACTTAATGAATATACATGGGTATCTTTGTAACCCAGGTTTAGATCCCCTGTACCGTTACCAGCGCTTTATCTTGAAACAGACTATAGCATTGTTGAATTCCGCTTGCTATAGCCCGTTTCATTACTTATACTTATTTACCTGTATATGTCCATAGTTGGTAAGAGAGTGAACCGGCTTGGGAGTGTCTGATATATGCGTGCGAGGATAATGTGGTTACTTAAGTCACGTGACACGAGTTAACGTGCAACTTCTACTTTAGCTCCCGCTCTCATTCTGGCTTAGGTTGCCATTTCTCAGTTCCACATTCGATAACGAAATAGTTCGCAGTTCAACCTCTGAATAACGAAATGGTCAAAGTAATTTATCAATATTCAATGATATTTTATACCCTGTAGACCCCAGTCATAGTGAATTCAAAAAATTACATGTTAGTTCCAGAGCCATTTTGCAGTTCGTTATTCGAATAACGAAATATTTCGCAGTTCGTTATTCGAATAACGAAATTATCAAAATAAGTTAAACAAAAGATAATATTTTAGACACTGTAGACACCAGTCATAGTGAACTCAATTATTTATATATCAAATCTGGAGCCATTTCGCAGTTCGTTATTCGAATAACGAAATATTTAACAGTTCAACCTCCGAATAACGAAATGGCCACATTTAGTTATAAATGCGCAATGATGATATATTGGACAAACTAGAACACAGTCATAGAGTAATCAATGTTATATATAATAGCCGTCTGACAAGGGTCTGCTCTGTTTGCTTATTGAATTATATATATCTGATTCTACAGTTTCAGCCAAGATAAAACACATCCTGTGTTCATGTACCGTTTTAAAGATTCGGCTAATACATAGTCGGGATGTTATCGTTGCTTATATTCATATCAAACAGGGAACGGATTACAGTATAATGGAGGACAAAATGTGTGCAGCAAGGCAAAAGTTATGCAGCAGGGAAAAGGCTATTATGAAGAAAGCTTCTATTAGTCCTGCATTAAACAACCACGTGATTGTATAGACACTTGTTCATAAAGTGGTCATTTAAGAGGAGTGTTACTGTTTGGTTTGTTCAAGTAGTAGTGTAATGGTCATTCGTCAAAAAGGGCATCTATAAAAACTCCAGTATAATGCTTTCGGTCCAGAAGAGCTTCTTGCACATTCGACAGTAATATCAAGGAGCCTGGAGAAGTTCCAAACATGTCAAGATAAAAGTCTAGAGACGAATTACTCATATTAGTTTGGCGTGGTGTCAAGGGCTTCGTCTCAGAAAAAACTCAAAATCTTAAAAAGCGGTTTCAAACGTAAACATCAATATATTTCACGGTTGGTATATCAAAACTTCTTCAATTGAAGCTGAAGGACGAATCATAAATGTAATAAACAATTAAAACAATGGATACTTACAGGTCTTTGGCGATCTTGCTTATGGTTGTTCTTGTCCAGTTCATGGATACAATAGGTAGTTTGGACTCTGATCTATCTTTGGACAATCGTTTAGACGGAAAGGCACTGCTCGATATGGGAAACTATTTTAATAAACCGCTATTTACACTTCTTGGAAAAGTCGTGTTGAATAGCGAGAAAAACATCAAAAGGCTTTGTCGCTTACATCCATGTACGGAATGGGGCTCGTGGTCAGAATGTCCTGTGGGTCCAGAATTTGGCATGGTGACCAGGTCACGTATGTGTAATGAAACAACTGACATATGCAAATTTGACAGTCAGACACATTTTACAACCAATGAATCTAAAGTTTGTGAAGGTAAATGTCCTCCAAGCTACAACAGGATCAACGGATACTGTCTAAAGTTTTCTCAGACGGCATCGATACAGGCGGACGCAGAAGCTGATTGTCAAAATGACGGCGGTCACATAGTGAACATCAACACAAAGCATATATCTGACAGTGTGCATGCGTTTCTTAAGAATCAAAGTTATACAGCAACTATCTGGATTAACGGGAAGAGAACTAGCACCGGATCACCCTGGACTTTCACCTATGGTTCCGCTCCTAACTTTGATAATTGGAAACCAGGAGAGCCATCTAACCATAGTGAAGAACTATGCAAGGCAGAAGAAGACCAACTAACGGCAAGAAAGTGGTACGACAGAGCATGCACAAATCAATACAAATTCATTTGTCACGTTGTTTAACTTCTTGTTCCATAAAACGCATTTTAATGTATTTGTAAACAGCGTAGACCCAGATCAGATGACTGCTGTAGGAGCCGTCTGATCAGAGTCTGTCCTGATTGCTTGTTTTCAATTTCTGGCATAGTCGAATATATTCGTGTGTATTAACCGTTTCGCTGCCAAACTCTATCGTCTGGTAACATTGTCGTCTGCTACAAATTTTCATTCTATTGATTTTCTTCCTTCTTGTTTCAAAATCATAGTTACAGTAACAAATAGTTTGGATCCTTACGAGACGGCGAGTTACTCGCCGTCTTATCTGGATCCAAACTGTTTGCATAGGTAATCACAGATCCGACATTTGGCAGCGAAAGGGTTAATATGCCATTCGAAATGTTAAGAATCTTCCCACCGTAATAAAAACTTACAGAATGACATTGGTTAGATAACAATACAAACCATGAACTATACACTGCCTATATTTATAGTCCCGGGTTATTTTCACAGTTATATGTTGTAGCGGTGAATTAGTTTTACATACATGTATCAATCGCATGCAGAAGGAGATATACGGATTTAAATTCCATTTACAAGAATTGTGTAGTATTAACCCCGCTATTCGTGACTTGATAAGCACGTGCGATTTTGTCTATATTTATATATTTTTTCAGGATTTATTCTGTTTGATACTCATTTAATAGTTTCTAGATTGCACTAGATTTAAATTTCAGCATATAATTGTCACAGCGGAGTAAGTGTTATGATAAATGTATCCCACGGAGTTGATATTATGCATCATTGTTTTAGAATGTATATCTGAGAATACAGTAGAATCCCTCTAAATCGACCATAAAATGGAAATACACAATGTACATGAATAGTTTTACCTTTCCATGTTATATATTTATTTCAAATTTCAATACCTGAACATTTGATGGCAGAACATAGTTATAATGAAATATGTAAGGTGGAACATGGTTGCCATTTTAGAAATTTAAGAAAATTTCATCAGCAAACATAGCAGACCTTTATCAGAAGGCTTCTTTACGAGCCGTCTGATCTTGGTCTACTATGTTTGCAAATGAGTTAAAATGCGTTTATATGAAGGAACAAGCGGTCACTAAATACATGACAAAAGTAATACAGAAAACTCGACGTTTGTCCTGCATTTAAACTACCACTTTCTTCTATGACATCTTTATGGTGGTCGCATTAGAGGGGTTTTACTTGAAATGCAGACTAACAAATGCCTAAAACAATGGCAATATGTTTCCTGTGCAATGTTAGTAATATATTTTGCCTATCGCAATATAAATTGTAAATTTCAAAATACAAATTATGTGGTGTTTTTCTGGACGCCTAATTTTGTAATTTTCTCTCGTGATGTGATTTTCTCTCGTGATGTCACTTTACGAGCTACACGAAGATTACGACGCAAGTACATTTCTTTCAAAGTGTTCACAATATGCATAACTCTGTATGTAGCATTAACCAAAATGGTCTCTTCCTAAACCCTGACCTGGAGAAAGTTTCACATATTTTATTTCGGATTCGTTGAAAACAACTGACGCCGAGTGTCAAACAACTTAGATCCTGATTACAAGCCGAGTTATCCGACGAGCTCATCTAGGACCAAGCTGATTGCAACTGTCAGTCAGGTCGTGTTTAGTACCATAAGGGGTAAATAATATGGTATGTGCATTAAGTAACATAGAGCTTATTTCAAATGTGTTTAACCCTTTCACCGCCGATGTCGCATAAATGCACCACGACAAAAAGTGAAGTCCCGGATCAGACGCCGCCTTTTCAAGGCGGCGTCTGATCAGGGACTTCACTATTTGTCTCAAACTCTATTTCTATATCTGTGCTTTATTTCTTTGAAGTTTGCATTAATCTATCTTATTTCCTTATTTTACAGAATGATTTAACACAATTGGATGCAGACGACAATTAGAAATTAGGCGTCGAAAGGGTTAAGGCAGTATGTCCTGTTCGAAAGAATTGGTTTGTAAATCAATGTATATAGACGTAGAATAATTATGTGAATGGACTGTTTCTTCACTTGTATTATAATAAAACATCAAAGTATAACATATTGTCTTTGTTCAAATTCGAGGCAGATTGTCAATAACATGTATCATTGCATATATATGAAGCCATCGCTATCTGTTAAAAAACGCAGTTTGGTAGATCTGTAATTTGCAAGGTGAAAGTAATGGAGCTTTTGGCATGACTTTCACCCTACATTAAGCTGCCACCTGTCACCAAGACCGATGTTTATTCATCAGTTAACGTCCTCTCCGGGCGTACCTTCAATGGCAAAGTACGGATGTCAACCGTTTACTTCACGAATATTCATAATGACGTAAGAGACAACGACTATATGAATATATATTAGCTTAATGTCTGTAATGGCATTTAACTATGGTAAAAAATATCGAATCATATACAGTAAAACCTCTCTTAACCGGAATTCTAGTTGAGAATAATTTAGATACTTATAGGCAGGTGACTGCTTAATGCAGGGTGAAAGTCACGCAGAAAGCTTCTCTAGGAGCTTTCTGGATGACTTTCACATTGCATTAAGCTGTCACCTGTCTCAAACACTGATATTTATACTCATTTGAACGTGCGGTTTAGAGAGGTTTTACTGTATATATTTTATTCCTTCATCAAACAGAACAGCACCTGATAAGACATTTCCTACATTAATGCCTGCTCTTAGTCTACCCTGTTTGAAAATGCACCCATTTGCGTTTTATTAAGTAAATTGTTAACTACTACCCTACCGTTTGTGACTGGGAACAGCAAAAACAGTTACACATTGTATAAGGACTTACAGTTCTTACGTATACATTCGTGTCTCATTTTAGCGGTGAGCTATGGTCTTACTTCACTTATATATGAGAATGAGATATGATAGGAATATATCTCATGGTAGGCAATTGTGATCACTCACCCTCTGTTGTTCTTCAGACTGTTCTTCAAACAACAAAACCCTACTGAATCAGCTGGTTTGAACTTTAGGTTGTCCTGTACCAAATTTGTTCAAAAACACATTCAATATAGAATTCAAACGAAATACTGTTATAAACCATTGACCCATTTCGATTCAATCGCATTGATTATTTTGTGCAAATGAGAGAAATATTGTTATTATCTCCCCTGCTTGTCTGTCTGTCTATTTTGTCTGTCTGTCTGCCTCTGTCTTTGTTTGTTGCTGTCCCTGTCAGTGTGTCTCCTTGTCTGACTGTCCGTCTGTATGTATGTAAAGTAAAGTACCTATAGTTGTAGTCTGCTTTCAGCGGACTGTGCATTTAATCTACTGGACATAGAGCCATTCGCATACAATATTGAGCACTTTTAAGAGATTCTTAGTCAAACTATTATGAGAGTGAAAAGAAAATATCGACTATTTATCAATTGATCTTTGCTTCATGGCTTGATTCTTATCGTAAACGCTGTGGCTTATGTTAAAAAAGTGATAAATTAACAGAAAATATCATATTAGCTTCTGTGGCACAGTAGGTTAGCCGGAAGACTCTTGTTTTATAAATCACTTTTGTATCACCAGACAAGGGTTCGAATCCACCAATAGCCATTTTTTTCTTTTCTTTAGTACAGTGAAGCTCACTTATAACGAAGTCCTCGGGACCCTCTGATTTCTTTCGTTATATCCAAATTTCGTTATATCAGGTCCGTTTTAATATATGTAATCAGAGAGGGGGAATAAATTCTATTTTGTTATAAGCAGTATTTCGTTATATCCAAGTTCGTTATAAGTGAGCTTCACTGTAGTATATTCTCTTATTTGTATTATTCTATTGATGTCATTCCGTCAACAAATGCATATTTACAGAAAATTAAAATAGTCCGTCCCATGGTTATGGAATCATTACGCCGTAAACGTAGAAACGCCTACTAGCCAAATAAACCTTCTACCACCGGAAGTAACCTAATGAACCTAACTTTATCTGCATCCCCTTTATTACGTCTCTAGAGAAGCCTGGTGACTGGATAAAATGCATTTTCACGCCCATGCAAACGAGTAGACCCTATAGGAGTCGTCTGATCAGGAACTGATCTGTTGGCTTATTGGACTATATAGATCTGATTCTAAAGTTTCAGTCAAGGTAAAACAAATCCTGTGTTCATGTACCATTATAAAGATTCGCGTATACATATCCGTGATGTTATTATTGCTTATATTCATAGTAAACAGGGAATGGGTCAAATTTCTAGATATCGTCTGCAATCATTCGTTAAATTAATTAATTGAGATGAATACAAATTTCAAAGGAATAGAGCACATATATAGAAATAGAGATTAAGACAAAAAGTGAAGTCCCTGATCAGACGCCGCCTTGAAAAGGCGGCGTCTGATCTGGGACTGTACTATTTGTCGTGGTGCATTTATGCGACATCGGCGTTGAAATGGTTAAACAAGGAATGGGTCAAATGCCGGTGGTGGCTTTCAGTATAATGCAGGACAAAAGTTATGCAGCAGGGCAAAGTTATGCAGAAAGCTTCTGAAGGTCCTTCCGGCATTAGTACATCGTTAAGCAACCACGTTATTTTATAGAAACGATTCATATAATGGTCATTTAAGAGGAGTGCTACTGTTTGTGTTGTTTAATTACAGTTCAGTAGAACCCCGCTAATGTGACCAATTAATGGATAATCATGGGTGTCTTTATAAGCAGGTGGTTGCTTAATGCGGGACAAAAGTAATGCAGGAGCTTTCTGCATTACTTTTGTCCTGCATTAAGCTACCACCTGCATCTAGCACCCAAAATTATACCTGTGTTAGGTGGTCGCATTAGCGGGGTTTTGCTGTATAACGCATTCGCACCAGACGAGCTTCTTCTTGCACATAAGCCTGTAGAAGTTACAAACATGCCAGGATAACAATTTACAGATCGTATAACGCATATTGGTTTGCCATGGCAAGAAAGGTTTCGTTTCAGAAAAAATACAATATTTTGAATAGCAGTTTCGAACACAAACATCAGTACATTTAACGGTTGGTACATCAAAACATCTTCAATTTTAAAAGCTGAAGGACGAAATATAAATTTGATAACCAATTAAAACAATGGATACTTGCAGGCCTTGGGCGATCTTGCTAATGGTTGTTCTTGTCCAGTTCATGGATACAATAGGTAGTTTGGACTCTGATCTATCTTTGACAATCGTTTAGACGGAAAGGCTCTGCTCGATATGGGAAAGATTTTAATAAACCGCTACTTTCAGCTTTTTAGAAAAGTCGTGTTGAATAGCGAAAGAAACATCAAAAGACTGTGTCGCTTACATCCATGTACGGAATGGGGATCGTGGTCAGAATGTCCTGTGGGTCCGGAATTTGGCATAGTGACCAGGTCACGTGTGTGTAATGGAACAACAGACATATGCAAGTTCGACAGTGAGACACAATTTACAACAAATGAATCTAAAATTTGTGAAGGTAAATGTCCTCCAGGCTACAAAAGAATCATTGGATACTGTCTAAAGTTTTCTCAGACGGCAATGCTACCAGCAGACGCAGAAGCTGGTTGTCAAAAGGAAGGCGGTCACATAGTGAACATTAACACAAAACACATATCTGACAGTGTGTACGCGTTTCTTAAGAATCAAAGTTATGCGGGTATTATCTGGATTAACGGGAATAGGACTAGTGTCGGATCGTCCTGGACGTTTACATATGGTGCCGCTCCTAATTTTGATAATTGGAAAACATCAGAGCCTTCAAACCGTTCGTCGGAATTATGCAAGGTAGATGAAGTTAGCTCCAATACGAGATATTGGTATGACCGAGAATGCACAAAGAAAACCAACTTCGTTTGTCATATTATTTAACAGTTTACTATAAAATAAGCCTTTTAATGCATTTGCAAACAAACTGTTCTCTTTCTTTTGTATTCTTACTATTGTATAATTACTTATATGAATATTCATAGGGAAATGACGGGAAAAGATACAGTGAGTGAAAAGGGTACAGCGGCAACTAAGCTCAGAATAGGAATTGCTTTCAGTCAACCTATTTGCTAACAGTTGACCCAAACGTCATGTACAGTGGCAACCAAGTTCAGGATAGGAATGACTTTCATCCAACCTATCAAGCTAACAGTTGACCAAGTAGTCAAATAAATGGAATTATTTTGTGTCAGCCCGTTTATTCTAATTTATGATATTGATGAGCATGGCTCTGTATCAAGTTTGTTAAATTTAATGCAGATTATTCTAATTTATGATATTGATGAGCATGGCTTTCAGTCAACTTGTCTGTATCACTAGTTTGTTAATACAGTTTATGCGGTTCCTTCCGGTTTGTGATTTCATATCTATTGTATACCTTTTTTCACATCTTTCATTGACCTGATAGACAATCATGTGGTTCCTTCCGGCTAGTGATTTCATATCTATTGTATATCTATTGTATATCTGTCAAATGCCTGGATAGATAATCATGCGGTTCGTTCAGTTTAGTGATTTCATCCATGTGAGGCGTTTTTGAATGCACATATCCAGTGTGAAAAGAGCGCTATATAAGGTTGTTGTAGATTAGTCGGAGAGGGGATACGTTTATTTACACTGTTTGTCTTTTAGGACGGGGATGGAATAAGGGTGAGGTTGGGCGCCCATAAACCGGTTTAAACCCCCGGTGACTTTTGTCACTGACCGTTCCAAGGCGGTACTTCCATCTTCCTCCTATTGTATATCGAAAAGTAGTAAAGTCAAGCAGGCAAAGCCACATGCAAGACGCAACCACCACCAAAACACCGATAGACAGCATGACACACACACACACACACACACACACACACCCCAAACGCACACGCACACACACATACGAAATGAACACAGAAAACACCAAAAGACACACAAGAAACAGGGACAAACGTTCCACAACATGAACAAACCACAAGCAAAAAGACGCAAGGCAAACAAAAGGAAGGGTGACAAAGAGAGTACCGCCTTGGCACGGTCAGCAGCAAAAACACCACTGGGGGTTTAAACCGGTTTACGGACGTCCTAACCTCACACTTCTCTCAAAGTCACCCTAGCTTTACCTCCTATTGTATGTTTGTTTTGTCTTTGTGCGTCTCTTGTTGTTTTTTCTACCTATGTACATTTGCTGTTTCCTTGTGTTGCTGTTCGGGCGAGTGTTTGTTCTGTATGTGGTGTTTCCTGCATGACTCATTTTTGTACTCTTATAATAATAATTATTCAGTTATATATATCGTATCATATTCTTTTACGTATGTTGTACGGATAGTTTGTTTGACATATAAACATAGTAAGATATATATGGATTAAAAACCGATACAGAATAGTGTACAGTAGAACCTCTCCTAGGCGGCAATCAAAAAGAGGTCTAGTTCAGGGTATGTAAAGCAGGTGGTAGCTCAATGCAGGTCACAAGTAAAGCAGTAATCTCATATAGGAACGTTCTGCATTATTTTTTACCCGTATTAAGCAACCACATGTGCCTAATAAATGAATGACCGCTTTAGACAGGGTATACTGTATTCTTCAACTTGCTAGGATACTGTGTTCTTGTCCAACATTTCGCTTTCTGACTCGCACTTACAAACAGTTTAGTTCCAGAGGAGACACGAAATAATCCGGCGTCTTATCAGATCTGTTTGAAACTCGTTCAATAATTTCTAAATTTCACCAGATATAAATTTGAGCATGTTTCATTTAGTCAAAGTTTGGTAAGTTTTGTGATAAACGTATCATACAGAGTTGGAATTATATACAATAAACATCTCTAAACCGGGCAATCAAGTAAGTATAAATACCGGTGTTGAAGCTCCTCGGGATTATTATTATTATTCCAACACATATATATATAGCGTTCTTTTCACACCGGATATGCACATTCAAAAGCGCTTCAAATGGATGACATCACTAACCGGAACGAACCGCATAATTATGTATCCAGTCAATGAAAGATATACACTAGATATGAAATCATTTGAAAAATCATGGAACCACACGATTGTCTATGCGGTCAATGAAAGATATCCAGGAGATATACAATAGACATAAAATCACTAACCGGAAGGAACCGCATAAACTGTATTAACAAACTCGATACATACAAGTTGACATGAAAGCCATGCTCATCAATATCATAAATTAGAATACTCTGTATTAACAAACTTGATACAGACAAGTGGACTGAAAGCCATGCTCATCAATATCATAAATTAGAACAAACGGGCTGACTGAAAAGCATTGCATTTATATGACTATTGGTCGACTGTTAGCTTAATATGATGACTGAAAGCCATTCCTATCCTGAGCTTAATTGCCACTGTACATGACTGTTGGGTCTTTCATCCTGCATTAAGCAGCCACTGGCTAAAGTATCGAACTTATTATGTACTAGAATTCCGGTGTAGAGGAATTTTACTGTATCATTGTAGAATGTATATCTGAGAATAGAGTGTTGTATGCCAAATATGTACCCAAGTCTGTTGGTTCTGGGTCATTACTGTGTTACGTACTGACACTGTGCATAGAATGTAACATTCAAGTTGTGTTTTTTATTGTGATCAGAGAGCGGTGACACAATATAATAGAGTATACTATGACATTATTCTTATCTATATATAAGTATTAAATATATTTTATTTTAAATGTTCTATAATTATGCATTGAATATACCCTGTTTTGTACATAAATGTATCTATGTGAAGCGCGTTTGAACGCACATATCCTGTGTGAAAAGAGTGCTGTATAAATGTGGTATAATAATAATACGGTATAGTCCCTGTAAAGGGACAACATGATGAGAGTATTTTTATATTAAAACAACAAGTGGTTACTGAATGCACGAAGACAATGGTGCAGAACATTCAAAGACACCTTTATGGGGAACGCATCAGAGGAGTTTTACTTTATATGTCGAATGACAATGTTAGTAAAATGTTTTGCCTGTCACCATATACAGTGTACAATGTGTGTTGTTGTTCATGGTGTCACTTTACGAACCTACTACAAATCACGAGGCGAGTGCATTTCTTTCACAGTGTTCACAATGTGCATATTTCAACCTGTAACATTAATAATAATTATGTTTGATTTAAACAGATCTGAAGACAGTTTTACACATTATATTTTGGACTCGTTGAAAAATGCTGATGCCGAGTATCAAACAACTTAGATCCTGATTAGAAGTCGAGCTATTCGATGAGTTCATCTAGAACAAACTGTTTGCAAATATCAGTGATGCCACTCTTAGCATAATAAGAGGTAATGTGGTTTGTGCAATGAGTAAACAAATACCATTGAGGCCATACTTAGAATGATAAGGTGTAATGTGGTTTGTGCAAATAGTAAGAAACACTTTTCTTAAAACATGTTTAAGACAGTTGAAGCAGAATCTGTCTAAAGCGGCCATCAATCAAGGTCTAATTATGGGTCTGTAAGACAGGTGGTAGCTTAATTAAAGAGCTTTCTTCATTAAATTTGCCCTTCATCAAGCAACCATCTGCTTTTTAGATGTCTATGTACAATAAATGATTGACCGCTTAAGACAGGTTTTACTGTATGTCGTGTACGAAAAATTGGTTTGTAAAAATATGCATATACATGTAGAAAACACTATGATAACAGACTGTTTCTTCACATGCATTAAAATAAAAAACACATCATTAGTATAACATATTGTTTTTGTTGCAATTCGAGACAGAGTGCAGATAAAATGCAGTAAACCCCCGCTAAACCGAATGTTAAATTTAGTATAATTATCGGTTTTGGAGATCGGTGGCAGCTTTATGCAGGGTGAAAGTCATGCAGAATGTTCCTCTGGGGACTTTCGGCATGACTTTCACCCTGCATAAAGCAGCCAACTGCCAAAGAGTATCTAAATATTTCTCTACTAGAATCACGGTTTAGAGGGTTTTACTGCATATGAAGTCATTACTGCGCATTGGAAAACGCACAAATCAGTAATTTGCTCCACTCTCTGGGTACAAAAGTTTTATGACATTGCAAACAGCGTCTCCAACGCTGCGACTGACCTGACTATCAACAGACTATGTAGTAATTCACCATCTATCTTTGCACTTTACCGTAAAGCTTGGTCAGAATAGACGTGATTTCTGATCTTGATCAACATTTTTGCAATGCAATAAGACACGTTTGCCTCCGATAACTATAAGGTTAAGTTTCCTTAATAAAACACAATACGCTGGATAACATTTACTATTTATTACCATACCAACAAACGTTTTTGTTTTTAATAATATATACTTTCTCAGTTTAACAGTATAATCGACCACTCAAAACTAGAATATTTCTGGATTTTTAAAATAGGCTGTGGGTCAATGCAGGGTAAATATTTATGCAGAAAATTCCTATAAAACGAATGCCCTTTCCTAGACTTATGTATAAAACAGCGGATATTAGAAATACAGTGCTCCCTCCCTACAACGGCCCCCTCAATAACGATTCCCTCCTTACAGCAACGCATGTCACTGTTTCCGAAACAACAAGGCTCCAGACACAGCTTTTTACCATCGTATTTTCTTTATGCCTCAATCAAACCCTAAGTTGTGACCACTCTTTTTAATCGTCACTTTGTGACGATTCTAAAGAGTGGTCACAACATAGGGTTTGATTGAAGCACAACGGTTTTAGTTCTCGAAATACACCTTATCTGGGGATCTGAAAACAAGCTAATTATATTTGATTTTCCCTCTGAACAACACATACAATATGCATTATTATCTTGCATTATTTCATACGAGTAATATCCCTTTAAACATACCAGCAAACAGGATAGACCGTTTTCAGATTGTGATCAAATCGTTTACGAGACCTGTTCATGCAGATGACCTCTTAATACTGAGTGAAAGTCGTGAGAAAAAACTCCCAGAGGAGCTTTTACCCTACTTAACCTGCACCAGTCTTTTAATTCTTCATCTTATAAAGATTAACATTATGCATTTGTGAAATGATCAATTCATGCATAAATATTTATTAAAAATGTGTAAAAAAACCCATTCTCTCATATTGACGACATTTGACGACTCTGTTAAAGTCATTTTGTGAAACCATTGTGATAAATAGAGCATTTGCTCCTATAGGAGCAAATTCTCTATTTATCACAATGGTTTCAAACTACAAAATTCTAAAAGTTTCCTTTTCTCTAGTTAATGCTCCTTTAAGATAGATTTATTCAAAGAGGTTGGATCCAAAAATAGCCTATGAGGTAAAGGGTTAATTAAAGACCGTTAATGATACAGTTAAAACGTCAATACTACGAACACTCAAATAGGTACCATAATTGATCTTTTACACAGGTGGCAGCCTAATGCAGGGTGAAAGTCATGCAGAAAGATATTCTAGGAACTTTCTGTGTGAATTCCAGCCTGCATTAAGCATCCACCTGCCTACAAAAACATAAATTCATTACTAAAATCTTGTAGAATCGAGATTTTTACTGCACTTCATTCACGTGCGCTGAGTATCGAGCATTTACAGTCAAACTGGGCTTAAGCCATCAGCACAGAAACTGAGAAGGCAGATTACTGCTCAATGCAAGACCATATAACAATTGCAGTTTAGTGCTTCCTTAACCCTTAACTTCATATGGCGAGCTTAACTCAAAATTAGCTTATTAATAACTACATTCTTTAATATCTACAACAATTTGTTAAAATTTTCTTCTTTTGTTCTGAATGCAATGGTTTCTTCATTTTAAAGTGTCAAGCATTTTGGATCCTGATGAGAAGCCGAATTACCCGGGGTCTCGCTTAGATCAGCATTGCTTTAATAATTGTGTTGTGTTTAATAGTTGTGTACAAGGTCATCCCTATATACTGATAGAGCAGATTCAGACTAGATATCTCTGTCTGATCAGGGTCTACTCTGTTTGCTTTGATAGCATTATAAATATATTTCTACACTATCTTATGGCGGCACTCGTGTTTTATGTGTTATGATAATCATTTTATTAATAATCATCATGTCATAATTCTTAAATATTAATGAAAATGTAGACATGAAGCAGATTTTACTTGATCGATTGACTGGTGTGGGTGCTGTGATACGCTGGCACTTAATGGTTAATACATACTGCCAACAAACCATGAGAGAATGATTGCGATGATGACTTTGGCTAATCAGAAGTGCTACAACGTATACAAATATATACATGCGTCATTCTGTTTAGAATTTGTTAGAACTAATACCCATGATGTCTATAGTTCTTGCACGAATATTCCTTGAGTAAAGATTTAATCATTTAGACGAATCAAAATGTACAAATAATTAACAATAATTATTGTAACATATCAGGCATATCACATTTTTGATATGATAGGGGTTCAATTCAACAACCGTGACAGAGTAGAAAAGAATATGATGAACAAAACGAACGAAGTATTCAACTAAAACACGTAAACGCTTCGCCCATTAAGATACAAGTAGAAAGGACAGCAATATTTGCCGCTTTATTTGTTTTTTGTATTCTTTGAGAAGCAATAGATACGATGGTGGCATTCCACAGCCTAACCCATGAACCCTCGCCGATCTGACAAAATAGTGCAAATTACTGACCTGCATTCGATGGATACAAAGGGTGTTTAATAACATGGCATCCGGAACCAATCATGGTATACTATATCTGACATGAAAATGCTTCGTAACATAAACTTCGGCTTAGTATGTGCAAAAATTAACAAAAGCGACAAACTATAACAATGTGTAAGAAGGGCGCACGGATATTCAAATATCAGTCACATGAAGAAATCACGTATTCATAACATGAATGAAAATACTCAATGAATAAAGAAGCGCGAGTCGGATGACCTTATGCAAGCGATTAGGTAATCGCGCCCAAAACTGCGATTGGTCAGTGTGATAATAAGCATAGTGGGAAACGGCTGAAGTGTCAGCTGCAACTGTATCAGTGTTAATGCCTTCCCTTATAGATACGCAATTCAATGCCCAAGCGAGCTTATTCGATATAAGATTGATACCATGCAAAGGATACTGCAGGGTCTACAACGCTTTGATTGGAAATGTTTTCAAGAGTAGAAAATCTGGATGAATCGCAGATGACTGTTTAGAAGCAGCGTTAAGTTGGCTGCAAGTTCGCAGTTCGTTATGCGAATAACGAACTGCAAAATATTTCGCAGTTCGTTTTTCGAATAATGAACAACGGAATAGTTCACAGTTCGTTATTCGCATGCGAATAACGAAATAGTTTGCAATTCGACTTACGGATAACGAAATGGTCATTAAAAGCTATAATTAGCAGTAATTATATGTGCATTGTAGACATTGTGGAACCGATTCATCGTGGATGGTCGGGCCATTTTGCGGTTTTTCATTTGAATAAAGAAACAGTTCGCACTTCAATATCACACTATATTTAAGACACTGTAGACCCAACTCATAGCTTGATCAAATCTTATACAGTAGAACCCCTCTAATTCGACCACTTAATGAATACACATGGGTGTCTTTGTAACCCAGGTTTAGATCCCCTGTACCGTTGCCAGCGTTTATCTTGAAACAGACTATAGCATTGTTGAATTCCGCTTGCTATAGCCCGTTTCATTACTTATGCTTATTTACCTGTATATGTCCGTGGTTGGAAAGAGAGAGTGAACCGGTTTGGGAGTGTCTGATATATGCGTGCGAGGATAATGTGGTTACTTTAGTCACGTGACACGAATTGACGTGCAACATCTCCTTTAGCTCCCGTTCTCGTTCTGGCTCTAACTCATCTAGCGAAGACATCTACTTATATAAATATTTACTTCACTACTTTAATTATTAAGCAGACTTCACATTCCGACCAGCTGATCCTATTCATCAATATACTTCTATTCGATTCTACATTATTGTTGGAGAATATACACAACGAACTCCACTGGGGTTTTGTCGTTATTTACAACCCTGGTTACATATTTATAAGCAGGTGGTTGCTTAATGCAGGACGAAAGTAATGCAGAAAGTTCCTCTATAAGTATTCTGCATTACATGTGTCCTGCATTAAGCTATCTACTGCATCTACCATCCATAATTATACCTCTTTTAGGTGGTCGCATTAGAGTAGTTTCACTGTTCAACCTTCCAATAACGAAACTGTCAAAATAAGTCATAAACGCGCAGTGATTATGATATTCTAGACACTGTATACCCTACTCAGTGTGGATTCAAAGCTTCAATATAAAACCATGGGTCATTTCGCAGGTCGACGATCGAATAACGAAATATTTCTCAGTTCGCCATTTGAATAAAAACTATTTCACAGTTCAACGAATAACGAAATGGTCAAAACAAGTTAAAATGCACAATGTTGATATTCTCCAAACTGTAGACCCAAACCAATGTTGATTCAAGTGTTGTATATAAAATAGATTGCCATGTCTCAGTTCCACATTCGATAACGATATAGTTCGCAGTTCAACCTCTGAATAACGAAATGGTCAAAGTAATTTATCAATATTCAATGATATTTTATACCCTGTAGACCCCAGTCATAGTGAATTCATAGATTTATATATTAGTTCCAGAGCCATTTTGCAGTTCGTTATTCGAATAACGAAATATTTCGCAGTTCGCTATTCGAATAACGAAATTATCAAAATAAGTTAAAAAAAAAAGCAAATATAATATTTAAGACATTGCAGACACCAGTCAAAGTGAACTCAATTATTTATATATCAAATCTGGAGCCATTTTGCAGTTCGTTATTCGAATTATGAAATATTATCGGTTCATCCTCCGAATAACGAAATGGCAAAATTTAGATATAAATGCGCAATGATGATATTTTGAACAAACTAGTCATCAATGTTATATATAAAATTCGGAGCAATTTTGCAGTTCGTTATTCGAATAACGTAATATATCGCTTTTCGACCTGCGAATAACGAAATGGCCATATTAAGTTATAAAGACACAGTGATGTTATTTTAGACACACTAGACCTCAGTCATGGTGGAATCAATTATTTATGTATATAATCCGGGGCCATTTCGCATTTCGTTATTCGAATAACGAACTACGAAATGGCGCATTTGAATCCACTATGACTGGGGTGTAGTGTATCTTAAATATTATAATTTGCCCATTTACAGCTGATTTTGGCCATTTTGTTATTCGGAGGTTGAACTACAAAATATTTCGATATTCAAATAACGAACTGCGAAATGGTCCCGGATTTACTTCGTACGCCAGAAATTAACGCAAGTTCCATAATATGACAATCGCAACTACATGTTGAGCAAATTGTTTGACACACAAATTAACTAGTTCTCTTACAAGGGTCCGAACTGTTTGAAACAATAATCATGGATGTAGAAGCAGATAGGAAGTTTGTCAAAGCAAGTTACAAGTTGAAGAAAACGACACTATTTGTAAACGTTAATATGTGGCCGAAACTTCATCATTTGCCGTATGAATAATTATGCAAGACGTTCTGATATAATAATATTAATTAGATGATTTTTTAAAATGGCATATGATTTAGGTCTATGTTATTCCATAAGCAAACAGACCAGACCCTGGTCAGACGGCTCCAAGAGGGGCCTTCTGGGTCCATGCTTATAAAACTTTTAGTTGAGTCTGAGTTCGTTCTCAAGTTTTAGATTGGTCTGATTTGAGCCTGCGGCTCAAATCTGACAAATCAAAAGCTTGAGAACTTAAATCTGACCAATCAAAAGCTTGAGACCCAGATCTGGGCCTACTGCCTTTGCATTAGCGTGAAAGGGTGGTTGTATAAGGAAAAGGGTTGATTAGACAATCGGACAATATCAGAAACTATATATTATGTGTCTTTAGAGGTACATCTAATGTATACTAAGAGTTGCAAGTAACCTGGCCGAAGACTGATTTTAAAGGATAAGTATATTGATTCACCTGTATTGTTAAAGTATAAATACGCTGGCAGAGTAGATCGTGGCATGGCAGTTAGGCGTTGATGTGTAATAAGGTACAACACAACGTCCGACGTCCATAAACATTTCGATTATACATAATACATTGGTACCTTGAGACAAATATGTGATCATGTCGAATAACTCATCAGTTTTCTTCAGCAGTATTCCTCAATGCGCCGATGTTTATATAAATATACAAATAACATTAATCAACAGTGTGAAGCTATGAGCTGGTGTTGTCTTCATTAACCAACTTCATTGATGCATATACTATTTGTTGAATGGGGTGTGCATCAAACATATATTAAGCTGTTTGATTTCAACAATATTTTATTCAATAAAGAAACGGATTGGACAACAGGCATAGCCTATGTAAGTCCTCTCCAGTGGTACAAGGTAATTACATGTCGTACCTGCTAGAAATATATAAATATATACAGCGATTAACATGTAAGTAATTACATCGTTCATATATACATATGCAATGGTCTTATTAAATAACAATTAGTCAGTATTACCTGGGTCCGATTGCAAAATCACTAATTAGATCAATCCATTTCCCCCAACGTTATTTGGAACAAATTTCGATTATGAATCGATCATTCTAATTAACTTAGCACAGCGGATGTTTAGGATTGTATGTACATATACGCAGTATATACGCCTATATACGATTGAGATACAATCTATAATACATAGCTTTCCAACTTAAAATAAAAGGTTAGTGACTTTGAAACCGGGTCCGGTAATACAGATTAATTATCTTAATCATTATATAGTTCAATGTAAAGCAATTGATATGTAATGAATATGTAGTTGAACGTTTCATCAATCATTTTTTTTAACAAAGAAAAACCGTCAATCGAGTGGTTAACTTTCTCAGTCAAATCTCCTGGTACTCCTGATATATGTGTGTACTATATCGTTAAGTGCTTCTACAGACTCCACGCTCAGACCGCTGCCTCCGAACAATAGTGTATTTAGGGTTACCTCCCCTAATTCGGGTATTTCCCTCAATGCTGTAAGCATGTTTCGTCTATGTACAGTGAATGATGAACAGACAAAGAAGAAGTGGTAATTATCTTCGGGTATGTCCGTGCAATTTGAGCACGAGGGCGATTCTGATAGAAAATGGTTAAAAAGATGCTTATTGAGTGAACTAGCGTTGTTACGCATTTGACAAAGAAGAATATTTTCTTGTCGCCTGCCTAGATTGTAATAAATAGGAGGTCTCGTTCTGCTTTTAATTGACGATAGTTTAGTTTTGAATTGGTGAACGGAAGTAGCAGACTTAACTGTATCTGGAAGGGCATTCCATGCTCTTATCGTGCTAGGTATAAAGCTATTTTGATATGAAGATTTTCTACAACGTGGGATTTGGAGATTTTGACCGCGAGATCGGAGGTTATATTCTGCTTCTACAGGTAAAAAGGGAGAAATAAGATCCGTTAAATATTGCGGACACATACCATGTAAGATTTTGAAGATAATTGTTAGTTTGTGGTTTTCTCGTCTTTCAGACAGAGTATCTATACCTAATTCTGTGTGGTTACAATGTTGCTGGGTTTTTTGTTGTTACGATGTTGTTGTTGTTGTTGGTGGTGGTGGTGTTACAATGTTGTTATTGGTGGTGGTGTTACGATGTTGTGTTGGTGGTGGTGTTACGATGTTGTTGTTGGTGGTGTGGCTGTTGTTTGAGGTTACGACGCTATTGGTGATAGTGTCGTTACGATGTTGTTGGTGGTGATGTGGTTGTTGGTTGAGGTTACGATGGTGTTGGTGGTGCTGGTGTTACGATGCTGTTGGTGATGGTGTTGCTGTTGTTCGTTTGATTTTTAAAACTAAATGAAAAAAAGGTTGGCAACAAGTTAAGCGACCACCAAGAAGAGGTTATACATTTGGGTGTTAATGGTAGGTGGTAGCTTATTGCACGGCAGTTATGCAACAAACCCCATTCCGTTCGTCCTGCAACCACCTGCTTCTATCTCTTTACTCCATAAATATGTCTCTCTACACCATAACAAACGATGTAGACCCAGCACCTAAAGGATATGAGTGATGTTAACCATTTACATGTATTCTATGAACATTCATGTAAGAAATTATGACATGAATATCAAATTTAATTATTGCCTTAATGGCATATAAAAACAGGTCACCGTGGCTTGAACAGAAATTAATCGTGCGATTAGATCTATATTATACCATGAACAAACAGCAGATCCTGATCAGACGGCTCCAATAGCAGCCGTCTTATCTTGGTCTACTCTATTTTGCAAAGGCATAGAAAGGCGTATAGCGGAATAAGCCGAGAAACATTATAAGGGAGACTACTGCAATGTATTTCCAATAGAGTCTTGACTCTCTTACCTGTCGTTGTGAACGAAGCCATCAGATACGTGGTTAGGTGAAGCCGAATCTAATTGGTCTTTATCCCTTTCCTTAATGAATATTCATGTAAGACATGATGACACAACAAATATTACTTTGTTAGATATGAATGCAGGAAAATTTGGACATGACAGAACTGTATAATCAGATCTCGATTATTCGTATTCTATAAGGAAAGAGAGCAGACGCTGATACATGGAAGACTGTCCTACAGGGAGCCGTCTAATTTGGATGTACTCTGTTTGCAACGGCGTGAGAAATACATGTTTATGTGTATATGAAGGAATCATTTAAATATATAAAACAATTCATTGGTAATTGTAATTGGTTTCAGAACTGTTTTACTGAAATACAATATTCATTTGATCTAATTAATTCACTTGACTCATATGTACAGAGAAACTCAAATGCCATTAATTGTTTACGGTGCATGATAATTGCAACCGTTTTTGTTTTTGTCATTTGCACATTTGTCACTCGTCATCTCACCAGGAATCAAACTGTTTGACATCCAAGCAATATTTATTTTCACAAAGGCTCGAAGGCTTGAGAGAACTGGATGAGCGTTGTAACATTTGATAAAGCTTAACCCTGCGCATTTGCAAACATAGTAGACCGAGATCAGACCACTAGACCACTCCAGTAGGAGCCGTCAGATGAATGTCGGTTCTGTTTGCTTATGAAATACAGTAAAACCTCGATTATCCGAACACTAAAATACGTATTATTATCGATCGCTAAGACAGATGGCAGCATAATGCATGGTGAAATTCATACAGAAAGCTCCTCTAGGAGCTTTCTGCATGACTTTCATCTTGCATTAAGCAGCCACCTTCCTAAAAGGGTCTAAATTCGTTTATAACGAAAATTCGAATAATCGAGATTTTACTGTAATATAGACACGATGCTACAATTTCTGTCATGGCCAAAACATCCTGTGTCCACTTGTCATTACAAAAAATAATATCCATGATGATTTTATTTCGTACATGATGATCATGGGGTAAATAGGTACAGCTCCATAAATGACGAGCATTTGTGTGAAATGTTAGTCAATCGCAAAGGCCTTTGCCAAAACGACTGCCGTATTTGACCTAAACACACGACTATCATACTCAACTGGAAATGACTAACCAATCTTAATCATTTCCCTCCTAGACTATTTTTAAACTCAACCTCTTTGAATAAATCTACCGAACAGTATGAGCATCTACTAGAGAAAAGGAAAGGTTTATAATTGTAAAGTTTTTAACCATTGTGATAAATAGAGCATTTGTTCCTATGAAACAATATAATGGCCTCATAAAGAAAATAATTTAGCCATGGCAAAAACTGTATAATCATATACAGTTAAACCTCTCTATAACGGCCACTAAATTATGTTAATTAGTTGGTATTTAGGACAGGTACCTTCTTTTTTACACAAAATACTTGATGTGATTTATGGGCTGTTATAGAGAGGTTTTACTGTATATATAAACTGGAAGACCCTCGCCACACGGCTCTTACACGAACCGTCCGATTCAGATATTCCCTGTTAAAAGACGTCTCCATCAAGGAAATGGTCTAATGTACTTATTTCTGGCTATGAGTTTACTTACGTACATGTATATACACTGTACACATCCTGTCCATCATCTGCTCAAAACTGCTCACTACTAAAACGCAGCTATTCTGCCCTTCCCTAGAGTTCTTACTGATTACAAAGAAGATTGTAACGTCTGGCGACATGTATACTCGGCATCTGATCTGGATCAAAAATGTTTACAAAAGTGATAACTACATATCATCCCTTTCCCTCATATAGACAACTTTTGGCACCTTTGCAAACAGAGTAGACCCAGATCAGACGGCCCCTATAGGAGTTGTCTGATCTGTATCTGCTCTATTTGCCGATGGGATTATATAAATCTGAGCCAAGTATAAACATGCCATGCTCATTTGGATCCAAGCTGTTTGCAAATGGTAAACTGGGTTAAGCTGCAATCAGCAGCATAAAGGTTATATTTGGTTACCGTATGTCGATTACAATGTCTAAATTTAACTCAATGATGAAGAGTATCAAATTCCGGAAGTCACAATTAAAGATCTCTATCTAAACGACTTAGTCAGTATATTGACTAAAGGCACGTGGTTCTTCTTCACGTTTACCCATCGAACACGCGATTTCGATGCAGCAAATCAAATGACCGTCAACACGCAACCAGCGAATCTATAAGGTTAACATAGGTTTGCAAACTATGTCTTGTTTGGACCGATGCTAGACGTGGGGAAAAAGTAAGACATTTCTATCGACGAAAATATAGATCCAGCTTATAATATTATATGAACAGGGAATGTTTTGTCCATGACAGAAACTGTATAATAAGATCTTAGATATATTTCCATAAGCAAGCAGAGCAGACTTTGATCAGACGGCTCCTACAGGAGCTAGCTAGGCGTCTGATCTGGGTCGGTCCTAATTGTAAAAGACGTTTCTATCAGGTAAAGGGTTATTAAAATATATGTAAATAGTTGTGGCCATCGTACAAATAGTGTACTCTGCACCACAGGTGCCAGACGCGTGACAATTTCATAAGTACTACTGATAAACATCTTCAAATACGTTTAGAAATCATACTTTGGCAGCCGTATAGTATTATACTATACGAAAAGAAAACACATTTTTTTCTGAGTACAGTATTTAAGAAATGGTCACGCACCTGGTACCTTTGCTCTGCACTGCCGAGATTTTACCATGACAACGGTCGCTAAAAAGTGCTGATGTGATTGTAAGGTCGCTGTGGTGCTCTCTCTGCATGAAACACTCACTGATTGGTAATAATAATCACATATCGATTAAGGATATCTCCCTCCTCTATTTCTCGCTTTCTTTCCCTCTCTCCTTCACACACGCGCACTCTTTCTATCTTTTTTCTCGTCCTTTTTACATTATTCTCGCTCGTTTGATAGCTATATACATAATTTTGTCTCTCTCCCAATCTCTCTCTCTCTCTCTCTCTCTCTCTCTCACTCTTTCATACACGCTGCTTTTCTTTTTCTGTCTTGTTTCTCTCTCCCTCCCCTCTCTCTCTCTCTCTCTGTATAATTCCTCTACTTCTACATTATCTCTCTCTTCCATACACACAAACTATCTCTCTCTCTCTTGATCGCTCTCTATATATATCTCTCTTTCTCTCCATCTCTCTCTCTCTCTCTCTCTCTCTCTCTCTCTCTCAGACAAGCTTCTCTCATCTCTCTCACCCCTTCTCTCCCCCTCTCTCTCCCTTCCTCTCCTCTCTCTCTCTCTCTCTCTCTCTCTCTCTCTCTCTCTCAGATTTCTTGCCACCGCACCTTTCTCAAGAATTCCGATTCAAACATGGCATTTGGTTATTCGTGTAGCGAAGTGGTCCATGAAACCGGATACCACGCAAACATAGGCGCAGACTACACACGTGAACTTTACAGTGGAACTAACACAGGTTAATGTACGACAGTACTTGCACACACCATCATCTTTCTTGGACAAGCTAATTGCATATTGTTGATGTAATTTGCCAATCATGTAACAACTTAGACCTCGCGGTATATATCCTATGGATAATAGCAATCTGTGTACATGCAGGTGAATACACGACAAAAAGTGGTAATGGATAGTTTGTATACAGCGAGTTTCTACAGCTTATCTCGCAAACATGCAGCACTAATATTTCTACTCTGTGCACACGTTGTACACTCTACTCCGAAATTTAGCGAGACAGAGAAGACGGAGACGAAAACTATTCTTGTATTTGGTGGAAATGGGTTTATTGGTACCGCAACTGTGGAGAAACTGCTACACGCAAATCACACTGTTGTGATTGTGAATCGAGGTAATTGGTACTGGGATTCTGACGAAACTGTGAAACCATTTGTGAAGCATTTACAGTGTGACCGCATGCAGTCATTACAGAAATGTTCAGACCTACAACATTACATCTGGAGTGAGAATTCTCCATCACATTTTGATGCAGTTGTGGATTTTAGTGGATATCATCCTTTCGAAATATCAGATGCACTGGGAATACTGAAAGGAAAGTTAAAACGCTACATTTTCATTAGCAGTGACTCTGTATATGAGGTTTGCAACAAAACTCACAGTGAATTCACACGAGAAGAAGATGCAAAACGACCGGAATCACCCGAAGACATGGCAATGTTTAGTGCCCGTGATGATTATGGAAACCGGAAATTGAAATGTGAAGAGGAACTCCAAAAACAGACAGGAAGTGACGACAGTGTTCCATATATCGCATTCAGACTTCCGGATGTTGTTGGTCCTCGAGATAACACATACAGGTGGTGGATATATCAGTTATGGATTAAATTGAGTAACTATTTAGACAAGCACCTGTCTGTCCCACGTGACTTCTGGGATAAGCCAATCAGTTTTGTATTTGTAGATGACGTTGCTGACTTAATTACCGACGTAATAGACTACGGAGATGACGTTTACAACCAAGCATACAACCTCGCAAACAGTGAGCACCCAACACTGGTCGAATTTCTACACGATTTAATGGATACTTTAGACGTGGAAGACATCGAGATTTTGCCCGACGATGACGGACGATTTCGGTTATTTCCATCAGTTAAGCTTGGTCCGGTTGACACTTCGAAAGCTAGGCGTGTTCTCAGGTGGAACCCAACTTCCTGGATTGACATTATGGAATCTACTACCATGTTCTATGAGACTGCGATCTCAAATCAGAGTTACGACGCCGCACGTCGACAAGTTGTCAAAACAATGCAAGACTACTTTTCCGAAAACCCGGTTAAAGTGAATCATGGCTTAAGAGACATTTATGATGTAACGCTAGCAAGCTCTCACGATGAACTGTGACCCATCAAATTGCATAAACCTGAAATCATGACAATATATGCTGTTTTGTTCCTCAGCCAATTACGATATGATTTAATGTAATGTTTTGAAACCATTTTGCCGCACATTCAGTGGTAACAATTATATACATTAACGTCTCGTAAATGCGTAACGCTACCCCATACTTTATTAACATCGGAGTATGTACAAACAGGCAGTTGCTTAACCCTTTCCCTGTTCTATGTTAATTCCAAATTTCAGTACCTACTGATTATTTAGGCTATGGACAAAATGAAATATGGGAGATGGAGCATTGTAGCCATTTTAGAAACTAAAGACACAGGCCTATCAAATTTCATTAGCAAACAGAGTAGACCCTGATCAGACGGCTTCTCTAGGAGCCGTCTGATCTGGATCTACTCTGTTTGCAGATGCGTGAAAACACGTTTGTATGAGGGAAAGAGTTAATGCAGAGCTATTAAAGTGATACAGAAGCCTGTAGGAGCTTTCTGTATAACTTTTTTGTCCTGCATTAAGCTATCACCAGTTTAAGAAACCCCAGAATTAAACTTCGTTTGAATGGTCGTATTAGCGAGACTATACTGCGCTGTTTTTGCACATTTTGTATTTTATACATGCGATTTCTTAGTGCCAAAGCATTTCACACTAATGAACGGGTATTCGTGTATTGGATTAGACTGAGTATTTCAAATAATCCAGTTATTGAAGCGTAGCCCGTACAGCAGAACTGCTTTAAAACTACCACTTAATCCTTTACTCCATGAAAATTCATGTAAGAAATTAAGATAAAGAATATATATTAGATCGTTTTTATAATGGAATATGGACGAAATACATTTTAATTCTGGCAGAAACTGTATATTAAACACTAAGCAAACAGAGCAGACCCTGATCAGATAGCTCCAATAGGAGCCGTATGGACTTGGTCTACTCTGTTTGCAAAGGCGTAGAAAGACGTTTTAGTATGAGGGAAAAGGCTAAATGGTCGATATGGAGGCTTTACTGTGCTGTCTAAATATAAATATCAAAATAGTCTCTTCCATGCAGTGTGGCAGTTCACGTGCGCTATAGAATTATCCTTATCCTTTAGAATGCGGGAAGGAACTGTCTTGGCATTTATAAACAGTAAAGACTCGGATCAGCGTGCTTCTAGAGGAGTCCTTTGATTAGAATCTGTACTGTTTGTTTTCAAAAATCATGTAATAAACTAAAGACGTTTCACACTGCGTGTGCTCATTCCAATTTAAACATTCAGCATTCAAAGGATTCTTACTAAACTATCTACCAATAAATGTCAAATAGTGGGGCTAGATTGTCAAATAGAGGGGCTAGATTGTCAAATAGTGGGGCTAGATTGTCAAATTGTGGGGCTAGATTGTCAAATACAGTATAACCTGCGGCCTTTCATTGTTTTGAACTTAGGAGTCTCAACCCTTCGCTTGCTGTTCACGTCAATATACCTACCTGTAAATAGTAAAGACCCAGATGAGACAGCTCCTGCAGGAGCTGTCTCATCAGGGTCTGCACTATTTACAAGATTGTGCAACCAGTGCACTCCACAGCAGTGATTGCACCGCGAAATACTTGTACACAGTGAATATATATGTAATTATACAACAGGGCATGGGTAAAGAAGGAGAAATGTATTTTAAAATTCAGCAAGAGAAGGGTTAATAATACAAGGCAAAGGTAATGCAGAATGTTCCTTTTGATGGCCTTCTAAGACAGATTCCACTGTAATGGATTTTGAATAAGGTATAAAATATTTTGAATCCAATATAATCCATTTGTATACTTGTTAATAGTGTTAAATAAACTGTCTAGATTCCTGTAGACCCAGACTAATGGGACTCTGAAGGAGCCCCTGCAGGGTATTCATCACAACAAAATATTTTCGAAAAGTCAGGTCAACAAATGTATACAAATTCATTAACCCTTTATTCTATGGAGACACCCATGACACCTTTGCAAACAGAGACGACCAAGACCAAACGGCTTCTGTATGCAGGGTCCGCTCTGTTTGCTTATGGAATAACATAGATCTGATTCTACAGTTTCTTCGACACTTGCCAAACATTCTCTTGTTCATATGCAATTATAAAAAACAGCTAATTGATATTTGTACCTGCATTAATTAGTTACATGAATATTCAAGGAGTAAAGGGTTTACCATTTCCCTGTTCGGTATTCATGCAACAAAACATGATATCATGAATATTTTAAGCTGAGTTTTTATAATGTAACCCTGATGAGACGGTTCATTTACTAGACGTTAAAATGTATGTACATTAAAACCTCTCTATAACGGCCACTAAGTTACACCAAGTATTTTGTGTTAAAGGCAGGTGGCTGCTTAACGTAAGGTGAAAGTACAACGGAACGCTCCTATAGGAGCGTTCTGTTTTACTATCAGCCTTGTTTAAGCAACCACCTGCCCTAAATACCAACTAATTAACACAATTTAGTGGTCGTTATAGAGAGGTTTCACTGTAGTGGTACATGTAAACATGATCGTTTGACATAGGCAGGAGCTTATATGTGTATACAGTAAAACCTCTCTATACCGACCATTAAATTGTGTTAATTAGTTCGTATTTTGAGCGTTCTGTTTTTCTTTCACCTTGCTTTAAGCAGCCACCTGTCCTAAATACCAACTAATTAACACAATTTAGTGGCCATTATAGAGAGGTTTTACTGCAAAATTTTCAAGGGAATATTTTGTCTTTGTAGAAGCTGTTGAATCATATGTATATTATTCCATAAGTAAACAGAGCAGACCCTGATCAGACGGCTCCTACAGGAGCCATATGACCTGGGTCTACTATGTTTGCAAACGCATCAAAAGGCGTTTGTATGAGGGCAATACGGGTATTAAGACATACGGGTATAATCATTATGGGGCAAAATAGATATTGCTTTGTAAACACCACACTATGCTGTGGGTCAAAGTGGACTGAAGGAATTATCAGCTGCAAATATGTACCTGGCACAAAGTAGCTTGAAGGAATTACCAGCTGCAAATATGTACCTGGCACAAAGTAGTTTGAAGGAATTACCAGTTGCAAACATGTACCTGACACAAAGTGGACTGAGGGAATTATCAGCTGCAAATATGTACCTAGCACAAAGTGGCCTGAAGGAATTATCAGCTGCAAATATGTACCTGACATTAATTAACAATTTCCATCATATAAACGCCTTTTTCATGCATTTACAAACAGGGTAGATCCAGATCAAACGGTTCCAACCGCAGCTATCTGATCAGAGCATGAACTGTTTTCTGCAGTGCTCCCTCTCTACAACGACACCCTTTGGGATACGAAGATTGTATGTGTTGTTCAGAGGGGGTTGTTATAGGGAGGGAAAATCAAATATAATTAGCTTGTTTGCAGATCCCCAGATAAGGTGTATTTCGAGAACTAAAACCGTTATGCCTCAATCAAACCCTATGTTGTGACCACTCTTTAGAATCATCACAAAGTGACGATTCTAAAGAGTGGTCACACCATAGGGTTTGATGGAGGCATAAAGAAAATACGATGGAAAAGGTTGTTTCTGGAGCCTTGTTGTTTCGGAAACAGTGACATGCGTTGTTGTAAGGAGGAATCGTTATTGAGAGGGCCGTTGTAGGGAGGGAACAATGTATTGACTAAGATATAAATCTGTGCTCATTGCCAAAAGTCATATGATCATGTGGCGTTATAAACTATCATCTAAATAATATCAATGTTGGCATTATAGTTTACATGAGTAATCTTGAAATAATGAGTTTAACTGTCCATGACAAAAAAATGACAAAAAGTAAAAGTGTGATTGCTCATACTGTATTTTTATTTCTGGTTTTTGTTTTACCAGTATTAAAATATCATGGAAAGGTGGTTCATATCATTCCAGTCCATTGAGCTCGTTACCTAATGAATATTCATGTAAGAAATAATGATATGAATATTAATCAGCCGAATGTTTAACAACATTATGAACTTGGGAGGTTTTGATTGTGACAGAAACTCCAGAAAATGATTATCTATATTGTTATATCAGCACACCGAGCAGACCTTGGTCAGATGGTCAGATGGATCCTATAAGAGGCGTCTAACCTGGCACTACTCTGCAAAAGCGTCAATAAGCGTTTATATTAAGGAACGGGTTAATTCAAACTAACATTGGACAGATAATGAATTTCGATCGTAGTATGATCATGTCTGTCGTAGAAAGTCAAATGTAACCCTTTAATCAATAAATACGCCTTTCTACGCCTTTACAAACAGTGTAGATCCAGATTAGGCAGTTTCTATAGGAGCCGAGTGATCGGGGTCTGATCTGTTTGCTTATAAAACAATATATGTCATCATATTCTACTGTTTCTGCCATGGTCGTAATTATCTTCCTTTGTCCATGTACTAATTTAATTAATCTATTTAATATTCATGATGTCATTTTTTACATGAATATGCATGGAGTACAGGGTTAACACGTGCACGCTAGAATGCACGATCACCGGTCTGAGTAGCAGCTATGGTCGTGAAATAGGATGAGTTCGGTATTATGACAGGCATAAGGATCCTCTCACCATCTAGTCTCCATTCAAACATACAAACTGTTTAACCCTTGAATGCCTAATCCAGTGTACCTAGATCAGAATCTGATGCCGTCTACAGCACAGGTGCCAGGCGCGTGACCATTTTTTTCTGCTGTCAAAGTATGATGTCTAAACGTATTTGAAGGTGTTTGTCAGTAGTATAATATTTATGACATTGTCGTGCGCTTGGCACCTGTGGTCTACAGTAGTCGTGTAACATGAGTATGCTCTGTAAACAAATGTGTCAAACCAGTGAATATACAAAGCGTTATATAATGATGCAGTACATGTATTCTACATCGACCAACAAGCAAGGACTCATTTATGTGTAAGTTAGGCATATGGTAGCGTTATGAAAGACCTTCGTCCTCCATTAACCCATTACCTCATATGCTATTTTTATATACAGCCTCTTTGAATAATTCTTCCGAAAAGGAGCATTAACTAGAGAAAAGGAAAATTTTAAAATTTTGTAGTTTGAAACCATTGTGATAAATAGAGCATTTGCTCCTATAGGAGCAAATGCTCTATTTATCACAATGGTTTTACAAAGTGACTTTTACAGAATCGTCAAAAGCCGTCAATATGGGGGAATGGGTTAAACAGCCACACGATTTAACAGTTTACTGCATAAATATTGTGTAAGAAATAATGACGCCATGAAAATATTAATTAAATTAATTTTATGATAGTACATGGACACGGGACTTTTGGCCATGACAGAAGCATTAGAATAATATCTAATATCATAAGTAAACAGAGTAAACCCTGATCAGACGTTTCCTACATGCTAGTAGACATATTCATAGACAGATTTTATTTCATGTCGGATAGTATATAACAAAGAAACATAAGCACTGTAGGGCTTTTATTCCGACAAACATAAGTATATATAAACAGAAAACAAAACAAAATAAAAATTTAGAACAGAATCACAGACATGCATGACTTTAAGTACAAAGCTAAAGCACATACAAAAGTTACAACTAAAGCAAAGGTTTAAGACCAGTTTAAAACAAGCACATTTATGTAGCGAAAAGTTTGAATTAATTCAAACTTAAACAAAACTAACTAAAAACTGCGTGAAAGGTGCTGATCTAGACCAGATGCGTAAATACTGCCATCAAGAGGGGAAATAAAAAGCTGATAGACAAAAAGAACACAAAAGTGTGACATATAAGAAAATAATTAAGAACATATATCAACTCAAATCCGATTTGAGAGGATCTGATCAGCAACGTACACACCACTAGGAGACGTTTATTCAAATCAAGAATATAACAGGATCTTATGTCTAAGCCTAGGTATAAAAACAACCTTATTTACTTGTTTTCTATAGAAGTCCAAAGTTACATTGGATGGTGGATAAAGAAAGCAGATGCAGGCTTAACACATTCCCTCCTAATGACACATTTTGGCGCCTCTGTAATAGTCAAATTTAGAAACCATTGTGATAAATAGAGCATTTGCTCTATTTATCGCAATGGTTTCAAAATTACACAATTCTAAAGTTTTTCTTTTTGCTAGTTAATGCTCCTTTTCGGTAGATTAATTCAAAGAGATTTGGTCTAAAATAGGATAGAATGAGTTAAAGCAGGATAAAGGCAAAGCAGAAACTTTAACTCGTTCCAAGCATACACCTGCCTCTTGATTGCTGGATATAGATACTGTAGATAAATGAGTGGCTAGTAACTCCATACAGTGTGCCTTTGCAAACGCAGAAGATCCAGATTAGAACGGCCTGATCAGGATCTGTTGTTTAATTATGACTTAAAATGGTTATGACTGGTAGCCCATAATTTTGTGTGCATATGCCATTAAAAGAATGCACCCAGTTGAATTATATTCAAGATCTCATTATTTATTATAGAAGGAAAGGGTTAAGGAATAGGAAGTAATTAAAATGTTGGGAGTTATAAAAGGATAGGGTACTAACATGCATCAACATGATCAATAAAAACAAAAACGAGAAAGCAAACAAAGATGCTATAGCATGATCTATCTGATCTGGGTCTGCTCTGTTCGCAAAAAAACCCGCATTTATTGTGGAAAGGTAAAGAACCTTATGTTCATTAATTAATATTCTATTGCACTTCTTGTGTAGATTCGTCCCATTCCCGCGTGGCTTTGAATGCAGTTTCTGATCAGGTCCTACACTGTAAACTCGTCTCATCCTCGTCTGGCTTTGAACACTGTAGATATTGTAGACTCGATTCAGCCCCGCCTTACTTGAATTATCTGATCAGGTTCTACAATGTACAATGTACGCAGACGTTTTTTGAACGCACATATCCTGTGTGAAAAGAGCGCGATATAAATGTGGTATAATAAATAAATAAATCTTGAGATACATGTTGCAGTGTTTTGATAAATAATAAACATCGCTCGGTAGATTATGCAGGTCGTAAGAACACGTGATGTCTTGTCCGTGACAGAAACTATAGACTCGGATCTCTAATAACCCATGAACCTATAATCATTCAGAACAAACCCTTATCAAACAGCTCCTACAGCAGCCGTCTGATAGAGGTACAAATGTAGTCTGTTTGCAAAAGAGTGAAATGGCGTTTTTATCAGCTAAAAGATTAACTGTTTTTTTCGTTATCTTTTATAAAACTGGTCTGTTTCAAAACGTGGCCAAAAACCATAAATTCAGAGAATTGTTATCATAAGTGTTTTACAGGTCATGTTTTCCCATCTGCCAAAATTCAGTCCAGAAAAAAAACAGTATTTAACCCATTCCCTACTGGTGCATTTTGACGCCTCTGTAAATGCCATGTTTTGAAACCATGGTGATAAATAGAGCATTTGCACCTATGGTTTAAAAATTAGACAATTCTTAACTTTTCCTTTTCTCTAGTAAATGCCATTTTTCGGTAGATTTATACAAAGATGCTGTGTCTAAAAATAGTGAACAAAGGAATGAGTTAATAGATTCATTACATGCATATTCATGTGAGAAATAATGACTGTATGACTATTAATGCGATTATTTTATAATGACATTACATGTATATACAGGGGCCTTTTCGATCATGTCAGAAACAACAATCTGAATTACGATCCTGTTCAGATGGATCCTACAGGAGTAGTCCAATCTGGATCTATTCTATTTGAAAAATAGCCACAGGTCGCTTAACCATTTACTCCATGAATATTTGTTATGGCATCATGACTCATGACTATTAATTAACTTAATTGTTACAGTGGAGAAACTGTTATTCTTTCCCACTTAGTGCGTTTCAAACGCGTTTTAAACCCGTTTAAAACCCGTTTAGTATATTCACTTACAAACGCGTTTGTAAACGCGTTTAAACTCACTTATAAGTTAATCGTCAATATATGGTTCCACAGGGCATATTGGGTGTTTAAACAACGTTAATAATGGTAATTTCTCATTTCGTACTTTAAAAGTTCCTTATATATACCTAAAGTTGTGCGGATTGTGTTTTGTAAAGAGTTATATCTCAGTAGATCGTTAAATTAGACGATTTGTATTTCGTTTAAAGAAACAGTGATACTTTTTGTTCCAACCGAAAGGAATCGCACGTTATGTACTTCTGCTTCGTTTTGAGTGGTAAAATGGTAATTTGTGCTGTCTATGGGTGTAGCCCTGCCTATGGGTGTAGCTCCAAATCCGACAGAGTTTAAATAGGATTATTTAAATTACCAAAGGACGAGCAGTTCAAGAAAACGTAGCACTGTAGGTTAATGGGCCTTTTCGTCATGGGAAATTATTCTATTCAAACTTTTTGTTAACAGCGTAAACCTAAATCACGCAGAAACTGTCTGATCAGGATCTGCTCTGATTGCTTAGTCCGTAGACTTATTTCTTTAGATTCGATCATGGTTGTCTAGCGTCTCTGTAATCCCTGTAAATGAATATGCACGAGGTCATGAAATCTTTTAATAAATATTCTTAAGAGAAAAAAAGATTAATAAACACCAGTTAGCTCTGTTGACAGCAGACACCAAATTTGCTTTAAAATCAATTTCCCAATCCTTCTCGTATTATATAAACGGCTTCATGCGCGTTTGCAAATAGAGTAGATCCAGATCGGAAGTTCCTGTAGGAGCTATCTGATCAGGTTCTGCTCTGTTGCTTATGAAATTTTGTTGATCTAATCCTATAGTTTCTGTCAGAGCCAAAGATCCCTTTGAAAAATTAGCATTTTTGAAAAAAAGGCGTTAGATCTCCAGGAAAATTTGTGTAAGAAATAATGATTTCATGGAGAAAGGCGTTAGATCTCCATGAATATTTGTGTAAGAAATAATGATTTCATGGAGATCGAGTTTTTGAAATAATACATGAGTACAGGAAAGTTTGGCTATGACAGTAATTGTACGTATATTATTTCATAAGCAAACCGACAAGACCCTGCTCAGTGATCAGGGAGCTACAACAGAAGCTGTCTGATCTGGATCTACTCTGTTTGTAAATTTGTTTCATTACGTTTGATCTGGGTCTACTGTGTTTGCATTTACATAAACAGGCACGTACGTGGAGTGAAGGGTTTATAGTCGTGAAGTGATTTACTCACACATAATTTTTCATCAGGGAAATAGTTTATCATAAATATGATCCTTTTTGCCATTTTGGAACATGGACAATATTGACCATAAATCCAAAGGAAAAAAGTAATTCTGGATTACTGAATTGTTAATTGGGCGCGTTTTATAGTTTTATTCTAGCTATAGTTTCAGCCAAAGCAAAAACCTGCTTTCATTTTTACCATAAAAAATCAGCTAATAAATATTCATGATAAACAAGCACCAAACGTACATTACTGGGGTAAGCCACCACCTACAGAGTCACCAATCAGCAAGACAGGAAATTGTGACAATGTCCAATGCAGATTAAAGACACCACACTGTGAATGTTGTTTTAACAATTTCGCAATGTATTAATTGCGCCCAGGGAGTCAGATAATTGAATCAGTGCCAAAACAAAGACAGGGTATTTTCAATTTTGAAAGCAGAATTATTTAAGTATATCTTTTTAGTTATAGAAACCAAAATTGAAAACTGTTTTGTAAATATCTGAAACCAGACCAGTCCACAAATAATATATATGGGGATGTATATGTCCCAAACTGTTTGTGGTTTCTGATAGATATGAAGTATACCACAGTGTTGTATACTTCATATGTATCAAAAACACAAACAGTTTGTTTGAACGGGACAGATTTGTAAAGTTAATGATAGATCAATCAGTAGACATTGTAAAATTTAAGGTGTGAATTTGGCCACCAATTATGATAATGGCACAAATTTTGAAAAGTTTAGGGTGAGTCAATCTAACAAAAAGTAAAGCCTATGACTACTAATATTGAGATGTCAGTCGTTTTCATTCAAGACAAAATTAAACTGAAAGTAGTTTTGACCATATAAATACAAATGTAAATCGTTGGTTAACTTACTAATTCCAGATTATAGGCTGATGCAACCGATTTCAGGATGAATTTCTGGATAAACTGATCTCGTCCGGTGTTTGTTTGAAAAATGACACACGTATTAGAACTAGCTTGTTCGGGCGAATTAATAAACGCTGGATAGGGTAGTGCTTGGAATAAGTTGTTGGGGCGGAGCTTCAAATCGTCAGCTACTGTTTGATTGGGTGTTAATTGGAGAGATTATTGACACGTCAGGGACAGCATTAGATTTATCTAATCCTAGACATGTTATATCAATTTCGGCTTTTATTTTGAGCAATATATGAAAGACCCTTTTTCCCCATACCTTTCGTTTGTTTACTTTTTCGTATAATTGATCGGTCTCGATAATAACAGAGGTATGCCGAATGAAACGCTCTTATATACGCAAAAACCGCTTACAAACGCGTTTGTATGCACAAACGGGTATATCGTTTATCGTTTAGTTTGCGCATCGTTTGCGTATCGTTTGCGCACGCGTAAGCATAAACGGGAAAGAATAACAGTTTCTCCACTGTATAATCGCACATGGATACTGGACGTTTGGCCATGCAACAACTTTAGAATCAAACTTACATTACATCATAGGCAAGCAGAGCAGACCCTGATCAGACGAATCCTATAGGAGGGCTCTTATAGGAGCCGAGCCGTCTGATCTGGATCTACTGTTTGCGGAGGCATAGAAAGGCGTATTTATGGAGTAAAGGGTTAAAGTCGTATCATAGAAAAAAGTATGTTAAAGAGCGTATCTATGAAGTAAATGGTTAACTTTGAGTTCTAAGAAAATGTAAATTAAATATAAATCAATTATCGCCAGTTTTAGTTGCCAGAAAGCATGCAATATTGTAGGAACGTGCGGGTACAGTGTATGACCCGCTAAGTAGATATACAGCAGATCCCCTCTAAAGTAACCACTTAAGAGACATTGTCGTCATTTGAATACAGTTGTTGCTTAGCGCAGGACAAAAGTAATGCATAAAGCTCATGTATTAAGCTACCCACTCCTCTACGACACAGTAATAGACCTCTTAAGCGGCCATCAAAAACGAAGTGTAAGTATGGGTCTGTAAGGCAGTTGGTAACTTAATGCAGGTCAGAAGCAATGCAGGAAGCTCCTATAGGAACTTTCTGCATTACTTTTGCCCTGCATTAAGCAACCACCTTTCTTTCAAGACTTCTATGTTCAATAATTGAGTGGCCGCTTAAGACACATTCTAGTGTATTCACTTGTGAAATATTTATTATGAATATTAATTAGTTGAATCATTCATAAGGTGGATCAGCTCGATGCAGCAGTTAGTGCAGCCGCTGTAAAGACTGTCTCGTATGGGCCTACACTATATTCAAATATTAATGCGCAAACAGTCGTATATAAAAAGGAAAGGGTTGAGCAAATATCGAAATTAAACTGATCCGTTATTTCGCTGCAAATGTCACATCTGTAATTACCTATGCAGACAGTTTTGGCACAGATAAGACGCTGAGTGATTCGGCGTCTCCACAGATTTATAACTGTTTGTTACTGTGATTATATTATAGAAAAAATGAGCAGATGACAAAATTTAGCAGCGAAAGGGTTTAGGTTATCGTCCGTTAACAAGAATGTTATGAGTTGCAAAATTACATTGCATCTAGTAAAACTACTGTACAGTTAAAAAAGCTGCACTTCGGAGTACCATAAAACCCTTCAACAGGGACCTCCAGCAAGAGGTCTACATCTGGGTGTTAAAACCCTTCAACAGGGACCTCCAGCAAGAGGTCTACATCTGGGTGTTAAAACCCTTCAACAGGGACCTCCAGCAAGAGGTCTACATCTGGGTGTTAACTGTAAGTGGTAGCTTTATGCAGGACGCATAATGTAGACATGATTCCATAGTTGTTGCTATACTTAAACATTTAATTGTTCAAATGCTGTTCTAAAATTACTGACAGCCAATTACATGTTATATTCATAGTGATTAGTTCTTACATTAGATGCAATCTAAAACAATAGTTCATCTAAAATTGGTATGGATTGCGTTTAGATTGGTAAATATGTTTGAATTACGGACCGCAACACTGAATATATTGCCTTAATTACCCTGAGTACAATACAGCATGTGTTATGTGGTCATTCATTTATTGAACATAGAAGTCTTATAAAAACAGGTGGTTGCTTAATGCTGGGCAAAAGTAATGCAGATAACTCTTATATGTATATGAACTTTTTTGCATTTCTTCTGACCTGCATTAAACTACCACCTGATTATAGACCTAAAATTATACCTATTTTTGATGACCGCTTAAGACATCTTCGTCTGTAATCTGATACCAAATATTCCCTCTCCGTGAGTTTGTACAGCTTAAGGATTTAATGTGGTACCATTTTGTTAGCTTTGAATTAGACTAACATAGTAGCAAATAGTGAAGGTCCTCATAAAACTAAACTTCTCCTTAAGGAGCATTTTAACATTTACTGTGCGGGATACGAGTCACTAATGTCCTTTGCAAACAGTGTAGACCCAGATGAGAGGGATCCTATAGGAACCCTCTCACCAGGGTCTGCACTGTTTGTCATATAACATTTTCTCTAGAAAAATATCTTAACATTCACCATATGCTTAACCGGTTTGAATTTTGGAATAGTCCATTTGAAAATTCGGTGTTGTTATGGTTAATCTGTACCTGTACTATTTCCTTAAATATTCTGTCCGAATATATGGAACAATTAGGGCAAGAAAGCACCGATACAGAAATTGTTAGTACAGTAAAACCCCTCTAAACCGGACGTTCAAATCAGTATCAGTATCGATTTCTAAGACAGGTGGCAGCTTAATGCAGGGTGAAAGTCATACAGAAAGCTCCTCTAAGAGCTTTCTGTATGACTTTCACCCAGCATTAAGCAGCCACCTGCCTAAACATGTCTAAATTCTTCCTTACTAGAATTCCGGTTTAGAGGGGTTTTACTGTATAACCTGTAGTTAGACTAGATGCGAGTCAAGTACGAGTCAAGTACGAGTACGTTTCTATATCTGAAAGAACCATCATAAACCTTTCAATGATGAATATTTAAAGTGAAACGGTATAACGGTGTTTAATCTTTAACCTGCTATGGGCGGATGGGTGATTATCTTTGCAAACGGTTTGGATCCAGATGAAACGCCGAGTAACTCGGCGTCTCATCAGAACCCAAACTGTTTAATACTCTGACAGTGCTGTTGAAAAGAAATACAATATAAATGAACAGTGGCAACTGAAATGGTGACATTTTCCACAGACAAAATTTTGCTCAGCAGGCTGAAGGTTAAAGTCCCATTTTATTTTAGATTCACTATTGAAAAGATCGATATTTTGTCAGAAGATGGTTTTAAAACCAAGTCACTATGCTCGAAAACTGTTTTGATTTTAAAGAAAAAATAACGGGATTTACCATGGGAATCCCTTGTTGTCTAGTCGTCCATTTAATGCAAATGATTTTCTGCAACGTCATCGTCACACGACGTCTGCTATAAAAGAAAGTAAACAAAATGGCGACTAAAGGCTGAGTCCTCATTCCAAGGTGATATCAGAGGAGAATGGAAACTAACTTAAGCTAAAGCGCATGCTCCCATGGAAATATTTAGAATTGTGTGGTTTTAAAACCATTGTGATAAATAGGAGCAAATGTTCTATTTATCATAATGGTTTCAAAAGGTGTCTTACAGAGGCTTCAAAAGGCGTCAATGTGAGAGAATGGGTTTAAGCTTACAAATCAAGATAAAATGTTTATCAAACTCTACCCCTTAACCATAGATCTTTGTTCCATTTCGGTCATAATAATGTTTCAAATTTTGCGCAAGTGCGTAAGTGCGTATCGCTAACTACATCCCTGTTAAGAGACAGTGAAAACTGATCGCATTCGAGACATATCGTCCGCCATGTAATGTGGGGGGTATGATACCACTAGTTTCTGTTCTGTTGTTCGGTCGTATTTATAGAGAAAAACATAACTAAATTACAGTCGATGGTCACGTGATTCACTGTCATCAGATATGCGTTAATTTTAGATTGTTAAGCTTGTTTTTTTCTTTGTCGTTTTTGAACAAACAAATCGTAGCCTTCTAGTTCACGTCAAATAAAACATATCTCTATCTATCATGATATTAGTGTCCATACGGATCGTAATAAATTAGATACTATAGCCATTACGAACTAATTGAGATAATTAATTCATATAATGTGACTTTAACTATAGAATTCCTTAATTTCAGCAGATTGATTCGAGAGCTCCTCTAAGAGCCTTCTAATCTGGGTCTATGTTTTTCGCAAATGCCAATGCACTCGTCCCCGCCCCACATTCAAAGAGTTAAACCGAATAAATATGGACGATGACGTAAATAATCAACCATTGACATGGAACATTGGGTGACTGTATTTTTTAATATCTGCCCAACAGATCCATTTATGCGCTGATTGCGTATGAATTTGGTTTGAAAAGCAACCCAGAGTGACTTTGATGTTTATAACCTAGTTTGATCTATTTGGTTTGAAAGAAAGGCAATAGCTGAAATAACCCTTTCCCTCATATTGACGACTTTTGACGACTCTGTAAAAGTCACTTTGTGAAACCATTGTGATAAATAGAGCATTTGCTCCTATAGGAGCAAATGCTCTATTTATCACAATGGTTTCAAACTACAAAATTCTAAAATTTTCCTTTTCTCAAGTTAATGCTCCTTTTCGGTAGATTTATTCAAAGAGGTTGTATCTAAAATAGCCAATGAGGTAATGGGTTAAAATTTAAAGAAATTAATGACCGAGTGTCAAACAACTTAGATCCAGACGAAAAGCCGAAATACCCGACCTCTCACCCGGATGTATCCTCTCATCCGGGTACAAGCTGTTTGCACGTGCTATCCAGGTCGGGTTTAATAGGCGAAAGGTTCAAACACTGTTCCAAGAAATTCGTTATGCTGTCGATAAAACAAGTAGGATACGAGATAAATAGCCAATTCAGTCTTGATAAACAGTTGGCCACAACGAACTTGGGTATGCATGGTGAAAATGAAGGCTGAGGTAAGCACGATCTTTGTATACAAATGTAACGCATGACTGGGTATGACGAACATTAACTCTTATCATGCTAAACATGACACGACTCACATTTGTAAACTGTTTGGATCCAGGGAAGACGCCGAGTAACTCGGAGACCAATCAGGATCCAACCTGTTTGACATCGACTAATAAATGTCTTAAATGTTGATCGAATAGGAAATAGTCAAAATTGTCCCATTTCAGATTTGAACAGACGGTTTTGTTATTCCAGTTGGGTAAGGTTAAAACTGAATTTATTTCATAATTCCAAGACACGCCGTCATGTTATCGGTAAAACAGATAGGGCAACTTAGATGATCATCGTCATTCCATCTTTTCACGTTGTTAAAAATTTGACCATAGAGAACTTAGATTGGCTCTGGAATAACCAAGAACTACGTAAATAAATAGTATGCTCGAATGTGTAAAAGCAACAGTATCCCTTTCCATGCTATGTATGGCCATACTAATACTTGCAAACAGCTTGGATACAGATGAGACTCCAAGTTACTCGGCATCACATCTGGATCCAATCTGTTTGATAATGTCAGATATACGAGAGAATAGTTAAACGGGTTTGGGTAAAAACAAAAGATTTTGATAGATCAGAACTTACAATGTATATTATCTATACAGCCGCGCGATTAGACCCATATTCTCTCATAGTGGGAATGACACGTTCTGCATTGTTTAGCAGTATGCCACTAATGCTAATAGGGAATATCACGCTGGTGAGAAGAACATGCCAGAAAGGTCCTTGTATCACTGGGGGGAAACGTATCCCAGATATTGCTAATAAATGAGCTTAGTTTTGACACAACGGAGAGAACAGGATGACAACGAGGGTAATTAAATGCGTATTTTCTCTTAATTAGTTCTTTTTCGGCAATTGATAGGTGGTGCTTTAGATTCACCATACTCATATTATACACGCTATATATATGATTTGGAATCAAACAATGCAAACGATGGGAAAACCCACAAAATGAACGCCGTGCTCGCGAAAGAATGCATAACCATCTCCCAGATTTTTTTATGTTACTGAAAGATGGAATCAAAATATAAAATTCTGAATTGAGCGATCGCTTTGAATATCATTTAACTATGTATACTGAAAATTCAGTCATATTGGTTTAAGTTTACCCAAAATATGGCCACAAACAAATAGTCGGTTAGTCACTGTTAGTGTACTGGGGATTGGTAACTCCAAAGATTTTAGTGTACTGGGTATTGCATGATAGTGTACTGGGTATTGCATTTCATTTGTTCTCTTTCATCCGTTTTATTGAACGTTGTTAGATATTTCAGATATATTTCTGTCGTGATAAATACTGTTTCTAGTCAATCGCACATTCTAGATAGATCTATATGCATCTGTATTGAAATACTCGATGATCATTGACTTATTAAAAGCCATTATCTATAAGTACCTGTTAATAATAGTTTTTATGTAGCAGTGCCGTAAAATCATCCATCCATCAATCATAATAGTCTTTTTACCTATTTCTTAATAGATCTGTTGTTTACTCTTCAGTTAATTGATATGCCATAACATGTAGATCTATGTGTAGCTCTAGTTAACAGGCTCAGTACCATATTGAGTACTGACTGATGCAAAACATACTGTAATCAAAGGTCGAGCCAATATGTAAATATAATAGTACTGTATAAACATATACATGTAATAGGCTTTTATTAATAGTATAAACATTCAGAAATATTAGATCTATATCACTCAGTTTTTCCAAAAATGCTAATGAACGCTGTTATACATAACAGCGGCTTAAGCCCAGTGGTCAAAATAGTACTGTGATATAATAAGTGATATAGCTAGGGGCACGTGTTTTTAACGACCCATTCTCAAATAAATTGGTCAATTCACCGAATGAAAACGTTAAATTTCAACTACGTCGTATGTCTGAAAAGTTGTGAATATTGAAATGTTTAATGTATCTTTGACCTTATTCCGAAATAGTTCTAATATTTATTAACAATTAATTATGTAAAATGAGTGGTTAATGTATAAGCTATAGAAATTTATTCCTTGTGTTCACAGTACCCATAACCTGATTTTTAACAGTTATACATAGAGCTCGGACAGTTATATAATTCAAAGAATCGGGTTATGTGTATGAACTGAGATTATATAGCATGCATTTATCCATTTCTGATGAAACATTTTGATATTAAGTATGAAAACTAGGAGTTAAACACCGCACTCAACTTCATAAAAATATAGTTTCATGAATGTTGTATTTGAACTTTTACACAGTTAAAATTAGTGCAAAACAAAAACAATTTGAGGGTCAGGAAACGTTCCCGATGTATTATAAACTCATACATAAGTACACAAAATCATTAAGACAATTTGTAAGAAAATTTCTCTTTCGAAAGTCACAGTCCCGTAAATTATAGGAATGTGTCCTGTAAATTAGACTGACAAATGATATGATATACATTGCTTTATAAACAGCAGCATTCATCAAAACGAGCATTAGGAGTATACAAATAGACCGAAAAATTCAAATTCAACTCTGTATGTCGTGTTCAACTCTGTAATTTTACTGTCTGAGTTAAAACATCCCTTTTGACTGAACTATGCACTGACCGCTGACAAATGTATGTAATGAAAATAGTTTGATTCAGTCGAACAATCAATTGTTAACTGTTTGCAAGAGTTACTAATAAAAATAACTGATTACTACTTGCGTTCACATAACCCAGAACCAGCCATTTGCTGGGGGGAAAGTGTGTCATTGGATTGTCCCGTAAATCATAAAATTATGTTTAGGGACTATTACGTGAAGTTGAAAACTTTTTTCAGGGGGGACAGTGAACATTCTTCTCCCATTTCCTGTAGGTACCAGGGCGCCTGTCTTGCGCATTACATTTTCTTTTTCAATCAATTTCATCTGCTTTAGATGGCCTTAAGTTTGTTATATTTTATAGTACAGTCAAACATTGATAAGTCTATTAACACGATTTCCTACATACTCGTAATTCAAAGTTTCCATTAGAACTAAAACTACACTAAATTGTTCACCTCTTTATTGGCGAGTCTATATTATCTTTTTCAAACAGCTCAAAGTGCGAATAAATTCTCATTTTGAATAATTTGAAACAGATATATGTTCCTCCCAGCTGTCATTGAATCTATATCTTTCATATTGATGATACATCGCTATATATTTTCAATGACAAGTATACATTTATCAAAGGTTGGCTGTACTTTCTTATTTAAATTATTGCTGCTCTAAATTATCACACTGTCACCAATGTTTTGCTAACTCATGGGCCGAAACTTAAGGTACACATGCTCAAATAATGCACGTTTCAACAGTCCGCTTTAATTAGTGTTTGAGTAATGAGTCACACAACACCTCGAGACGGATAAACACTATCACAACATATGATTAGACAGACATACTGACAGACAGACGAAAGTAGGGATGGACGAACAAAACAATTTAACTATTTAATGGGATTCAAACCTGTTGATGTGAATAAAAATATTACTATAATTTACGGGACAAAAGAGATTATATTTTATGGGACACTTTGGTGACTGTATGTGTGGCTTTGTAAATGCTTATTTGAAAGGAGACATACTTGACTATATTTGTATATAGATTGGGCAATAGGAATAAATGCAATGAAGTGAATGTTTGCTCTTTTTGTAGAAGAAATACCAAGTAAACATGTTCGTGACTTAACAAAAATAAAAGTAAATATAGTAGTGAAAAAAAATCTGAAAAATTCTACAAATAATTGCCATTAATATAATTATTGCCAATCTTGTTTTTATTGAACCATTTATTATTTCTGAATAGATTTGTTTTATAATGGCATAATTTAAACTTACTTTACGTTTGAAATTTTTTGTAGAAATACTTTGATATCCTCATCTACGGGGCAATTTAATCTAAGCTACGAGTCTGAACTTTCATGTGGAATATTTAAACAATGCGAAAAGTTATGTTGTTCATACGTCGATAATTCGGTATTCAAATCATAATTATGAAATAATATGAATACAAATTCAAGAAGGCAATCCTGTAAGCTATTTCTGCAAAATGTCAAATAACTCACCGCTTTCTTAGGGAATTGTGTAGACGAATTATGTAGCAGACTGACATCTTCCATGAATTATTTACATGTGACTGTGGTTTAAGTATTGAATTAGATGTAATTGAGTGGCATGACACTCGGGAATGATGGAAGGGGCAACTCAAGAAAGATATTTGTCTCGTAAATTAGGCCTAGTAGATTATGACGTTTTCTTTTCCGCTGTATTTGATTGGCCAGCAAAATTTTATATGCTTTCTCAAAGTACTTTTCATTAAATTTTGATAAAGAATAGGTTATTAAGTACACAAAATTGGCAAAACAAACATCAAAAAGTTTTTCATGGGGAAACGAATATACTTATTTGTGATGACTCGTAGATTAGAAAGCTAAATTCCCGAAGTGTAATTTAGAAACTTGGCCTCTGAATTTTTTTTCCATAGATGAATTTGGTAAAAATCTTTTTTCATACACATGATAAACATTATTAAAGGGTGAATGAATAAAGCATTGCAGAATTATCGTGCAGTATGTGATATTCTATTTACCGTTATAGTTTAGCCTCATAGATTAGGTCAGGTTTGGCGACATTGCATTAGCATGTCAGTGTATTTCAATGTTTGGTTGCTTTAGCGCCGTTTTGTCTTAGTGAAAAACATCCATTAATAATAAATAAATGCAGGGGCTTAAATCGGGAATGATTACATTCTACACTATATTATGGGTAAAATGAAAACTAAAAATGTCAATGGCGACATACAAATTCCGCCACCCCATGCAGATCTAAAGGCCTGGAAAGCCATTCAGAACAACATTTTATACTATAAAAATGTTTATGAAATAATCCTAATATAATGAAAAATAGAGAAAAACAATGACACGACGTTAATTGCTTTTAATTGGCGAACTATCAGTTGACTTATAACGGCGACATTGATTGTCCATTGTTTTAGAATGGGTCCCCACCAAATAGGCTGCCCTATATCATTGAATGATTCATATAAACTGCATCAACTACAGTACAAGGTAAAGAAATGTCAACTTTTATACCAAACACAGGTACCCGTCTGTATTGTCCTCAAAGATAAGTTCATGCATAACTGAAAAATGCAAACACTGGGGTGTCATATGTTATGTAAGAAAAATATCTTGCACTCCAGTTTCTTGACACTTCTGACAGAGGCACTGACTAAACAGGGACATGTTACTTAAGTTCACACAAGTTCTTCACAAACCCTTTCTAGAATAACAGACAAGCATTGTATCTATTCTCTGACAACCATGTATATCTACATTATAAACATAAAATGATGAAAATCCCATGAAAACAGTGCTACTTTATTTTGAGGCAAAATATTTGACACTAATTCTCAGTGGACTTGTAACTTTTGACTATACCATGGGGCATTTGCGGCTAATTGGTGTTCTGATACCAGTTACTTCTACCAAGTTACTGATTTGTATCTGAAAAGGTGTATAAAGGGTATCTGGTGTCTCCCTCCACCAGTAATTAGCTGGACGTCGCAATATGACTGAAAAACTGTTAAAGAGACGTAATATCTGAAACAAATAAACGAACAATTTTTAATGCATTTTTTTTCATATGAAATAGTTTGAAAATCATTTTCTGTCTCAATATGACACTGTACATAAAGAATGTGTATTGCTAGAATATTACAACTAACGTTTTCAGGCTATCCGATCCCTGTTGAATTACATCGATGGATAGGGCATATTTTAACAACGCTTAAATACCTATTATAGGGGTTCATAACTACCCCTTTACCGCAAGCCAGTTAGCACAGTAGGGTTCTAATTGATAGATGCTAAACCCATATCATGCAGCAATATATGTGCATATTTTAATTCAAAAGGTCTCAGAGACAAATGTATTTTAAATCTAACAGCCTGGATCTAGATCAGACGCGGCATTATGCAGCATCTGATTTGGATCCAAAACTGTTTGCAAATAACAGTCAAGACACGACCAGCGGGATAAGGGTTAGTTGCAATTTATCCTTATCCTGCTGGTGGCCACTTGTCTGTTATTTGCAAACAGTTTGGATCCAGATCTGAGGTAGCATAGCATAGAGCATCTGATGTATGTACAAATCGTATTTAGATCTAAATATTGTTTTGCAGGCGGCAATTTCAAAGCAGACGAAAGTACTGGAGGATATGGGTTAATATGATGCAATAACTATCACGCATGGTGGGACCCAACCACAATAAACAATCCAATTAACAACCCATCAAGTCAAAACTAGACCTTTAAACACTACTTTATGATGAAAATAGAAGAATATTGCCTGAATAAACTTTTCAGAGGTCTTTTTAAATTATTATGCTGGTGAATAAGCAGAAAAACAACTAAAGTGTAATGTGCAATCCCCAGTACACCAAATTTTGACAATATGCAATACCCAGTACACCGTTTATCAATCCCCAGTATACTAATAGTGACTAACCGACTTTTCGTTTGTGGCCATATTTTGGTCAAACTTGAACCAATATGACTGAAATTTTCAGTATACTTAGTTGAATGATATTCAAAGCGACCGCTCAATTCAGAATTTTATATTTTGATTCCATCTTTCAGTAACATAAAAAAATCTGGGAGAGGGTTATGCATTCTTTCGCGAGCACGGCGTTCATTTTGTGATTTTCCCCAACGTTTGCATTGTTTGATTCCAAATCATGTATATAGCGTGTATAATATGAGTATGGTGAATCTAAAGCACCACTTGTCAATTGCCGAAAAAGAACTAATTAAGAGAAAATACGCATTTACTTACCCTCATTGCACTCCTGTTCTCTCCGTTGCGTCAAAATACAGCTCATTTATTAGCAATATCCGGGATACGTTTCCCCCCAGTGTGTATGGAATAGGGAATTGGATGGTTGACGTCCAGTCGTGTCAGCTCAAAGGTTTCCCTTTGCAACAGATTCAAAGGGATGGTTGAAGTTCAATCGTGTCAGCTCGAGGGCTCATCAGATTATGAATAGTGATTAGTGTCCAATTGCGTCAAATCCATGTCTCAACTGATACCGACTGATAGTTGGATTTCGCCGACTTCAGCTCGAGGACTCAACGGATTCTGAGGGATGGTTGAAGTCCGATCACATTAGTTATATGGCTGGAAAGACCACAGTTGATTACAGGAGTCCGATGGCATTAGCTTGACGGCTCACATATCCTAAGAAATAACGGAAGTCTGATCGCGTTAGCTCGAGGGCTCAAAATATCTCAAAGGATGGATGAAGTCCGATCGCGTCAAATCGTCTTGTGATTGTGAGTTCAAACGTAACATGAAATCTCTCTCATACCCGTACAAAAACAAATCGGCGACCAGTTGTGCACAATTTGTACCAATAGGAATACCAATCACCTGATATACAGATAGCTGCAATTTGTTTATAAAAAAACACTTTAGGTGTTCGTGTAAGAAGGGTTTTACTGTAAATGTATGTAACAGTTTTCATGATTTATTCTTTAAATAACCGGCTTGCGGTAGGTGATTCTACCCGGTCGTTGTTCTGTGCAGGAAATAATGTAACGTATTCAATGAATAGAAAACGCTCCTCCTGATTCTTTCTCCATCTGTAATTAGCTTGACATCGTAATATGACTGGAATACATTTACAGTAAAACCCCTCTAAAGCGAAATTCTAGTAGAGAAACAAAATAGATACTTTTAGGCAGGTGGATGCTTACTGCAGGGTGAAAAAGCCATGCAGAAAAATCGTAGAGGTGCGTTCTGCATGACATTCACCCTGCACCAAGCTGCCGCCTGTCTTCAAGCCTGATATCTATACTAAATTGAACGCCCGGTTTAGAGAGGTGGATTCGCGACGTAACAATCCGATACATACAATGTATTCAAAAGGGGTTTGTTTTAGAGTATGCCACAGTCGAGATAGGCGAGCTTCTTGTATATTCGCAAACATTATCCCGGGGCCTGTGGAGCTTACGAGCATGCCATGATAATAATCAGCGGATGGCATTACGCATACAGTTTCTCATAAAACAGGAATTCATCTAAGAAAATAAATACATTTTGAATCGAGGTTTGAAACGCAAACATCATAGTATTTATTGGTTAGTATATCAAGACTACTTTTTAACTGCTGAATCAGGAACGATTTTAACAAACAATTAGAAAAATGGATATTTACAAGCCTTGGGAGATATTGCTAATGATTGTTTTTGTCCAGTTCGCTGATACAATGGGTAGTTTGGACTCTGACCTGTCTCCGGACCAAAGTTTGGACGGACAGTTTTTGCTCGAAATGGGACAGAAATTCAATAACCCGTTAATAAAGCTGTTAGGAAAAGTCGTGTTGAATGGAAAGAAGAACATTACTGAAACGCTTTGTCGCTTACATCCATGTACGGAATGGGGAGTGTGGTCAGACTGCCCAGAAGCCAGAGGTTTCAGCATAGTGACCAGGTCACGTGTATGTAATAGAACAACTGCCATGTGCAAGTATGACAGTCAGACAGAGTTTACAAGCACCGAATCTAAGGTTTGTGAAGGTAAATGCCCTTTAAGTTACAACGTTACCAACGGATACTGTCTAAAGTTTTCCCAGACGACAATGATACCAGCAGACGCAGAAGCTGATTGTCAAAAGGAAGGCGGTCACATGGTGAACATTAACACAAAACACATATCTGACAGTGTGCATGCGTTTCTTAAGAATCAAAGTTACACTGGTATTATCTGGATTAACGGGAATAGGACTAGTGTCGGATCATCCTGGACGTTTACCTATGGTGCCGCTCCTAATTTTGATAATTGGAAACCAGGAGAGCCTTCAAACGGTTCGACAGAATTATGCAAGGTAGATGAAGTTATCTCCAATACGAGATATTGGCGTGACCGAGGATGCATATCCAAACACAACTTCGTTTGTCATTTTTTTAACAGTTAACTATAAATTAAGCCTTTTAATGCATTTGCAAACAAACTGTTCTCTTTTTTGTATTCTTACAGGTATAATTACTTATATGAATATTCATAAGGAAATGACGGGAAAAGATACAGTGGATGCATGAAAAGGAAACATCAGCAACTAAGCTCAGAATAGGAATTGCTTTCAGTCAACCTATTAGCTAACAGTTGACCCAAAGGTCATGCACTGTGGCAACCAAGTTCAGGATAGAAATGGCTTTCATCCAACCTATCGAATGAATGAATGAATGAATGAATGAAATACTTTATTTAAAGAGGGTTACCCAATCAAGCTAACAGTTGACCAATTAGTCAAATAAATGGAATGATTTTGTGTCAGCCCGTTTATTCTAATTTATGGTATTGATGAGAATGGCTCTGTATCAAGTTTGTTAAATGTAATGCAAATTATTCTAATTTATGATATTGATGAGCATGTTTTTCGGTCAACTTGTCTGTATCAAGTTTGTTAATACAGTTTATGCGGTTCCTTCCGGTTTGTGATTTCATATATCTATTGTATATCTTTTTGCACATCTTTCATTGACCTGATAGACAATCATGTAGTTCCTTCCGGCTAGAGATTTCAGATATATTGTATATCTATTGTATATCTGTCAATGCCTGGATAGACAAGCATATTGCCCGGGTAGACAAGCATACGGCTCGTTCCGGTTAGTGAAGCGCATTTGAATGCACATATCCAGTGTGAAAAGAGCGCTATATAAATGTGGTTTAATAATAATAATTCAGTTATATATATCGTACCATGTTATTTTACGTATGTTGTACGTATAATTTGTTTGACATATAAACATAGAAAGATATATATGGATTAAAAACCGATACAAAATAGTGTACAGTAGAACCTCTCCTAGGCGGCAATCAAGAAGAGGTCTAGTTATGGGTCTGTAACACAGGTGGTAGCTCAATGCAGGTCACAAGTAATAGAGTAATCTCGTATAGGAACTTTCTGCATTACTTTTGACCTGTATTCAGCAACCACCTGGACCCAATAAATGAATGGCCGCTTAAGACAGTGTATACTGTACTGATCAACTGGCTAGGATAATGTGCCCTTGACCAACATTTCGCGTTCTGATTCGCACTTGCAAACAGTTTAGTTCCAGAGGAGACAGGAAATAATCCGGCATCTTATCAGGATCCATTCTGTTTGAAACTCATTCAATAATGTCTAAATTGCACCAGATAGAAATTTGAGCATGTTTCATTTAGTCAAAGTTTGGTAAGTTTTGTGATACGTATCATACAGAGTTGGAATTATATACAATAACACTCTCTAAACCGGGCAATCAAGTAAGTATAAATACCGGTGTTGAAGCTCCTCGGGATTATTATTATTATTATTATTATTATTATTATTCCAACACACATATATATATATATATAGCGTTCTTTTCACACCGGATATGTACATTCAAAAACGCTTCAAATGGATGACATCACTAACCGGAACGAACCGCATAATTATCTATCCAGTCAATGAAGGATATACACTAGGTATGAAATCATTTGAAAAAACATGGAACCACACGATTGTCTATGCGGTCAATGAAAGATATCCACGAGATATACAATAGACATTAAATCACTAACCGGAAGGAACCGCATAAACAGTATTAACAAACTCGATACAGACATGTTGACACGAAAGCCATGCTCATCAATATCATAAATTAGAATACTCTGTATTAACAAACGTGATACAGACAAGTGGACTGAAAGCCATGCTCATCAATATCATAAATTAGAACAAACGGGTTGACTGAAAATCATTGCATTTATATGACTATTGGTCGACTGTTAGCTTAATATGTTGACTAAAAGCCATTCCTATCCTGAGCTTAATTGCCACTGTACATGACTGTTGGGTCTTTCATCCTGCATTAAGCAGTCACTGGCTAAAGTATCTAAATTATTATGTACTAGAATTCCGGTGTAGAGGATTTTTACTGTACCATTGTAGAATGTATATCTGAGAATACAGTGTTGTATGCCAAATATGTAACCAAGTCTGTTGGTTCTGGGGCATTACTGTGTTACGTACTGACACTGTGCATAGAATGTAACATTCAAGTTGTTTTTTTTGTGATCTGAGAGCGGTGACACAATATAATAGAGCATACTATGACATTATTCTTATCTATATATAAGTATTAAATATATTCTATTTTAAATGTTCTAAAATTGTGCATTGAATATACTCTGTTTTGTACATAAATGTATCTATGTGAAGCGCGTTTGAACGCACATACCCTGTGTGAAAAGAGTGCTATATAAATGTGGTATAATAATAATACGGTATAGTCCCTGCAAAGGCCAACATGATGAAAGTATTTTTATATTAAAACAACAAGTGGTTACTGAATGCATGAAGACAGTGGTGCTGAACATTCAAGGACACCATTATGGGGAACGCATCAGAGGAGTTTTACTTTATATGTCAAATGACAATGTTAGTGAAATGTTTTGTCTGTCACCATATACAGTGTACAAATTGTGTTGTTGTTGATGGTGTCACTTTACCAACCTACTACAAATTACGAGGCGAGTGCATTTCTTTCACAGTGTTCACAATGTGCATATTTCAACCTGTAACATTAATAATAATCATGTTTGATTTAAACAGATCTGAAGACAGTTTTACACATTATATTTCGGACTCGTTGAAAAATGCTGATGCCGAGTATCAAACAACTTAGATCCTGATTAGAAGTCGAGCTATTTGATGAGTTCATCTAGAACAAACTGTTTGCAAATATTAATGAGGCCGCTCTTAGCATAATAAGAGGTAATGTGGTTTGTGCAATGAGTAAACAAATACCTTTGAGGCCACACTTAGAATGATAAGGTGTAATGTGGTTTGTGCAATGAGTAAGAAACACCTTTCTTAAAACATGTTTAAGACTTTTTAAGCAGAATCTGTCTAAAGCGGCCATCAAACCAAGGTCTAATTATGGATCTGTAAGACAGGTGGTAGCTTAATTAAAGAGCTTTCTTCATTAAATTTGCCCTTCATTAAGCAACCATCTGCTTTTAAGACGTCTATGTACAATACATGATTGACCGCTTAAGACAGGTTTTACTGTATGTCGTGTATGAAAAATTGGTTTGTAAAAGAATTCATATACATGTAGAAAACACTATGATAACGGACTGTTTCTTCACATGCATTAAAATAAAAAACATATCATTAGTATAACATATTGTCTTTGTTGCAATTCGAGACAGAGTGAAGATAAAATGCAGTAAACCCCCGCTAAACCGAATGTTAAATTTAGTATAATTATCGGTTTTGGAGATCGGTGGCAGCTTTATGCAGGGTGAAAGTCATGCAGAATGTTCCTCTGCGAACTTTCGGCATGACTTTTACCCTGCATAAAGCAGCCACCTGCCAAAGAGTATCTAAATATTTCTCTACTACAATCACGGTTTAGAGGGTTTTACTGCATATGAAGTCATTATTGCGCATTGGAAAATGCACAGATCAGTAATTTGCTCCAGTCTCTGGGTACAAAAGTTTTATGACATTGCAAACAGCGTCTCCATCGCTGCGACTGACCTGGTTTGCCCTAATTGACAATCAACAGACTATATAGTAATTCACCATCTATATTTGCACTTTAGCGTAAAGCTTGGTCAAAATAGACATGATTTCTGATCTTGATCAACATTTATGCAATGCAATAAGACACGTTTGCCTCAGATAACTATAAGGCTAAGTTTCTTTAATAAAACACAATACGCTGGATAACATTTACTATTTATTATCATACCAACAAACGTTTTTGTTTTTAATAATATATACTTTCTCAGTTTAACAGTATAATCGACCAATTCAAAATTAGAATATTTTTTGATTTTTAAAACAGGTTGTGGGTCAATGCAGGGTAAATATTTATGCAGAAAGTTCCTATAAAATGAATGCCCTTTCCCAGACTTATGCATAAAACAGCGTATTTTAAATATCTTGCATTATTTCATACGAGTAATATCCCTTTAAACATACCAGCAAACAGGATATACCGTTTTCAGATTTTGATCAATCGTTTGCGAGACCTGTTCAGGCAGATGACCTCTTAATGCTGAGTGAAAGTCGTGAGAAAAAACTCCCAGAGGAGCTTTTACCCTCCTTAACCTGCACCAGTCATTATCATTTCCCTAATATAAACACTCTTATCAAACCCAGATTACACGGCTACTGTAGCAGTTGTCTGATTAGGGTCTGCTCTGTTTTCGCATGACCCTAAAGGTTCGTTTTAGCCAGAAATTCCCTTTTAATTCTTTATCTTATAAAGATTAACATTATGATTTTGTGAAATGATCAATTCATGCATAAATATTTATTTAAAAAGGTGTAAAAAATCATTCCCTAATATTGACGATTTTTGACGACTCTGTAAAAGTCACTTTGTGAAACCATTGTGATAAATAGAACATTTACTCCTATAGGAGCAAATGCTCTATTTATCACAATGGTTTCAAACAACAAAATTCTAAAAGTTTCCTTTTTTCTAGTTGATGCTCCTTTTCGATAGATTTATTCAAAGAGGTTTGATCCAAAAATAGCCTATGAGGTATAGGGTTAATTAAAGACCGTTAATTAATGATACAGTAAAAACGTCAATACTACGAACACCCAAATACGTACCATAATTGATCTTTTACACAGGTGGCACCCTAATGCAGGGTGAAAGTCATGCAGAAAGATATTCTAGGAACTAGATATCTCTGTCTGATCAGGGTCTACTCTGTTTGCTTTGATAGCATTATAAATATAATTCTACACTACCTTATGGCGGCACTCGTGTTTCATGTGTTATGATAATCATTTTATTAATAATCATCATTGGAAAAGTAGTAAAGTCAAGCAGGCAAAGCCACATACAAGACGCAACCACCACCAAAACACCGATAGACAGCATGACACACTCACACACACACACACACACACACAAACACACACACACACACCCAAACGCACACACACACACACACACGAAATGAACACAAAAAACACCAAAAGACACACAAGAACCAGAGACAAACGGTCCACGCACGAACAAAATCACAAGCACAAGACGCAAGGCAAACAAAAGGAAGGGTGACAAAGAGAGTACCGCCTTGGCACGGTCAGTAGCAAAAACACCACTGGAGGTTTAAACCGGTTTACGGACGTCCTAACCTCACACTTCTCTCAAAGTCACCCTAGCTTTACAAATATTGTAAATAAAGGTATCCCCGCTGGATTTACCCACAACATAGACGACGGTGAACACAGGACAAAATGTAAAACATAGCATAATAACTGTGACAATCCGTCAAATATGTACTCAATGACTTTGCTGAAGTCAGAGCACCTGCAGGTAAGCCGTTAAGGGCATGACAGGGAAAAAGTAATACATGAGTCTGGTAAGCTCATACTGTATCCAAGTTTAAGAGTATACCATCATAGAGTACTACCCTCGGCCTGTCATCGCGCAAGCAAAGAGGGTAGCGTAGCTACCGACTGTAAAAGGGTCGATAACCAAACATGCAGTGCGTTGCAATATAATAGGATCATAACCTTTCTTTTTAAATGTTTTAATGTGTTTTATGAACAAATCATGAAAATAGATATGACCCCGAATTTTCCTTAGTTTGTAGATAACATTCCAATAAAATTCTGGTTGAGAAATGCCTTGTCGCAGTAACGTCCGTAGACTGCAATTATATTTACTAATGAGAGGTAAATTTCGATAATAAAATTTAGAAAAAGTTTTCCGAAGTTTGTGATATCTGTAACCTTGCTTAAGAAGTTTATCAGTCATACTAGTAACTGAATTACGTCTGTTAAAATCTTCAAGCAAAGAATAGGCTCGGGCAAACCTAATAAGTTGAGAAATATAAACCCCATAAGATGTAGAACGTGGCACATCTCCATCTAGAAAAGGATAATTAACAATTTTAAAATTAAAATCTTCTCTTTTATCGTATACTTTGGACGAAACTTTATCATTTGTAATTGAAAGATTCAAATCTAAAAATGAAGCATTAATGTCAGATTGATTTATGTCATAATTCTTAAATATTAATGAAAATATACACATGAAGCAGATTTTACTTGATCGATTGACTGGTTTGGGTGCTGTGATACGCTGGCACTTAATGGTTAATACATACTGCCAACAAACCATCAGAGAATGATTGCGATGATGACTTTGGCTAATCAGAAGTGCTACAACGTATACAAATGTATACATGCGTCATTCTGTTTAGAATTTGTTAGAACTAATATTCATGATGTCTATAGTTCTTGCATGAATATTCCATGAATAAAGTGTTAATCATTTAGACGAATCAAAATGTACATATAATTAACAATAATTATTGTAACATATCAGGTATATCACATTTTCGGTATGATAGGAGTTCAATTCAACAACCGTGACAGAGTAGAAAAGAATATGATGAACAAAACGAACGAAGTATTCAACTAAAACACGTAAACGTTTCGCCCATTAAGATACAAGTAGAAAGGAAAGCAATATTTGCCGTTTTATTCGTTTTTGTATTCTTTGAGAAGCAATAGAATACGAAGGTGACGTTCCACAGCCTAACCCACGGTACCCTCGCCGGTCTGACAAAATAGTGCAAATTACTGACCTGCATTCGATGGATACAAAGGGTGTTTAATAACATGGCATCCGGAACCAATCATGGTGTACTATATCTGACATGAAAAAGCTTCGTTACATAAACTTCGGCTTAGTATGTGCAAAAATTAACAAAACCGACAACTTATAGCAATGTGTAAGAAGGGCGCATGGATATACAAATAACAGTCACATGAAGAAATCACGTGATCATAACATGAATGAAAATACCTCAATGAATAAAGAAGCGCGAGTCGGATGACCTTATGCAAGCGAATGGTCAGTGTGATAATAAGCGTAGTGGGAAACGGCTGGAGTGTCAGCTGTATCAGTGTTAATGCCTTTCCTTATATATACGCAATTTAATGCCAAAACGAGCTTATTCGATATCAGATTGATACCATGCAAAGGATACTGCAGGTCTACAACGCTTTTTGATTGAAAATGTTTTCAAGATTGGAAATGTAGATGAATCGCAGATGACTGTATAGAGGCAACGTTAAGTTGGCTGAAAGTTCGCAGGTCGTTATGCAAAATATTTCGCAGTTCGTTATTCGAATAACGAACAACAGTATAGTTCATAGTTCGTTATTGGACTTACAGATAACGAAATGGTCATTAAAAGCTATAATTAGCAGTAATTATATATGCATTGTAGACATTGTGGAACCGATTCATCGTGGATGGTCGGGCCATTTTGCGGTTATTCATTCGAACACTGTAGACCCAAACCATAGCTTGATCAAATCTTATACAGTAGAACCCCTCAAATTCGACCACTTAATGAATATACATGGGTGTCTTTGTAACCCAGGTTTAGATCCCCTGTACCGTTACCAGCGCTTTATCTTGAAACAGACTATAGCATTGTTGAATTCCGAGTGCTATAGCCCGTTTCATTACTTATACTTATTTACCTGTATATGTCCATAGTTGGAAAGAGAGTGAACGGGCTTGAGAGTGTCTTATATATGCGTGCGAGGATAATGTGGTGACTTAAGTCACGTGACACGAGTTAAAACGTGCAACTTCTCCTTTAGCTCCCGCTCTCATTCTGGCTTAGGTTGCCATTTCTCAGTTCCACATTCGATAACGAAATAGTTCGCAGTTCAACTTCTAAATAACGAAATGGTCAAAGTAATTTATCAATATTCAATAATATTTTATACCCTGTATACCCCAGTCATAGTGAATTCAAAAATTTATATATTAGTTCCAGAGCCATTTCGCGGTTCGTTATTCGAATAACGAAATTATCAAAATAAGTTAAAAAAAAAAGAGCATAGATAATATTTTAGACACTGTAGACACCAGTCATAGTGAACTCAATTATTTATATATCAAATCTGGAGCCATTTCGCAGTTCTTTATTCGAATAACGAAATATTTAGCAGTTCAATCTCCGAATAACGAAATGACCATATTTAGTTATAAATGCGCAATGATGATATTTTGGACAAACTAGAACACAGTCATAGAGAAATCAATGTTATATATAAAAGCCGTCTGACAAGGGTCCACTCATGCTTATTGAATTATATATATCTGATTCTACAGTTTCAGCCCAGATAAAACACAGCCTGTGTTCATGTACCGTTTTAAAGATTCGGCTAATACATAGTCGGGATGTTATCGTTGCTTATATTCATATCAAACAGGGACCGGATTACAGTACAATGCAGGACAAAAAGGGCATCTATAAAAACTGCAGTATGATGCTTTCGGTCCAGACGAGCTTCTTGCACATTCGACAGTAATACCATGGTGCCTGGAGAGGTTCCAAACATATCAAGATAAAAGTCTAGAGACGGAAAAACTCAAATTAGTTTGGCGGGGTGTGAAGGCTTCGTCTCAGAAAAAATTCAAAATCTTAAAAAGCGGTTTCAAACATAAACATCAATATATTTAACGGTTGGTATATCAAAACTTCTTCAATTGAAGCTGAAGAACGAATCATAAATTTAATAAACAATTAAAACAATGGATGCTTACAGGCCTTTAGCGATCTTGCTTATGGTTGTTCTTGTCCAGTTCATGGATACAATAGGTAGTTTGGACTCTGTTCTATCTTTGGACAATCGTTTAGACGGAAAGGCACTGCTCGATATGGGAAACTATTTTAATAAACCGCTACTTACACTTCTTGGAAAAGTCGTGTTGAATAGCGAGAAAAACATCCAAAGGCTTTGTCGCTTACATCCATGTACGGAATGGGGATCGTGGTCAGAATGTCCTGTGGGTCCAGAATTTGGCATGGTGACCAGGTCACGTATGTGTAATGGAACAACTGACATATGCAAATTTGACAGTCAGACAAATTTTACAACCAATGAATCTAAAGTTTGTGAAGGTAAATGTCCTCCAAGCTACAACAGGATCATTGGATACTGTTTTAAGTTTTCTCAGACGGCATCGATACACGCGGACGCAGAAGCTGATTGTCAAAATGACGGCGGTCACATAGTGAACATCAACACAAAACATATATCTGACAGTGTGCATGCGTTTCTTAAGAATCAAAGTTATACAGCAACTATCTGGATTAACGGGAAGAGAACTAGCACCGGATCACCCTGGACTTTCACCTATGGTTCCGCTCCTGACTTTGATAATTGGAAACCAGGATAGCCATCAAACCATAGTGAAGAACTATGCAAGGCAGAAGAAGACCAACTAACGGCAAGAAAGTGGTACGACAGAGCATGCACAAATCAATACAAATTCATTTGTCACGTTGTTTAACTTCTTGTTCAATAAAACGCATTTTAATGTATTTGTAAACAGCGTAGACCCAGATCAGATGACTGCTGTAGGAGCCGTCTGATCAGAGTCTGTCCTGATTGCTTTTTTTCAATTTCTGGCATAGTCGAATATATTCGTGTGTATTAATCGTTTCGCTGCCAAACTCTATCGTCTGGTAACATTGTCGTCTGCTACAAATTTTCATTCGTTTGATTTTCTTCCTTTTTGTTTCAAAATCATAGTTACAGTAACAAACAGTTTGGATCCTGATGAGACGCCGAGTTACTCGGCGTCTTATCTGGATCCAAATTGTTTGCATAGGTAATCACGGCATTGGCAGCGAAAGGGTTAATATGACATTCGAAATGTTAAGAATCTTACCACCGAAATAAAAACTTAAAGAATGACATTGGTTAGATAACAATACAAACCATGAACTATACACTGCCTATATTTATAGTCCCGGGTTATTTTCACAGAATATATGTTGTAGCGGTGGTCACAGCGGAGTAAGTGTTATGATAAATGTATCCCACGGAGTTGATATTATGCATCATTGTTTTAGACTGTATATCTGAGAATACAGTAGAATCCCTCTAAATCGACCATAAAATGGAAATACAGTAGAACCCCTCTGATGCGACCACTTAATTAATAAACACTAAATAGGAGCTTTCTGTATTACTTTTGTCCTGCATTAAGGTACCGCCTGCATCTAACACCCATAATTATACCTCTGTTAGGTGGTCGTATTAGCGGGGGTTAACTGTACATGAATACCTTTACCTTTCCATGTTATATATTTATTGCAAATTCCAATACCTCCTGAACATTGATGGTAGAAAATAGTTACAATGAAATATGTAAGGTGGGACATGGTTGTCATTTTAGAAATTTAAGAAAATTTCATCAGCAAACATAGCAGACCTTTATCAGAAGGCTTCTTTACGAGCCGACTGATCTTGGTCTACTAAGTTTGCAAATGAGTTCAAATGCGTTTATATGATGGAACAAGTGGTCACTAAATACATGAAAGTAATATAGAAAACTCAAAGGAAATTTTGGATAACGTTTGTCCTGCATTTAAACTACCTATTTCTTCTATGACAACTTTATGGTGGCCGCAGTTGAGGGTTTTTACTTGATGTGCAGAATAACAAATGCCTGAAACAATGGCAATATGTTTCCTGTGCAATGTTAGTAATATATTTTGCCTATCGCAATATAAATTGTAAATTTCAAAATACAAATTATGTGGTGTTTGTCTGGACGCCTGATTTTGTGATTTTCTCTCGTGATGTGATTTTCTCTCGTGATGTCACTTTACGAGCTACACGAAGATTACGACACGAGTACATAACTTTCAAAGTCTTCACAATATGCAAAACTCTGTATGTAGCATTAACCAAAATGGTCTCTTCCTAAACCCTGATCTGGAGAAAGTTTCACATATTTTATTTCGGATTCGTTGAAAACAACTGACGCCGAGTGTCAAACAACTTAGATCCTGATTACAAGCCGAGTCATTCGACGAGCTCATCTAGGACCAAGCTGATTGCAACTGTCAGTCAGGTCGTGTTTAGTACCATAAGGGGTAAATAATATGGTATGCGCATTAAAGAACATACAGCTTATTTCAAACGTGTTTAACCCTTTCACCGCCGATGTCGCATAAATGCACCACGACAAATAGTGAAGTCCCGCATCAGACGCCGCCTTTTCAAGGCGGCGTCTGATCAGGGTCTTCACTATTTATCTCAAACTCTATTTCTATATTTGTGCTTTATTTCTTCGAGGTTTGCATTTATCTATCTTATGTCCTTATTTTACAGAGTGATTTAACAAAATTGGATTGCAGACGACAATTAGAAATTTGGCGCCGAAAGAATTGGTTTGGAAATTAATGTATATAGACGTAGAATAATTATGTGAATGGACTGTTTCTTCACCTGTATTATAATAAAACATCAAAGTATAACATATTGTCTTTGTTAAAATTCGAGGCAGATTGTCAATAACATGTATAATTGCATATATATGAAGCCATCGCTATCTGTTAAAAAACGCAGTTTGGTAGATCTGTAATTTTCTCCACTCTCCGGTTTAAATAATTTATTGTATTGCAAACAATGCAAACCCAGGCCAGCCACCACCTCTCCAACACGGTGACTGGTCAGGGTTCCAAGATATCAGAATACGGGTTAACTTGAATACCCAAGGACTACAGTAAAACCTCTCCGAACCAAAACTCTAGTAGAAAACATTTGTTATACTTTTACACAGGTTGTTGTTTAATGCAAGGTGAAAGTAATGGAGCTTTTGGCATGACTTTCACCCTACATTAAGCTGCCACCTGTCACCAAGACCGATGTTTATTCTACAGTTATCGTCCTCTCCGGCGTACCTTCAATGGCAAAGTACGGATGTCAACCGTTTACTTCACGAATATTCATAATGACGTAAGAGACAACGACTATATGAATATCTATTAGCTTAATGTCTGTAATGGCATTTAACTATGGCAAAAACTATCGAATCATATACAGTAAAACCTCTCTTAACCGGAATTCTAGGTGAGAATAATTTAGATACTTAACGGCCGGTGACTGCTTAATGCAAGGTGAAAGTCACGCAGAAAGCTCCTCTAGGAGCTTTCTGGATGACTTTCACATTGCATTAAGCTGTCACCTGTCTCAAAGACTGATATTTATACTCATTTGAACGTGCGGTTTAGAGAGGTTTTACTGTATATATTTTATTCCTTCATCAAACAGAACAGCACCTGATAAAACATTTCCTACATTAATGCCTGCTCTGAGTCTACCCTGTTTGAAAATGCACCCATTTGCGTTTTATTATGTAAATTGTTAACTACTACCCTACCGTTTGTGACTGGGAACAGCAAAAACAGTTATACATTGTATAAGGACTTATAGTTCTTACGTATACATTCGTGTCTCATTTTAGCGGTGAGCTATGGGCTTACTTCACTTATATATGAGAATGAGATATGATAAGAATATATCTCATGGTAGGCAATTGTGATCACTCACCCTCTGTTGTTCTTCTGACTGTTCTTCAAACAACACAACCCTACTGAAACAGCTGGTTTGAACTTTAGGTTGTCCACTACCAAATTTGTTCAAAAACACATTCAATATAGAATTCAAACGAAACACTGTTATAAACCATTGACCCATTTCGATTCAATCGGATTGATTATTTTGTGCAAATGAGAGAAAGATTGTTATTATCTCCCCTGCTTGTCTGTCTGTCTATTTTGTCTGTCTGTCTGCCTCTGTCTTTGTTTTTCGCTGTCCCTGTGTGGCATAATGAACAACTTAGTCTCTATACGTGTCTACATGTTTATTTCTTCGCAACGTGATCTATTTCTAACATACATGCCTATGTCTCTCCAAGTCTCTCTCTTCAACCCTCTCTCTCTCCAGTATATATATCCAATGCCTTGTAATGTCTAGACTTATATGACAGGTGTACTATCTCATGTGTATTCTTGACATATTGATAAATATATACATGTATACTCTACATGTATCATACAGTCCATAACCATTTAACCTTTATCCCGTAACATAAGTGTTATGTTACACACCTCTCTTCCTACAAACAGTACTTTTAATAAAAAAAAAGTGCTTGTACGTAACACCATATAGACCTAATCATGTAACACATAAATATTCTTGTTATTATTCTAACTTTAGTTTTTCTACACATAGTCTCTGCTATCACTTAATGTTCTTCTGAATGTACTTTTGAAAACAGTTCTCATATCCTTAGTAGTAATTTTATAAGGTCAACACAATTAACCATTAAAATCTGTTTAGATTTTCTTCTTGAACTTGCATGTTGTTATTATTCGTTGTATATTTGCGGCTGTTGATGTTCTTTAACACGTTTGGTATTCTGTACTTTGTCTTCCGAATAATGTCCAGGTGTAATTGTTGTGTAAACTCGATTACGTAATCGCTCATGTGTGTCCTTGACATCTATTACTCTGGTCAACTTCGTACTCCGTAATTTATGTCTACCTGTGATTATCATGGATACTAAAAGTTAGTTTAAACAGGTACTTCAGGTCGTTTTTCGGTTTTCGATGTGTACTGTGTGTTTTCCATGATTTCGCCTCCAGGCTTATTCGTATGTCACAGAAGACGTTGCTATGGTTGACAAAAGTTTGTATATGCATTACTATGTTGATTAGTCTTGTTGTTCTCCAGGCGATGTTTTTCGGCTTTGTCATTTCACCGGTAAACTCATAGAGATTTCGATCCGCTGCATGACATAAAACTAGATCAACACAGACTTTGTAATTAAGTTCTATATCAAATATGTTTAATACTTAAGTTGAAATTATATTTCGTAATCTATATAAAAAGTGTATTTCTCAACATTGAAGTTTGGCAACCATCGTAATAATTATGTCATTTTAATTATTTTATTATTGGTTTGAATATTTTATTTTTCTGAGGTGAAACTATATAGTTTGCAACTTGAACTCCTTAAGCATACATCTTATTTATATATATATTCTTCACTAAACGATTAATTATACAGTTTGTAACTTGAACTCCTTAAGCATACATCTTATGAACTCCTTAAGCATACATCTTATTTATATATATTTTCTTCACTAAACTATTTATTATTAAAGGCTTTGTTTGTAATATATTTTTTTATTTATAGGTTTTTCAATGTATTACAATTACCCCCCTATGTTAACATTATCTTACTTATTAAGATAATAATTGTCATCTTAAAGTGAACTGTCGGCGTCCACTACAAATTTTTCATACAACCCTTTTACCATACAATGTTTGTAATAGCAATAACATCAAATATAGTTCTTCATTAAAATCTATTTACAACACTTTACTCAAATAGCGCTTTATCTTATTTACACGGTCATGAGCAATTTCTCACTCATCACTGACTAAACCGCGACACGTCTGTCGGGTCTATCTTACGTTTATTACGTAACATTGTAAAGAGTACCTTTTTAAAGGTATACGCCTAGTTTATACTCTTTTACAAACAACAAAAATACTCTACTCTGTTTTTACAAACAATAAAGTACTATTCTCCGTACACGTTTCAATCATAAGACATTTTCGATACCCTCTTGTCTTATTTGAAAGTATTTGAGATCTAATTAAGGATCAATACGTTACTGCAATTAAGTCTACCTGACTTAAGCTCTTCTTACTGAAATGCAGTCTACACTGTTTCCGTTCCTGCTTTTAATTTTCCATATCACTATAATTACATGACAACAAGCTGCTGGAGGCATTATTTGTATCGGACAAGTTTGCACTTACTGCCTGACTAGAGCTATTTTCGTAAGCTACGGACATTTCTGTCTTTTGAATAGGATCTAACATATTCGAGTTTTCCTCGGGCCCTGAGGAGCTCGTCTGTGTTAGAGATCCACTTGAAATGTAATTATTTCCAGCTTTTCGTAAGCGTATGGCTAGATCTTTTAACGGAATATTATCTTCAGATGCCGAATTTGATCTGACAGTTTTATGTCTCTTGATTATTCGTTTCTTCATTTGCCGCCTACCCCTGTTTAATCCACTAGATACCCCCTCATTAGGCTCACTATCTTCATCATAACTATTATCTTCATCACTAGAAGTTTCTTGTGGAGGCAATACATATCTACAAGCTCTGATTGAACGCTGACCTACTATTTGATTATCTGGTAAAGGCCAATCGGCGACATTTGCTTTTCTAACCTGGTCTACATTGCATTTTATAACTCTGTTATCAAGTTGGTTCTTTATTAACAACGACCTGTCACTCAATATTTCCATTATTCTCCAGTACGCCACCCATTTCGGTTGTAATTTACTCTTTTTATTAAAGTTTTTGTAGTAAACAGTATCATTCACTTCGAATTGTACCTCTTGTCTATTATTATTTATTCGCTGATTTCGCTTTTTACGAGCGGCTTTTAGATTTTGATATACTTGACGGTAAATTTCATTGTTTCTAAACATTAAATGTTTGCTGAAGTCGTCCCCATAATAAGGAAGCCTTGTTCCAAGAAGATTATCAATAGGCAGTATAACATCACGGCCAAAAACCATGAAAAACGGACTGTGCTTTGCACTTTCAGTAACATTAAATCTAAGACCTGCAACCGCCTGGTTCAAGATTAAGTCCCAATCTGTGATATTGTTCTGGATTAGTTTAATCAGAATGGAATTGAGCGTCGCATGACTGTGTTCGCATCTGCCATTTGCCTGAGGGTGGTAACTGCTGGTAGTCACATGCTGGACTCCTAATTCTGACATTGTCTCTCTAAACATTCTTGAGGTGAAATTAGAACCATTATCTGTTATTATTCTTAATACCGCGCCATATCGGAAGAAAATGTTTTCAAAGAAAGTATGTAACATCGATTCAGTTGAAATGTCTGACAGAGGGATTACCTCGACCCAATTAGTTAGTTCACAAACATAACTAATTATATACTTATTACCGCTAGGTGTTAGTGTGAACGGTCCTTGTATATCTACGCTGATTATACTCATCGGATATTTTGGAATTTCTGGCTCTTTCAGAGGTGCTCGAATAGCTTTGAGATTAACTGTCTGACAAGGCACACATTGTTGAACATATTCATATAGATTCTTATACATATTAGGCCAATAATAGAACCGCTTGATTGTAGCATATGACCGACTAATTCCTGCATGTGACAGTTCATGATACCCTGGCATTACGGCTTCCCTAAGATGGCTAGGTACATATACGCGTAATAGTGGATCCTCATCTGCATTTGAAATAAAATAAAGTATGTTGTCTTTGATTAGAAATTTTCGACTTTCCTTATCTGAAATTTCATTATGTTTTAATTTGGTTTTAAATTTTTTCAACTCTGCATCTTTAATTTGTTCCAAGCTCATGTCTAGTGTCTTGAGGCTATTTGGCTTGTCTAACTCGGGATAGCTTAACTGGTTTTTTGCATCGGCCATTTCTTTGGGGTCAAAACATGTATTGTTTATCGCCCCTATTAATTTGTGGTCTACGCCGTTGTCGTCATGACAACTGTCCTGACAACTGTCATCGCTGACTGAATTTGTACCCTTAATATTCCTTGAAAGCATGTCGGCTACAACATTAGCGACCCCTGGAATATATTCTATTGTGCAGTCATAGCATGATATTTCTAGTGCATATCTCTCCAATAGTTTGTTGTCGAATTTTGATTTTAGTAGATAAATCAACCGACGGTGATCAGTTCTGATTTTAAACTTTGCTCCACTTAAGTAACAATCTAACTTCTTCAGCGCAAAACTAATAGCAAGTGTTTCTTTTAAAATAGTACTGTATTTTATTTGCGATTTGTTTAACTTTTGGCTTATAAAGTGAATTGGGACCTCCTCCTCAACTTTACCTGTTTTTGATTGTGCTAATACGGCTCCTAAAGCGAAATTTGAACTGTCCGTGTATAAAATGTATTCTGCATTGATATCAGGATGTGATAATGTGGGTAATAATTGTAGCTGACGTATGATTTTGTTAAAACTGGTCTCACATTCATTTGACCACTCAAACGGTACACTTTTCTGTGTTAGCCGCGTTAAAGGTAAAGCTATCTCAGCGTAGTTTGGAATGAATTTTCTATCATATCCCGACATTCCAAGAAATGACCTAACTCCTTTTACATTTTTCGGAATTTGAAAGTCTTTCAAAGCTTCCACCTTTTTCGGATCTGGTCTAATTCCTTCCTCTGATATTATGTGTCCTAGGTATGTAGTACTGGTTTTTATAAAGTGACACTTCTTAAGTTTTAATTTAAGATTATTTTGCTTCAGTCTATCAAAAACTAGTTGTATGTGCTTTAGATGATCTTCTAATGTGGAACTGAATATCAGAATATCATCGAGATAAGCTACACTACAGGCTTCTAAGCCTTCTAAAATCTGCAAAATTACATGTGCAAATGTCCCTGCGGCTAGGTTTATTCCCATAGCTAATCTATTGAATTCAAAAAGCCCGAGATTACTGGTAGTAAACGCAGTTTTTGATTTACTGTTTTCATCCAATTCTATTTGGTGATATCCCTGACTTAAATCTAGTGTCGTAAAATATTTAGCTCCATTTAGTAAGCTTAAAATATCATCAATCTGTGGTAAAGGAAAACTAGTGGGTTGGATTATCCTGTTTATTGCTCTGAAGTCAATACATAACCTTTTTGAACCATCTGGTTTTGAAACTAGTAAACAGGGGGAACTCCAAGGACTACTACTCTTTCTAATAATATCAGCCTCTAACATTTTATCAAGCTTTTCTTTCAGTACTTGTCTCTGCACAAACGGCATTCTATAAGGTCTCTGCTTAATTGGTAAATGATCGCCTGTAGGAATGTTGACTTTAACATTCGGAACTTTACCTATATCATATTCAGACTTCGAGAATATCTCTTCGTTTTTCTGTATGAGCTGTTGTACTTTTGCATAATGTTGCTTTGTTGTATTTATATCAGACAGACTATTTAAATTCGGGTTGTGAATAGTTAAACACTTTTCATTTTCCTTATTGAAAACCGACTCTATCATATTCTCCTGATTAGATTTAACCTTGGCGATTATGCAGCCTCTTTTTAATTTAATTGTTTTGCCTGACTCATTTGCGATAATTATCGGAACAATTCTATTTTTTATGCCCCCCAGATCAAATCTGGGGGGCATATTGTTTTTGCCCTGTCTGTCTGTTTGTCTGTTTGTTTGTCAGCAACTTTAACATTGGTCATAACTTTTGAGCCATTTCAGATAGAGACTTGATATTTGGTATGCATATGTATCTCATTAAGCCGCACATTATGAGGGGTGACATGTCAAGGTCAAGGTCATCCTTCAAGGTCAGAGGTCAAATATATGGGTCAAATCACCGACTTTAACATTGGCCATAACTTTTAGACCAGTAGAGATAGAGATTTGATATTTGGCATGCTTGTGTATCTCATGAAGCCGCACATTTTGAGGGGTGACATGTCAAGGTCAAGGTCATCCTTCAGGGTCAAAGGTCAAATTGTCTGTTTATTGTCTGTAACTTTAACGCAACCTTAACATTGGTCATAACATTTGAGCCAGTACAGATAGAGACTTGATATTTGGTATGCATATGTATCTCATAAAGCCGCACATTTTGAGGGGTGACATGTCAAGGTCAAGGTCATCCTTCAAGGTCAGAGGTCAAATATATGGGTCAAATCACCGACTTTAACATTGGCCATAACTTTTGGACCAGTAGAGATAGAGACTTGATATTTGGCATGCATTTGTATCTCATGAAGCTGCACATTTTGAGGGGTGAAATATCAAGGTCAAGGTCATCTTTCAGGGTCAAAGGTCAAATTGTCTGTAAGTTTAACATTGGTCATAACGTTTGAGCCAGTATAGCTAGTGACTTGATATTTGGCGTGCATATGTATCTCATAAAGCCGCAGATTTTGAGTAGTGACATGTCAAGGTCAAGGTCATCTTTAAAGGTCAGAGGTCAAACACATGGGTCAAATTACTGACTTTAACGTTGGTCATAACTTTTAAGCAAGTACAGATAGAGACTTGATATTTGGCATGCAAATGTATCTCATAAGGCCGCACATTTTGAGGGGTGACATGTCAAGGTCAAGGTCATCCTCAAAGGGCAGAGGTCAAACATGGGTCAAATCACTGACTTTAACATTGGCCATAACTTTTGAACCAGTACAGATAGAGACTTGATATGTGGCATGCTTGTGTATCTCATGAAGCTGCACAGTGTGAGGGGTGAAATGTCAAGGTCATCCTTCAGGGTCAAAGGTCACCAGCTTCAAATTGGCCATAACTTTTGAACCATTAGAGATAAAGTCTTGATATTTGGTATGCATGTGTATCTCATGAAGCTGCACATTTTGGGGGTGACATTTAAAGGTCAAGGTCATCTTTCAGGGTCAAAGGTCACCGGCTATAACATTTGCCATAACTTTTGAACCAGTAGAGATACAGACTTGATAGTTGGTATATGTGTGTTTCTCATTTGGCTGCACAGTTTTAGGGGAACATGTCAAGGTCAAGGTCATCCTTCATGGTCAAAGGTCACCAACTTTAACATTGGTCATAACTGTTGAACCAGTAGAGATACAGACTTGATATGTGATATGCATGTGCACCCCATGAAGCTGCACAGTTTGAGGGGTGACATGTCAAGATCAAGGTCATCCTTTAGGGTCAAATATCATATCGAGGGGGCATAGTGTTTCACAAACACATCTTGTTCTTAAATGTACCAAAGCGGGAGCTATTTGTAAGTTAGGTTCTTCTGAAATATACCCTGTTTCCATTGAACAAACTTCATAGTCACAATTATTTTCTATACTAGGATTAGCTTTAAGTTTTCCTTGAACTTGATTTATAGTTTGTGGTTTGAGAATTGTAGTCTTATTTAGTCTAATTATTGATGCTATACACCTGTCATCTTCTAACGGAACATATTCATCTTTAATTCTAATACAGTTTAGATCAAAATAAATTCTACAGCTATTTGCAGCTAAAAAATCTCTTCCTATAATACAATTTCTGTTTAGGTTATTGACAATTACAAACGTGTGGTCTAAACATAGCTTGCTTACTTTAATTTTCAAATTCGCACACCCTACAACCTGTAAATTATCACCTGAAGCCGACTCTAGTGTCATGTGTGTTTTAGACAGTGGTATGTTAGGCTTAATTGAATCAAAAATTATTTTATGTAATACACTCACGGAGGCTCCTGTATCTATCAAACTTCTAACCTGTTTGTTTCCTATTTTGATTAGGCAGGAATTTGGTATATCCTTATTTGCAGTAACATTAAATGATCCTACATTATTTTGTTTCCGAGCACCGATCTCGTTATGACGGAAACGTCCGAGTTTTCCGAATGTCTACTTTTCGGCCTGTTCATCAACTGTCTGAACTGTTTACACTCAAAACCAACATCGTTTTTTGACCCTACGCGCATGCGTATATTCTTTGTTTACGTGTACCGTTTCCGATTTGACATTATTGATTGACAAGTTTCTTTTCTCTCGTTTCCGTTTCCGTTTATATTGTACAATCTCTCTTTTGCTAACTTTTCCCCTAGATCTTAATCTATTTTTTTCTCCGATATTCTGTTCGCTTACAGCTATTTCTATTGCATTTTGAAAACTTATAGGATTCTTCCTTATCAAATATTCCCTAATTTCCCCCATCAATTAACCCCTCTGTGAAAACCAAATGAATTGCTGTTCAATTACTTCTGTATTTTGCTCAAAATTTTCATAAGCACTTTTTGCCAAAACTTGTATTCTCTCTGCAAAAATCTGTACATTTTCACCTCTTTGTTGTTTAATATTGCTTAGTAGTGAAAAATTATGATATCTATCTGTTACTTCTCCAAAAAGATTTTCCAACTCATTTTTCAACTGTTGCCAACTTAAATATTGATTACTTTGTAAACGTTTTTGTATGAATTCTGAAACAATCCCTGTACTGGATCTTAAAGCAATTAAATTTTTCTTTGTTTCTGAAATATTGTTAACTAACACAAATTTGTCTATATTTTTTATCCATGATTCAAATTCTTTAGTTTTTCCATCAAAAGTGAAGTTTACATTTTGTGCTGATACATTTTCTAACTGATTTGCTAAACTTTCCAAAGTCTGAGTCAATCCAATTTCAATCATTATTACAGATCAAAACAACACCACAAGCCACAAAGTGAAATGACTTACCCGTACTCCGACATTTTTCCGCGACGGATCCAGAATCCTTGGTCACGTGGCACCATAAACGCCCGTGTGGCGTAATGAACAACTTAGTCTCTATACGTTTCTACATGTTTATTTCTTCGCAACGTGATCTATTTCTAACATACATGCCTATGTCTCTCCAAGTCTCTCTCTTCAAACCTCTCTCTCTCCAGTATATATACCCAATGCCTTGTAATGTCTAGACTTATATGACAGGTGTACTATCTCGTGTATTCTTGACACATTGATAAATATATACATGTATACTCTACATGTATCATACAGTCCATAACCATTTAACCTTTAGCCCGTAACATAAGTGTTATGTTACACCCTGTCAGTGTGTCTCCTTGTCTGATTGTCCGTCTGTATGTATGTAAAGTAAAGTACCTATAGTTGTAGTCTGCTTTCAGCGGACTGTGCATTTAATCTACTGGACATACAGCCATTTGCATACAATATTGAGCACTTTTAAGAGATTCTTAGTCAAACTATTATGAGAGTTAAAAGAAAATATCGACTATTTATCAATTGATCTTTGCTTCATGGCTTGATTCTTATCGTAAACGCGGTGGCTTATGTTAAAAAAGTGATAAATTAACAGAAAGTATCGTCTTAGCCGCAGTGGCACAGTAGGTTCGCCGGAAGACTCTTGTTTTATAAATCACTTTTGTATCACCCGGCAAAGGTTCGAATCCACCAATAGCCATTTTTTTCTTTTCTTTAGTAGTATGTTCTCTTATTTGTATTATCCTATTGATGTCATTCCGTCAACAAATGCATATTTACATAAAATTAAAAAAGTCCGTCCCCTGGTTTTAGAATTATTACGCCTTAAAATTAGAAACGTCTACTAGCCAAATAAACCTTCAATAACATGTATCATTGCATATATATGAAGCCATCGCTATCTGTTAAAAAAACGCAGTTTGGTAGATCTGTTATTTTCTCCACTCTCCGGTTAAAATAATTTATTGTATTGCAAACAATGCAGACCCAGGCCAGCCACCACCTCTCCAACACGGTGACTGGTCAGGGTTCCAAGATATCAGAATACGGGTTAACTTGAATACCCAAGGACTACAGTAAAACCTCTCCGAACCAAAACTCTAGTAGAAAGAATTTGTTATACTTTTACACAGGTTGTTGTTTAATGCAAGGTGAAAGTAATGGAGCTTTTGGCATGACTTTCACCCTACATTAAGCTGCCACCTGTCACCAAGACCGATGTTTATTCTACAGTTAACGTCCTCTCCGGGTGTACCTTCAATGGCAAAGTACGGATGTCAACCGTTTACTTCAAGAATATTCATAATGACGTAAGAGACAACGACTATATGAATATCTATTAGCTTAATGTCTGTAATGACATTTAAGTATGGCAAAAACTATCGAATCAGATACAGTAAACCCTCTCTTAACCGGAATTCTAGTTGAGAATAATTTAGATACTTATAGGCAAGTGACTGCTTAATGCAAGTTGAAAGTCACGCAGAACGCTTCTGTAGGAGCTTTCTGGATGACTTTCACATTGCATTAAGCTGTCACCTGTCTCAAACACTGATATTTATACTCATTTGAACGTGCGGTTTAGAGAGGTTTTACTGTATATATTTTATTCCTTCATCAAACAGAACAGCACCTGATAAGACATCTTCTACATTAATGCCTGCTCTGAGTCTACCCTGTTTGAAAATGCACCCATATGCGTTTTATTATGTAAATTGTTAACTACTACCCTACTTTTTGTGACTGGGAACAGCAAAAACAGTTACACATTGTATAAGGACTTATAGTTCTTACGTATACATTCATGTCTCATTTTAGCGGTGAGCTATGGTCTTACTTCACTTGTATATGATAATGAGATATGATAGGAATATATCTCATGGTAGGCAATTGTGATCACTCACCCTCTGTTGTTCTTCTGACTGTTCTTCAAACGACACAACCCTACTGAAACAGCTGGTTTGAACTTTAGGTTGTCCTCTACCAAATTTGTTCAAAAACACATTCAATATAGAATTAAAACGAAATACTGTTATAAACCATTGACCCATTTCGATTCAATCGCATTGATTATTTTGTGCAAATGAGAGAAAGATTGTTATTATCTCCCCTGCTTGTCTGTCTGTCTATTTTGTCTGTCTGTCTGCCTCTGTCTTTGTTTGTTGCTGTCCCTGTCAGTGTGTCTCCTTGTCTGACTGTCCGTCTGTATGTATGTAAAGTAAAGTACCTATAGTTGTAGTCTGCTTTCAGCGGACTGTGCATTTAATCTACTGGACATAGAGCCATTCGCATACAATATTGAGCATTTTTAAGAGATTCTTAGTCAAACTATTATGAGAGTTAAAAGAAAATATCGACTATTTATCAATTGATCTTTGCTTCATGGCTTGATTCTTATCGTAAACGCGGTGGCTTAGGTTAAAAAAGTGATAAATTAACAGAAAGTATCGTCTTAGCCGCTGTGGCGCGGTAGGTTAGCCGGAAGAATCTTGTTTTATAAATCACTTTTGTATCACCTGGCAAGGGTTCGAATCCACCAATAGCCATTTTTTTCTTTTCTTTAGTAGTATATTTCTCTTATTTGTATTATTCTATTGATGTCATTCCGTCAACAAATGCATATTTACATAAAATTAAAAAAGTCCGTCCCCTGGTTTTAGAATTATTACGCCTTAAACGTAGAAACGTCTACTAGTCAAATAAACCTTCTACCACCGGAAGTAACCTAATGAACCTAACTTTATCTGCATCCCCTTTATTACGTCTCTAGAGAAGCCTGGTGACTGGATAAAACGCATTTTCACGCCTCTGCAAACGAGTAGACCCTGGAGGAGTCGTCTGATCAGGAACTGCTCTGTTGGCTTATTGGACTTTATAGATATGATTCTATAGTTTCAGTCAAGGTAAAACAAATCCTGTGTTCATGTACCATTATAAAGATTCGCGTATACATATCCGTGATGTTATTATTGCTTATATTCATAGTAAACAGGGGATGGGTCAAACTTCTAGATATCGTCTGCAATCATTCGTTAAATTAATTAAATGAGATGAATACAAATTTCAAAGGAATAGAGCACATATATAGAAATAGAGATTGAGACAAAAAGTGAAGTCCCTGATCAGACGCCGCCTTGAAAAGGCGGCGTCTGATCTGGGACTGCACTATTTGTCGTGGTGCATTTATGCGACATCGGCGTTGAAATGGTTAACAGGGAATGGGTCAAAGACCGGTGGTGGCTTTCAGTATAATGCAGGACAAAAGTTATGCAGCAGGGCAAAGTTATGCAGAAAGCTTCTGCAGGTCCTTCCTGCATTAGTCCATCGTTAAGCAACCACGTGATTTTATAGAAACGATTCATATAATGGTCATTTTAGATGATGTGCTACTGTTTGTGTTGTTAAATTACAGTTCAGTAGAACCTCGCTAATGTGACCACTTAATGAATAATCATGTGTGTCTCTATAAGCAGGTGGTTCCTTAATGCAGGACAAAAGTAATGCAGAAAGCTCCTGCATTACTTTTGTTCTGCATTAAGCTACCACCTGTATATAGCATCCATAATTATACCTGTGTAAGGTGGTCGCATTAGCGGGGTTTTGCTGTATAAGGCATTCGCACCAGACGAGCTTCTTGCACATAAGTCTGTAGAAGTTACAAACATGCCAAGATAACAATTTACAGATCGTATAACACATAGATTTGGCATGGCAAGAAAGGTTTCGTCTCAGAAAAAAATACAATATTTTGAATAGCAGTTTCGAGCGCAAACATCAGTACATTTAACGGTTGGTACATCAAAACATCTTCAATTTTAAAAGCTGAAGGACGAAATATAAATTTGATAACCAATTAAAAAAAATGGATACTTGCAGGCCTTTGGCGATCTTGCTTATAATTGTTCTTGTCCAGTTCATGGATACAATAGGTAGTTTGGACTCTGATCTATCTTTGGACAATCGTTTAGACGGAAAGGCTCTGCTCGATATGGGAACAGATTTTAATAAACCGCTACTTAAGCTTTTTGGAAAAGTCGTGTTGAATAGCGAGAAAAACATCAAAAGGCTGTGTCGCTTACATCCATGTACGGAATGGGGATTGTGGTCAGAATGCCCTGTGGGTCCGGAATTTGGCATAGTGACCAGGTCACGTGTGTGTAATGGAACAACAGACATATGCAAGTTTGACAGTCAGACACATTTTACAACTAATGAATCTAAAGTGTGTGAAGGTAAATGTCCTCCAGGCTACAACAGGATCAACGGATACTGTCTAAAGTTTTCTCAGACGACAATGAAGCAAACAGACGCAGAAGCTGATTGTCAAAAGGAAGGTGGTCACATTGTCAACATCAACACAAAACACATATCTGACAGTGTGCATGCGTTTCTTAAGAATCAAAGTTATACGGGTACTATCTGGATTAACGGGAAACAGACCCATCTCGGATCACCCTGGACGTTTACCTACGGTTCCGCTCCTAATTTTGCTAATTGGAATCCAGGAGAGCCATCAGACAGGGTGGACGAACTATGCAAGGTAGACGAATTAACGCCTAGAGTGTGGTGCGATAGAGAATGCGCAAAACTTAACATGTTCGTGTGTCACGTTGCGTAACTTCTTGTTCCACAAATACGAATTTTTAACACTTTTGTAAACAGTGTAGATCCATATCAGACGGCTGCTGTCGGAACCGACGGATTAGAGTCTGCTCTGTTTGCTTGTGGTTTTACAGTTTCTGACATGACCAAATATTGTCGTGTTCATATGCCATTGTAAAAGTTAAGCTGATTAATCTTCACACGGACATACATTCATACAGGGAAGAATGAGTTATATAGCAATACGAAGGATGAATTATACAATAACTGGGTTATGTATACCTTGTAGCGGAGGATAGAGGTAACGATCGCTTGAAGAAGGAAATATATAGATTTAAAACTGTTTAACAAGAATAGTGTTGTTTTATCCCGCTATTCGCGACTTGACTCACACTTGCCAACTGATTATATCTCACCAGGATCCATTCTCTTAGATACTCACTCAATAGTTTCTAGTTGCACCACATATAAATTTGAGCAGGTATAATTTTGTCACAATAGGGTACATGTATATCACACGGAGTTGCAATTATGTACAGTAAACTCCTTCTAATACGACTACAATAAACAGTTCTATAGAATCGTAGAGTCGGATGATGGCTTAATGCACAACAAAACGTGTGCAGAAAGTTTCTACGTGTATTCCAAATTTCAATACCTACTGTATATTCATTGAAAACAATAGTTACAACGAAATATGGAAGGTAGAACAGTGTAGCTATTTTAGAAGGTAAAGGAACATCCTTCAAATTCCATTACCAAACTGAGCTAACCCTGATCAGACGGCTCCTATAATAGCCGTCTCATATGGATCTACTCAAATGCGTGAAAACATGTTTATATTAAGGAAATGGTTAAACATCCACCTGCCTCTAAAGAAGACAATGTATATTCATTAAGGGGTCGCTTTAGAGGGGTTCTGCTCTATTATTGTTTTAGAATATTTGAGGATACAGTAGTGTCTCTGTAAAGCAACCAAAACATTGAAATACATAGATACCTTTAACAACAAGTTGTTAGTAACAAAAGTAATGCAAACAAGAAACCTTCTGCTTAACCTTTAACCTTTATCGTGCTCTTAACTGCCTGATGCTTCTTTGATCTAAACTTAAACATCTTTATGGAGGTCGCATTAGAGGGAGTTTACTTTATATGCAGATTAACAAACATCTGAGACTTTGGAAATATATTTCCTGTACAATGTTAGTAAGCTTTCTTACCTATTGCTATATACAGTGTACAATTCAAAGTTAAATGTTCTGTTGTTGTTGTGGGGTTTGGGGTTTTTTGTTTTTGTTTTATTATTATTATTTCATTGTTTGTTATGTCTAGACATCAGATTGTGTGACTTTTTCTCTTGATGCTATTTTACGAACTATTTCGCAGATCACATGTAAACATTTTCCACTGTGTTCACAATATGCTAAGCTCAGTATGTAGCATTAGACAAAAAACTTTAACTTAAACTGTTGTATGAAAAGAGGTTGACACATTAGAGTTCAGGTTCGTTGAAAAACATTGATGCCTGGTGCCAAACAACTTAGATCCACATTAGAAGCCGAGTTATACGACGAGCTCATCTAGAACCAAGATGTTTGCAAACATCAGTGAGGCCACGCTTAGCATGATACAGGCGTAATTTGGTTCGTGCGATGCGTAAACAAATATCAGCGAGGCTGCGCTTAGCATGAGCAGGCGTAATTTGGTTTGTGCGATGCGTAAACAAATATCAGTGAGGTCTCGCTTAGTATGATCAGGCGTAATTTGGTTTGTGCGATGCGTAAACATATCAGTGAGGCCGCGCTTAGCATGATAAGCGATGATGTGGTTTGTGCAATGAGAAACTGGCTATTCGACGAGCTCATCCAGAACCAAGCTGTTTGCAAAAAAACAGTCAGATCGTGTTTAGCATGATAAGGGGTACATAATATGGTTTGTAAAATTATAACAAACAGCTTATTTCAAACATGCTTAATGCAGTATGTCATGTACGAACGAATTGATTTGTAAATAAATGTATATAGACGAAGAACAATTATGTTACTGGACTATTTCTTCACATGTGTTATAATAAAAACACCATTGTATAACATATTGTCTTTGTTCAAATTCGAGGCACTAAATTGTGTTAATTAGTTGGTATTTATGGCAGGTGGCTGCTTAAAGCAAGATGAAAGTAAAACAGAACGCTTCTGTTTTACTTTCACCTTCCTTTAAGCAACCACCTGCCTTTAACACAAAGTAGTTGATGTAATTTAGTGGCCATTATAGAGAGGTTTTACTGTATGTATCATGCTTAAAGCAAGGTGAAAGTTACACAGAACGTTCCTATATGTAATTTAGTGTCCGTTATAGAGAGGTTTTACTGTAAAGGTCTAAACTGTTACATTTAGAACATATCCATTTCTCTCGAAGTAGCTTAAATTGAAGACTTTTGAGAAGGATTTGTTTTGTTTACTTGTGAACTTGTATAAATCTGAGACTACAGGTTTTGTCTAAACCACAAACTCCCTTGCAAATATCACCATATGAAAACTCGCGGTCTATTTATGAAGTCATCAATTCATGTCATAACCTGTCATTAGTGCAAAAGGTTAAGACTGATACTCATAGCTTATTTACGTGTTTAGATTATTGAGAGTTTACAGTTAGCATTTCTAATACCCGATCCTGGGTTAAGCCTAATTTATCGCACCAACACACAATCTCAACCATTTTCCTCATACAGGAAAACCCCGCTAATGCGACCACCTAAAAGAGGTTAATTCGGGGCGCTAGATGCAAATGGTAGCTTAATGCAGGACAAAAGTAATGCAGAAAGGTCCTGCATTAATTTTATCCTGCATTAAGCAACCAACTGCTTAAAAAGACAAACACGTTTATTTATTAAGTGGTCGCATTATATTTTTACGCATTCACAAACAGAGTAGATCCAGATTAGACGGCTGATCAGGATATGGTGCTTGCTTTTGACATGATATAAGTCTGATTCTGCAGTTTTTGTCGATGTATTGAGCTAATACATATTCAAGTTGTCAATTATTTCTTACATGAATACAGAACATGGACAGGGCTAAGGGCAGACTGTTGCTCAATGTAAGACTATACGGTTACACAGTGTATGGAGATAGGGAGAAGTCCGTAGTATTTGAAATAGACCAACTTTTATCTACCAAATGTCTGAAAAGTCTACAGCAGTTTCTGTACTTTAGTGCTTGTCTAACCCTTTCTCTGTTCAATATTCATGTAAGAAATACAGTAAAACCCCGCTAATGCGACCACTTAATAAACAGCCATTTAAAGCAGGTGGCTGCTTAATGCAGGACGAAAGTCCTGCATTAAGCTTCCACCTGCCTCTGTCACCCAGAATTATGCCCCTTTTTGGTGGTCGCATTTGCGGGGCTTTACTGTAATGCAATAATGAATATGTTTTTGGTGGTCGCATTAGCGGGGTTTTACTGTATCGCAATAATGAATATTTTTGCCAAATGTTTATCGTGTTAACTTTTCAAGATTTTTGTGCGTTGACAAAAACTGTAGAATCAGTTCTATATCATATCGATAGGAGCCTTCTGATCTTGGTCTACTCTATTTGCATATGCGTTAAAAATGCGTTTATATTAGGGAAACAGTCAAGTTGAGTTAACCCTTTAACCCATTACCTCATAGGCTATATTTAGATACAACCTCTTTGATTAAATCTACCGAAAATGAGCATGAACTAGAGAAAATGCTCTATTTATCACAATGGTTTCACGAAGTGTCTTTTGGAGAGTCGTCAAAAGTCGTCAATATGAGGGAATGGGTTAATGTATAACTCTATTGTTTTCTTTAAAATATCTATAAGCATTTGCTTAACTTGTCTTCAAAGCAAAGATAATATTTTAGACACTGTAGACGCCAGTCATAGTGAACTCAATTATTTATATATCAAATCTGGAGCCATTTCGCTGTTCGTTATTCGAATAAAGAAATATTTAGCAGTTCAACCTCCGAATAACGAAATGGCCACATTTAGTTATAAATGCGCAATGATGACATTTTGGACAAACTAGAACACAGTCATAGAGTAATCAATGTTATATATAAAATACGGAGCAATTTTGCAGTTCGTTATTCGAATAACGAACTATATCACAGTTCAACCTGCGAATAACGAAATGGCCAAATTAAGTTATAAAGACACAGTGATGTTAGTTTAGACACACTAGACCTCAGTCATGGTGGAATCAATGATTTATGTATATAATCCGGGGCCATTTTGCATTTCGTTGTTCGAATAACGAACTACGAAATGGCGCCTTTGAATCCACTATGACTGGGGTTTAGTGTATCTTAAATATTATCATTGCGCATTTAAAGCTGATTTTGGCCATTTTGTTATTCGGAGGTTGAACTGCGAAATGTTTCGTTATTCGAATAACGAACTGCGAAATGGTCCCGGATTTACTTCGTACGCCAGAAATTATCGCAAGTTCCATAATATGACGATCGCAACTACACGTTGAGCAAATTGTTTGACACGCCAATTAACTAGTTCTCTTACAATGGTCCAAACTGTTTGAAACAATAATCATGGATGTAGAAACAGAGAGGAAGAAGTTTGTCAAAGCAAGTTACAAGTTGAAGAAAACGACACTATTTGTAAACGTTAATATAAGGCAGAAACTTCATCATTTGCCGTATGAATAATTATGCAAGACGTACTGATATAATAATATTAATTAGATGATTTTTTTAAAATGGCATATGATTTAGGTCTATGTTATTCCATAAGCAAACAGACCAGACCCTGGTCAGACGGCTCCAAGAGGGGCCGTCTGGGTCCATGCTTATAAAACTTTTAGTTGAGTCTGAGTTCGTTCTCAAGTTTTAGATTGGTCAGATTTGAGCCTTTGGTTCAAATCTGACCAATCAAAAGCTTGAGAACTCAAATCTGACAAATCAAAAGCTTGAGACCCAGATCTGGGCCTACTGCCTTTGCAATAGCGTGAAAGGGTGGCTGTATATGGTAAAGGGTTGATTAGACCATCGGACAATATCAGAAACTATATATTATGTATCTTTAGAGGTACATCTAATATATAATAAGAGTTGCAAGTTACCTGGCCGAAGACTGATGTTAAGTATAAGGATAAGTATTTTGATTCCTCTGTATTGTTAAAGTATAAATACGCTGTCAGAGTAGATCGTGACATGGCAGTTAGGCGTTGATGTGTAATGTGTACAACACAACGTCCGACGTCCATAAACATTTCGATTATACATAATACATTGGTATACCAGGAGACAAATATGTGATCATGTGGAATAACTCATCAGTTTTCTTCAGCAGTATTCCTCAATGCGCCGATGTTTATACATGTATACAAATAACACTAATCAACAGTGTGAAGCTATGAGCTGGTGTTGTCTTCATTAACCAACTTCCTTGATGCATATACTATTTGTTGAACCGGGCGTGCAGCAAACATATATTAAGCTGTTTGAATAAAAGTGTACATATGTAAATATGTGTTTATTTGATACAAGAATAAATAGTATTAAAATTTAGAAAATTAAACAGCTTTTATAATATTAAATATTAATATATACATTTGTATTGATAAGCTTTAACATATATAAATAAATAAATAAAAGAGGTTTGGTAAAGCAATGCCTAAATACACTGACAAACACTAGAGCTGTGCAAAGACTAGGGTCCTACAAAGAAAGTAAATTACCCCCTTTACGTGCCTACACTTGACAAATTGTCAGTAGTTGATTCGGTGATGTAAATAAAGAGGTCATTATACATTGTTCAGTCCCGTACTAAAATCTATTGGACTCGTACACAGACATGAAAAGCTAAATACAGTAAAACCTCTCTATAAAGGCCACTAAATTACATCAAGTATCTTGTGTTAAAGGCAGGTGGTTCCATAAAGCAAGGTGAAAGTAAAACAGAACGCTCGTATAGAAGCGTTCTGTTTTACTTTCACCTTTCTTTAAGCAGCCATCTGCCCTATATACCAGCTAATTAACTCAAAGGAAAAGTAGTAAAGTCAAGCAGGCAAAGCCACATGCAAGACGCAACCACCACCAAAACACCGATAGACAGCATGACACACACACACACACACACACAACCACACACCCAAACGCACACGCACACACACACGAAATGAACACAGAAAACACCAAAAGAGACACAAGAACCAGGGACAAACAGTAAATCCTCTCTATAACGGCCACTAAATTACATCAGGTATTTTGTGTTAAAGGCAGGTGGTTCCATAAAGCAAGGTGAAAGTAAAACAGAACTCTCCCATAGAAGCGTTCTATTTTACTTTCACCTTGCTTTAAGCAGCCAACTGCCCTATACACCAGATAATTAACTCAAATTAGTGGTCGTTATAGAGAGGTTTTACTGTAGAAAGAAGCGGATAAGAGTAAAATATAGCTTTTCACGAATGTGTACGAGTCCAGAATATTAACCTCATGGTAGTAAGCGCATATTTTTACAGTAAGACCTCTTAAAAATGACCATCAAAAGAGGTCTTAATTATTTGTCGTAACATTGTCCTGAATCTAAACGCCTCTTCACGCCTTTGCAGAGTACACCCCAAAGGAGCCGTCTGACAAGGGTCTGCTCTGTTTGGTTATTGAATTATATATATCTGATTCTACAGTTTCAGCCAAGATAAAACACATCCTGTGTTCATGTACCGTTTTAAAGATTCGGCTAACACATAGTCGGGATGTTATCGTTGCTTATATTCATATCAAACAGGGAACGGATTACAGTACAATGCAGGACAAAATTAATGCAGCAAGGTGGAAGTTATGCAGCAGGGAAAAGGTTATGCAGAAAGCTTCTGCAGGATCTTCCCGTATTAGTCCTGCATTAAACAACCACGTGATTTTATAGAAACTTGTTCATAAAGTGGTCATTTAAGAGGGGTGTTACTGTTTATATTTTATTTCGGATTCGTTGAAAACAACTGGTGCCGAGTGTCAAACAACTTAGATCCTGATTACAAGCCGAGTCATCCGACGGGCTCATCTAGGACCAAGCTGATTGCAACTGCCAAACAGGTCGTGTTTAGTACCATAAGGGGTAAATAATATGGTATGTGCATTAAGTAACATATAGCTGATTTCAAACGAGTTTAACCTTTTCACCGCCGATGTTGCATAAATGCACCACGACAAATAGTGCAGTCCCAGACAATTAGAAATTAAGGCCGAAAAGGTTAAGGCAGTATGTCCTGTTCGAAAGAATTAGTTTGTGAATTAATGTATATAGACGTAGAATAATTATGTTAATGTACTGTTTCTTCCCCTGTATTATAATAAAACATCAAGGTATAACCTATTGTCTTTGTCCAAATTTGAGGCAGATTGTCAATAACATGTATCATTGCATTATATGAAGCCATCCCTATCTGTTAAAAAACGCAGCTTGGTAGATCTGTAATTTTCTACACTCTCCGGTTAAAATGATTTATTGTATTGCAAACAATGCAGACCCAGGCCAGCCACCACATCTCCAACACGGTGACTGGTCAGGGTTCGATGATATCAGAATACGGGTTAACTTGAATACCCAAGGACTACAGTAAAACCTCTCCGAACACGAACTCTAGTAGAAAACATTTGTTATACTTTTACGCAGGTTGTTGCTTAATACAGGGTGAAAGTAATTGAGCTTTTTGCATGACGTTCACCCTACATTAAGCTGCTACTTGTCTCCAAGACCGATGTTTGTACTACAGTTAACGTCCTCTCCTGGCGTACCTTCAATGGCAAACGTACGGATGTCAACCCGTTTACTTCACGAATATTCATAATGACGTTAGAGATAACGCCTGTATGAATATTTATTAGCTTAATTCTGTAATGGCATTTAGATGGCTACTCCTAGAGTAGCTTTCTGCTTGACTTTCACCTTGCATTAAGCTGTTACCTGTCTCAAAGACTGATATTTATACTCATTTGAACGTGGGGTTTAGAGAGGTTTTACTGTATATATTTTATTCCTTCATCAAACAGAACAGCACCTGATAAGACATCTTCTACATTAATGCCTGCTCTGAGTCTACCCTGTTTGAAAATGCACCCATATGCGTTTTATTATGTAAATTGTTAACTACTACCCTACTTTTTGTGACTGGGAACAACAAAAACAGTTACACATTGTATAAGGACTTATAGTTCTTACGTATACATTCATGTCTCATTTTAGCGGTGAGCTATGATCTTACTTCACTTATATATGATAATGAGATATGATAGGAATATATCTCATGGGAGGCAATTGTGATCATTCACCCTCTGTTGTTCTTCTGACTGTTCTTCAAACAACACAACCCTACTGAATCAGCTGGTTTGAACTTTAGGTTGTCCTCTACCAAATTTGTTCAAAAAACATATTCAATATAGAATTAAAACGAAATACTGCTATAAACCATTGACCCATTTCAATTCAATCGCATTGATTATTTTGTGCAAATGAGAGAAAGATTATTATTATCTCCCCTGCTTGTCTGTCTGTCTATTTTGTCTGACTGTCTGCCTCTGTCTTTGTTTGTTGCTGTCCCTGTCAGTGTGTCTCCTTGTCTGACTGTCCGTCTGTATGTATATAAAGTAAAGTACCTATAGTTGTAGTCTGCTTTCAACGGACTGTGCATTTAATCTACTGGCCATAGAGCCATTCGCATACAATATTGAGCATTTTTAAGAGCTTCTTAGTAAAACTATTATGAGAGTATCGACTATTTATCAATTGATATTTGCTTCATGGCTTGATTCTTATCGTAAACGCGGTGGCTTATGTTAAAAAAGTGATAAATTAACAGAAAGTATCGTCTTAGCCGCTGTGGCGCAGTAGGTTAGCCGGAAGACTCTTGTTTTATAAATCACGTTTGTATCACCTGGCAAGGGTTCGAATCCACCGATAGCCATTTGTTTTTTCTTAAGTAGTGTTTTCTCTTATTTGTATTATTCTATTGATGTCATTCTGTCAACAAATGCATATTTACATAAAATTAAAATAGTCCGTCCCCTGGTTTTAGAATTATTACGCCTTAAAAGTAGAAACGTCTACTAGCCAAATAAACCTTCTACCACCGGAAGTAACATATTGAACCTATCCTTATCTGCATCCCCTTTATTACGTCTCTAGAGAAGCCTGGTGACTGGATAAAACGCATTTTCACGCCCATGCAAACGAGTAGATCCTATAGGAGTCGTATGATCAGGAACTGCTCTGTTGGCTTCTTGGACTATATAGATCTGATTCTATAGTTTCAGTCAAGGTAAAACAAATCCTGTGTTCATGTACGATTATAAAGATTCGCGTATCCATATCCGTGATGTTATTATTGCTTATATTCATAGTAAACAGGGAATGGGTCAAATTTCTAGATGTCGTCTGCGATCGAAGTTTGTTAAATCATTCGATAAATTAAGTAAATGAGATAGATGAATGCAAATTTCAAAGGAATAGAGAACATAAATAGAAATAGAGATTGAGACAAAAAGTGAAGTCCCTGATCAGACGCCGCCTTAAAAAGGCAGCGTCTGATCTGGGACTGCACTATTTGTCGTGGTGCATTTATGCGACATCGGCGTTGAAATGGTTAAACAGGGAATGGGTCAAAGACCGGTGGTGTCTTTCAGTGTAATGCAGGACAAATGCTATGCAGCAGGGCAAAGTTATGCAGAAAGCTTCTGCAGGTCTTTCCTGCATTCGTCCATCGTTAAGCAACCTCGTGATTTTATAGAAACGATTCATATAATGGTCATATTAGAGGATGTGCTACTGTTTGTGTTGTTTAATTACAGTTCAGTAGAACCCCGCTAACGTGGCCACTTAATGGATAATCATGAGTGTTTTTATAAGCAGGTGGTTGCTTAATGCAGGACAAAAGTAATGCAGGAGCTTTCTGCATTACTTCTGTCCTGCATTAAGCTACCACCTGCATCTAGCACTCAAAATTATACCTGTGTTAGGTGGTCGCATTAGCGGGGTTTTGCTGTATAACGCATTCGCACCAGACGAGCTTCTTGCACATAAGCCTGTAGAAATTACAAACATGCCAAGATAACAATTTACAGATCGTATAACGCATATTGGTTTGCCATGGTGAGAAAGGTTTCGTCTCAGAAAAAATACAATATTTTGAATAGCATTTTCGAACGCAAACATCAGTACATTTAACGGTTGGTACATCAGAACATCTTCAATTTTAAAAGCTGAAGGACGAAATATAAATTTGATAACCAGTTAAAACAATGGATACTTGCAGGTCTTTGGCGATCTTGCTAATGGTTGTTCTTGTCCAGTTCATGGATACAATCGGTAGTTTGGACTCTGATCTATCTTTGGACAATCGTTTAGACGGAAAGGCTCTGCTCGATATGGGAAAAGATTTTAATAAACCGCTACTTAAGCTTTTTGGAAAGGTCGTGTTGAATAGCGAGAAAAACATCAAAAGGCTGTGTCGTTTACATCCATGTACGGAATGGGGACCGTGGTCAGAATGTCCTGTGGGTCCGGAATTTGGCATAGTGACCAGGTCACGTGTGTGTAATGGAACACCAGACATACGCAAGTTCGACAGTGAGACACAATTTGCAACAAATGAATCTAAAATTTGTGAAGGTAAATGTCCTCCAGGCTACAACAGGGTCACTGGATACTGTCTAAAGTTTTCTCAGACGAAAATGATGCAATCAGACGCGGAAGCTGATTGTCAAAAGGAAAGCGGTCACTTAGTGAACATTAACACAAAACATATATCTGACAGTGTGCATGCGTTTCTTAAGAATCAAAGTTACACTGGTACTATCTGGATTAACGGGAACAGGACTAGTACCGGATCATCCTGGACGTTTACCTACGGTTCCGCTCCTAACTTTGATAATTGGCACTGATCAGAGCCTTCAAACACTTCGTATGAATTATGCAAGGTAGATGAAGGTAGCTCCAATACGAGAAATTGGTCTGACCGAGGATGCCCAAACAAATACAACTTCGTTTGTCATATTATTTAACAGTTTACTATAAAATAAGCCTTTTAATGCATTTTCAAACAAACTGTTCTCTTTCTTTTGTATTCTTACTATTGTACATTTTCTTATATGAATATTCACAGGGAAATGACAGAAAAAGATACAATGGGTGAAAAGGATACAGCGGCAACTAAGCTCAGAATAGGAATGGCTTTAGTCAACCTAATAGCTAACAGTTGACCCAATAGTCATGTTATGTACAGTGCCAACCAAGTTCAGGATAGGAATGGCTTTCAGCCAACCTATCAAGCTAACAGTTGACCCAATAGTCAAATAAATGGAATGATTTTATGTCAGTCCGTTTATTCTAATTTATGATATTGATGAGCATGGCTCTGTATCAAGTTTGTTAAATGTAATGCAGATTATTCTAAAGTATGGTAGTGATGAGGACGGTTTTCAGTCAACTTGTCTGTATCACTAGTTTGTTAATACAGTTTATGCGGTTCCTTCCGGTTTGTGATTTCATATATATTGTATATTTTTTTGCATATCTTTCATTGACCTGAAAGACAAGCATGTGGTTCCTTCCGGCTTGTGATTTTATATCTATTGTATATCTGTCAAATGCCTGGATAGATAATCATGCGGTTCGTTCAGGTTAGTGATTTCATCCATGTGAAGCGCGTTTGAATGCACATATCCAGTGTGAAAAGAGCGCTATATAAATGTGGTATAATAATAATAATAATTCAGTTATATATATCGTACCATGTTCTTTTACGTATGTTGTACGGATAGTTTGTTTGACATATAAACATAGAAAGATATATATATATATATATACAGATATATATGGATTAAAAACCGATACAGAATAGTGTACAGTAGAACCTCTCCTAGGCGGCAATCAAAAAGAGGTCTAGTTCAGGGTATGTAAAACAGGTGGTAGCTCAATGCAGGTCACACGTAAAGCAGTACTCTCCTATAGGAACGTTCTGTATTACTTTTGACCTGTATTATGCAACCACATGTACCTAATAAATGAATGACCGCTTTAAACAGGGTTTACTGTACTCTTCAACTGGCTAGGATACTGTGTTCTTCTCCAACATTTCGCGTTCTGACTCGCACTTACAAACAGTTTAGTTCCAGAGGAGACACGAAATAATCAGGATCCATTCTGTTTGAAACTCATCCAATAATTTCTAAATTTCACCAGATATAAATTTGAGCATGTTTCATTTAGTCAAAGGTTGGTAAATTTTATTATAAACGTATCATACATAGTTGGATATATACAATAAAACTCTCTAAACCGGACAATCAAGTAAGTATAAATACCGGTGTTGAAGCTCCTCGGGATTATTATTATTATTATTATTCCAACACATATATATATATATAGCGTTCTTTTCACACCGGACATGTACATTTAAAAGCGCTTCAAATGGATGACATCACTAACCGGAACGAACCGCATAATTATCTATCCAATCAATGAAAGATATACACTAGATATGAAATCATTTGAAAACTCATGGAACCACACGACCGTCTATCCGGTCAATGAAAGATATCCAGGAGATATACAATAGACATAAAATCACTAACCGGAAGGAACTGCATAAACTGTACTAACAAACTCGATACAGACAAGTTGACATGAAAGCCATGCTCATCAATATCATAAATTAGAATACTCTGTATTAACAAACATGATACAGACAAGTGGACTGAAAGCCATGCTCATCAATATCATAAATTAGAACAAACGGGCTGACTGAAAAGCATTGCATTTATATGACTATTGGTGGACTGTTAGCTTAATATGTTGACTGAAAGCCATTCCTATCCTGAGCTTAATTGCCACTGTACATGACTGTTGGGTCTTTCATCCTGCATTAAGCAGCCACTGGCTATAGTATCTAAATTATTATGTACTAGAATTCCGGTGTAGAGGATTTTTACTGTATCATTGTAGAATGTATATCTGAGAATACAGTGTTGTATGCCTACCCAAGTCTGTTGGTTCTGGGTCATTACTGTGTTACGTACTGACACTGTGCATAGAATGTAACATTCAAGTTGTGTTTTTTGTGATCAGAGAGCGGTGACACAATATGATAGAGCATACTATGACATTATTCTTATCTATATATAAGTATTAAATATATTTTATTTTAAATGTTCTATAATTATGCATTGAATATACCCTGTTTTGTACATAAATGTATCTATGTGACGCGCGTTTGAACGCACACATCCTGTGTGAAAAGAGTGCTATATAAATGTGGTATAATAATAATACGGTATAGTCCCTGTAAAGGGACAACATGATGAGAGTTTTTTTATATTAAAACAACAAGTGGTTACTGAATGCACGAAGACAGTGGTGCAGAACATTCAAAGACACATTTATGGGGAACGCATCAGAGGAGTTTTACTTTATATGTCGAATGACAATGTTAGTAAAATGTTTTGCCTGTCACCATATACAGTGTACAATGTGTGTTGTTGTTGATAGTGTCACTTTACGAACCTGCTACAAATCACGAGGCGATTGCATTTCTTTCACAGTGTTCACAATGTGCATATTTCAACCTGTAACATTAATAATAATTATGTTTGATTTGAACAGATCTGAAGACAGTTTTACACATTATATTTCGGACTCGTTGATGCTGATGCTGATGCCGAGTATCAAACAACTTATATCCTGATTAGAAGTCGAGCTATTCGATGAGTTCATCTAGAACAAACTGTTTGCAAATATTAGTGAGGCCGCTCTTAGCATTATAAGAGGTAATGTGGTTTATGAAATGAGTAAACAAATACCACTGAGGCCACACTTAGAATGATAAGGTGTAATGTGGTTTGTGCAAAGACTAAGAAACACTTTTCTTAAAACATGTTTAAGACAGTTGAAGCAGAATCTGTCTAAAGCGACCATCAAAACAAGGTCTAATTATGGGTCTGTAAGACAGGTGGTAGCTTAATTAAAGAGCTTTCTTCATTTAATTTGCCCTTCATCAAGCAACCATCTGCTTTTAAGACGTCTATGTACAATAAATGATTGACCGCTTAAGACAGGTTTTACTGTATGTCGTGTACGAAAAATTGGTTTGCAAAAATATGCATATACATGTAGAAAACACTATGATAACGGACTGTTTCTTCACATGCATTAAAATAAAAAACACATCATTAGTATAACATATTGGTTTTTTTTTGCAATTCGAGACAGAGTGCAGATAAAATGCAGTAAACCCCCGCTAAACCGAATGTTAAATTTAGTATAATTATCGGTTTTGGAGATCGGTGGCAGCTTTATGCAGGGTGAAAGTCATGCAGAATGTTCCTCTGGGGACTTTCGGCACGACTTTCACCCTGCATAAAGCAGCCACCTGCCAAAGAGTATCTAACTGTTTCTCTTCTAGAATCACGGTTTAGAGGGTTTTACTGCATATGAAGTCATTACTGCGCATTGGAAAACGCACAAATCAGTAATTTGCTCCAGTCTCTGGGTACAAAAGTTTTATGACATTGCAAACAGCGTCTCCAACGCTGCGGCTGACCTGGTTTGCCCTAATTGACTATCAACAGACTATGTAGTAATTCACCATCTATCTTTGCACTTTAGCGTAAAGCTTGGTCAGAATAAAAAACAAAGTAAAGTACCTAGTTATAGTCTACTTCCAGTCCGAATGACCGCTCATCCGACTGTACATTTATGTTTGCTGAGAATAGACGTGATTTCTTATCTTGATCAACATTTTTGCAATGCAATAAGACACGTATGCCTCAGATATCTATAAGGTTAAGTTTCCTTAATAAAACACAATACGCTGGATAACATTTACTATTTATTACCATACCAACAAACGTTTTTGTTTTTAATAATATATACTTTCTCAGTTTAACAGTAGAATCGACCAATTCAAAACTAGAATATTTCTTGATTTTTAAAACAGGTTTTTGGGTCAATGCAGGGTAAATATTTATGCAGAAAGTTCCTATACAATTGAATGTCCCTTCCCTGACTTATGTATAAAACAGCGGATATTAGCGATATCTTGCATTATTTCATACGAGTAATATGCCTTTAAACATACCAGCAAACAGGTTAGACCGTTTTCAGATTGTGATCAAATCGTTGGCGAGAACTGTTCATGCAAATGACATCTATCTTAATGCTGAGTGAAAGTCGTAAAAAAATCTCTGAGTTATTATCATTTCCCTAATATAAACACTTTGTTTGCCTTAGCAAGCAGATCAAACCCATATTAAGTGGCTACTGTAGGTGTTGTCTGATTAGGGTCTGCTCTGTTTTCGTATGATCCTAAGCCAGACATTCCTTTTTAAAGGTTTATCTTAAAAAGATTAACATTATGAATTTGTGAAATGATCAATTCATGCATAAAAAAATATTTATTAAGAAAGGTGTTAACCCATTCCCTCATATTGACGACTTTTGACGACTCTGTAAAAGTCTTTTTGTGAAACCATTGTGATAAATAGAGCATTTGTTCATATAGGAGCAAATGCTCTATTTATCACAATGGTTTCAAACTGCAAAATTCTAACAGTTTCCTTTTCTCTAGTTGATGCTTCTTTTCGATAGATTTATTCAAAGAGGTTGGATCTAAAATGGTAATGGGTTAAAGACCGTTAATAATGCAGTAAAAACGTCAATACTACGAACACCCAAATACGTACAATAATTGATCTTTTACACAGGTGGCAGCCTAACGCAGGATGAAAATCTTGCAGAAAGATATTCTAGGAACTTTCTGTGTGAATTCCACCCTGCATTAAGCATCCACGTGCCTACAAAAACATAAGTCCATTACTAAAATCTTGTAGAATCGAGTTTTTTACTGCACTTCATTCACGTGCGCTGAGAATCGAGCATTTACAGTCAAACGCGGCTTTAGCCATCAACACAGAAACTGACAAGACAGATTACTGCTTAATGCAAGAGCATATAACAAATGCAGTTTAGTGCTTGCTTAACCCTTAACTTCATATCGCGAGTTTAACGCAAAATTAGCTTATTAATAACTACATTCTTTAATATCTACAACAATTTGTTAAAAAAATTCTTCTTTTGTTCTAAATGCAATGGTTTCTTCATTTTGAAGTGTCAAGCATTTTGGATCCTGATGAGAAGTCGAATTGCCCGGCGTCATGCTTAGATCATCATTGTCTCATCCTACAAATTATAGTGATATGATAATAGTTGTGTACAAAGTCATCCATATATACTGATAGAGCAGATTCAGACTAGATATCTCTGTCTGATTATGGGCTACTCTGTTTGCCTTGATAGCATTATAAATATATTTTTACACTATCTTATGGCGGCACTCGTGTTTCATAACATATTTCTTAAATATTAATGAAAATATAGACATGAAGCAGATTTTACTTGATCGATTGACTGGTTCGGGTACTGTGATACGCTGGCACTTAATGGTTAATACATACTGCCAACAAACCATGAGAGAATGATTGATATGATGACTTTGGTTAATCAGAAGTGCTACAACGTATACAAATGTATACATGCGTCATTCTGTTTATAATTTGTTAGAACTAATAGTCATGATGTCTATAGTTCTTGCATGAATATTCCTTGAGTAAAGTTTTAATCATTTAGACGATTCAAAATGTACATATAATTAACAATAATTATTGTAACATATCAGGCATATCACATTTTTGGTATGATAGGGGTTCAATTCAACAACCGTAGAAAAGATTATGATGAACAAAACGAACGCAGTATTCAACTAAAACACGTAAACGGTTCGCCCATTAAGATACAAGTAGAAAGGAAAGCAATATTTGCCGTTTTATTCGTTTTTTGTATTCTTTGAGAAGCAATAGAATACAAAGGTGGCGTTCCACAGCCTAACCCACGGTACCCTCGCCGGTCTGACAAAATAGTGCAAATAACTTACCTGCATTCGATGGATACAAAGGGTGTTTAATAACATGGCATCCGGAACCAATCATAGTATACTATATCTGACATGAAAATGCTTCGTAACATAAACTTCGGCTTAGTATGTGCAAAAATTAACAAAACCGACAAACTATAGCAATTTGTAAGAAGGGCGCATGGATATACAAATAACAGTCACATGAAGAAATCACGTGATCATAACATGAATGAAAATGCTCAATGAATAAAGAAGCGCGAGTCGGATGACCTTATGCAAGCGATTAGGTAATCGCGCACATAACTTCGAATGGTCAGTGTGATAATAAGCGTAGTGGGAAACGGCTGGAGTGTCAGCTGTATCAGTGTTAATGCTTTCCTTATATATACGCAATTTAATGCCAAAACGAGCTTATTCGATATTAGATTGATACCATGCAAAGGATACTGCAGGGTCTACAACGCTTTGATTGAAAATGTTTTCAAGAGTGGAAATCTGGATGAATCGCAGATGACTGTATAGAAGCAACGTTAAGTTAGCTGTAAGTTCGCAGTTCGTTATGCGAATAACGAACTGCAAAATATTTCGCAGTTCGTTATTCGAATAACGAACAACGGAATAGTTCATAGTTCGTTATTGGACTTACAGATAACGAAATGGTCATTAAAAGCTATAATTAGCAGTAATTATATGTGCATTGTAGACATTGTGGAACCGATTCATCGTGGATGGTGGGGCCATTTTGCGGTTTTTCATTCGAACACTGTAGACCCAAACCATAGCTTAATCAAATCTTATACAGTAGAACCCCTCTAATTCGACCACTTAATGAATATACATGGGTATCTTTGTAACCCAGGTTTAGATCCCCTGTACCGTTACCAGCGCTTTATCTTGAAACAGACTATAGCATTGTTGAATTCCGCTTGCTATAGCCCGTTTCATTACTTATACTTATTTACCTGTATATGTCCATAGTTGGTAAGAGAGTGAACCGGCTTGGGAGTGTCTGATATATGCGTGCGAGGATAATGTGGTTACTTAAGTCACGTGACACGAGTTAACGTGCAACTTCTACTTTAGCTCCCGCTCTCATTCTGGCTTAGGTTGCCATTTCTCAGTTCCACATTCGATAACGAAATAGTTCGCAGTTCAACCTCTGAATAACGAAATGGTCAAAGTAATTTATCAATATTCAATGATATTTTATACCCTGTAGACCCCAGTCATAGTGAATTCAAAAAATTACATGTTAGTTCCAGAGCCATTTTGCAGTTCGTTATTCGAATAACGAAATATTTCGCAGTTCGTTATTCGAATAACGAAATTATCAAAATAAGTTAAACAAAAGATAATATTTTAGACACTGTAGACACCAGTCATAGTGAACTCAATTATTTATATATCAAATCTGGAGCCATTTCGCAGTTCGTTATTCGAATAACGAAATATTTAACAGTTCAACCTCCGAATAACGAAATGGCCACATTTAGTTATAAATGCGCAATGATGATATATTGGACAAACTAGAACACAGTCATAGAGTAATCAATGTTATATATAATAGCCGTCTGACAAGGGTCTGCTCTGTTTGCTTATTGAATTATATATATCTGATTCTACAGTTTCAGCCAAGATAAAACACATCCTGTGTTCATGTACCGTTTTAAAGATTCGGCTAATACATAGTCGGGATGTTATCGTTGCTTATATTCATATCAAACAGGGAACGGATTACAGTATAATGGAGGACAAAATGTGTGCAGCAAGGCAAAAGTTATGCAGCAGGGAAAAGGCTATTATGAAGAAAGCTTCTATTAGTCCTGCATTAAACAACCACGTGATTGTATAGACACTTGTTCATAAAGTGGTCATTTAAGAGGAGTGTTACTGTTTGGTTTGTTCAAGTAGTAGTGTAATGGTCATTCGTCAAAAAGGGCATCTATAAAAACTCCAGTATAATGCTTTCGGTCCAGAAGAGCTTCTTGCACATTCGACAGTAATATCAAGGAGCCTGGAGAAGTTCCAAACATGTCAAGATAAAAGTCTAGAGACGAATTACTCATATTAGTTTGGCGTGGTGTCAAGGGCTTCGTCTCAGAAAAAACTCAAAATCTTAAAAAGCGGTTTCAAACGTAAACATCAATATATTTCACGGTTGGTATATCAAAACTTCTTCAATTGAAGCTGAAGGACGAATCATAAATGTAATAAACAATTAAAACAATGGATACTTACAGGTCTTTGGCGATCTTGCTTATGGTTGTTCTTGTCCAGTTCATGGATACAATAGGTAGTTTGGACTCTGATCTATCTTTGGACAATCGTTTAGACGGAAAGGCACTGCTCGATATGGGAAACTATTTTAATAAACCGCTATTTACACTTCTTGGAAAAGTCGTGTTGAATAGCGAGAAAAACATCAAAAGGCTTTGTCGCTTACATCCATGTACGGAATGGGGCTCGTGGTCAGAATGTCCTGTGGGTCCAGAATTTGGCATGGTGACCAGGTCACGTATGTGTAATGAAACAACTGACATATGCAAATTTGACAGTCAGACACATTTTACAACCAATGAATCTAAAGTTTGTGAAGGTAAATGTCCTCCAAGCTACAACAGGATCAACGGATACTGTCTAAAGTTTTCTCAGACGGCATCGATACAGGCGGACGCAGAAGCTGATTGTCAAAATGACGGCGGTCACATAGTGAACATCAACACAAAGCATATATCTGACAGTGTGCATGCGTTTCTTAAGAATCAAAGTTATACAGCAACTATCTGGATTAACGGGAAGAGAACTAGCACCGGATCACCCTGGACTTTCACCTATGGTTCCGCTCCTAACTTTGATAATTGGAAACCAGGAGAGCCATCTAACCATAGTGAAGAACTATGCAAGGCAGAAGAAGACCAACTAACGGCAAGAAAGTGGTACGACAGAGCATGCACAAATCAATACAAATTCATTTGTCACGTTGTTTAACTTCTTGTTCCATAAAACGCATTTTAATGTATTTGTAAACAGCGTAGACCCAGATCAGATGACTGCTGTAGGAGCCGTCTGATCAGAGTCTGTCCTGATTGCTTGTTTTCAATTTCTGGCATAGTCGAATATATTCGTGTGTATTAACCGTTTCGCTGCCAAACTCTATCGTCTGGTAACATTGTCGTCTGCTACAAATTTTCATTCTATTGATTTTCTTCCTTCTTGTTTCAAAATCATAGTTACAGTAACAAATAGTTTGGATCCTTACGAGACGGCGAGTTACTCGCCGTCTTATCTGGATCCAAACTGTTTGCATAGGTAATCACAGATCCGACATTTGGCAGCGAAAGGGTTAATATGCCATTCGAAATGTTAAGAATCTTCCCACCGTAATAAAAACTTACAGAATGACATTGGTTAGATAACAATACAAACCATGAACTATACACTGCCTATATTTATAGTCCCGGGTTATTTTCACAGTTATATGTTGTAGCGGTGAATTAGTTTTACATACATGTATCAATCGCATGCAGAAGGAGATATACGGATTTAAATTCCATTTACAAGAATTGTGTAGTATTAACCCCGCTATTCGTGACTTGATAAGCACGTGCGATTTTGTCTATATTTATATATTTTTTCAGGATTTATTCTGTTTGATACTCATTTAATAGTTTCTAGATTGCACTAGATTTAAATTTCAGCATATAATTGTCACAGCGGAGTAAGTGTTATGATAAATGTATCCCACGGAGTTGATATTATGCATCATTGTTTTAGAATGTATATCTGAGAATACAGTAGAATCCCTCTAAATCGACCATAAAATGGAAATACACAATGTACATGAATAGTTTTACCTTTCCATGTTATATATTTATTTCAAATTTCAATACCTGAACATTTGATGGCAGAACATAGTTATAATGAAATATGTAAGGTGGAACATGGTTGCCATTTTAGAAATTTAAGAAAATTTCATCAGCAAACATAGCAGACCTTTATCAGAAGGCTTCTTTACGAGCCGTCTGATCTTGGTCTACTATGTTTGCAAATGAGTTAAAATGCGTTTATATGAAGGAACAAGCGGTCACTAAATACATGACAAAAGTAATACAGAAAACTCGACGTTTGTCCTGCATTTAAACTACCACTTTCTTCTATGACATCTTTATGGTGGTCGCATTAGAGGGGTTTTACTTGAAATGCAGACTAACAAATGCCTAAAACAATGGCAATATGTTTCCTGTGCAATGTTAGTAATATATTTCGCCTATCGCAATATAAATTGTAAATTTCAAAATACAAATTATGTGGTGTTTTTCTGGACGCCTAATTTTGTAATTTTCTCTCGTGATGTGATTTTCTCTCGTGATGTCACTTTACGAGCTACACGAAGATTACGACGCAAGTACATTTCTTTCAAAGTGTTCACAATATGCATAACTCTGTATGTAGCATTAACCAAAATGGTCTCTTCCTAAACCCTGACCTGGAGAAAGTTTCACATATTTTATTTCGGATTCGTTGAAAACAACTGACGCCGAGTGTCAAACAACTTAGATCCTGATTACAAGCCGAGTTATCCGACGAGCTCATCTAGGACCAAGCTGATTGCAACTGTCAGTCAGGTCGTGTTTAGTACCATAAGGGGTAAATAATATGGTATGTGCATTAAGTAACATAGAGCTTATTTCAAATGTGTTTAACCCTTTCACCGCCGATGTCGCATAAATGCACCACGACAAAAAGTGAAGTCCCGGATCAGACGCCGCCTTTTCAAGGCGGCGTCTGATCAGGGACTTCACTATTTGTCTCAAACTCTATTTCTATATCTGTGCTTTATTTCTTTGAAGTTTGCATTAATCTATCTTATTTCCTTATTTTACAGAATGATTTAACACAATTGGATGCAGACGACAATTAGAAATTAGGCGTCGAAAGGGTTAAGGCAGTATGTCCTGTTCGAAAGAATTGGTTTGTAAATCAATGTATATAGACGTAGAATAATTATGTGAATGGACTGTTTCTTCACTTGTATTATAATAAAACATCAAAGTATAACATATTGTCTTTGTTCAAATTCGAGGCAGATTGTCAATAACATGTATCATTGCATATATATGAAGCCATCGCTATCTGTTAAAAAACGCAGTTTGGTAGATCTGTAATTTGCAAGGTGAAAGTAATGGAGCTTTTGGCATGACTTTCACCCTACATTAAGCTGCCACCTGTCACCAAGACCGATGTTTATTCATCAGTTAACGTCCTCTCCGGGCGTACCTTCAATGGCAAAGTACGGATGTCAACCGTTTACTTCACGAATATTCATAATGACGTAAGAGACAACGACTATATGAATATATATTAGCTTAATGTCTGTAATGGCATTTAACTATGGTAAAAAATATCGAATCATATACAGTAAAACCTCTCTTAACCGGAATTCTAGTTGAGAATAATTTAGATACTTATAGGCAGGTGACTGCTTAATGCAGGGTGAAAGTCACGCAGAAAGCTTCTCTAGGAGCTTTCTGGATGACTTTCACATTGCATTAAGCTGTCACCTGTCTCAAACACTGATATTTATACTCATTTGAACGTGCGGTTTAGAGAGGTTTTACTGTATATATTTTATTCCTTCATCAAACAGAACAGCACCTGATAAGACATTTCCTACATTAATGCCTGCTCTTAGTCTACCCTGTTTGAAAATGCACCCATTTGCGTTTTATTAAGTAAATTGTTAACTACTACCCTACCGTTTGTGACTGGGAACAGCAAAAACAGTTACACATTGTATAAGGACTTACAGTTCTTACGTATACATTCGTGTCTCATTTTAGCGGTGAGCTATGGTCTTACTTCACTTATATATGAGAATGAGATATGATAGGAATATATCTCATGGTAGGCAATTGTGATCACTCACCCTCTGTTGTTCTTCAGACTGTTCTTCAAACAACAAAACCCTACTGAATCAGCTGGTTTGAACTTTAGGTTGTCCTGTACCAAATTTGTTCAAAAACACATTCAATATAGAATTCAAACGAAATACTGTTATAAACCATTGACCCATTTCGATTCAATCGCATTGATTATTTTGTGCAAATGAGAGAAAGATTGTTATTATCTCCCCTGCTTGTCTGTCTGTCTATTTTGTCTGTCTGTCTGCCTCTGTCTTTGTTTGTTGCTGTCCCTGTCAGTGTGTCTCCTTGTCTGACTGTCCGTCTGTATGTATGTAAAGTAAAGTACCTATAGTTGTAGTCTGCTTTCAGCGGACTGTGCATTTAATCTACTGGACATAGAGCCATTCGCATACAATATTGAGCACTTTTAAGAGATTCTTAGTCAAACTATTATGAGAGTGAAAAGAAAATATCGACTATTTATCAATTGATCTTTGCTTCATGGCTTGATTCTTATCGTAAACGCTGTGGCTTATGTTAAAAAAGTGATAAATTAACAGAAAATATCATATTAGCTTCTGTGGCACAGTAGGTTAGCCGGAAGACTCTTGTTTTATAAATCACTTTTGTATCACCAGACAAGGGTTCGAATCCACCAATAGCCATTTTTTTCTTTTCTTTAGTACAGTGAAGCTCACTTATAACGAAGTCCTCGGGACCCTCTGATTTCTTTCGTTATATCCAAATTTCGTTATATCAGGTCCGTTTTACTATATGTAATCAGAGAGGGGGAATAAATTCTATTTTGTTATAAGCAGTATTTCGTTATATCCAAGTTCGTTATAAGTGAGCTTCACTGTAGTATATTCTCTTATTTGTATTATTCTATTGATGTCATTCCGTCAACAAATGCATATTTACAGAAAATTAAAATAGTCCGTCCCATGGTTATGGAATCATTACGCCGTAAAAGTAGAAACGCCTACTAGCCAAATAAACCTTCTACCACCGGAAGTAACCTAATGAACCTAACTTTATCTGCATCCCCTTTATTACGTCTCTAGAGAAGCCTGGTGACTGGATAAAATGCATTTTCACGCCCATGCAAACGAGTAGACCCTATAGGAGTCGTCTGATCAGGAACTGATCTGTTGGCTTATTGGACTATATAGATCTGATTCTAAAGTTTCAGTCAAGGTAAAACAAATCCTGTGTTCATGTACCATTATAAAGATTCGCGTATACATATCCGTGATGTTATTATTGCTTATATTCATAGTAAACAGGGAATGGGTCAAATTTCTAGATATCGTCTGCAATCATTCGTTAAATTAATTAATTGAGATGAATACAAATTTCAAAGGAATAGAGCACATATATAGAAATAGAGATTAAGACAAAAAGTGAAGTCCCTGATCAGACGCCGCCTTGAAAAGGCGGCGTCTGATCTGGGACTGTACTATTTGTCGTGGTGCATTTATGCGACATCGGCGTTGAAATGGTTAAACAAGGAATGGGTCAAATGCCGGTGGTGGCTTTCAGTATAATGCAGGACAAAAGTTATGCAGCAGGGCAAAGTTATGCAGAAAGCTTCTGAAGGTCCTTCCGGCATTAGTACATCGTTAAGCAACCACGTTATTTTATAGAAACGATTCATATAATGGTCATTTAAGAGGAGTGCTACTGTTTGTGTTGTTTAATTACAGTTCAGTAGAACCCCGCTAATGTGACCAATTAATGGATAATCATGGGTGTCTTTATAAGCAGGTGGTTGCTTAATGCGGGACAAAAGTAATGCAGGAGCTTTCTGCATTACTTTTGTCCTGCATTAAGCTACCACCTGCATCTAGCACCCAAAATTATACCTGTGTTAGGTGGTCGCATTAGCGGGGTTTTGCTGTATAACGCATTCGCACCAGACGAGCTTCTTCTTGCACATAAGCCTGTAGAAGTTACAAACATGCCAGGATAACAATTTACAGATCGTATAACGCATATTGGTTTGCCATGGCAAGAAAGGTTTCGTTTCAGAAAAAATACAATATTTTGAATAGCAGTTTCGAACACAAACATCAGTACATTTAACGGTTGGTACATCAAAACATCTTCAATTTTAAAAGCTGAAGGACGAAATATAAATTTGATAACCAATTAAAACAATGGATACTTGCAGGCCTTGGGCGATCTTGCTAATGGTTGTTCTTGTCCAGTTCATGGATACAATAGGTAGTTTGGACTCTGATCTATCTTTGACAATCGTTTAGACGGAAAGGCTCTGCTCGATATGGGAAAGATTTTAATAAACCGCTACTTTCAGCTTTTTAGAAAAGTCGTGTTGAATAGCGAAAGAAACATCAAAAGACTGTGTCGCTTACATCCATGTACGGAATGGGGATCGTGGTCAGAATGTCCTGTGGGTCCGGAATTTGGCATAGTGACCAGGTCACGTGTGTGTAATGGAACAACAGACATATGCAAGTTCGACAGTGAGACACAATTTACAACAAATGAATCTAAAATTTGTGAAGGTAAATGTCCTCCAGGCTACAAAAGAATCATTGGATACTGTCTAAAGTTTTCTCAGACGGCAATGCTACCAGCAGACGCAGAAGCTGGTTGTCAAAAGGAAGGCGGTCACATAGTGAACATTAACACAAAACACATATCTGACAGTGTGTACGCGTTTCTTAAGAATCAAAGTTATGCGGGTATTATCTGGATTAACGGGAATAGGACTAGTGTCGGATCGTCCTGGACGTTTACATATGGTGCCGCTCCTAATTTTGATAATTGGAAAACATCAGAGCCTTCAAACCGTTCGTCGGAATTATGCAAGGTAGATGAAGTTAGCTCCAATACGAGATATTGGTATGACCGAGAATGCACAAAGAAAACCAACTTCGTTTGTCATATTATTTAACAGTTTACTATAAAATAAGCCTTTTAATGCATTTGCAAACAAACTGTTCTCTTTCTTTTGTATTCTTACTATTGTATAATTACTTATATGAATATTCATAGGGAAATGACGGGAAAAGATACAGTGAGTGAAAAGGGTACAGCGGCAACTAAGCTCAGAATAGGAATTGCTTTCAGTCAACCTATTTGCTAACAGTTGACCCAAACGTCATGTACAGTGGCAACCAAGTTCAGGATAGGAATGACTTTCATCCAACCTATCAAGCTAACAGTTGACCAAGTAGTCAAATAAATGGAATTATTTTGTGTCAGCCCGTTTATTCTAATTTATGATATTGATGAGCATGGCTCTGTATCAAGTTTGTTAAATTTAATGCAGATTATTCTAATTTATGATATTGATGAGCATGGCTTTCAGTCAACTTGTCTGTATCACTAGTTTGTTAATACAGTTTATGCGGTTCCTTCCGGTTTGTGATTTCATATCTATTGTATACCTTTTTTCACATCTTTCATTGACCTGATAGACAATCATGTGGTTCCTTCCGGCTAGTGATTTCATATCTATTGTATATCTATTGTATATCTGTCAAATGCCTGGATAGATAATCATGCGGTTCGTTCAGTTTAGTGATTTCATCCATGTGAGGCGTTTTTGAATGCACATATCCAGTGTGAAAAGAGCGCTATATAAGGTTGTTGTAGATTAGTCGGAGAGGGGATACGTTTATTTACACTGTTTGTCTTTTAGGACGGGGATGGAATAAGGGTGAGGTTGGGCGCCCATAAACCGGTTTAAACCCCCGGTGACTTTTGTCACTGACCGTTCCAAGGCGGTACTTCCATCTTCCTCCTATTGTATATCGAAAAGTAGTAAAGTCAAGCAGGCAAAGCCACATGCAAGACGCAACCACCACCAAAACACCGATAGACAGCATGACACACACACACACACACACACACACACACCCCAAACGCACACGCACACACACATACGAAATGAACACAGAAAACACCAAAAGACACACAAGAAACAGGGACAAACGTTCCACAACATGAACAAACCACAAGCAAAAAGACGCAAGGCAAACAAAAGGAAGGGTGACAAAGAGAGTACCGCCTTGGCACGGTCAGCAGCAAAAACACCACTGGGGGTTTAAACCGGTTTACGGACGTCCTAACCTCACACTTCTCTCAAAGTCACCCTAGCTTTACCTCCTATTGTATGTTTGTTTTGTCTTTGTGCGTCTCTTGTTGTTTTTTCTACCTATGTACATTTGCTGTTTCCTTGTGTTGCTGTTCGGGCGAGTGTTTGTTCTGTATGTGGTGTTTCCTGCATGACTCATTTTTGTACTCTTATAATAATAATTATTCAGTTATATATATCGTATCATATTCTTTTACGTATGTTGTACGGATAGTTTGTTTGACATATAAACATAGTAAGATATATATGGATTAAAAACCGATACAGAATAGTGTACAGTAGAACCTCTCCTAGGCGGCAATCAAAAAGAGGTCTAGTTCAGGGTATGTAAAGCAGGTGGTAGCTCAATGCAGGTCACAAGTAAAGCAGTAATCTCATATAGGAACGTTCTGCATTATTTTTTACCCGTATTAAGCAACCACATGTGCCTAATAAATGAATGACCGCTTTAGACAGGGTATACTGTATTCTTCAACTTGCTAGGATACTGTGTTCTTGTCCAACATTTCGCTTTCTGACTCGCACTTACAAACAGTTTAGTTCCAGAGGAGACACGAAATAATCCGGCGTCTTATCAGATCTGTTTGAAACTCGTTCAATAATTTCTAAATTTCACCAGATATAAATTTGAGCATGTTTCATTTAGTCAAAGTTTGGTAAGTTTTGTGATAAACGTATCATACAGAGTTGGAATTATATACAATAAACATCTCTAAACCGGGCAATCAAGTAAGTATAAATACCGGTGTTGAAGCTCCTCGGGATTATTATTATTATTCCAACACATATATATATAGCGTTCTTTTCACACCGGATATGCACATTCAAAAGCGCTTCAAATGGATGACATCACTAACCGGAACGAACCGCATAATTATGTATCCAGTCAATGAAAGATATACACTAGATATGAAATCATTTGAAAAATCATGGAACCACACGATTGTCTATGCGGTCAATGAAAGATATCCAGGAGATATACAATAGACATAAAATCACTAACCGGAAGGAACCGCATAAACTGTATTAACAAACTCGATACATACAAGTTGACATGAAAGCCATGCTCATCAATATCATAAATTAGAATACTCTGTATTAACAAACTTGATACAGACAAGTGGACTGAAAGCCATGCTCATCAATATCATAAATTAGAACAAACGGGCTGACTGAAAAGCATTGCATTTATATGACTATTGGTCGACTGTTAGCTTAATATGATGACTGAAAGCCATTCCTATCCTGAGCTTAATTGCCACTGTACATGACTGTTGGGTCTTTCATCCTGCATTAAGCAGCCACTGGCTAAAGTATCGAACTTATTATGTACTAGAATTCCGGTGTAGAGGAATTTTACTGTATCATTGTAGAATGTATATCTGAGAATAGAGTGTTGTATGCCAAATATGTACCCAAGTCTGTTGGTTCTGGGTCATTACTGTGTTACGTACTGACACTGTGCATAGAATGTAACATTCAAGTTGTGTTTTTTATTGTGATCAGAGAGCGGTGACACAATATAATAGAGTATACTATGACATTATTCTTATCTATATATAAGTATTAAATATATTTTATTTTAAATGTTCTATAATTATGCATTGAATATACCCTGTTTTGTACATAAATGTATCTATGTGAAGCGCGTTTGAACGCACATATCCTGTGTGAAAAGAGTGCTGTATAAATGTGGTATAATAATAATACGGTATAGTCCCTGTAAAGGGACAACATGATGAGAGTATTTTTATATTAAAACAACAAGTGGTTACTGAATGCACGAAGACAATGGTGCAGAACATTCAAAGACACCTTTATGGGGAACGCATCAGAGGAGTTTTACTTTATATGTCGAATGACAATGTTAGTAAAATGTTTTGCCTGTCACCATATACAGTGTACAATGTGTGTTGTTGTTCATGGTGTCACTTTACGAACCTACTACAAATCACGAGGCGAGTGCATTTCTTTCACAGTGTTCACAATGTGCATATTTCAACCTGTAACATTAATAATAATTATGTTTGATTTAAACAGATCTGAAGACAGTTTTACACATTATATTTTGGACTCGTTGAAAAATGCTGATGCCGAGTATCAAACAACTTAGATCCTGATTAGAAGTCGAGCTATTCGATGAGTTCATCTAGAACAAACTGTTTGCAAATATCAGTGAGGCCACTCTTAGCATAATAAGAGGTAATGTGGTTTGTGCAATGAGTAAACAAATACCATTGAGGCCATACTTAGAATGATAAGGTGTAATGTGGTTTGTGCAAATAGTAAGAAACACTTTTCTTAAAACATGTTTAAGACAGTTGAAGCAGAATCTGTCTAAAGCGGCCATCAATCAAGGTCTAATTATGGGTCTGTAAGACAGGTGGTAGCTTAATTAAAGAGCTTTCTTCATTAAATTTGCCCTTCATCAAGCAACCATCTGCTTTTTAGATGTCTATGTACAATAAATGATTGACCGCTTAAGACAGGTTTTACTGTATGTCGTGTACGAAAAATTGGTTTGTAAAAATATGCATATACATGTAGAAAACACTATGATAACAGACTGTTTCTTCACATGCATTAAAATAAAAAACACATCATTAGTATAACATATTGTTTTTGTTGCAATTCGAGACAGAGTGCAGATAAAATGCAGTAAACCCCCGCTAAACCGAATGTTAAATTTAGTATAATTATCGGTTTTGGAGATCGGTGGCAGCTTTATGCAGGGTGAAAGTCATGCAGAATGTTCCTCTGGGGACTTTCGGCATGACTTTCACCCTGCATAAAGCAGCCAACTGCCAAAGAGTATCTAAATATTTCTCTACTAGAATCACGGTTTAGAGGGTTTTACTGCATATGAAGTCATTACTGCGCATTGGAAAACGCACAAATCAGTAATTTGCTCCACTCTCTGGGTACAAAAGTTTTATGACATTGCAAACAGCGTCTCCAACGCTGCGACTGACCTGACTATCAACAGACTATGTAGTAATTCACCATCTATCTTTGCACTTTACCGTAAAGCTTGGTCAGAATAGACGTGATTTCTGATCTTGATCAACATTTTTGCAATGCAATAAGACACGTTTGCCTCCGATAACTATAAGGTTAAGTTTCCTTAATAAAACACAATACGCTGGATAACATTTACTATTTATTACCATACCAACAAACGTTTTTGTTTTTAATAATATATACTTTCTCAGTTTAACAGTATAATCGACCACTCAAAACTAGAATATTTCTGGATTTTTAAAATAGGCTGTGGGTCAATGCAGGGTAAATATTTATGCAGAAAATTCCTATAAAACGAATGCCCTTTCCTAGACTTATGTATAAAACAGCGGATATTAGAAATACAGTGCTCCCTCCCTACAACGGCCCCCTCAATAACGATTCCCTCCTTACAGCAACGCATGTCACTGTTTCCGAAACAACAAGGCTCCAGACACAGCTTTTTACCATCGTATTTTCTTTATGCCTCAATCAAACCCTAAGTTGTGACCACTCTTTTTAATCGTCACTTTGTGACGATTCTAAAGAGTGGTCACAACATAGGGTTTGATTGAAGCACAACGGTTTTAGTTCTCGAAATACACCTTATCTGGGGATCTGAAAACAAGCTAATTATATTTGATTTTCCCTCTGAACAACACATACAATATGCATTATTATCTTGCATTATTTCATACGAGTAATATCCCTTTAAACATACCAGCAAACAGGATAGACCGTTTTCAGATTGTGATCAAATCGTTTACGAGACCTGTTCATGCAGATGACCTCTTAATACTGAGTGAAAGTCGTGAGAAAAAACTCCCAGAGGAGCTTTTACCCTACTTAACCTGCACCAGTCTTTTAATTCTTCATCTTATAAAGATTAACATAATGCATTTGTGAAATGATCAATTCATGCATAAATATTTATTAAAAATGTGTAAAAAAACCCATTCTCTCATATTGACGACATTTGACGACTCTGTTAAAGTCATTTTGTGAAACCATTGTGATAAATAGAGCATTTGCTCCTATAGGAGCAAATTCTCTATTTATCACAATGGTTTCAAACTACAAAATTCTAAAAGTTTCCTTTTCTCTAGTTAATGCTCCTTTAAGATAGATTTATTCAAAGAGGTTGGATCCAAAAATAGCCTATGAGGTAAAGGGTTAATTAAAGACCGTTAATGATACAGTTAAAACGTCAATACTACGAACACTCAAATAGGTACCATAATTGATCTTTTACACAGGTGGCAGCCTAATGCAGGGTGAAAGTCATGCAGAAAGATATTCTAGGAACTTTCTGTGTGAATTCCAGCCTGCATTAAGCATCCACCTGCCTACAAAAACATAAATTCATTACTAAAATCTTGTAGAATCGAGATTTTTACTGCACTTCATTCACGTGCGCTGAGTATCGAGCATTTACAGTCAAACTGGGCTTAAGCCATCAGCACAGAAACTGAGAAGGCAGATTACTGCTCAATGCAAGACCATATAACAATTGCAGTTTAGTGCTTCCTTAACCCTTAACTTCATATGGCGAGCTTAACTCAAAATTAGCTTATTAATAACTACATTCTTTAATATCTACAACAATTTGTTAAAATTTTCTTCTTTTGTTCTGAATGCAATGGTTTCTTCATTTTAAAGTGTCAAGCATTTTGGATCCTGATGAGAAGCCGAATTACCCGGGGTCTCGCTTAGATCAGCATTGCTTTAATAATTGTGTTGTGTTTAATAGTTGTGTACAAGGTCATCCCTATATACTGATAGAGCAGATTCAGACTAGATATCTCTGTCTGATCAGGGTCTACTCTGTTTGCTTTGATAGCATTATAAATATATTTCTACACTATCTTATGGCGGCACTCGTGTTTTATGTGTTATGATAATCATTTTATTAATAATCATCATGTCATAATTCTTAAATATTAATGAAAATGTAGACATGAAGCAGATTTTACTTGATCGATTGACTGGTGTGGGTGCTGTGATACGCTGGCACTTAATGGTTAATACATACTGCCAACAAACCATGAGAGAATGATTGCGATGATGACTTTGGCTAATCAGAAGTGCTACAACGTATACAAATATATACATGCGTCATTCTGTTTAGAATTTGTTAGAACTAATACCCATGATGTCTATAGTTCTTGCACGAATATTCCTTGAGTAAAGATTTAATCATTTAGACGAATCAAAATGTACAAATAATTAACAATAATTATTGTAACATATCAGGCATATCACATTTTTGATATGATAGGGGTTCAATTCAACAACCGTGACAGAGTAGAAAAGAATATGATGAACAAAACGAACGAAGTATTCAACTAAAACACGTAAACGCTTCGCCCATTAAGATACAAGTAGAAAGGACAGCAATATTTGCCGCTTTATTTGTTTTTTGTATTCTTTGAGAAGCAATAGATACGATGGTGGCATTCCACAGCCTAACCCATGAACCCTCGCCGATCTGACAAAATAGTGCAAATTACTGACCTGCATTCGATGGATACAAAGGGTGTTTAATAACATGGCATCCGGAACCAATCATGGTATACTATATCTGACATGAAAATGCTTCGTAACATAAACTTCGGCTTAGTATGTGCAAAAATTAACAAAAGCGACAAACTATAACAATGTGTAAGAAGGGCGCACGGATATTCAAATATCAGTCACATGAAGAAATCACGTATTCATAACATGAATGAAAATACTCAATGAATAAAGAAGCGCGAGTCGGATGACCTTATGCAAGCGATTAGGTAATCGCGCCCAAAACTGCGATTGGTCAGTGTGATAATAAGCATAGTGGGAAACGGCTGAAGTGTCAGCTGCAACTGTATCAGTGTTAATGCCTTCCCTTATAGATACGCAATTCAATGCCCAAGCGAGCTTATTCGATATAAGATTGATACCATGCAAAGGATACTGCAGGGTCTACAACGCTTTGATTGGAAATGTTTTCAAGAGTAGAAAATCTGGATGAATCGCAGATGACTGTTTAGAAGCAGCGTTAAGTTGGCTGCAAGTTCGCAGTTCGTTATGCGAATAACGAACTGCAAAATATTTCGCAGTTCGTTTTTCGAATAATGAACAACGGAATAGTTCACAGTTCGTTATTCGCATGCGAATAACGAAATAGTTTGCAATTCGACTTACGGATAACGAAATGGTCATTAAAAGCTATAATTAGCAGTAATTATATGTGCATTGTAGACATTGTGGAACCGATTCATCGTGGATGGTCGGGCCATTTTGCGGTTTTTCATTTGAATAAAGAAACAGTTCGCACTTCAATATCACACTATATTTAAGACACTGTAGACCCAACTCATAGCTTGGTCAAATCTTATACAGTAGAACCCCTCTAATTCGACCACTTAATGAATACACATGGGTGTCTTTGTAACCCAGGTTTAGATCCCCTGTACCGTTGCCAGCGTTTATCTTGAAACAGACTATAGCATTGTTGAATTCCGCTTGCTATAGCCCGTTTCATTACTTATGCTTATTTACCTGTATATGTCCGTGGTTGGAAAGAGAGAGTGAACCGGTTTGGGAGTGTCTGATATATGCGTGCGAGGATAATGTGGTTACTTTAGTCACGTGACACGAATTGACGTGCAACATCTCCTTTAGCTCCCGTTCTCGTTCTGGCTCTAACTCATCTAGCGAAGACATCTACTTATATAAATATTTACTTCACTACTTTAATTATTAAGCAGACTTCACATTCCGACCAGCTGATCCTATTCATCAATATACTTCTATTCGATTCTACATTATTGTTGGAGAATATACACAACGAACTCCACTGGGGTTTTGTCGTTATTTACAACCCTGGTTACATATTTATAAGCAGGTGGTTGCTTAATGCAGGACGAAAGTAATGCAGAAAGTTCCTCTATAAGTATTCTGCATTACATGTGTCCTGCATTAAGCTATCTACTGCATCTACCATCCATAATTATACCTCTTTTAGGTGGTCGCATTAGAGTAGTTTCACTGTTCAACCTTCCAATAACGAAACTGTCAAAATAAGTCATAAACGCGCAGTGATTATGATATTCTAGACACTGTATACCCTACTCAGTGTGGATTCAAAGCTTCAATATAAAACCATGGGTCATTTCGCAGGTCGACGATCGAATAACGAAATATTTCTCAGTTCGCCATTTGAATAAAAACTATTTCACAGTTCAACGAATAACGAAATGGTCAAAACAAGTTAAAATGCACAATGTTGATATTCTCCAAACTGTAGACCCAAACCAATGTTGATTCAAGTGTTGTATATAAAATAGATTGCCATGTCTCAGTTCCACATTCGATAACGATATAGTTCGCAGTTCAACCTCTGAATAACGAAATGGTCAAAGTAATTTATCAATATTCAATGATATTTTATACCCTGTAGACCCCAGTCATAGTGAATTCATAGATTTATATATTAGTTCCAGAGCCATTTTGCAGTTCGTTATTCGAATAACGAAATATTTCGCAGTTCGCTATTCGAATAACGAAATTATCAAAATAAGTTAAAAAAAAAAGCAAATATAATATTTAAGACATTGCAGACACCAGTCAAAGTGAACTCAATTATTTATATATCAAATCTGGAGCCATTTTGCAGTTCGTTATTCGAATTATGAAATATTATCGGTTCATCCTCCGAATAACGAAATGGCAAAATTTAGATATAAATGCGCAATGATGATATTTTGAACAAACTAGTCATCAATGTTATATATAAAATTCGGAGCAATTTTGCAGTTCGTTATTCGAATAACGTAATATATCGCTTTTCGACCTGCGAATAACGAAATGGCCATATTAAGTTATAAAGACACAGTGATGTTATTTTAGACACACTAGACCTCAGTCATGGTGGAATCAATTATTTATGTATATAATCCGGGGCCATTTCGCATTTCGTTATTCGAATAACGAACTACGAAATGGCGCATTTGAATCCACTATGACTGGGGTGTAGTGTATCTTAAATATTATAATTTGCCCATTTACAGCTGATTTTGGCCATTTTGTTATTCGGAGGTTGAACTACAAAATATTTCGATATTCAAATAACGAACTGCGAAATGGTCCCGGATTTACTTCGTACGCCAGAAATTAACGCAAGTTCCATAATATGACAATCGCAACTACATGTTGAGCAAATTGTTTGACACACAAATTAACTAGTTCTCTTACAAGGGTCCGAACTGTTTGAAACAATAATCATGGATGTAGAAGCAGATAGGAAGTTTGTCAAAGCAAGTTACAAGTTGAAGAAAACGACACTATTTGTAAACGTTAATATGTGGCCGAAACTTCATCATTTGCCGTATGAATAATTATGCAAGACGTTCTGATATAATAATATTAATTAGATGATTTTTTAAAATGGCATATGATTTAGGTCTATGTTATTCCATAAGCAAACAGACCAGACCCTGGTCAGACGGCTCCAAGAGGGGCCTTCTGGGTCCATGCTTATAAAACTTTTAGTTGAGTCTGAGTTCGTTCTCAAGTTTTAGATTGGTCTGATTTGAGCCTGCGGCTCAAATCTGACAAATCAAAAGCTTGAGAACTTAAATCTGACCAATCAAAAGCTTGAGACCCAGATCTGGGCCTACTGCCTTTGCATTAGCGTGAAAGGGTGGTTGTATAAGGAAAAGGGTTGATTAGACAATCGGACAATATCAGAAACTATATATTATGTGTCTTTAGAGGTACATCTAATGTATACTAAGAGTTGCAAGTAACCTGGCCGAAGACTGATTTTAAAGGATAAGTATATTGATTCACCTGTATTGTTAAAGTATAAATACGCTGGCAGAGTAGATCGTGGCATGGCAGTTAGGCGTTGATGTGTAATAAGGTACAACACAACGTCCGACGTCCATAAACATTTCGATTATACATAATACATTGGTACCTTGAGACAAATATGTGATCATGTCGAATAACTCATCAGTTTTCTTCAGCAGTATTCCTCAATGCGCCGATGTTTATATAAATATACAAATAACATTAATCAACAGTGTGAAGCTATGAGCTGGTGTTGTCTTCATTAACCAACTTCATTGATGCATATACTATTTGTTGAATGGGGTGTGCATCAAACATATATTAAGCTGTTTGATTTCAACAATATTTTATTCAATAAAGAAACGGATTGGACAACAGGCATAGCCTATGTAAGTCCTCTCCAGTGGTACAAGGTAATTACATGTCGTACCTGCTAGAAATATATAAATATATACAGCGATTAACATGTAAGTAATTACATCGTTCATATATACATATGCAATGGTCTTATTAAATAACAATTAGTCAGTATTACCTGGGTCCGATTGCAAAATCACTAATTAGATCAATCCATTTCCCCCAACGTTATTTGGAACAAATTTCGATTATGAATCGATCATTCTAATTAACTTAGCACAGCGGATGTTTAGGATTGTATGTACATATACGCAGTATATACGCCTATATACGATTGAGATACAATCTATAATACATAGCTTTCCAACTTAAAATAAAAGGTTAGTGACTTTGAAACCGGGTCCGGTAATACAGATTAATTATCTTAATCATTATATAGTTCAATGTAAAGCAATTGATATGTAATGAATATGTAGTTGAACGTTTCATCAATCATTTTTTTTAACAAAGAAAAACCGTCAATCGAGTGGTTAACTTTCTCAGTCAAATCTCCTGGTACTCCTGATATATGTGTGTACTATATCGTTAAGTGCTTCTACAGACTCCACGCTCAGACCGCTGCCTCCGAACAATAGTGTATTTAGGGTTACCTCCCCTAATTCGGGTATTTCCCTCAATGCTGTAAGCATGTTTCGTCTATGTACAGTGAATGATGAACAGACAAAGAAGAAGTGGTAATTATCTTCGGGTATGTCCGTGCAATTTGAGCACGAGGGCGATTCTGATAGAAAATGGTTAAAAAGATGCTTATTGAGTGAACTAGCGTTGTTACGCATTTGACAAAGAAGAATATTTTCTTGTCGCCTGCCTAGATTGTAATAAATAGGAGGTCTCGTTCTGCTTTTAATTGACGATAGTTTAGTTTTGAATTGGTGAACGGAAGTAGCAGACTTAACTGTATCTGGAAGGGCATTCCATGCTCTTATCGTGCTAGGTATAAAGCTATTTTGATATGAAGATTTTCTACAACGTGGGATTTGGAGATTTTGACCGCGAGATCGGAGGTTATATTCTGCTTCTACAGGTAAAAAGGGAGAAATAAGATCCGTTAAATATTGCGGACACATACCATGTAAGATTTTGAAGATAATTGTTAGTTTGTGGTTTTCTCGTCTTTCAGACAGAGTATCTATACCTAATTCTGTGTGGTTACAATGTTGCTGGGTTTTTTGTTGTTACGATGTTGTTGTTGTTGTTGGTGGTGGTGGTGTTACAATGTTGTTATTGGTGGTGGTGTTACGATGTTGTGTTGGTGGTGGTGTTACGATGTTGTTGTTGGTGGTGTGGCTGTTGTTTGAGGTTACGACGCTATTGGTGATAGTGTCGTTACGATGTTGTTGGTGGTGATGTGGTTGTTGGTTGAGGTTACGATGGTGTTGGTGGTGCTGGTGTTACGATGCTGTTGGTGATGGTGTTGCTGTTGTTCGTTTGATTTTTAAAACTAAATGAAAAAAAGGTTGGCAACAAGTTAAGCGACCACCAAGAAGAGGTTATACATTTGGGTGTTAATGGTAGGTGGTAGCTTATTGCACGGCAGTTATGCAACAAACCCCATTCCGTTCGTCCTGCAACCACCTGCTTCTATCTCTTTACTCCATAAATATGTCTCTCTACACCATAACAAACGATGTAGACCCAGCACCTAAAGGATATGAGTGATGTTAACCATTTACATGTATTCTATGAACATTCATGTAAGAAATTATGACATGAATATCAAATTTAATTATTGCCTTAATGGCATATAAAAACAGGTCACCGTGGCTTGAACAGAAATTAATCGTGCGATTAGATCTATATTATACCATGAACAAACAGCAGATCCTGATCAGACGGCTCCAATAGCAGCCGTCTTATCTTGGTCTACTCTATTTTTCAAAGGCATAGAAAGGCGTATAGCGGAATAAGCCGAGAAACATTATAAGGGAGACTACTGCAATGTATTTCCAATAGAGTCTTGACTCTCTTACCTGTCGTTGTGAACGAAGCCATCAGATACGTGGTTAGGTGAAGCCGAATCTAATTGGTCTTTATCCCTTTCCTTAATGAATATTCATGTAAGACATGATGACACAACAAATATTACTTTGTTAGATATGAATGCAGGAAAATTTGGACATGACAGAACTGTATAATCAGATCTCGATTATTCGTATTCTATAAGGAAAGAGAGCAGACGCTGATACATGGAAGACTGTCCTACAGGGAGCCGTCTAATTTGGATGTACTCTGTTTGCAACGGCGTGAGAAATACATGTTTATGTGTATATGAAGGAATCATTTAAATATATAAAACAATTCATTGGTAATTGTAATTGGTTTCAGAACTGTTTTACTGAAATACAATATTCATTTGATCTAATTAATTCACTTGACTCATATGTACAGAGAAACTCAAATGCCATTAATTGTTTACGGTGCATGATAATTGCAACCGTTTTTGTTTTTGTCATTTGCACATTTGTCACTCGTCATCTCACCAGGAATCAAACTGTTTGACATCCAAGCAATATTTATTTTCACAAAGGCTCGAAGGCTTGAGAGAACTGGATGAGCGTTGTAACATTTGATAAAGCTTAACCCTGCGCATTTGCAAACATAGTAGACCGAGATCAGACCACTAGACCACTCCAGTAGGAGCCGTCAGATGAATGTCGGTTCTGTTTGCTTATGAAATACAGTAAAACCTCGATTATCCGAACACTAAAATACGTATTATTATCGATCGCTAAGACAGATGGCAGCTTAATGCATGGTGAAATTCATACAGAAAGCTCCTCTAGGAGCTTTCTGCATGACTTTCATCTTGCATTAAGCAGCCACCTTCCTAAAAGGGTCTAAATTCGTTTATAACGAAAATTCGAATAATCGAGATTTTACTGTAATATAGACACGATGCTACAATTTCTGTCATGGCCAAAACATCCTGTGTCCACTTGTCATTACAAAAAATAATATCCATGATGATTTTATTTCGTACATGATGATCATGGGGTAAATAGGTACAGCTCCATAAATGACGAGCATTTGTGTGAAATGTTAGTCAATCGCAAAGGCCTTTGCCAAAACGACTGCCGTATTTGACCTAAACACACGACTATCATACTCAACTGGAAATGACTAACCAATCTTAATCATTTCCCTCCTAGACTATTTTTAAACTCAACCTCTTTGAATAAATCTACCGAACATGAGCATCTACTAGAGAAAAGGAAACGTTTATAAGTGTACAGTTTTAACCATTGTGATAAATAGAGTATTTGCTCCTCTGAAACAAATGCTCTATTTATCAAAATGGTTTCAAAAATGACTTTTACAGAGGCGTCAAAAAGGCGTCAGTAGTAGAGAATGAGTTAACCCTTTCCTTCGTAAATATTCATGTGAGAGGTAATATACGTATGGATACTGTTCTGCTGAATTTTATAATGGACTCATAAAGAAAATAATTTAGCCATGGCAAAAACTGTAGAATCATATACAGTAAAACCTCTCTATAACGGCCACTAAATTATGTTAATTAGTTGGTATTTAGGGCAGGTGCCTTACTTTTTACACAAAATACTTGATGTAATTTATGGGCCGTTATAAAGAGGTTTTACTGTATACATAGCCCCATAAGCAAACTGGAAGACCCTCGCCACACGGCTCTTATACGAACCGTCCGATTCAGATCTTCCCTGTTAAAAGACGTCTCCATCAAGGAAAGGGTCTAATGTACTTATTTCTGGCTATGAATTTACTTACGTATATACACTGTACACAACCAGTTCATCATCTGCTCAAAACTGCTCAGCACTAACACGCAGCTATACTGCCCTTCCCTAAATTTCTTACTGATTACAAAGAATATTGTAACGTCTGGCGACATGTATACTCGGCATCTGATCTGGATCAAAATTGTTTACAAAAGTGATAACTACTTATCATCCCTTTCCCTCATATAGACAACTTTTGGCACCTTTGCAAACAGAGTAGACCCAGATCAGACGGCCACTATAGGAGTTGTCTGATCTGTGTCTGCTCTGTTTGTCGATGGGATTATATAATTCTGAGCCAAGTATAAACATGCCATGCTCATTTGGACCCAAGCTGTTTGCAAATGGTAGACTGGGTTAACTTGCAATCGGCAGCATAAAGGTTATATTTGGTTACCGTATGTCGATTACAATGTCTAAATTTAACTCAATGATGAAGAGTATCAAATTCCGGAAGTCACAATTAAAGATCTCTATCTAAACGACTTAGTCAGTATATTGACTAAAGGCACGTGGTTCTTCTTCACGTTTACCCATCGAACACACGATTTCGATGCAGCAAATCAAATGACCGTCAACACGCAACGAGCGAATCTATAAGGTTAACATAGGTTTGCAAACTATGTCTTGTTTGGACCGATGCTAGACGTGGGGAAAAAAGTAAGACATTTCTATCGACGAAAATATAGATCCAGCTTATAATATTATATGAACAGGGAATGTTTTGTCCATGACAGAAACTGTATAATAAGATCTATATATTTCCATAAGCAAGCAGAGCAGACTTTGATCAGACGGCTCCTACAGGAGCTAGCTAGGCGTCTGATCTGGGTCGGTCCTAATTGTAAAAGACGTTTCTATCAGGTAAAGGGTTATTAAAATATATGTAAATAGTTGTGGTCATCGTACAAATAGTGTACTCTGCACCACAGGTGCCAGGCGCGTGACAATTTCATAAGTACTACTAATAAACATCTTCAAATACGTTTAGAAATCATACTTTGGCAGCAGTATAGTATTATACTATGCGAAAAAAAACCCACACATTTTTTTCTGAGTACAGTATTTAAGAAATGGTCACGCACCTGGTACCTTTGCTCTGCACTGCCGAGATTTTACCATGACAACGGTCGCTAAAAAGTGCTGATGTCATTGTAAGGTCGCTGTGGTGCTCTCTCTGCATGAAACACTCACTGATTGGTAATAATTATCACATATCGATTAAGGATATCTCCCTCCTCTATTCCTCGCTTTCTTTCCCTCTCTCCTTCACACACGAACACTCTTTCTATCTTTTTTCTCGTCCTTTTTACATTATTCTCGCTCGTTTGATCGCTATATACATATTTTTGTCTCTATCCCCATCTCTCTCTCTCTCACTCTCTCTCTCACTCTCTCTCTCTCTCTCTCTCTCTCTCTCTCTCTCTCTCTCAGATTTCTTGCCAACGCACCTTCCTCAAGAATTCCGATTCAAACATGGCATTTGGTTATTCGTGTAGCGAAGTGGTCCATGAAACCGGATACCACGCAAACATAGGCGCAGACTACACACGTGAACTTTACAGTGGAACTAACACAGGTTAATGTACGACAGTACTTGCACACACCATCATCTTTCTTGGACAAGCTAATTGCATATTGTTGATGTAATTTGCCAATCATGTAACAACTTAGACCTCGCGGTATCTATCCCTTGGATAATAGCAATCTGTGTACATGCAGGTGAATACACGACAAAAAGTGGTAATGGATAGTTTGTATACAGCGAGTTTCTACAGCTTATCTCGCAAACATGCAGCACTAATATTTCTACTCTGTGCACACGTAGTACACTCTACTCCGAAATTTAGCGAGACAGAGAAGACGGAGACGAAAACTATTCTTGTATTTGGTGGAAATGGGTTTATTGGTACCGCAACTGTGGAGAAACTGCTACACGCAAATCACACTGTTGTGATTGTGAATCGAGGTAATTGGTACTGGGATTCTGCCGAAACTGTGAAACCATTTGTGAAGCATTTACAGTGTGACCGCATGCAGTCATTACAGAAATGTTCAGACCTACAACATTACATCTGGAGTGAGAATTCTCCATCACATTTTGATGCAGTTGTGGATTTTAGTGGATATCACCTTTTCGAAATATCAGATGCACTGGGAATACTGAAAGGAAAGTTAAAACGCTACATATTCATTAGCAGTGACTCTGTATATGAGGTTTGCAACAAAACTCACAGTGAATTCACACGAGAAGAAGATGCAAAACGACCAGAATCACCCGAAGACATGGCAATGTTTAGTGCCCGTGATGATTATGGAAACCGGAAATTGAAATGTGAAGAGGAACTCCAAAAACAGACAGGAAGTGACGACAGTGTTCCATATATCGCATTCAGACTTCCGGATGTTGTTGGTCCTCGAGATAACACATACAGGTGGTGGATATATCAGTTATGGATTAAATTGAGTAACTATTTAGACAAGCACCTGTCTGTTCCACGTGACTTCTTGGATAAGCCAATCAGTTTTGTATTTGTAGATGACGTTGCTGACATAATCACCGACGTAATAGACTACGGAGATGACGTTTACAACCAAGCATACAACCTCGCAAACAGCGAGCACCCAACACTGGTCGAATTTCTACACGATTTAATGGATACTTTAGACGTGGAAGACATCGAGATTTTGCCCGACGATGACGGACGATTTCGGTTATTTCCATCTGTTAAGCTTGGTCCGGTTGACACTTCGAAAGCTAGGCGTGTTCTCCGATGGAACCCAACTTCATGGATTGATATTATGGAATCTACTACCATGTTCTATGAGACTGCGATCTCAAATCAGAGTTACGACGCCGCACGTCGACAAGTTGTCAAAACAATGCAAGACTACTTTTCCGAAAACCCGGTTAAAGTGAATCATGGCTTAAGAGACATTTATGATGTAACGCTAGCAAGCTCTCACGATGAACTGTGACCCATCAAATTGCATAAACCTGAAATCATGACAATATATGCTGTTTTGTTCCTCAGCCAATTACGATATGATTTAATGTAATGGTTTGAAACCATTTTGCCACACATTCAGTGGTAAAAATCATACATTAACGTCTCGTAAATGCGTAACGCTACCCCATATTTTATTAACATCGGAGTGTGTACAAACAAGCAGTTGCTTAACCCTTTCCCTGTTCTATGTTAATTCCAAATTTCAGTACCTACTGATTATTTAGGCTATGGACAAAATGAAATATGGGAGATGGAGCATTGTAGCCATTTTAGAAACTAAAGACACAGGCCTATCAAATTTCATTAGCAAACAGAGTAGACCCTGATCAGACGGCTTCTCTATGAGCCGTCTGATCTGGGTCTACACTGTTTGCAAATGCGTGAAAACACGTTTGTATGAGGGAAAGGGTTAATGCAGAGCTATTAAAGTGATACAGAAACCTGTAGGAGCTTTCTGTATAACTTTTTTGTCCTGCATTAAGCTATCACCAGTTTAAGAAAATCCAGAATTAAACTTCGTTTGAATGGTCGTATTAGCCAGACTATACTGCGCTGGGTTTGCACATTTTGTATTTTATACATGCGATTTCTAAGTGCCAAAGTATTTCACACTAATGAACGGGTATTCGTGTATTGGATTAGACTGAGTATTTCAAATAATCCAGTTATTGAAGCGTAGCCCGTACAGCAGAACTGCTTTAAAACTACCACTTAATCCTTTACTCCATGAAAATTCATGTAAGAAATATTAAAATAAAGACTATATATTAGATCGTTTTTATAATGGAATATGGACGAAATACATTTTAACTCTGGCAGAAACTGTATATGAAACACTAAGCAAACAGAGCAGACCCTGATCAGATAGCTCCAATAGGAGCCGTCTGGACTTGGTCTACTCTGTTTGAAAAGGCGTAGAAAGGCGTTTTAGTATGAGGGAAAAGGCTAAATGGTCGCTATGGAGGCTTTACTGTACTGTCTAAATATAAATATCAAAATACTCTCTTCCATGCAGTGTGGCAGTTCACGTGCACTACAGAATTGTCCTTATCCCTGAGAATGCGGGAAGGAAATGTCTTGGTATTTATAAACAGTAAAGACTCGGATCAGCGTGCTTCTAGAGGAGTCCTTTGATTAGAATCTGTACTGTTTGTTTTCAAATATCATGTAATAAACTAAAGACTTTTCACACTGTGTGTGCTCATTCCAATTTAAACATTCAGCATTCAAAGGATTCTTGCTAAACTATCTACCAATAAATGTCAAATAGTGGGGCTAGATTGTCAAATAGAGGGGCTAGATTGTCAAATAGAGGGGATAGATTGTCAAATAGTGGGGCTAGATTGTCAAATTGTGGGACTAGATTGTCAAATACAGTATAACCTGCGGCCTTTCATTGTTTTGAACTTAGGAGTCTTAACCCTTTGCTTGCTATTCACGTCAATATACCTACCTGTAAAAAGTGAAGACCCAGATGAGACAGCTCCTGCAGGAGATGTCTCATCAGGGTCTGCACTATTTACAAGTTGATTGTGCAACCAGTGCACTCCACAGCAGTGATTGCACCGCGAAATACTTGTACACAGTGAAGATATATGTAATTATACACAGGGCATGGGTAAAGAAGGAGAAATGTATTTTAAAATTCAGCAAGAGAAGGGTTAATAATACAAGGCAAAGGTAATGCAGAATGTTCCTTTTGATGGCCTTCTAAGACAGATTCCACTGTAATGGATTTTGAATAAGGTATAAAATATTTTGAATCCAATATAATCCATTTGTATACCTGTTAATAGTGTTAAATAAACTGTCTAGATGTCTGTAGACCCAGACTAATGGAACTCTGATGGAGCCCCTGCAGGGTATTCATCACAACAAAATATTTTCGAAAAGTCAGGTCAACACATAAATGTAGACAAATTCATTAACCATTTATTCTATGGAGACACCCATGACACCTTTGCAAACAGAGACGACCAAGACCAAACGGCTTCTGTCTGCAGGGTCCGCTCTGTTTGCTGATGGAATAACATAGATCTGATTCTACAGTTTCTTCGACACTTGCCAAACATTTTCTTGTTCATATGCAATTATAAAAAACTGCTAAGTGATATTTGTACCTGCATTAATTAGTTACATGAATATTCAATGAGTAAAGGGTTTACCATTTCCCTGTTCGGTATTCATGCAACAAAACATGATATCATGAATATTTTAAGCTGATTTTTTATAATGTAACCCTGATGAGACGGTTCATTTACTAGACGTTAAAATGTATGTACATTAAAACCTCTCTATAACGGCCACTAAGTTACATCAAGTATTTTTTGTTAAAGGCAGGTGGCTGCTTAACGAAAGTGAAAGTACAACGGAACGCTCCTATAGGAACGTTCTGTTTTACTTTCACCTTACTTTAAGCAACCACCTGCCCTAAATACCAACTAATTAACACAATTTAGTGGTCGTTATAGAGAGGTTTCCTTGTAGTGGTACATGTAAACATGATCGTTTGACATAGGCAGGAGCTTATATGTGTATACAGTAAAACCTCTCTATACCGATCATTAAATTGTGTTAATTAGTTCGTATTTTGAGCGTTCTGTTTTACTTTCACTTTGCTTTAAGCAGCCATCTGTCCTAAATACCAACTGATAAACACAATTTAGTGGCCATTATAGAGAGGTTTTACTGCAAACTTTTCAAGGGAATATTTTGTCTTTGCAGAAGCTGTTGACTCATATGTATATTATTCCATAAGTAAACAGAGCACACCCTGATCAGACGGCTCCTACAGGAGCCATATGACCTGGGTCTACTCTGTTTGCAAATGCATCAATAGGCGTTTGTATGAGGGACATACGGGTATTAACCCATTACCTCATAGGGTATTTTTAGAAACAACCTCTTTGAATAAATTTACCGAATAGGAGCATTAACTAGAGAAAAGGAAAATTTTAGAATTTTGTAGTTTGAAACCATTGTGATAAATAGAGCATTTGCTCCTATAGGAGCAAATGCTCAATTTATCACAATGGTTTCACAGAGTGACTTTTACAGAGTCGTCAAAAGTCGTCAATATGAGGGAAAGGGTTAAGACATACGGGTATAATCAGTATGGGGCAAAATAGATATTGCTTTGTAATCACCACACTAGGCTGTGAGTCAAAGTGGACTGAAGGAATTATCAGCTGAAAATATGTACCTGGCACAAAGTAGCTTGAAGGAATTACCAGCTGCAAATATGTACCTGGCACAAAGTAGCTTGAAGGAATTACCAGCTGCAAATATGTACCTGACACAAAGTGGCCTGAAGGAATTATCAGCTGCAAATATGTACCTGGCACAAAGTGGACTGAGGGAATTACCAGCTGCAAATATGTACCTGACATTAATTAACAATTTCCATCATATAAACGCCTTTTCATGCATTTACAAACAGGGTAGACCCAGATCAAACGGTTCCAACCGCAGCTATCTGATCAGAGCATGAACTGTTTGCTATTGACTAATATATATCTGTGCTCATTGCCAAAAGTCATATGTTCAAGTGGCGTTATAAACTATCATCTAATTACAGTGCTCCCTCCCTACAACGGCCCTCTCAATAACGATTCCCTCCTTACCTCAACGCATGTCACTGTTTCCGAAACAACAAGACTCCAGAAACAACTTTTTACATCGTATTTTCTTTATGCCTCCATCAAACCCTATGTTGTGACCACTCTTTAGAATCGTCACTTTGTGACGATTCTAAAGAGTGGTCACAACATAGGGTTTGATAGAGGCATAACGATTTTAGTTCTCGAAATACACATTATCTGGGGATCTGCAAACAAGCTAATTATGTTTGATTTTCCCTCCCTATAACAACTCCCTCTGAACAACACATACAATCTTCGTATCCCAAAGGATGTCGTTGTAGAGAGGGAGCACTGTAGTCTGTTTGCAAAAGCGTGAAATTGCGCTTCTATCAGCTAAAATATTAACTTGTTGTTTCGTTATCTGTTATAAAACTGGTATGTTTTAAAACGTGGCCAAAAACTATAAATTCAGAGACTTGTTATCAATAGGTGATTTACAGGTGATGTTTTCCCATCTGCCAAAATTCAGTCCAGAAAAAAAACAGTATTTAACCCATTCCCTCCTACTGGTGCATTTTTACGCCTCTGTAAATGCCATATTTTGAAACCATGGTGATAAATAGAGCATTTGCACCTATGGTTTCAAAATTAGACAATTCTTAACTTTTACTTTTCTCTAGTAAATGCTATTTTTCGGTAGATTTATACAAAGATTCTGTGTCTAAAAATAATGAAGAAAGGAATGAGTTAATAGATTCATTACATTCATGTTCATGTGAGAAATAGTGACTGTATGACTATTGATAAGATTAATTTTATCATGACATAACGTATATACAGGGGCCGTTTCGATGTCAGAAACAACAATCTGAATTGCGATCCTATTCAGATGGATCCTACAGGAGTAGTCCAATCTGGATCTATTCTATTTGAAAATGTGCCACAGGTCGCTTAACCATTTACTCCATGAATATTCGTTATGACATCATGACTATTAATTAACTTAATTGTTATAATCGCACATGGATACTGGACGTTTGGCCATGCAACAACTTTAGAATCAAACTTACATTACATCATATAAGCAAGCAGAGCAGACCCTGGTCAGACGGATCCTATAGGAGGGCTCTTATAGGAGCCGAGCCGTCTGATCTGGATCTACTGTTTGTGGAGGCATAGAAAGGCGTATTTATGGAGTAAAGGGTTACAGTCGTATCATAGGAAAAAAGTATGTTAAAGAGCGCATCTATGAAGTAAAGGGTTAACTTTGAGAAAATGTAAATTAAATATAAATCAATTATCGCCAGTTTTAGTTGCCAGAAAGCATGCGATATTGTAGGAACGTGCGGGTACAGTGTATGACCCGCTAAGTAGATATACAGCAGATCCCCTCTAAAGTAACCACTTAAGAGACATTGTCGTCATTTGAATAAAGTTGTTGCTTAGCGCAGGACAAAGGTAATGTATAAAACTCATGTAGGAGCCTTCTGCATATATTTCGTCCTGCATTAAGCTACCCCTCCTTTACGACTCAGTATTAGACCTCTTAAGTGGCTAACAAAAATAAGTCTAATTATGGGTCTGTTAGGCAGGTGGTAGCTTAATGTATGCCAGAAGCAATGCAGGAAGCTCCTATAGGAACTGTCTGCATTACTTTTGCCCTGTATTAAGCAACCACCTGTCTTTCAAGACTTCCATGTCCAATAATTGAGTGGCCGCTTAAGACACATTCTAGTGTATTCACTTGTGAAATATTTATTATGAATATTAATTAGTTGAATCATTCATAAGGTGGATCAGCTCGAGCCAGCAATTAGTGCAGCCGCTGTAAAGACTCTCATATGGGCCTACACTATATTCAAATATAATTGCGCAAACAGTCGTTTATAAAAAGGAAAGGGCTGAGCCAATATCGAAATTAAACTGATCCGTTATTTCGCTGCAAATGTCGCCTCTGTAATTACCTATGCAGACAGTTTTGACACAGATAAGACGCTGAGTGATTCGGCGTCTCACCAGATTTATAGCTGTTTGTTACTGTGATTATATCATAGAAAAATGAGTAGATGACAAAATCTAGCAGTGAAAGGGTTTAGGTTATCGTCCATTAACAAGAATGTTATGACTTGCAAAATTACATTGCATCTTGTAAAACTGCTGTACAGTTAAAAAAGCTGCACTTCGAAGTACCATAAAACCCTTCAACGGGGACCTCCATCAAGACGTCTACAACTGGGTGTTAAAACCCTTCAATAGGGACCTTCAGCAAGAGGTCTACATCTGGGTGTTAAAACCCTTCAACAGAGACCTCCAGAAAGAGGTCTGCATCTGGGTGTTAAAACCCTTCAACAAGGACCTCCAGCAAGAGGTCTACATCTGGGTGTTAAAACCCTTCAACGGGGACCTCCAGCAAGAGGTCTACATCTGGGTGTTAAAACCCTTCAACGGGGACCTCCAGCAAGAGGTCTACATCTGGGTGTTAAAACCCTTCAACAGGGACCTCCAGCAAGAGGTCTACATCTGGGTGTTAAAACCCTTCAACGGGGACCTCCAGCAAGAGGTCTACATCTGGGTGTTAAAACCCTTCAACAGGGACCTCCAGCAAGAGGTCTACATCTGGGAGTTAAAACCCTTCAACAGGGACCTCCATCAAGAGGTCTACATCTGGGTGTTAACTGTAAATGGTAGCTTTATGCAGGACGCATAATGTAGACATGATTCCATAGTTGTTGCCATACTCAAACATTTAACTGTTCAAATGCTGGTCTAAAATTACTGACAGCCAATCACATGTTATATTCATAGTCATTAGTTCTTACATTGGAAGCAATCTTAAACAATAGTTCATCTAAAATTGGTATGGATGGCGTTTAGATTGATGAATATGTTTGAATTACGGGGCCGCAACAACACTGAATATAGTGCCTTAATTACCCTGAGTACAGGGGCCGCACCACTGAATATAGTGCCTTAATTACCCTGAGTACAGGGGCCGCAACACTGAATATAGTGCCTTAATTACCCTGAGTACAGGGGCCGCACCACTGAATATAGTGCCTTAATTACCCTGAGTACAGGGGCCGCAACACTGAATATAGTGCATTCATTACCCAGAGTACAGGGGCCGCAACACTGAATATAGTGCCTTAATTACCTTGAGTACAGGGGCCGCAACACTGAATATAGTGCCTTAATTACCCTGAGTACAGGGGCCGCAACACTGAATATAGTGCCTTAATTACCCTGAGTACAGGGGCCGCAACAACACTGAATATAGTGCCTTAATTACCCTGAGTACAATACAACATGTGTTATCCGGCTATTCATTTATTGAACTTAGAAGTCTTATAAACAGGACAGGTGGTTGCTTAATGCAGGGCAGAAGTAATGCAGATAACTCTTATATGGACGTTCTGCATTACTTTTGTCCTGTATTAAGGTACCACCTGATTATAGACCTATAATTATACCTACTTTTGATGACCGCTTAAGACAGGTTCGTCTGTAATCTGACACCAAATATTCCCTCTCCGTGAGTTTGTACAGCTTAAGGATTTAATGTGGTACCATTTTGTTAACTTTAAATTAGACTGACATAGTAGCAAATAGCGAAGGTCCTCATAAAACTAAACTTCTCCTTAAGGAGCATTTTAACCTTTACTGTGCTGGATACGAGTCACTAATGTCCTTTGCAAACAGTGTAGACCCAGATGAGAGGGGTCCTGTAGGAGCCCTCTCACCAGGGTCTGCACTGTTTGTCATATTACATTTTCTCTAGAAAAATCTCTTAATATTCACCATATGCTTAACCGGTTTGAATTTTGTAACAGTCCATTTGAAAATTCAGCGTTGTTATGGTTAATATGTGCCTTTACTATTTCCTTAATGTCTTCTGTCCGAATATATGGAACAATTAGGGCAAGATAGCACCGATACAGAAATTGTTAGTATCAAAGGTGCCCGACGCATGCATGCTTGGACTCACCCATAGAACCCCCCCCCCCCCCCACTCCAAAAAAATGTGATCGAAGTATGTTCAACTACATGTAGCCTAAAACTATCTATTTGAACCCTAAACCACTCCGAAAAACAAGATAAAAACACGACCCAATATCGAAAATATTTGGGGAAAGAAAACTGGCGCCTCGTAGCAGACTGGAAATAATAAGCGCCGTTTTAATTGCGGTGAGTTTAATGTTTTTCGATAGTGTTTCATCATAATTTCTGTTTTTGTTGAAAAGATTAACTAATACAGATCCCCCTATATACGTCTATGCATCCAGGCGGGAGTCACATCGTTTCGCTCTAGCGTTTTTTTCAAATTTGCGGTCTTGCAGCGACAAGACGGAGCAATATTTAAGGGAAGCACTAACTGTGCCGCTTAATATATGGAATTTGGAACGGATCAAGACCAAAATGATTGAAATCGGTGTTGAATTGGCTTTGCTGTAAGACTTTGAAAAACATGACTGTTGAGTTTTCCGCCGTTGATCTGACGTAGTTACATGTAGGTACCTTTCAATACATATATAGACCCGAAAGGATTTTTTTCCCGGGTCGTGTTTTTCTTGTTTTTCGGAGTGGTTTAGGGTTCAAATAGATAGTTTTAGGCTAGTTGAACATACTTCGATCACATTTTTTTGGGGGGTGGGGGTGGGGGGTGGGGGGTCTATGGGTGAGTCCAAGCATGCGTCGGGCACCTTTGGTTAGTATAACCTGTAGTTAGACTAGGTGCGAGTCAAGTACGAGTACGTATCTATATCTGAAAGAACAATCATAAACCTTTCAATGACGAATATTTAAAGTGAAACGGTTTAACAGTGTTTAATCTTTAACCTGCTATGGCCGGATGGGTGATTATCTTTGCAAACAGTTTGGATCCAGATTACTGCTTTGCTGGTTATCATCATCATCGTTATCATCATTATTGTTATCAATATATGTGTGGAGAGTGATAGGATGATTAGAAAAAATTAAGCTAACCTAATTAGTGTGGTGGCTTTGTTCTGTTGTTTTGACGACAGCATTACTGCTTTGCTGTTTAGTTTGCTGTTTACAACATGATAATCATCGTCATCATCATCGCCATCATCATCATCGTCATCATCATTATTGTTATCAACATATGTGTGGTGATAGGATCATTGGATAAAGTTAAGCAAATCTAATTAGTGTTGCAGCTTTGTTCTGTTGTTTTGACAACAGCATTACATCTTTGCTGGTTAGTTTGCTGTTTGCAACAATAGTCATCGTCATCATCGTTGCCGTCATCATCGTCATCATCATGTGACATGTATGGATACCCATGACATCATTAGTGTTATTCACATGATGGAAAAGGAAAACGGTTGGCAAACCTAATTAGTGTGGTTGTTTTGTACTGTTGATTTAACTCTTTCCTTGTTCTTTGTTGATTACAAATGTCTTAACTACTAAATATTCATGGATAAATTAGTGCTGATGAAATATGGTAGGTGGAACATTGTACACATGTTAGACAGCATAGAAGCAGATCTATCAAATTCTTTTAGCAAACAGAACACTTCAATAGACCCTGATCAGATAGCTCCTGTAGGAACCATCTGATCTTGGTCTACTCTGTTAACATATGCATGAAAACATGTTTACATGAAATAAATGGGTTCCATGCTTATAAAACTTTTTAGTCGGCTCAAATCTGACCAATCTTTAGTTTGAGAACAAACTCAGACTCAAATAAAACGCTTTATAAGCATGGACCCAGGGTCCAGATGAGACGCCGAGTAACTCGATGTCTCATCGGAATTTAAACTGACATCCAGCCAAGTGTTTTTTCAAAAGCATGGTTGAAGTGGAAGTAGTCAAAATTGCACTGTACAGTAAATCTCTGTATAACGGCCACTACATTGTGTTGATTAGTCAGTATTTAGGGCATGTGGCTGCTCTATAGGAGCGTTCTGTTTTACTTTCACCTTGCTTTAAGCAGCCACCTGCCTTTTACACAAAATACTTGATGTGATTTAGTGGCCGTTATAGAGAGGTCTTCCTGTATTCAAATTTGAACAGATATTACTTTTTACCGTGTGGGCGTGTATGATAGAAGGGGGGGGGGGGGTTAAAATACAAAATGTCTGCTTAAATTCTGTTATTTTACAGGGTTGACTTACTTTAGAATCGCTTAAATTTTAAAGAAATTAATGACCGAGTGTCAAACAACCTAGATCCAGACGAAAAGCCGAAATACCCGACCTCTCACCCGGATGTATCCTCTCATCCGGGTACAATCTGTTTGCACGTGCTATCCAGGTCGGGTTTAATAGGCGAAAGGTTCAAACACTGTTCCAAGAAATTCGTTATGCTGTCGATAAAACAAATAGGATACGAGATACTTAGCCAATTCAGTCTTGATAAACAGTTGGCCACAACGAACTTGGATATGCATGGTGAAAATGAAGTCTGGGGTAAGCACGATCTTCGTATACAAATATAACGCATGACTGGGTATGACGAACATTAACTCTTATCATGCTAAACATGACATGACTCACATTTGTAAACTGTTTGGATCCAGGGAAGACGCCGAGTAACTCGGAGACTAATCAGGATCCAACCTGTTTGACATCGATTAATAAATGTCTTAAATGGTTGATTGGTTAGGAAATATTCAAAATTGCAACATTTCACATTTGAGCAGACATTTTAATTTTTTACAGCAGGGTAAAGTTAAAACTGAATTTTATTTCATAATTCAAAGACACGTCGTCATGATATCGATAAAACAAATATAGCAATAAGATAACTATCATCATTCCATCTTTCCAAGTTGGAAAACAATTTGACCATAGAGATGTTAGATATGCTCTGGAATAACAAAGAGCTATACAAATAAATATATTGCTCGACTGTGTAAAACCAACAGTAGTCCTCCCATGCTATGTAGGACCAGACTAATACTTTCAAACAGCTTGGATACAGATGAAACTCCGAGTTCTCGACGTGACATCTGGACCCAAGCTGTTTTATAATGTCAGATGTACAAGAGAAGAGTTAAACGTTCGGCTAAATGTGATTGGCAGCAAGGTAGGGTTTGGCGGAGAAACAAGAGATTTTGATAGATCAGAACCTATATTATTTACAGCTGCACTATTGGACCCTTGTTCTCAGACATTTGTTTGGCAGAGACAAAGTGGAAATTGCCAATTACTGCTCGGTATAACCATTTCTCTGCCAATGTCACAGCTGTGAGTACCTATACAAACAGCTGGATTCCAATCGTGTACGATTGGTATTGCGGGGCGATCGGGATCCATTCGCGTTAGGTTGAGGGTTCTACGGATGCCAGATGATGGTTGGAGTCCGACCATGTTAGATCAAGGGCTCAACAGATCTTAAAGAATGAATGGAATCTGGTAACAGTAGCTCAAAGGGCTAAACAGATCGCAAGGGATGATTTGAATCCGATCACTTCGGTTCCAGAGCTCAACAGATATATGATTTAAGTCAGTCTGAGGGCTCAATAGATCTGTAGGGATGACAAGAGTACGATCGTGTTGGCTTGACAGCAAACAAGATCATTGGGAATTGTTGGCATCAGATCGCGTTAGCTCGATGGCTTACCAAATCCTACATATTTCGAGAGACAGTTGAAGTACGATCGCTTAGCTCTAGAGCTCGTCCGATCATGAAGGATATTTAGGGACCAATCACATTATCTCAATGTATGCAAATACCACGTAGGATGGTTCGAGTATGATCGTGTTAGATGGAGGTGATATATTCAGAAAATTAACAGAAACCCCTGGGAAAGTCACAACTACAATATTAGATTCAAAACGATCATTATTGGTGTATTCAGTAATACAGCAGAAATGCAAATGTCTACATGTATACATCATATACACAGCATACAACATAAGATTATTGCAGATGCGAGTTCATGCTTTCAGCTCCTATTTTATAATAGCTTTCTGAAATTTAAAGGGGAATAACTCAGATGGGAATTTAGTTTGGCAGAACTCACTTTGCTGTGAGAGGCAACTAATCCCAATTAACTGCTGTTTGTATTTACAATAAAAACTATCCTTTTAATGGCACCCTTTCATGCCGCGCATCAAATAGTTTCACTGTTCTATTCTATTCCATTCTAATGTGACAGCTGGAAGCACAGACCTATTATATCCACATCCTACAACTATATTGATAATCAAGTACCTAAACACATTAAGTATTTATATTAAATACATGTATGGTAATTAAGGTCATACGATTAAAGTGTCGAGAGAAACTTATCATAGAAATAACTGTTTGTATCCAGATAATTGTAACATATCACAAATCGATATACAGTTCTCATGACATTTCGATTCATATTCCACAAGTTTACATATCATGTTCACTGAAATAAATGTCTAGATAACAAAATACAGTTTGTACCCTGATACCATAGTTTGCGATAAATGGCAGATTCTCATTAAAATAATAAGAATGTTATGATTGTCTTAATTTGTAAACAATGTTGACCATTAAATAATGTACACAATTTATACAGTAGTTAATTGCCATTATTTATATTAAAGTATCACGAGAACTTAATCTGGAAATAACTGTTTGTATCCAGATAATTGCAACACACACGTACCACAAATCAACATACTGTTTTCATAACTCATGATATTTCGATTCATATTCCACAAATCCAAACATCATGTTCACGGAAATAACTGTCTAGATAATAAAATACAGTTGGTACATTGATACCATTGTTTGTGATAAATGGCAGATTCTCATTAACATATTAATAATGTGAATGCTATGTCTTAATTTGTAAACAATATTTACCATTAAATTAATGTACGCAATTCACATTTGATGTGCTTCAGCCAATTTATGGATCATGAAAAGTTCAAACAGAAACATTGGCAAGTATATAAGCAAGACATATGCTTTTTTGGCATTAACATAGAAGCTATTTCATACGATTTAGTATCATTGAGGCAAGACACTATGCATAACTTTGCTACTTTAAATTTTAAAAATTGCACTGAAGTTCAAAATTCAGTCTTAGATTTTGCTCTGACAGTCTTGCTTACATGTGTTCACATGAACAAAAATAGAGAAAGAAAATAACCTTACCTGGAAAAGTCACAACTCCAATATTCGATTCAAAACGATCTCTATTGAATGCAAGTGTAATGCTACTGCATTTTGCTGAAGTATATATGGGTGACTTTCCCGGTAGGTGCTAATTGTTTCCCGACTGGCTGTCCGACGTTCCCTACTTGACCAGACGTTCAGAGTTTTTGATCACAGCAATCTTAGCTTTATACTAATTATCCCCCAATAAATATTTAACGATTTAGTTGTGCAGCCTACTTTCAAGGCGCTATGGACACCCTAAGAGTTTTAAACATACTTGTGAGTGATACAGCAATCATTTATTTCATGTACTCAAAGGCTAAGGCGCTAACGGCTGTCCACTGATAATAAGTAACAGGCTTGTGCAATCTATTTCCATAGTTCACATATGTAGATCAATCTGTGGCACCAAGTAATACTTGCTGTTATGTTATATTCTCCAAATACCAGCCAGGCAAGACAAACTTTACTTTCAATGCGAGACTACGAATGTTATTTTACAGTAATAATTATTTGAACTAAATTTGAGAATTCAGATTCGGTATAATTATTGTTGCAGGTTGTTATTATGTAATTGTTGTGTCATAATATTTGCAGACTATTTGCAGAATACCAGAGGTAATGAGAGATGGTAGGAGTCAGATCGAGTCAAATCGACGGCTTAACGAATCTTGAAGGACCAGAAAGTATAACAACACAGAGAATGAAGTACCGTGTGACTTTTTACGGCCGCCACACAAGCAAGCGAGAGCTCAACAGATCCGAGGGGATGGTTGAAATCCGATAGTGTCAACTCTGTGTCTCAACTGATCACGAATGTTGATTGGATTCCGATCGTGTCTCCTTTAATTCGAAGGCTGGTTGGGATCAAATCACGTTAGCTCGAGGGATTAGCGGATCTCGAGCGATGGTTACAGTCCGACCATGTTAGATCGAGGGATCGGCTGATACTGAAGAATGATTTGACCGTTGGAGTTTGATCACGTCAGTTTGAAGGCTCAACAAATCTCTGGGGATGGAAAGATTGTGTTAGCAAGAAAGCAATAAAACATAAGGGACGGTTTGTGCCCGGTCGCGTTAAAGGAGAATAGGGTGAGCACGACTGCTATAGCTTGAGGGCTTGTCAATTCTAAAATCTCGCTTTCCACGTTAGCTTGACAGCTAAACAGATAATGGGGTAGTTGGGGTCCAGTCGCGTTGGCTCACTGGCGCAACGTACCAGGACGAATAGCTTGAGTCCAATCGCATTCTTAGTTCCTAATTTTAGATAGGCCTATTCACGAATCGATGGAGCTGAACAGACTAGTTAGGTATTTGATAATTCCTGCCCTTTAAGAGATTCTCAGTAAAATTATTATGAGAATAAAAAGAAAATATATACTATTTATCCGTTGATATTGTTGCTTCCTGACTTGGTTGTTATCAAAACGCGTGGATTATGTTAATTAAACTGATAAATTAACAGAAATGATCGTCTTAGCCGCTGTGACGCAGTAGGTTAATTAGTCTAAAGACTCTTTTAAAAATTCACGTGTATGAATGTATTCCATGTATGATCTGACGTGGGTTCGAATCCACCAATGGCAATTTTTTCTACCTATATTTTTTTTCTTTTCTCTTATTTCTCTTATTCTAGTGGGGAATTATCTGTTATACCGTCAACATATGCATATGTATGAATATGTAGAAAAATAAAATAGTGTCATGGATATAGAATCATTACACCCTAGAAGCGTCTACTCACCTAATAAACCTTCAACTACCGGAAGTAACCAAATAAATTAAAATAGTTCCATGGTTATAGAATCAGTACGCCTTAGAAACGTCTACTAACCTAATAAACCTTTTACTACCGGAAGTAACCCAATAAACCTAAGTTTATCTTCCTCCTTTATTGCGTCACTAGAGAAGCCTGGTGACTGGATAAAAACACATTGTCATGCCTTTGCAAACAGAGTAGATCCTATATGAGCCGTCTCACCAGGGTCTGCTCTGTTGAGTTATTGAACTGGTATGTAAATCTTATACTACATTTTCAGCCAAGGTAAATCAAATCCCTTGCTCAAGTAACATTATAAGTATTCGGCTAATACATGTTCGTGATGATATTACTACATTATTACATTCATATTAAACAGGGAAAGGGTTAAAGACCGGTGATAGCTTACAGTACAATGCAGGACGAAAATAATGAATCAGGGCAAAATTTATGCAGAAAGCCTTTTCGAGACATTCCTGCATTAGTTCCGCATTAAGCAACCACGTACATGAATTTATAGACACGTATTCATAAAATGGCCATTTAAGAGGAGTGTTACAATATGTTTTGTTCAAGTAGTATTATAATGGTTGTTCTTCGAAAAAGGGCATTTGGACCAGACGAGCTTCTTGCAAATTCGCCACTTATATCATGGAGCCTGGAGAGGCTAGAAACATGCCAAGATAAAAGTCTACAGATGGCATTACGCATATATGTTTGGCGTGGTGGGAAGGGTTGTGTCTCAGAAAAACAACAACATTTTGAATATCGGTTTCAAACGTAAACATCAGAATATTTAGCGGTTGCTATTACAAAACTAATTTAAGTTTAAAAGCTGAACGGCGAAATATAAATTCAATAAACAATTCAAACAATGGATACTTGCATGCCATTGGCGATCTTGCTTATGGTTTTTCTTGTCCAGTTCATGGGTACAATAGGTAGTTTGGACTCTGACCTATCTTTGGACAATCGTTTAGACGGAAAGACTCTGCTCGATATGGGAAAAGATTTTAATAAACCGCTACTTAAACTTCTTGGAAAAGTCGTATTGAATAGTGAGAAAAACATTAAAAGGCTGTGTCGCTTCCATCCATGTACGGAATGGGGATCGTGGTCAGAATGTCCTATGGGTCCGGAATTTGGTATAGTGACCAGGTCACGTATGTGTAATGGAACAACTGAAATATGCAAGTTTGACAGTCAGACAAATTTTACAACAAATGAGTCTAAAATTTGTGAAGGTAAATGTCCTCCAGGCTACAACAGGATCAACGGATACTGTCTAAAGTTTTCTCAGACGACATTGAAGCAAGCAGACGCGGAAGCTGATTGTCAAAAGGAAGGCGGTCACACGGTGAACATTAACACAAAACACATATCTGACAGTGTGCATGCGCTTCTTAAGAATCAAAATTATACGGATTATATCTGGATTAATGGGAACAGGGCTAATGTCGGATCATCCTGGACGTTTACCTATGGTGCCGCTCCTAATTTTGATAATTGGAAATCATCAGAGCCTTCAAACGGTTCGGACGAATTATGCAAGGTAGACGGAACTGTCACCAAGACGAGAACGAGATGTTGGTATGACCGAGAATGCATAAATACATACAAATTTGTTTGTCATATTGTTTAACAGTTTACTATAAAAATAATCCTTTTAATGCATTTGCAAACAAACTGTTCTCTCTTTTGTGTTCTTACAAGTATAATTACTTACAGTGAAATCTCGATGAGTCGACATACCATGGGAGATCGCCGATATGTCGAGTCAGCCCGCATGTCGACTCAACGCATTGAAAATCCATCGTGACTGCAGACGATTCCGATGGTAGACATGTTACTGTGTTCTGTGTATTGAAATGATTTTCGGCGTTTATAATACTTACTTTTTCGTGAGATGTACTGTCTGGTAAATGACAAAATAACCGTTTGCTCATTTTATTCCTTACATATTCTACATGAGACCAAAATATAAACAAAAATAACACAAACCTATAAAAAAAATTAAATCAGTGCATACGAACAAACATGACAAATATCAACAGCATTACACCTAACGTTCATACATAAGTGCGTCATATAGATCTAAACAGTATGCATAATGCACAACACTGCATATGATTCATTTTAACAAAATGGATCCAGAATAAATAAGTATTTACTGATGTTTTCGATATATAGTCAAGATACATGTGTTTAGCATTGGTGGAAACTGCTGTTTTTATACAAAATAGTCATGTCAATCAAAATTTATTGAACAGTGTCAACACCGGCATATGTGTGAATAATTGCAGTCATTAACACAGTTTGCTTGTGTTTTGGCGTGATCACCGATAGAGGTGCGAAAATCTTCTGTCGGCTGATCAGTTTTTGATGTCGAGTCGGCGTGTTGTCAATTATAGTAATTACAATTATCGGGGCTGTGCACCTATGTCGAGTCAGCGTGTTTAACGAGTCACCGTGTTTCGAGTCAGTGTGGATAGTTTACATAGGGATTAGAAGGCAAGTTCTCGGGACCATTAAAGATTGTCGAGTCAGGCCGTAATGTCGAGTCGACGCATGTCGACTCATTGTAATTTTACTGTATATGAATATTCATAGGGAAATGACGGAAAAAGATACAGTAGACGAAAAGGATACAGCGGCAACTAAGCTTTGAATAGGAATGGCGTTCAGTCAACCTAATAGCTAACAGTTGACCCAAAAGTCATGTACAGTGGCAACCAAGTTCAGGATAGGATGGCTTTCAGCCAACCTATCAAGCTAACAGTTGACCCAATAGTCAAATAAATGGAATGCTTTTGTGTCAACCTGTTTATTCTAATTTATGATATTGATGAGCATGTTTTTCGGTCAACTTGTCTGTATCATTAGTTTATTAATACAGTTTATGCGATTCCTTCCGGTTTGTGATTTCATATCTATTGTATATCCTTTTGCACATCTTTGATTGACCTGATAGACAATCATGTGGTTCCTTCTGGCTAGTGTTTTCATATATATTGTATATCTATTGTATATCTGTCAAGCCTGGATAGACAAGCATATTGCCTGGATAGACAAGCGTACGGCTAAATCCAGTTAGTGAAGCGCTTTTGAATGCAGATATCCAGTGTGTAAAGAGCGCTATATAAATGTGGTATAATAATAATAATTCAGTTATATATATCGTACCATGTTATTTTACGTATGTTGTACGGATAATTTGTTTGACATATAAACATAGAAAGATATATATGGATTAAAAAATCGATACAGAATAGTGTACAGTAGAACCTCTCCTAGGCGGCAATCAAAAAGAGGTCTAGTTCAGGGTATGTGAAACAGGTGGTAGCTCAATGCAGGTCACAAGTAAAGCAGTACTCTCCTATAGGAACGTTCTGTATTACTTTTGACCTGTATTATGCAACTACCTGGACCCCATAAATGAATGGCCGCTTAAGACAGGGTATACTGTACTGTTTAACTGGCTAGGATAATGTGCCCTTGTCCAACATTTCGCGTTCTGACTCGCAATTGCAGTTTGGTTCCAGAGGAGACACCAAATAATCCGGCGTTTCATCAGGATCCATTCTGTTTGAAACTCATTCAATACTTTCTAAATTGCACCAGATATAAATTTGAGCATGTTTCATTTAGTCAAAGTTTTGTGATAAACGTATCATACAGAGTTGGAATTATATACAATAACACTCTCTAAACCGGGCAATCAAGTAAGTATAAATACCGGTGGTGGAGCTCCTCAGGATTATTATTATTATTAATATTATTATTCCAACACACACATATATATATAGCGTTCTTTTCTCACCGGATATGTACATTCAAAAACGCTTCAAATGAATGACATCACTAACCGGAACAAACCGCATAATTATCTATCCAGTCAATGAAGGATATACACTAGGTATGAAATCATTTGAAAAATCATGGAACCACACGATTGTCTATGCGGTCAATGAAAGATATCCAGGAGATATACAATAGACATAAAATCACTAACCGGAAGGAACCGCATAAACTGTATTAACAAACTCGATACAGACAAGTTGACATGAAAGCCATGCTCATCAATATCATAAATTAAAATACTCTGTATTAACAAACTCGATACAGACAATTTGACATGAAAGCCATGCTCATCAATATCATAAATTAAAATACTCTGTATTAACAAACTTGATACAGACAAGTGGACTGAAAGCCCTGTTCATCAATATCATTAATTAACGGGCTGACTGAAAAGCATTGCATTTATATGACTATTGGTCGACTGTTAGCTTAATATGTTGACTGAAAGCCATTCCTATCCTGAACTTAATTGCCACTGTACATGACTGTTGGGTCTTTCATCCTGCATTAAGCAGCCACTGGCTAAAGTATCTAAATTATTATGTACTAGAATTCTGGTGTAGAGGATTTTTACTGTATCATTGTAGAATGTATATCTGAGAATACAGTGTTGTATGCCAAATATGTACCCAAGTCTGTTGGTTCTGGGTCATGACTGTGTTACGTACTGACACTGTGCATAGAATGTAACATTCAAGTTGTGTGTTTTTTTGTGATCAGAGAGCGGTGACATAGTATAATAGAGCATACTATGACATTATTCTTATCTATATATAGGTATAAAATATATTTTATCTTAAATGTTCTATAGTTATGCATGGAATATACCCTGTTTTGTACATAAATGTATCTATGTGAAGCGCGTTTGAACGCACATATCCTGTGTGAAAAGAGTGCTATATAAATGTGGTATAATAATAATACGGTATAGTCCCTGTAAAGGGACAACATGATGAATGTATTTGTATATTAAAACAACAAGTGGTTACTGAATGCGTGAAGACAGTGGTGCAGAACATTCAAAGACACCTTTATGGGGAACGCATCAGAGGAGTTTTACTTTATATGTCAAATGACAATGTTAGTAAAATGTTTTGCCTGTCACCATATACAGTGTTCAATGTGTGTTGTTGTTGATGGTGTCACTTTACGAACCTGCTACAAATCACGAGGCGAGTGCATTTCTTTCACAGTGTTCACAATGTGCATATATCAACCTGTAACATTAATAATAATTATGTTTGATTTAAACAGATCTGAAGACAGTTTTACAAATTATATTTCGGCCTCGTTGAAAAATGCTGATGCCGAGTATCAAAAAAATTTGATTAGAAGTCGAGCTATTCGATGAGTTCATCTAAAACAAACTGTTTGCAAATATTAGTGAGGCCGCTCTTAGCATAATAAGAGGTAATATTGTTTGTGCAATGAGTAAACAAATACCATTGAGGCCACACTTAGAATGATAAGGTGTAATGTGATTTGTGCAATGAGTAAGAAACACTTTTCTTAAAACATGTTTAAGACTGTTTAAGCAGAATCTGTCTAAAGCGGCCATCAAACCAAGGTCTAATTATGGATCTGTAAGACAGGTGGTAGCTTAATTAAAGAGCTTTCTTCATTAAATTTGCCCTTCATTAAGCAACCATCTGCTTTTAAGACGGCTATGTACAATACATGATTGATCGCTTAAGACGGGTTTTACTGTATGTCGTGTACGAAAAATGGTTTGTAAAAAAATGCATATACATGTAGAAAACACTATGATAACGGACTGTTTCTGCACATACATTAAAATAAAAAACACATCATTAGTATAACATATTGTCTTTGTTGCAATTCGAGATAGAGTGCAGATAAAATGCAGTAAACCCCCGCTAAACCGAATGTTAAATTTAGTATAATTATCGGTTTTGGAGATCGGTGGCAGCTTTATGCAGGGTGAAAGTCATGCAGAATGTTCCTCTGGGGACTTTTTGGCATGACTTTTACCCTGCATAAAGCAGCCACCTGCCAAAGAGTATCTAAATATTTCTCTACTACAATCACGGTTTAGAGGGTTTTACTGCATATGAAGTCATTATTGCGCATTGGAAAATGCACAGATCAGTAATTTGCTCCAGTCTCTGGGTACAAAAGTTTTATGACATTGCAAACAGCGTCTCCAATGCTGCGACTGACCTGGTTTGCCCTAATTGACAATCAACAGACTATGTAGTAATTCACCATCTATCTTTGCACTTTAGCGTAAAGCTTGGTCAAAATAGACCTGCTTTCTGATCTTGATCATCATTTTTGCAATGCAATAAGACACGTTTGCCTCAGATAACTATAAGGCTAAGTTTCCTTAATAAAACACAATACGCTGGATAACATTTACTATTTATTACCATACCAACAAATGTTTTTGTTTTTAATAATGTATACTTTCTCAGTTTAACAGTATAATCGACCAATTCAAAACTAGAATATTTCTGGATTTTTAAAACAGGTTGTGGGTCAATGCAGGGTAAATATTTATGCAGAAAGTTCCTATAAAATGAATGCCATTTCCTAGACTTATGTATAAAACAGCGGCTATTAGAAATACAGTGCTCCCTCCCTACAACGGCCCCCTCAATAATGATTCCCTCCTTACAACAACGCATGTCACTGTTTCCGAAATAACAAGGTTCCAGACACAACTTTTTATCATCGTATTTTCTTTATGCCTCAATCAAACCCTAAGTTGTGACCACTCTTTTGAATCGTCACTTTGTGACGATTCTAAAGAGTGGTCACAACATAGGGTTTGATTGAGGCATAACGGTTTTATTTCTCGAAATACACCTTAACTGGGGATCCGCAAACAAGCTAATTATGTTTGATTTTCCCTCCCTATAACAACTCCCTCTGAACAACACATACAATATGCATTATTATCTTGCATTATTTCATACGAGTAAGATCCCTTTAACCCTTCTCTTGCTGAATTTTAAAATACAGTTCTCCTTTTTTACCCATGCCCTGTTGTATAATGACATATATCTTCACTGTGCACAAGTATATCGCTATGCAATCACTGCTGTGGAGTGCACTGGTTGCACAATCAACTTGTAAATAGTGCAGACCCTGATGAGACAGCTCCTGCAGGAGCTGTCTCATCTGGGTCTTCACTATTTACAGGTAGGTATATTGACGTGAGTAGCAAGCGAAGGGTTAAACATACCAGCAAACAGGATAGACCGTTTCAGAGTTTGATCAAATCGTTTGCGAGACCTGTTCAGGCAGATGACCTCTTAATGCTGAGTGAAAGTCGTGAGATAAAACTCCCAGAGGAGATTTTACCCTACTTAACCTGCACCAGTCATTATCATTTCCCTAATATAAACACTCTTATCAAACCCAGATTACACGGCTACTGTAGGAGTTGTCTGATTAGGGTCTGCTCTGTTTTCGCATGACCCTAAAGGTTCGTTTTAGCCAGAAATTCCCTTTTAATTCTTTATCTTATAAAGATTAACATTATTAATTTGTGAAATGATCAATTCATGCATAAATATTTATTTAAAAAGGTGTAAAAAAATCATTCCCTCATATTGACTTTTGACCACTCTGTAAAAGTCACTTTGTGAAACCATTGTGATAAATAGAACATTTACTCCTATAGGAGCAAATGCTCTATTTATCACAATGGTTTCAAACAACAAAATTCTAAAAGTTTCCTTTCTTCTAGTTGATGCTCCTTTTCGATAGATTTATTCAAAGAGGTTGGATCCAAAAATAGCCTATGAGGTAATGGGTTAATTAAAGACCGTTAATTAATGATACAGTAAAAACGTCAATACTACGAACACCCAAATACGTACCATAATTGATCTTTTACACAGGTGGCAGCCTAATGCAGGATGAAAGTCAAGCAGAAAGATATTCTAGGAACTTTATGTGTGAATTCCACCCTGCATTAAGCATCCACCTGCCTACAAAAACATAAATTCATTACTAAAATATTGTATCGAGTTTTTGTTACGGCACTTCATTCACGTGCGCTGAGTATTGAGCATTTACAGTCAAACTGGGCTTAAGCCATCAACACAGAAACTGACAATGCAGATTACTGCTCAGTGCAAGACCATATAACAATTGCAGTTTAGTGCTTGCTTAACCCGTAACTTCATATCGCGTGCTTAACGCAAAATTAGCTTATTAATAACTACATTCTTTAACATCTACAACAATTTGTTAAAATGTTCTTCTTTTGTTCTGAATGCAATGGTTTCTTCATTTTAAAGTGTCAAGCATTTTGGATCCTGATGAGAAGCCGAATTTCCCGGGGTCTCACTTAGATCATCATTGCTTCATCCTACAAATTATAGTGTGATATGATAATAGTTGTGTACAAAGTCATCCATATATACTGATAGAGCAGATTCAGACTAGATATCTCTGTCTGATTATGGTCTACTCTATTTGCTTTGATAGCATTATAAATATATTTCTACACTATCTTATGGCGGAACTCGTGTTTCATGTGTTATGATAATCATTTTATTAATAATCATCATGTCATAATTCTTAAATATTAATGAAAATATACACATGAAGCAGATTTTACTTGATCGATTGACTGGTTTGGGTGCTGTGATACGCTGGCACTTAATGGTTAATACATACTGCCAACAAACCATGAGAGAATGATTGCGATGATGACTTTGGCTAATCAGAAGTGCTACAACGTATACAAATGTATACATGCGTCATTCTGTTTAGAATTTGTTAGAACTAATACCCATGATGTCTATAGTTCTTGCATGAATATTCCTTGAGTAAAGTGTTAATCATTTAGACGAATCAAAATGTACATATAATTAACAATAACTATTGTAACATATCAGGCATATCACATTTTCGGTATGGTAGGGTGACAACCGTGATAGAGTAGAAAATTAAACAACCGTGACAGAGTAGAAAAGAATATGATGAACAAACCGAACGAAGTATTCAACTAAAACACGTAAACGCTTCGCCCATTAAGTTACAAGTAGACAGGAAAGCAATATTTGCCGCTTTATTCGTTTTTGTATTCTTTGAGAAACAATAGAATACAAAGGTGACGTTCCACAGCCTAACCCACGGTACCCTCGCCGGTCTGACAAAATAGTGCAAATTACTGACCTGCATTCGATGGATACAAAGGGTGTTTAATAACATGGCATCCGGAACCAATCATGGTATACTATATCTGACATGAAAATGCTTCGTAACATAAACTTGCAAAAATTAACAAAACCGACAAACTATAGAAATGTGTAAGAAGGGCACACGGATATACAAATATCAGTCACATGAAGAAATCACGTGATCATAACATGAATGAAAATGCTCAATGAATAAAGAAGCGCGAGTCGGATGACCTTATGCAAGCGATTAGGTAATCGCGCCCATAACTGCGAATGGCCAGTGTGATAATAAGCGTAGTGGGAAACGGCTGAAGTGTCAGCTGTATCAGTGTTAATGTCTTTCCTTACATATACGCAATTTAATGCCAAAACGAGCTTATTCGATATATGATTGATACCATGCAAAGGATACTCCAGGGTCTGCAACGCTTTGATTGGAAATGTTTTCAAGAGTGGAAAATCTGGATGAATCGCAGATGACTGTATAGAGGCAACGTTAAGTTGGCTGCAAGTTCGCAGTTCGTTATGCGAATAACGAACTGCAAAATATTTCGCAGTTCGTTATTCGAATAACGAACAACGGAATAGTTCACAGTTCGATTATCCATAATCGGCCCACGATCTTTTTCACGTGCAATGCGTTGACGTTAGCAACATAGCTCTAGATCTAGATCTATTCAAACATGGCCGGAGAAAGGGGTTTGACGTCGTTGTCAAATCGTATTCTAGATCTGGAAATCTGTAAAGTTTATACAATCGTATAATTCTATTAAAAATCATTTTCTTTATTTGTATCGATCGGTACTACCTAACTTTGTTTATGTTATTCAAAAATGACAGTTATGACGTCATAATTTCACGTCATCCATCGGAAGTTCTCAAACAAACTTATAAGTTAATACAGTGTAGTCAAAAGTAAAGTCATCGTTAGTGTTAGTGGTTATTACGTCGGACTACATATTTTTCGACGGGGATTCGAATCCCCTTGAACGTATGACTATTCCTTCCTTATTTTTGCAAAATTATAGATCTCTAGATCTATGTCTGTGGTTTGTTGGGATGTTACATCTACTGTAGATTGTGTTGAAATGAATAGGTGGCATATAGATCTATCTAGTAAAATGTTTAAGGTATTCAATAAAAAGGTCAAAATATGGCCTGTGTGTACTTTCTGGCCATAATGGCACACCTGGTGTCACAATATTATGGCACCAGGTGTGCCATTATGGCCAGAAGGCACACCTATTATTAGGCCATATTTTAACCTCTTAGTAATTATATGTGCATTGTAGACATTGTGGAACCGATTCATCGTGGATGGTCGGACCATTTTGCGGTTTTTCATTCGAATAAAGAAAGTTTTCGCACTTCAATACCACACTATATTTAAGACACTGTAGACCCAAATCATAGCTTGGTAAAATCTTATACAGTAGAACCCCTCTAATTCGACCACTTAATGAATACACATGGGTGTCTTTGTAACCCAGGTTTAAATCCCCTGTACCATTGCCAGCGCTTTATCTTGAAACAGACTATAGCATTGTTGAATTCCGCTTGCTATAGCCCGTTTCATTACTTATACTTATTTACCTTTATATGTCCATGGTTTACAACCCTGGTTACATATTTATACGCAGGTGGTTGCTTAATGCAGGACGAAAGTAATGCAGAAAGTTCCTTTAGAAGTTTTCTGCATTTTATGTGTCCTGCATTAAGCTATCTACTGCATCTACCATCCATAATTATACCTCTTTTAGGTGGTCGCATTAGAGTAGTTTCACTGTTTAACCTTCCAATAACGAAACTGTCAAAATAAGTTATAAACGCGCAGTGATGATGATAATCTAGACACTGTATACCCTACTCAGTGTGGATTCAAAGCTTCAACATAAAAACATGGGTCATTTCGCAGGTCGACGATCGAATAACGAAATATTTCGCAGTTCGACATTTGAATAAAACTATTTCACAGTTCAACGAATAATGAAATAGCCAGAACAAGTTAAAAGTACGTAATGTTGATATTCTCCAAGCTGTAGACCCAAACCAATGTTGAGTCAAAAGTTGTACATAAAATAGGTTGCCATTTCTCAGTTCCACATTCGATAACGAAATAGTTCGCAGTTCAATCTCTGAATAACGAAATGGTCAAAGTAATTTATCAATATTCAATGATATTTTATGCCCTGTAGACCCCTGTCATAGTGAATTCAAAAATTTATATATTAGTTCCAGAGCCATTTTGCAGTTCGTTATTCGAATAACGAAATATTTCGCAGTTCGTTATTCGAATAACGAAATTATCAAAATAAGTTTAAAAAATAGAGCAAAGATAATATTTTAGACACTGTAGACAGCAGTCATAGTGAACTCAATTATTTATATATCAAATCTGGAGCCATTTCGCAGTTCGTTATTCGAATAACGAAATATTCAGCAGTTCAACCTCCGAATAACGAAATGGCCACATTTAGTTATAAATGCGCAATGATGACATTTGTGACAAACTAGAACACAGTCATAGAGTAATCAATGTTATATATAAAATCCGGAGCAATTTTGCAGTTCGTTATTCGAATAACGAAATATATCGCAGTTCAACCTGCGAATAACGAAATGACCAAATTAAGTTATAAAGACACAGTGATGTTATTTTAGACACACTAGACCTCAGTCATGGTGGAATCAATGAGTTATGTATATAATCCGGGGCCATTTCGCATTTCGTTATTCGAATAACGAACTACGAAATGGCGCCTTTGAAATCACTATGACTGGGGTGTAGTGTATCTTAAATATTATCATTGCGCATTTACAGCTGATTTTGGCCATTTTGTTATTCAGAGGTTGAACTGCGAAATATTTCGTTATTCGAATAACGAACTGCGAAATGGTCCCGGATTTACTTCGTACGCCAGAAATTATCGCAAGTTCCATAATATGACGGTCGCAACTACACGTTGCGCAAAGTGTTTGACACACCAATTAACTAGTTCTCTTACAATGGTCCAAACTGTTTGAAACAATAATCATGGATGTAGAAACAGAGAGGAAGTTTGTCAAAGCAAGTTACAAGTTGAAGAAAACGACACTATTTGTAAACGTTAATATAAGGCAGAAACGTCATCATTTTCCGTATGAATAATTATACAAGACGTACTGATATAATAATATTAATTAGATGATTTTTTAAAATGGCATATGATTTAGGTCTATGTTATTCCATAAGCAAACAGACCAGACCCTGGTCAGGCCTTCTGGGTCCATGCTTATAAAACTTTTAGTTGAGTCTGAGTTCGTTCTCAAGTTTTAGATTGGTCAGATTTGAGCCTTTGGTTCAAATCTGACCAATCAAAAGCTTGAGAACTCAAATCTGACCAATCAAAAGCTTGAGACCCAGATCTGGGCCTACTGCCTTTGCAATAGCGTGAAAGGTTGGTTGTATAAGGAAAAGGGTTGATTAGACAATCGGAAAATATCAGAAACTATATATTATGTGTCTTTAAAGGTACATCTAATATATACTAAGAGTTGCAAGTAACCTGGCCGAAGACTGATTTTAAAGGATAATTATTTTGATTCATCTGTATTGTTAAAGTATAAATACGCTGTCAGAGTAGATCGTGGCATGGCAGTTAGGCGTTGATGTGTAATAAGGTACAACACAACGTCCGACGTCCATAAACATTTCGATTATACATAACACATTGGTACCATGAGACAAATATGTGATCATGTGGAATAACTCATCAGTTTTCTTCAGCAGTATTCCTCAATGCGCCGATGTTTATATACAAATAACATTAATCAACAGTGTGAAGCTATGAGCTGGTGTTGTCTTCATTAACCAACTTCCTTGATGCATATACTATTTGTTGAACCGGGTGTGCAGCAAACATATATTAAGCTGTTTGAATAAAAGTGTATATATGTAAATATGTGTTTATTTGATACAAGAATAAATAGTATTAAAATTTAGAAAATTAAACAGCTTTTGTAATATTAAATATTAATATATACATTTGTATTGATAAGCTTTAACATGTATAAATAAATAAATAAAAGAGGTTTGGTAAAGCAATGTCTAAATACACTGAAAAACATTAGAGCTGTGCAAAGACTAGGGTCCTACAAAGAAAGTAAATTACCCCCTTTAAGTGCCTACAATTGACAAAACGTCAGTAGTTGATTCGGTGATGTAAATAAAGAGGTCATTATACATTGTTCAGTCCCGTACTGAAATCTATTGAACTCGTACACAGACATGAAAAGCTAAATACAGTAAAACCTCTCTATAACGGCCACTAAATTTCATCAAGTATTTTGTGTTAAAGGCAGGTGGTTCCATAAAGCAAGGTGAACGTAAAACAGAATGCTCCTATAGGAGCGTTCTGTTTTACTTTCACCTTGCTTTAAGCAGCCACCTGCCCTATATACCAGCTAATTAACTCAAATAAGTGGTCGTTATAGAGAGGTTTTACTGTAGAAAGAAGCGGAGAAGAGTACAATATAGCTTTTCACGGATGTGTACGAGTCCAGAATATAAACCTCATGGTAGTAAGCGCATATTTTTACAGTAAGACCTCTTAAAAATGACCACCAAAAGAGGTCTTAATTATTTGTCGTAACATTGTCCTGAATCTTTATTGGCACCGAATAGCTAAGCTTTAAAGAGATTACGACGCTGTTGTTGGTGGTAGTGTTACGATGCTGCTGCTGCTGGTGTTACGATGCTGTTAGTGGTGTTGTTGTTACGATAATGTTGGTGGTGCTGTTGTTACGATGTTGTTAGTCGTGCTGTTGTTACGATTCTGTTGGTGGTGGTGTTGTTACGATGCTGTTAGTGGTGTTGTTGTTACGGTGATGCTAGTAGTGGTGTGGTTACGATGTTGCTGGGTTTGTTGTTGTTACGACGTTGTTGTTGTTGTTGGTGGTGGTGGTGTTACAATGTTGTTATTGATGATGGTGTTACGATGTTGTTGGTGGTGGTGGTGTTACGATGTTGTTGGTGGTGGTGTGGCTGTTGTTTGAGGTTACGACGCTATTGGTGATAGTGTCGTTACGATGTTGTTGGTAGTGATGTGGTTGTTGGTTGAGGTTACGATGGTGTTGGTGGTGCTGGTGTTACGATGCTGTTGGTGATGGTGTTGCTGTTGTTTGTTTGATTTTTAAAACTAAATGAAAATAAGGTTGGCAACAAGTTAAGCGACCACCAAGAAGAGGTTATACATTTGGGTGTTAATGGTAGGTGGTAGCTTATTGCATGGCAGTTATGCAACAAACTCCATTCCGTTCGTCCTGCAACCATCTGCTTCTATCTCTTTACTCCATAAATATGTCTCTCTACACCTGTACAAACAGTGTAGACCCAGCTCCTATAGGATATGAGTGATTACAACCATTTATTCTATGAACATTCATGTAAGAAATTATGACATGAATATCAAATTTAATTATTGCCTTAATGACATATAAAAACAGGTCACCGTGGCTTGAACAGAAATAAATCGTGCGATTAGATCTATATTATACCATGAACAAACAGCTGATCCTAATCAGACGGCTCCAATAGCAGCCGTCTTATCTTGGTCTACTCTATTTTGCAAAGGCATAGAAAGGCGTATAGCGGAATAAGCCGAGAAACATTACAAGGGAGACTACTGCAATTTTTTTCCAATAGAGTCTTGGCTCTCTTACCTGTCTTTGTGAATAAGGCATGATGACACAAAAAATATTACTTAGTTAGATATGAATGCAGGAAAATTTGGACATGACAGAACTGTATAATCTGATCTCTATTATTCGTATTCTATAAGGAAAGAGAGCAGACGCTGATACATGTAAGACTGTCCTACAGGGAGCCGTCTGATTTGGATGTACTCTGTTTGCAACGGCGTGAAAAATACATGTATATGTGTATATGAAGGAATCATTTAAATATCTAAAACAATTCATTGGTAATTGTAATTGGTTTCAGAACTGTTTTACTGAAATACAATATTCATTTGTAATCAATTCTAATTTCACTTGACTCATATGTACAGAGAAACTCAAATGCCATTAATTGTTTACGGTGCATGATAATTGCAACCGTTTTTGTTTTTGTCATTTGCACATTTGTCACTCGTCATCTCACCAGGAATAAAACTGTTTGACATCCAAGCAATATTTATTTTCACAAAGGCTCGAAGGCTTGAGCGAACTGGATGAGCGTTGTAACATTTGATAAAGCTTAACCCTGCGCATGTGCAACCATAGTAGACCGAGATCAGATCACTCCAGTAGGAGCCTTCAGATGATTCCATAAAGCAAGGTGAACGTAAAACAGAACGCTCCTATAGGAGCGTTCTGTTTTACTTTCACCTTGCTTTAAGCAGCCACCTGCCCTATATACCAGCTAATTAACTCAAATAAGTGGTCGTTATAGAGAGGTTTTACTGTAGAAAGAAGCGGAGAAGAGTACAATATAGCTTTTCACGGATGTGTACGAGTCCAGAATATTAACCTCATGGTAGTAAGCGCATATTTTTACAGTAAGACCTCTTAAAAATGACCACTAAAAGAGGTCTTAATTATTTGTCGTAACATTGTCCTGAATCTTTATTGGCACCGAAGAGCTAAGCTGTGATTTAAAGAGATTACGACGCTGTTGTTGGTGGTGGCGTTACGATGCTGTTGCTGCTGGTGTTACGATGCTGTTAGTGGTGTTGTTGTTACGATAATGTTGGTGGTGCTGTTGTTACGATGTTGATAGGTCGGTGTTGTTGTTACGATTCTGTTGGTGGTGGTGTTGTTACGATGCTATTAGTGGTGTTGTTGTTACGGTGATGCTGGTAGTGGTGTGGTTACGATGTTGCTGGGTTTGTTGTTGTTACGATGTTGTTGTTGTTGGTGGTGTTACAATGTTGTTATTGGTGGTGGTGTTACGATGTTGTTGTTGGTGGTGGTGTTAAGATGCTGTTGGTGGTGGTGTGGCTGTTGTTTGAGGTTACGACGCTATTGGTGACAGTGTCGTTACGATGTTGTTGGTGGTGATGTGGTTGTTGGTTGAGGTTGCACTGGGAATACTGAAAGGAAAGTTAAAACGTTACATATTCATTAGCAGTAACTCTGTATATGAGGTTTGCAACAAAACTCACAGCCAATTCACACGAGAAGAAGATGTAAAACGACCGGAATCACCCGAAGACATGGCAATGTTTAGTGCCCGTGATGATTATGGAAACCGGAAATTGAAATGTGAAGAGGAACTCCAAAAACAGACAGGAAGTGACGACAGTGTTCCATATATCGCATTCAGACTTCTGGATGTTGTTGGTCCTCGAGATAACACATACAGGTGGTGGATATATCAGTTATGGATTAAATTGAGTAACTATTTAGACAAGCACCTGTCTGTCCCACGTGACTTCTGGGATAAGCCAATCAGTTTTGTATTTGTAGATGACGTTGCTGACATAATTACCGACGTAATAGACTAGGGAGATGACGTTTACAACCAAGCATACAACCTCGCAAACAGCGAGCACCCAACACTGGTCGAATTTCTACACGATTTAATGGATACTTTAGACGTGGAAGACATCGAGATTTTGCCCGACGATGACGGACGATTTCGGTTATTTCCATCAGTTAAGCTTGGTCCGGTTGACACTTCGAAAGCTAGGCGTGTTCTCCGATGGAACCCAACTTCCTGGATTGACATTATGGAATCTACTACCATGTTCTATGAGACTGCGATCTCAAATTATAGTTACGACGCCGCACGGCGACAAGTTGTCAAAACAATGCAAGACTACTTTTCCGAAAACCCGGTTAAAGTGAATCATGGCTTAAGAGACATTTATGATGTAACGCTAGCAAGCTCTCACGATGAACTGTGACCCATCAAATTGCATAAACCTGAAATCATGACAATATATGCTGTTTTGTTCCTCAGCCAATTACGATATGATTTAATGTAATGTTTTGAAACCATTTTGCCACACATTCAGTGGTAAAAATTATACATTAACGTCTCGTAAATGCGTAACGCTACCCCATATTTTATTAACATCGGTGTGTGTACAAACAGGCAGTTGCTTAACCCTTTCCCTGTTCTATGTTTATTCCAAATTTCAGTACCTACTGATTATTTAGGCTATGGACAAAATGAAATATGGGAGATGGAGCATTGTAGCCATTTTAGAAACTAAAGACACAGGCCTATCAAATTTCATTAGCAGACAGAGTAGACCTTGATCAGACGGCTCTCTATGAGCCGTCTGATCTGGGTCTACACTGTTTGAAAATGCGTGAAAACACGTTTGTACGAGGGAAAGGGTTAATGCAGAGCTATTAAAGTGATACAGAAACCTATAGGAGCTTTCTGTATAACTTTTTTGTCCTGCATTAAGCTATCACCAGTTTAAGAAAATCCAGAACTAAACTTCGTTTGAATGGTCGTATTAGCCAGACTATACTGCGCTGGGTTTGCACATTTTGAATTTTATACATGCGATTTCTAAGTGCCAAAGCATTTCACACTAATGAACGGGTATTCGTGTATTGGATTAGACTGAGTATTTCAAATAATCCAGTTATTGAAGCGTAGCCCGTACAGCAGAACTGCTTTAAAACTACCACTTAATCCTTTACTCCGTGAAAATTCATGTAAGAAATTAAGATAAAGCATATATACTAGATCGATTTTATAATGGAATATGGACGAAATACATTTTAACTCTGACAGAAACTGTATATTAAACACTAAGCAAACAGAGCAGACCCTGATCAGATAGCTCCAATAGGAGCCGTATGGACTTGGTCTACTCTGTTTGAAAAGGCGTAGAAAGGCGTTTTAGTATGAGGGAAAAGGCTAAATGGTCGCTATGGAGGCTTTACTGTACTGTCTAAATATAAATATCAAAATAGTCTCTTCCATGCAGTGTGGCAGTTCACGTGCGCTACAGAATTATCCTTATCCCTGAGAATGCGGGAAGGAAATGTCTTGGTATTTATAAACAGTAAAGACTCGGATCAGCGTGCTTCTAGAGGAGTCCTTTGATTAGAATCTGTACTGTTTGTTTTCAAATATCATGTAATAAACTAAAGACTTTTCACACTGTGTGTGCTCATTCCAATTTAAACATTCAGCATTCAAAGGATTCTTGCTAAACTATCTACCAATAAATGTCAAAAAGTGGGGCTAGATTGTCAAATAGAGGGGCTAGATTGTCAAATAGTGGGGCTAGATTGTCAAATTGTGGGACTAGATTGTCAAATACTGTATAACCTGCGGCCTTTCATTGTTTTGAACTTAGGAGTCTTAACCCTTCGCTTGCTATTCACGTCAATATACCTACCTGTAAATAATGAAGACCCTGATGAGACAGCTCCTGCAGGAGCTGTCTCATCAGGGTCTGCACTATTTACAAGTTGATTGTGCAACCAGTGCACTCCACAGCAGTGATTGAACCGCGAAATACTTGTACACAGTGAAGATATATGTAAGTATACAACAGGGCATGGGTAAAGAAGGAGAAATGTATTTTTAAATTTAGCAAGAGAAGGGTTAGTACTACAAGGCAAAGGTAATGCAGAATGTTCCTTTTGATGGCTGTCTAAGAGAGATTCCACTGTAATAGATTTTGAATAAGGTATAAACTATTTTGAATCCAATCTAATCCATTTGTATACCTGTTAATAGTGTTAAATAAACTGTCTAGATTCCTGTAGACCCAGACTAATGGGATTCTGAAGGAGCCCCTGCAGTGTATTCATCACAAAAAAATATTTTCGAAAAGTCAGTTCAACAAATGTATACAAATTCATTAACCCTTTATTCTATGAGACACCCATGACACCTTTGCAAACAGAGACGACCAAGACCAAACGGCTTCTGTATGCAGGGTCCGCTCTGTTTGCTTATGGAATAACATAGATCTGATTCTACAGTTTCTTCGACACTTGCCAAACATTCTCTTGTTCATATGCAATTATAAAAAACAGCTAATTGATATTTGTACCTGCATTAATTAGTTACATGAATATTCAAGGAGTAAAGGGTTTACCATTTCCCTGTTCGGTATTCATGCAACAAAACATGATATCATGAATATTTTAAGCTGAGTTTTTATAATGTAACCCTGATGAGACGGTTTATTTACTAGACGTTAAAATGTATGTACATTAAAACCTCTCTATAACGGCCACTAAGTTACACCAAGTATTTTGTGTTAAAGGCAGGTGGCTGCTTAACGTAAGGTGAAAGTACAACGGAACGCTCCTATAGGAGCGTTCTGTTTTACTATCAGCCTTGCTTTAAGCAACCACCTGCCCTAAATACCAACTAATTAACACAATTTAGTGGTCGTTATAGAGAGGTTTCCCTGTAGTGGTACATGTAAACATGATCGTTTGACATAGGCAGGAGCCTATATGTGTATACAGTAAAACCTCTCTATACCGACCATTAAAGTGTGTTAATTAGTTCGTATTTTGAGCGTTCTGTTTTACTTTCACCTTGCTTTAAGCAGCCACCTGTCCTAAATACCAACTAATTTACACAATTTAGTGGCCATTATAGAGAGGTTTTACTGCAAACTTTTCAAGGGAATAATTTGTCTTTGTAGAAGCTGTTGAATCATATGTATATTATTCCATAAGTAAACAGAGCAGACCATGATCAGACGGCTCCTACAGGAGCCATATGACCTGGGTCTACTCTGTTTGCAAATGCATCAAAAGGCGTTTGTATGAGGGACATACGGGTATTAACCCATTACCTCATAGGCTATTTTTAGAAACAACCTCTTTGAATAAATTTACCGAAAAGGAGCATTAACTAGAGAAAAGGAAAATTTTAGAATTTTGTAGTTTGAAACCATTGTGATAAATAGAGCATTTGCTCCTATAGGAGCAAATGCTCTATTTATCACAATGGTTTCACAGAGTGACTTTTACAGAGTCGTCAAAAGTCGTCAATATGAGGGAAAGGGTTAAGACATACGGGTATAATCATTATGGGGCAAAATAGATATTGCTTTGTAATCACCACACTATGCTGTGGGTCAAAGTGCATGGACTGAAGGAATTATCAGCTGCAAATATGTACCTGGCACAAAGTAGCTTGAAGGAATTACCAGCTGCAAATATGTACCTGGCACAAAGTAGCTTGAAGGAATTACCAGCTGCAAATATGTACCTGACACAAAGTGAACTGAGGGAATTATCAGCTGCAAATATGTACCTGACACAAAGTGGCCTGAAGGAATTATCAGCTGCAAATATGTACCTGACATTAATTAACAATTTCCATCATATAAACGCCTTTTCATGCATTTACAAACAGGGTAGACCCAGATCAAACGGTTCCAACCGCAGCTATCTGATCAGAGCATGAACTGTTTGCTACAGTGCTCCCTCTCTACAACGACACCCTTTGGGATACGAAGATTGTATGTGTTGTTCAGAGGGAGTTGTTATAGGGAGGGAAAATCAAACATAATTAGCTTGTTTGCAGATCCCCAGATAAGGTGTATTTCGAGAACTAAAACCGTTATGCCTCAATCAAACCCTATGTTGTGACCACTCTTTAGAATCGTCACAAAGTGACGATTCTAAAGAGTGGTCACACCATAGGGTTTGATGGAGGCATAAAGAAAATACGATGGAAAAAGTTGTTTCTGGAGCCTTGTTGTTTCGGAAACAGTGACATGCGTTGTTGTAAGGAGGGAATCGTTATTGAGAGGGCCGTTGTAGGGAGGGAACACTGTATTGACTAATATATATATGTGCTCATTGCCAAAAGTCATATGATCATGTGGCGTTATAAACTATCACCTGCTCATGTGGCGTTATAAACTATCACCTGCTCATGTGGCGTTATAAACTATCACCTGCTCATGTGGCGTTATAAACTATCACCTGCTCATGTGGCGTTATAAACTATCACCTGTTCATGTGGCGTTATAAGCTATCACCTGCTCATGTGGCGTTATAAACTATCACATGTTCATGTGGCGTTATAAACTATCACATGTTCATGTGGCGTTATAAACTATCACATGTTCATGTGGCGTTATAAACTATCATCTAAATAATATCTATGTTGGCATTATAGTTTACATGAGTAATCTTGAAATAATAAATTTTGCTGTCCATGACAAAAAATGACAAAAAGTAAAAGTGTGATTGCTCATACTGTATTTTTATTTCTCTTTTTTTACCAGTATTAAAATATCATGGAAAGGTGGTTCATATCATTCCAGTCCATTGAACTCGTTACCTAATGAATATTCATTTAAGAAATAATGATATGAATATTAATCAGCCGAATGTTTAACAACAATATGAGCTTGGGAGGTTTTGATTGTGACAGAAACTGCAGAAAATGATTATCTACAGTAAAACCTCGATTATCCGAACACTGAAATATGTATTATTATCGATCTTTAAGACAGGTGACAGCTTAATGCATGGTGAAAGTCATGCAGAAAGCTCCTCTAGGGGCTTTCTGCATGACTTTCACCATGCATTAAGCAGCCACCTGCCTAAAAGGGTCTACATTCTTCTATACCGAAAATTCGAATAATCGAGGTTTTACTGTATGTTGTTATATAAGCACACCGAGCAGACCTTGGTCAGATGGATCCTATAAGAGCCGTCTAACCTGGCACTACTCTGCAAAAGCTTAGATAAGCGTTTATATTAAGGAACGGGTTAATTCAAACTAACATTGGACAGATAATGAATTGCGATCGTCGTATGATCATGTCTGCCGTAGAACGTCAAGTGTAACCCTTTCATCAATAAATACGCCTTTCTACGCCTTTACAAACAGTGTAGACCCAGATCAGACGGTTTCTATAGGAGCCGAGTGATCGGGGTCTGATCTGTTTGCTTATAAAACAATACATGGCATCATATTCTTCTGTTTCTGCCATGGTCGTAATTATCTTCCTTTGTCCATGTACTAATTTAATTAATCTAATTAATATTCATGATGTCATTTTTTACATGAATATTCATGGAGTACAGGGTTAACACTTGCACGCTAGAATGCACGATCACTGGTCTGAGTAGCAGCTAGGGTCGTGAAATATGATGAGTTCGGTATTATGACAGGCATAAGGATCCTCTCACCATCTAGTCTCCATTCAAACATACAAATTGTTTAACCCTTGAATGCCTAATCCAGTGTACCTAGATCAGAATCTGATGCCGTCTACAGCACAGGTGCCAGGCGCGTGACCATTTATTTCTGCTGTCAAAGTATGATGTCTAAACGTATTTGAAGATGTGTGTCAGTAGTATTTATGACATTGTCATGCGTTTGGCACCTGTGGTCTACAGTAGTCGTGTAACATGAGTATACTCTGTAAACAAATGTGTCAAACCAGCGAATATACAAAGCGTTATATAATGATGCAGTAAATGTATTCTACATCGACCAACAAGCAAGGATTCATTTATGTGTAAGTTAGGCATATGGTAGCGTTATGAAAGGCGTTCGTCCCCCATTAACCCATTACCTCATAGGCTATTTTTATATACAGCCTCTTTTAATAATTCTACCGAAAAGGAGCATTAACTAGAGAAAAGGAAAATTTTAAAATTTTGTAGTTTGAAACCATTGTGATAAATAGAGCATTTGCTCCTATAGGAGCAAATGCTCTATTTATCACAATGGTTTCACAAAGTGACTTTTACAGAGTCAAAAGCCGTCAATATGAGGGAATGGGTTAAACAGCCACACGATTTAATAGTTTACTGCATAAATATTGTGTAAGAAATAATGACGCCATGAAAATATTAATTAAATTAATTTTATGATAGTACATGGACACGGGACTTTTGGCCATGACAGAAGCATTATAATAATATCTAATATCATAAGTAAACAGAGTAAACCCTGATCAGACGTTTCCTACATGCTAGTAGACATAGACATAGACACATTTTATTTCATGTCGGATAGTATATAACAAAGAAACATAAGCCCTGTAGGGCTTTTATTCCGATAAACATAAGTATATATAAACAGAAAACAAAACAAAGTAAAAATTTAGAACAGAATCACAGACATGCATGATTTTAATACAAAGCTAAAGCACATACAAAAGTTACAATTAAAGCAAAGGTTTAAGACCAGTTTAAAACAAGCACATTTATTTAGCGGAAAGTTTGAATTAATTCAAACTTAAAACAAAACTAACTAAAAACTGCGTGAAAGGTGCTGATCTAGACCAGATGCGTAAATACTGCCATCAAGAGGGAAAATGAAAAGCTGATAGACAAAAAGAACATAAAAGTGTGACATGTAAGAAAGTAATTAAGAACATATATCACCTCAAATCCGATTTGAGAGGATCTGATCAGCAACTTACACACCACTAGGAGACGTTTATTCAAATCAAGAATATAACAGGAACTTATGTCTAAGCCTCGGTATAAAAACAACCTTATTTACTTGTTTTCTATAGAAGTCCAAAGTTATGTGACAATTGGCTCCTTTTTGATAGTTTTACCCATTCCTCAACTTTTGTTTATTTGGGTTATTTAGTAGTTTAGAGAGTATTTAGTGCCCTAAGGAAGCGGCTAACAATTAATGGAAAGAAACTACCCAGTAATGTGAGTAATTACATCGTATTTGCTAGTTATAGTCTAAGACTTATTGGTTTATAATATTGAAACGATGCTTTGGTATATGTGTGCAATAAAAGGTATTGGAATGGCCAGCTACGTGATTCAAGAACGACAACATGTGGGGACGAATAAGTTAAGCGTGGTACCAAGAATTAACAGGGTACCACTCATAAGTGTATATAAACAGTGATTTTCTATTGCATGGCGCATTTGCCTCTCGATCGACGTAGAGTTAACATCGTTGATAATAAATGCCATTATTGTTTTAACTTTGGTTAGTGTGCGGAAGGGGACACTCAGACCGGATTGTATGTTTATATATTTTATATAAACTGCGTTCCAACGTGCAGAGTCTCCTATACCAAATACACGATATACCGGGTTATAACAGCGCTTAACAGATAGGACTGAGTGTGTACTGAGTACATAGGACCGAGTCGGTGTTTGACTCAGTCGTTGGTAGACTCGGTGCTGGACCCATTCATAGGACCCAGTCAGTGACTGAGTCGGTCATAGGACTGAATCATATTGCATGAGTCTCAGTGATCTATACGTTCACTGAACCCGTAGGTCTAGGGCTTGTATATCTGACCCGTGTTGGAATACCGGCCTTGGAGTTTATACTGTTTCTTACTATTTGGTATTAAACACTGCATTTAAAACTTAGTTATATTAGAACTGGTTAGACTGGGTAGTTTCTTACTGAGTAATTCTGTTTGATTCTGTATATATTAAATCATAGACCCAATCATTGTTTGATTAAGGGAATATCCCGACCCATTCATTCATTTAGTTTGTTTAATCACAGAAGCAGATAGCTTGAGGAAAATTATATTATATAGTTCTAGTGTATTTTGACCGAGTCATACATAAGCAAAGAAGCTCCAGGAATATTTGTATATATAGGGTACACTTGGTCAGGGTACTGAGTGAGACACGCTCGAGACACGTTACATAATTTGGTGGCAGCGGTGGGATGTTGAACAGATAGACACACATCTATCTTCTTACCCATTAGTACTTGATACAGCATGGATACAGGCCTCGAACGTCGACTTAAGGCGTTAGACGAGAAATTAGAGAATATGTCCAGACGGAATGAAGCCAGTAGGCTAGAAGCAGAGATAAGCGTTCTTGAGCAGCAGCTGCTGACCTTTGATCAAGGAGACTATGAGAGACATGGTGCAAGTGAGCAACTCAGTAGCACCAGGACGGATGGTCAGATTCATGTACCTACACCGAATCAGCAGCCTACCCAATCACATTGGTTTTCACCCAGGAAACACAAAGTTCATGAGACTGAGAACATTCCAGATCGGGTCATAGACAAAGTATGTACAGAACCAAAGTCATCATTTACTAGGAGACCGAAACAAAATGAACACAGCACTGGTTCAAAGGTTGGACCCAGTCATGGAGTGAAGGTGAAACCAGCTACATATGACGGGACCGGGTCATGGGCAGACTACATTGCTCATTTTCAAGTCTGTGCGAACATCAATGGATGGAGTAATGCTGACAAAGGCTTATACCTTGCTGTGTCACTGAGAGGACAGGCACAGGGTGTGCTTGGGAACATGACGAGTCAGTCAAATGACTTTCACAAACTCAGTACCGCATTGCAGGAACGGTTTGCTCCACCGAATCAGACTGAGTTGTACCGGTGTCAGCTCAAGGATAGAAGACAAAAGGCCTCTGAAAGTTTGGCCGAGTTAGCACAAGACGTTAGGAGACTTACAAACTTAGCATACCCCAGTGCCCCATCAGATCTGAAAGATATTCTTGCTAAAGAACACTTTCTAGACTCATTACATAGTTCAGAAATCCGAATAAAGGTTAAACAGGCCCGACCCACAAATTTGAATGATGCAGTCCAACATGCCATTGAACAAGAGGCATTCTACCGAACAGAACAAAAGAGAGTGTCTGACAAAGGGCAGTTATACTCAACTTGTGCTCCAGACACAGATACTGGGACATGTGAGATGAAAGAACTTAAGGATGCACTGAGTTCATTGCAAAATGAATTCAAAAGCTGGACCAAGCGGAATGAGTCTAGGACTGAACCCAAAGGTACGCAGCACAACAGAACATGGCAGAAACCAGAGAGACCCAGGCACGATAGTAATGGGTTCAGAAATCGAGGCAGAACAGAACCAAGAAAATGCTATGAGTGCGGGTCTGAGCAGCATCTCAGGTACGACTGTCCCAAGCTGAAACAACAGTCAACCCAGTATGGAGGTGGTAATTGGAATGGACCCAGAGAGTATGAGAAGAAAAAGAAGAGCAATTGGAATGGCAACAATACAAAACAATATGGTCATAACAAGGACGATGGGTCTGTGAACACATCTGGCTATAAAGGTTCAGGTCTATACTTGACAGGAGAGATAGCAGGTCGAGTCGTGGATTGTCTGGTTGACACCGGAGCTACATTGACTCTTATCTCGTCCAAGGTATGGAACAACATCAACGATGGCAGCAAACAGCTGAATACTTTTGACCGAAACATAGAATCAGCATCGGGTGATCTCATAAACAGCCAGGGGAAGACAAGAGAAACGCTGAATATAGATGGTACCCAGTACCAATGCGATGTTGTTGTAGCAGACATTGAGACTGATATGATACTCGGTCTTGATTTCCTCAAGAAAGAAAGAGGAAAGCTGGATTTCGAAAACAACAGTCTGGTCTTAGGACAACAGAGTGTGACCCTGTCATGCACAGGATCACTAGGCTGCTACAGGGTGGTAGTTACTGAACGGGCCGAGATACCCGCAAGATCTGAAATGATTATTAAAGGCAGAATTGAAAACAACAACTTGAGCAGGACTGAACCATGCCTTATTGAACCCATTCCGAAAGACTGCCATTCAGAAACAAATATAGCAAAATGTTTGGTTCATGCAAAAGATGAAATACCGGTTCGGGTCATGAATCCAACAAATGAAAAGCAAGTTCTTTTCCCGGGAACACGGGTAGCAACTGCAAGCCAGGTATGCGAAATACAGAAGACCAAGTTTCAAACCGAACGGACAGGGAAAGGAACCTCAATACCCTCACATTTGCAAGACTTATACAATAGGACTGTTGTTGGGTTAGACCCGAAACAGAAGAAAGAAGTAGCTGTACTTCTGAACAAGTATGATGATGTATTTTCAGAATGTGAAAATGACATCGGGCGAACTGGTATCATTAAGCATAAAATCGACACCAGTGATTCGCACCCAGTCAAACAACCAATGCGTCGTATACCCATGCACATGAACAGCGAAATTGACACACAAATTGACCAAATGCTAGAGAAAGACGTGATTCAGCCATCAAAGAGTCCATGGTCGAGTGGCATTGTGTTGGTCAAAAAGAAAGATGGAAGTACACGATTCTGCATTGATTACAGACGACTCAATGATTTGACAGTGAAAGATGCATATCCTCTTCCGAGGATAGATGAATGTCTCGACCAGTTAGCTGGCAACCACTGGTTTTCATGTCTTGACTTGAATTCTGGGTACTGGCAAGTGGAACTCGATGAAGCAGACCGCGACAAGACGGCATTCAATAGTAGGAAGGGATTGTTTGAGTTCAAAGTAATGCCGTTTGGTCTTTGTAATGCACCTGCAACATTTGAAAGACTCATGGAGACTGTTTTGACCGGGTTACAGTGGGAGATATGTTTGATTTACCTAGACGATATCATCGTCACAGGTAAAAGCTTTGATCAGATGATCACAAACCTGTGTCAAGTGTTAGATAGATTCCGAGAGGCAGGACTCAAACTGAAACCGAAGAAGTGTCACCTCTTTGCCAAAGAAGTTGAGTTCCTGGGCCACATCATATCAGCCGACGGAATTAGAACCGATCCCAAAAAGACTGAAGCGATCAGAACTTGGCCAGAACCAAAATGCGTTAGAGATGTTCGATCATTTTTAGGTCTATGTAGTTATTACAGACGCTTCATATTCAATTTCGCAGACATAGCGAGACCACTACACAAATTGACAAACCTAGGTCAAAAGTTTGAATGGATCGAGTCTTGTGCTGAAGCATTTGAAATACTGAAACAGAAACTGACCGAATCACCCATTTTGACTCATCCAGACTTTAGCAAGTCATTTATACTGGACACGGACGCAAGTGACCAGTCCATTGGCGCAGTTCTGTCCCAGGTGACAGACGGGAATGAACAAGTGATAGCGTACGCGAGCAGAACACTGAGCAAGTCTGAGAGAAAATACTGTGTCACCCGAAAAGAGCTACTAGCGTTAGTTCACTTTGTTAAATACTTCAAACACTACCTGTATGGTAAACAGTTCCTGGTTCGGACCGATCACGGCTCCTTGACATGGTTGCTAAATTTCAAGAATCCAGAAGGACAAGTCGCAAGATGGCTTGAAGTCCTGTCATCATTTGAGATGAAAATTGAACATAGAGCTGGTAGGCTACACAAGAATGCTGATAGTCTCAGTAGACGAACATGCAAGCAGTGTGGACTTGATTGTGTAGTAGCAGAGAAAGAAAGATCAAATCCAACTGCAAGACAGTTACACGTCTCAGATGCTGAGACCAAGACAGATTCAGAGACATTGGAGCTGAAAACGGCTCAATACAATGACAAAGACATAGAGTTGGTCAAGAGTTGGATCCAGCAAGGGTATAGACCGAAGTCAACAGAAGTATCGGAGGGAAGCTATTTCATCAAGTCACTGTGGACACAGTTTGACAGGCTAGAAGTCAAGGATGAGATGTTAGTACGAAGATGGGATGTCCTCGGGACAAGCATAGTGAATTTGCAGGCCATAGTTCCTCTTTCACAAAGAAGGAATGTTCTCAAATATTCGCATGACATCAGGGCATCGGGTCATTTGGGCATCAAGAAGACACTAAGTAGAATAAGACAGAAGTATTATTGGCCATGTCTTCAGAATGATGTAAAGAACTATGTGAATGGGTGCGAGATCTGTGCCAAGAGAAAAGGGCCAATGAAGACCAAAAGAGCACCGATGCAAGTGACAAGGGCTGGATATCCTATGGAAAGGATCGCCGTAGATATACTGGGGGCGTTGCCTGAAACAGAAAATGGCAACAAATACATTTTGGTAGTAGCAGACTACTTTACCAAATGGACCGAGAGCTACCCAATGCCTAATATGGAGGCATCGACCGTAGCCAGACTGATTGTGGAGCAACTAGTATGTCGTTTCGGTGTGCCTAGAAAGATACACTCAGACCAAGGGAGACAGTTTGAGAGCAATCTGTTTCTGGAAATGTGTAAATTGCTCCAAATTGAAAAGACCAGAACCACGCCGTACCATCCTGAATCGGATGGCATGGTCGAAAGGTTCAATAGGACATTGTGTGAGATGTTAAGTGCATATGTGACCGAGAACCACAGAAGTTGGGACATGCACTTACCCTATGTCATGATGGCATATCGCTCAACAGACCACGAGACAACGGGAATGAGTCCAAATATGCTGATGCTTGGGCGAGAAACTACAGCTCCACTAGACATCTTGTATGCAATGCCGACAAGCATAAAATCTATCCCGTCAGGTCAGTGGGTCTGGGAGTTACAAGAGGCATTAGAAGATGCACACAGCTTTGTCAGGGAATACACGGGTAGATCTGTTAGGCGTCAGAAACGGTATCATGATAGAAAGCTTAGTTATGAGACTCTAGATAAGGGTGATAATGTTTTTGTATTTTTTCCAGTTAGAAAGGTAGCAGAGTCATCGAAGCTGACTTCATACTGGAAGGGACCGTTCCAGGTGAACGAGAAATTATCTGAAGTTTTGTACAAAATTAATTGTGGCAGATCTGGTTCCTTTCAGGTAATTCATGTTGACAGATTAAAGAAAGCCAGGGACCAGTTACTGATCGGCGAAGAAATTGTACCACAAGCCGAACCATTTTCTCCGGCTGGAGAAATTGACCCAGTCACTGACCCGGTTGAAGACGAAACTGTTGAAGACTTAGGGTCATGCAAACGCAAAAGAAGGAAGCCTGTGTGGTCTCATGACTATGTATTTTCTCTTTGCAGGGCTAACATGGCAAAGACGAAAACTACTCCTCGTACAATATGTGCCATATGCAAATGCTCAGTTCCCCCTGATCAGAGTTACCAGGACCATGTCGTTAGATGTGTCAACAGTAGATTGAAGTGTGAGGCCTGTGGCATGGACTTTAAGAACAAAGAATGCCTTAAACGGCACATGAAGAAAAAGCATCCACAAGAAAGTGGCGATGATATACCTCACAGTGATCATGCAGATAACAGTGACTGGGACGAGGATCCTGCTATAGAGGTAGGAACCAGTGAGCTAGAAAGTGGGCGAGTCGTGAGAAAGCGAACCTCACCAACGCCTGTTATGGCACCTGCTAAAAAGGCAGCAACAGCATCAGCTGTTGAAAGCAAATCTGCTTGGGTTCAGGTTCAGACGGAACATGATCACAAGACAGTTCAAGCTGAACCAAATGTTTGCAACAAGAGTGTACAAGTTGATCTAGGAGAAGACACTGAAAGGAAATACACGTGTGAATACTGTGAGATCAAGTATGTGAATGAAGTTATGTATCACTTGCACATGGGATGCCATTCTGTGACGGATCCGTTTAGGTGCAATATCTGTGGTGCAGGCTGCAATGATCCAGTGTCGTTCCAGGTGCATGTCACCAGAGGGCACACAGTGCAGAATTATATTCATTGAGAATCAGGGAGAACATTTTGTTCAAGTTTTATCCAGTTAATATGAAACTGTTTACTGTTGTTTGTTTAGTGTTAGCTTAGAACTGTTCATTTGTTAAACTTTCAGGTTTTTTTATCATTGTGTTAAGCGGGACGCTTAAATCGGAGGCGTGGGTAATGTGACAATTGGCTCCTTTTTGATAGTTTTACCCATTCCTCAACTTTTGTTTATTTGGGTTATTTAGTAGTTTAGAGAGTATTTAGTGCCCTAAGGAAGCGGCTAACAATTAATGGAAAGAAACTACCCAGTAATGTGAGTAATTACATCGTATTTGCTAGTTATAGTCTAAGACTTATTGGTTTATAATATTGAAACGATGCTTTGGTATATGTGTGCAATAAAAGGTATTGGAATGGCCAGCTACGTGATTCAAGAACGACAACATGTGGGGACGAATAAGTTAAGCGTGGTACCAAGAATTAACAGGGTACCACTCATAAGTGTATATAAACAGTGATTTTCTATTGCATGGCGCATTTGCCTCTCGATCGACGTAGAGTTAACATCGTTGATAATAAATGCCATTATTGTTTTAACTTTGGTTAGTGTGCGGAAGGGGACACTCAGACCGGATTGTATGTTTATATATTTTATATAAACTGCGTTCCAACGTGCAGAGTCTCCTATACCAAATACACGATATACCGGGTTATAACAGCGCTTAACAGATAGGACTGAGTGTGTACTGAGTACATAGGACCGAGTCGGTGTTTGACTCAGTCGTTGGTAGACTCGGTGCTGGACCCATTCATAGGACCCAGTCAGTGACTGAGTCGGTCATAGGACTGAATCATATTGCATGAGTCTCAGTGATCTATACGTTCACTGAACCCGTAGGTCTAGGGCTTGTATATCTGACCCGTGTTGGAATACCGGCCTTGGAGTTTATACTGTTTCTTACTATTTGGTATTAAACACTGCATTTAAAACTTAGTTATATTAGAACTGGTTAGACTGGGTAGTTTCTTACTGAGTAATTCTGTTTGATTCTGTATATATTAAATCATAGACCCAATCATTGTTTGATTAAGGGAATATCCCGACCCATTCATTCATTTAGTTTGTTTAATCACAGAAGCAGATAGCTTGAGGAAAATTATATTATATAGTTCTAGTGTATTTTGACCGAGTCATACATAAGCAAAGAAGCTCCAGGAATATTTGTATATATAGGGTACACTTGGTCAGGGTACTGAGTGAGACACGCTCGAGACACGTTACAGTTACATTGGATGGTGGATAAAGAAAGCAGATGCAGGCTTAACACATTCTCTCCTAATGACGCATTTTGGCGCCTCTGTAAAAGTCAAATTAGAAACCATTGTGATAAATAGAGCATTTGCTCTATTTATCACAATGGTTTCAAAATTACACAATTCTAAAGTTTTTCTTTTCGCTAGTTAATGCTCCTTTTCGGTAGATTAATTCAAAGAGATTTGGTCTAAAATAGGATAGAATGAGTTAAAGCAGGATAAAGGCAAAGCAGAAACTTTAACTCGTTCCAAGCATACACCTGCCTCTTGATTGCTGGATATAGATACTGTAGATAAATGTGTGGCTAGTAACTCCATACAGTGTGCCTTTGCAAACGCAGTAGATCCACATTAGAACGGTCTGATCAGGATCTGTTGTTTGATTATGACTTAAAATGGTTATGGCTGGTAGCCCATAATTTTGTGTGCATATGCCATTAAAAGAATGCACCCAGTTAAATTATATTCAAGATCTCATTATTTATTATAGAAGGAAAGGGTTAAGGAATAAGAAACAATTGTTAGGAGTTATAAAATGATAGGGTAGTAACATGCATCAAAATTATCAATAAAAACAAAAAAGAGAAAGCAAACAAAGATGCTACATCATGATCTATCTGATCTGGGTCTACTCTGTTCGCAAAAAACGCATTTATTGTGGAAAGGTAAAGAACCTTATGTTCATTAATTAAGGTTCTATTGCACTTCTTGTGTAGATTCGTCCCATCCCCGCGTGGCTTTGAATGCAGTTTCTGATCAGGTCCTACACTGTAAACTCGTCTCATCCTCGTCTGGCTTTGAACACTGTAGATATTGTAGACTCGACCCGCCTTACTTGAATTATCTGATCAGGTTCTACAATGTACAATGTACGCAGACGTTTTTTGAACGCACATATCCTGTGTGAAAAGAGCGCGATATAAATGTGGTATAATAAATAAATTAATCTTGAGATACATGTTGCAGTGTTTTGATAAATAATAAACCTCGCGCGGTAGATTATGCAGGTCGTAAGAACACATGATGTCTTGTCCGTGACAGAAACTATAGACTCGGATCTCTAATAACCTATAAACCCATAATCATACAGAACAAACCCTTATCAAACAGCTCCTACAGCAGCCGTCTGATAGAGGTACAGTGCTCCCTCCCTACAACGGCCCTCTCAATAACGATTCCCTCCTTACAACAGCGCATGTCACTGTTTCCGAAACAACAAGGCTCCAGAAACAACTTTTTCCATCGTATTTTCTTTATGCCTCCATCAAACCCTATGATGTGACCACTCTTTAGAATCGTCACTTTGTGACGATTCTAAAGAGTGGTCACAACATAGGGTTTGATTGAGGCATAACGGTTTTAGTTCTCGAAATACACCTTATCTGGGGATCTGCAAACAAGCTAATTATGTTTGATTTTCCCTCCCTATAACAACTCCCTCTGAACAACACATACAATCTTCATATCCCAAAGGGTGTCGTTGTAGAGAGGGATCACTGTAGTCTGTTTGCAAGAGCGTGAAATTGCGCTTCTATCAGCTAAAAGATTAACTTGTTTTTTCGTTATCTGTTATAAAACTGGTCTGTTTTAAAACGTGGCCAAAACTATAAATTCAGAGAATTGTTATCAATAGGCGTTTTACAGGTGATGTTTTCCCATCTGCCAAAATTCAGTCCAGAAAAAAACAGTATTTAACCCATTCCCTCCTTCTGGTGCATTTTGACGCCTCTGTAAATGCCATGTTTTGAAACCATGGTGATAAATAGAGCATTTGCACCTATGGTTTCAGAATTAGACAATTCTTAACTTTTCCTTTTCTCTACTAAATGCCATTTTTTTCGGTAGATTTATACAAAGATGATGTGTCTACAAATAATGAAGAAAGGAATGAGTTAATAGATTCATTACATGCATATTCATGTGAGAAATAGTGACTGTATGACTATTAATTAGATTAATTTTATAATGACATAACGTATATACAGGGGCCGTTTCGATCATGTCCGAAACTACAATCTGAATTACGATCCTATTCAGATGGATCCTACAGGAGTAGTCCAATCTGGATCTATTCTATTTGAAAATATGCCACAGGTCGCTTAACCATTTACTCCATGAATATTTATTATGACATCATGACTATTAATTAACTTAATTGTTATAATCGCACATGGATACTGGATGTTTGGCCATGCAACAACTTTAGAATCAAACTTACATTACATCATATAAGCAAGCAGAGTAGACCCTGGTTAGACGGATCCTATAGGAGGGCTCTTATAGGAGCCGAGCCGTCTGATCTGGATCTAATGTTTGTGGAGGCATAGAAAGGCGTATTTATGGAGTAAAGGGTTAAAGTCGTATCATAGGAAAAAAGTATGTTAAAGAGCGTATCTATGAAGTAAAGGATTAACTTTGAGTTCTAAGAAAATGTAAATTAAATATAAATCAATTATCGCCAGTTTTAGTTGCCAGAAAGCATGCAATATTGTAGGAACGTGCGGGTACAGTGTATGACCCGTTACGTAGATATACAGCAGATCCCCTCTAAAGTAACCACTTAAGAGACATTGTCGTCATTTGAATAAAGTTGTTGCTTAGCGCAGAACAAAAGTAATGCATAAAACTCATGTAGGAGCCTTCTGCATATATTTCGTCCTGCATTAAGCTTCCCCCTCATCTACGACACAGTAATAGACCTCTTAAGTGGCCAACAAAAATAAGTCTAATTATGGGTCTGTAAGGCAGGTGGTCGCTTAATGCAGGTCAGAAGCAATGCATGAAGCTCCCATAGGAGCTTTCTGTATTACTTTTGCCCTGCATTAAGTAACCACCTGTCTTTCAAGACTTCTATATTCAATAATTGAGGGGCCGCTTAAGACACATTCTAGTGTATTCACTTGTGAAATATTTATTATGAATATTGATTAGTTGAATCATTCTTAAGGTGGATCAGCTAGAGCCAGCAATTAGTGCAGCCGCTGTAAAGACCGTCTCATATTCATATGGGCCTACACTATATTCATATATAAATGCGCAAACTGTCGTTTAGAAGAAGGAAAGGGTTGAGCCAATATCGAAATTAAACTGATCAGTTCTTTCGCTACAAATGCCGCATCTGTAACTACCTATGCAGACAGTTTTGGCGCAGATAAGATGAGTGGTACCATACCCCCACATTACATGGCGATAAGATGAGTGATTCGGCGTCTCACCAGATTTATAACTGTTTGTTACTGTGATTATATTATAGAAAAAATGAGCAGATGACAAAATCTAGCAGCGAAAGATTTAGGTTATCGTCCGTTAACAAGAATGTTATGACTTGCAAAATTACATTGAATCTTGTAAAACTACTGTACATTAAAAAAAGCTGCACTTCGGAGTACCATAAAACCCTTCAACAGGGACATCCAGTAAGAGGTCTACATCCGGGTGTTAAATGTAAGTGGTAGCTTTATGCAGGACGCATAATGTAGACATGATTCCATAGTTGTTGCCATACTCGAACATTTAATTGTTCAAATGCTGTTCTAAAATTACTGACAGCCAATTACATGTTGTATTCATAGTCATTAGTTCTTACATTGGAAGCAATCCAAAATAATAGTTCATCTAAAATTGGTATGTGTGAGGTTTAGATTGGTGAATATGTTTGAATTACGGGCCGCAACACTGAATATAGTGCTTTAATTACCCTGAGTACAATACAACATGTGTTATGCGGTCATTCATTTATTGAACATAGAAGTCTTATAAAACAGGTGGTTGCTTAATGCAGGGCAAAAGTTATGCAGATAACTCTTATATGAACTTTCTGCATTTCTTCTGACCTGCATTAAACTACCACCTGATAATAGACCTATAATTATACCTACTTTTGATCACCGCTTAAGACAGGTTCGTCTGTAATCTGACACCAAATATTCCCTCTCCGTGAGTTTGTACAGCTTAAGGATTTAATGTGGTACCATTTTGTTAACTTTAAATTAGACTGACATAGTAGCAAATAGTGAAGGTCCTCATAAAACTAAACTTCTCCTTAAGGAGCATTTTAACATTTACTGTGCGGGATACGAGTCACTAATGTCCTTTGCAAACAGTGTAGACCCAGATGAGAGGAATCCTATAGGAGCCCTCTCACCAGAGTCTGCACTGTTTGTCATATTACATTTTCTCTAGAAAAATATCTTAACATTCACCATATGCTTAACCGGTTTGAATTTTGGAATAGTCCATTTGAAAATTCGGCGTTGTTATGGTTAATCTGTGCCTGTACTATTTCATTAATGTCTTCTGTCCGAATATATGGAACAATTAGGGCAAGATAGCACCGATACAGAAATTGTTAGAATAACCTGTAGTTAGACTAGGTGCGAGTCAGGTACGAGTCAAGTACGAGTACGTATCTATATCTGAAAGAACCATCATAAACCTTTCAATGATGAATATTTAAAGTGAAACGGTATAACGGTGTTTAATCTTTAACCTGCTATGGGCGGATGGGTGATTATCTTTGCAAACAGTTTGGATCCAGATGAAACGCCGAGGAACTCGGTATCTTATCTCTTATCAGGACCCAAACTGTTTAATACTCTAACCGGGCTATTGAAAAGAAATACAGGATAAATGAACAGTGACAACTGAAATCGATGACATTTTCTACAGACATTTTTTTTCTCAGCAGGCTAAAGGTTAAAGTCCCATTATATTTTAGATTCACTATAGAAAAGATCGATTGTTGTCAGAATATGCTTTTAAAACCAAGTCGCGATGCTCGAAACTGATTTAAAGAAAATAAAACGAGATTTACCATGGGAAGCTCAAGCTGTCTAGTCGTCTGTAACGTCATCGTCACACGACGTCTGCTATAAAATAAAGCAAACAAAAATGGCCACTAAAGGCTGAGTCCTCATTCCAAGGTGATATCAGAGGAGAATGGAAACTAGCATGCTCCTATGGAAATATTTAGAATTGTGTGGTTTTGAAACCATTGTCATAAATAGGAGCAAATGCTCTATTAAGCATAATGGTTTGAAAAGGTGACTTTTACAGAGGCTTCAAAAGGCGTCAATGTAAGAGAATGGGTTTAAGCTTACATGACAAGACAAAATGTTTATCAAAATCTTCCCCTTAGTCATAGATCTTTGTTCCATTTTTGTCTTAATAACGTTTCAGATTTTGCGCACGCGCGTAAGTGCGTATCGCTAACTACTCCCCTGTTAAGAGAAAACTGCTCGCAGTCGAGACACATTGTCCATCAAGTGAATGTGGGGAATATGGTACTACTAGTTTCTGTTCTGTTGTTCGGTTGCAATTATAGAGTAAAACATAACTAAATTACAGTCCATGGTCACGTGGTGCGCTAAGTTTAGTTTTTTTTCAGCTTGTTTTTCTTGTGTCGTTTTTGAGCAAACAAAATTTAGCCTTGTAGTTCACGTCAAATAAAGTATATTTCTATCTATTGTGATGTTATTGTCCATACGGAACGTTATAAACTAGACTGTGTAGCCATTACGAATTAATTGAGAGAATTAATTCATGTAATGTGACTTTAACTATAGAATTCCTTAATTTCAAAAGATTGATTCGAGGGCTCCTTTAAAGCCTTCTAATCTGGGTCTACGCTGTTTGCAAATGCCAATGCACTCGTCCGCGCCCCACATTGAAAACCGAATAAATATGGACGATGACGTAAATTTGATGACTGTATTCTTAATATCTGCTCAACAGATAATCTATTCGCTGATTGCGTATGCATTTAGTTTGAAAAGCATTTCAGCTTGATTTTGATGGTTAAAACTTAATTTGACCTATTTGGTGAAAAGAAGATTGTCACGCATAGAACGAGACTGAATGTCCAACATATCCTCAAAAATGGACTCTAAAAAAGGTCTACTAACTGGAGTGAAGCTGAAAAATTATAAGGCATAGCCTTAATAGTGCAAAACAGCACCAAGCTGTTTGGCAGATTTAGAGGGGCATCATCTGGGGCCAAAGAAAAAGACAATCTCTGGCAAGCAATTGCTGACCAGCTGAATGCGTAAGTTTTTCTCGAACGAAGCAATTCATGCAAGTCAATGTTTATGGTAATTACTTGGTTCAATTATTATCCTTTATGTATTTGGTATCCAAGAGTATCATAATCACCATCATCATCACATTGTCATCATGTTTGAATGGTCAGGTCATTATTCTTGTAATCAACATGTGTGTGGAGAGACTGAGTGATATGATCATGGAAAACATTAAGCAAACAAAATTAGTGTTGCGGCTTTGTTCTGTTGTTTTGATAACAGCATTACTGCTTTGCTGGTTATCATCATCATCGTTATCATCATTATTGTTATCAATATGTGTGTGGAGAGTGATAGGATCATTAGAAAAATATAAGCAAACCTAATTAGTGTGGTGGCTTTGTTCTGTTGTTTTGACAACAGCATTACTGCTTTGCTGGTTAGTTTGCTGTTTTGCAACAGAATAATCATCGTCGTCATCGTCGCCATCATCATTATCGTCATCATTATTATTATCAACATATGTGTGGAGAGTGATAGGATCATTAGAAAACATTAAGCAAACCTAATTAGTGTGGTGGCTTTGTTCTGTTGTTTTTACAACATCATTACTGCTTTGCTGGTTAGTTTGCTGTTTGCAACAATATTTATCGTCATTATCGTTGCCGTCATCATCGTCATCATCATCATGTGACATGTATGGATACCCATGCCATCATTAGTGTTATTCACATGATGGAAAAGGAAAACGGTTGGCAAACCTAATTAGTGTGGTTGTTTTGTACTGTTGATTTAACTCTTTCCTTGTTCTTTGTTTATTACAAATGTCATTACCTACTAAATATTCATGGATAAATTAGTGCTGATGAAATATGGTAGGTGGAACATTTTACACATGTTCGACAGAATAGAAGCAGATCTATCAAATTCTGTTAGCAAACAGAACACTTCAATAGACCCTGATCAGATAGCTCCTGTAGGAACCATCTGATCTTGGTCTACTCTGTTAACATATGCATGAAACCATGTTTACATGAAATAAATGGGTTCTATGCTTATAAAACTTTTAGTTGGCTCAAATCTGACCAATCTATAGTTTGAGAACAAACTCAGACTCATCTAAAACGCTTTATAAGCATGGACCCAGGGTCCAGATGAGACGCCGAGTAACTCGATATCTCATCGGAATTTAAACTGTTTGACATCCAGCCAAGTGTTTATTCAACTGCTTGGTTGAAGTGGAAGTAGTCAAAATTGCACTGTACAGTAAAACCTATCTATAACGGCCACTACATTGTGTTGATTAGTCGGTATTTAGGGCACGTGGCTGCACCTATAGGAGCGTTCTGTTTTACTTTCACTTTGCTTTAAGCAGCCCCTGCCTTTTACACAAAATACTTGATGTGATTAAGTGGCCGTTATAGAGAGGTTTTACTGTATTCAAATTTGATCAGATATTACTTTTTGCCATGTGAGCGTGGATTGTAGAGGGGGGGGGGGTTAAAATACAAAATGTCTGCTTAAACTCTGTTATTTACGAGGTTGACTTACTTTAGAATCGCTTAAACCTTAAAGAAATTAATGACCGAGTGTCAAACAACCTAGATCCAGACGAAAAGCCGAAATACCCGACCTCTCACCCGGATGTATCCTCTCATCCGGGTACAATCTGTTTGCACGTGCCAGCCAGGTCGGGCTTAATAGGCGAAAGGTTCAAACAATGTTCCAAGAAATTCGTTATGCTGTCGATAAAACAAGTAGGATACGAGATACTGAGCCAATTCAGTCTTGATAAACAGTTGGCCACAACGAACTTGGGTATGCATGGTGAAAATGACGTCTGGGGTAAGCACGATCTTCGTATACAAATATAACGCATGACTGGGTATGACGAACATTGCATCTTATCATTGCTAAACAAGACATGACTCGTATTTGCAAACTGTTTAGACACAGGGAAGACGCCGACTAACTCGGAGACTAATCAGGATCCAACCTGTTTGACATCGACTAATAAATAACTTAAATGTTGATTGAATAGGAAATAGTCAAAATTGTCCCATTCCAGATTTGAACAGACGGTTTTGTTATTCCAGTTGGGTAAGGTTAAAACTGAATTTATTTCATAATTCCCAGACACGCCGTCATGTTATCGGTAAAACAGATTGGGCAACTTAGATGATTATCGTCATTCCATCTTTTCAAGTTGTTAAAAATTTGACCATAGAGAACTTAGATTGGCTCTGGAATAACCAAGAACTACGTAAATAAATAGTATGCTCGAATGTGTAAAAGCAACAGTATCCCTTTCCATGCTATGTATGGCCATACTAATACCTGCAAACAGCTTGGATACAGATGAGACTCCAAGTTACTCGGCATCACATCTGGATCCAATCTGTATGATAATGTCAGATATACGAGAGAATAGTTAAACGGGTTTGGGGAAAAACAAGAGATTTTGATAGATCAGAACTTACAATGTGTATTATCTACAGCGGCGCCATTAGACCCATATTCTCTCATAGTGGGAATTGACACGGTCTGCATTGTTTAACAATATGCCACTAATGCTAATAGGGAATATCACGCTGGTGAGAAGAACATGCCAGAAAGATCCTTGTATGGAATAGGGAATGGGATGGTTGACGTCCAGTCGTGTCTGCTCAAAGGTTTCCCTTTGTAACAGATTCAAAGGGATGGTTGAAGTTCGATCGTGTCAGCTCGAGGGCTCAGCAGATTATGAACGGTGATTAGTGTCCGACTGCGTCAAATCCATGTCTCAACTGATACCGAGTTATAGTTAGATTTCGCCAACTTCAGTTCGAGGACTCAACGGATTCTGAGGGATGGTTGAAGTCGGATCACATTAGTTATATAGCTGGAAAGACCACAGATGATTGCAGGAGTCCGATAGCATTACCTTGACGGCTCACATATCCTAAAAGATAACGGAAGTCTGATCGCGTTAGCTCGAGGGCTCAAAATATCTCAAAGGATGGATGAAGTCCGATCGCGTCAAATCGTCTTGTGATTGTGAGTTCAAACGTAACATGAAATCTCTCTGATACCCGTACAAAAATAAATCGACGACCAGTTGTGCACAATTTGTACCCATACAAATACCAATCACCTGATAGACAGATAGCTGCCATTTGTTTATAAAAAAACACTTTAGGTGTTTGTGTAAGAAGGGATTTACTGTAAATGTATGTAACAGTTTTCATGATTTATTCTTTAAATAACCGGCTTGCGGTAGGTGATTCTACCCGGTCGTTGTTCTGTGCAGGAAATAATGTAACGTATTCCATGAAAAGAAAAAGCTCCTCCTGAGTCTTCCTCCATCTGTAATTAGCTTGACATCGCAATATGACTGGAATACATGTACAGTAAAACCCCTCTAAAGCGATATTCTAGTAGAGAAACAAAATAGATACTTTTAGGCAGATGGATGCTTAATGCAGGGTGAAAAAGTAATGCAGAAAGATCCTAGAGGTGCGTTCTGCATGACTTTCACCCTGCACCAAGCTGCCGTCTGTCTTCAAGCCCGATATCTATACTAAATTGAACGCCCGGTTTAGAGAGGTTTTACTGTATACTTGTATACTTGTGTACTTTGTACTGTTTATTCTTAAAGCGACGTAACATTCCGATACATACAATGGGGTTTGTTTTAGAGTATGCCACAGTCAAGATAGGCGAGCTTCTTGTACATTCGCAAACATTATCACGGGGCCTGGGGAGCTAACGAGCATGCCACGCTAATAGTCAACAGATGGCATTACGCATATAGTTCCTCATAAAACAGTGATTCGTCTAAGAAAATAAACACATTTTGAATCGAGGTTTGAAACGCAAACATCATTGTATCTATTGGTTAGTATATCAAGACTACTTTTTAACTGCTGAATCAGGAACGATTTTAACAAACAATTAGAAAAATGGATATTTACAAGCCTTGGGAGATATTGCTAATGATTGTTTTTGTCCAGTTCGCTGATACAATGGGTAGTTTGTACTCTGACCTGTCTCCGGACCAAAGTTTGGACGGACAGTTTTTGCTCGAAATGGGACAGAAATTCAATAACCCGTTAATAAAGCTGTTAGGAAAAGTCGTGTTGAATGGAAAGAAGAACATTACTGAAACGCTTTGTCGCTTACATCCATGTACGGAATGGGGAGTGTGGTCAGACTGCCCAGAAGCCAGAGGTTTCAGCATAGTGACCAGGTCACGTGTATGTAATAGAACAACTGCCATGTGCAAGTATGACAGTCAGACAGAGTTTACAAGCACCGAATCTAAGGTTTGTGAAGGTAAATGCCCTTTAAGCTACAACGTTACCAACGGATACTGTCTAAAGTTTTCCCAGACGACAATGATACAAGCAGACGCAGAAGCTGATTGTCAAAAGGAAGGCGGTCACATAGTGAACATTAACACAAAACACATATCTGACAGTGTGCATGCGTTTCTTAAGAATCAAAGTTACACTGGTATTATCTGGATTAACGGGAATAGGACTAGTGTCGGATCATCCTGGACGTTTACCTATGGTGCCGCTCCTAATTTTGATAATTGGAAAACATCAGAGCCTTCAAACGGTTCGACAGAATTATGCAAGGTAGATGAAGTTAGCTCCAATACGAGATATTGGTATGACCGAGGATGCACAAACAAATACAATTTCGTGTGTCATACCATTTAACAGTTTACTATAAAATAATAAAATCTGAAGTGAGGTGATCCCCTGAGAGCAAAAATTGCAACACAAAAAGAGAAAACTGCAGACTCGGTTTTATTGAGTCTGTTCATGAACAGTAATTGAAAGTGCAACACTGCTCAGGTCCCTAGCACCGGCTTAAGCGGTATTCAATTTTCAGAACAAGAAGTACTGAAATTCATTATCTCAAAGGATCAGAAGGTAAAACAACACTGAGAATGAAGTACGGGGCGACGTTTTACGGCCGCCAAACAAGCACTTAAAGAGGAGGTCCCAACAATGATCGCATATTTTCAATAATATAATAAAACTTTGTATTTGTTATGCTCTATCATTAATATGAAGGTTCCCAATTTGAACTTATATCGAAAAATGCCCATGTAATACAAATAAACCGATTTCATCAATAACTGATAATGTTTGTTCTACAACACAATATTATCGGCCTTTTCCGTAAATTTTCCGCGTTTTGCCGATGATCAACCGATCCCTCCATTGTTTACGTAATAGCTTTCTCGAAAGTGGTCGGAGAATCGCGCATAGGGCGAACAGTTACGAAACTAAAACTCAACCCGAATACGGATAGTTTGTTTGACATATAAACATATACAGATATATATGGATTAAAAACCGATAAAGAATAGTGTACAGTAGAACCTCTCCTAGGCGGCAATCAGAAAGAGGTCTAGTTCAGGGTATGTAAAACAGGTGGTAGCTCAATGCATGTCACAAGTAAAGCAGTACTCTCCTATAGGAACGTTCTGTATTACTTTTTACCCGTATTAAACAACCACATTTGCCTAATAAATGAATGACCGCTTTAGACAGGGTATACTATACTCTTCAACTGGCTAGGATACTGTGCTCTTGTCAGAGTTGGAATTGTATACAATAAAACTCTCTAAACCGGACAATCAAGTAAGTATAAATATCGGTGTTGAAGCTCCTCGGGATTATTATTATTATTATTATTATTCCAACACATATATATATAGCGTTTTTTTCACACCGGATATGTACATTCAAAAGCGCTTCAAATGCATGACATCACTAACCGGAACAAACCGCATAATTATCTATCCAGTCAATGAAAGATATACACTTGATATGAAATCATTTGAAAAATCATGGAACCACACGATTGTCTATGCGGTCAATGAAAAATATCCAGGAGATATACAATAGACATAAAATCACTAACCGGAAGGAACCGCATAAACTGTATTAACAAACTCGATACAGACAAGTTGACATGAAAGCCATGCTCATCAATATCATAAATTAGAATACTCGGTATTAACAAACTTGATACAGACAAGTGGACTGAAAGCCATGCTCATCAATATCATAAATTAGAACAAACGGGCTGACTGAAAAGCAATGCATTTATATGACTATTGGTCGACTGTTAGCTTATTATGTTGACTGAAAGCCATTCCTATCCTGAGCTTAATTGCCACTGTACATGACTGTTGGGTCTTTCATCCTGCATTAAGCAGCCACTGGCTAAAGTATCTAAATTATTATGTACTAGAATTCCGGTGTAGAGGATTTTTACTGTATCATTGTAGAATGTATATCTGAGAATACAGTGTTGTATGCCAAATATGTACCAAAGTCTGTTGGTTCTGGGTCATTACTGTGTTACGTGCTGACACTGTGCATAGAATGTAGCATTCAAGTTGTGTTGTTTTTGTGATCAGAGAGCGGTGACACAATATAATAGAGCATACTATGACATTATTCTTATCTATATATAAGTATTAAATATATTTTATTTTAAATGTTCTATAATTATGCATTGAATATACCCTGTTTTGTACATAAATGTATCTATGTGAAGCGCGTTTGAACGCACATATCCTGTGTGAAAAGAGTGCTATATAAATGTGGTATAATAATAATACGGTATAGTCCCTGTAAAGGGACAACATGATGAGAGTTTTTTTATATTAAAACAACAAGTGGTTACTGAATGCACGAAGACAGTGGTGCAGAACATTCAAAGACACATTTATGGGGAACGCATCAGAGGAGTTTTACTTTATATGTCGAATGACAATGTTAGTAAAATGTTTTGCCTGTCACCATATACAGTGTACAATGTGTGTTGTTGTTGATGGTGTCACTTTACGAACCTGCTACAAATCACGAGGCGAGTGCATTTCTTTCACAGTGTTCACAATGTGCATATTTCAACCTGTAACATTAATAATAATTATGTTTGATTTGAACAGATCTGAAGACTGTTTTACACATTATATTTCGGACTCGTTGAAAAATGCTGATGCCGAGTATCAAACAACTTAGATCCTGATTAGAAGTCAAGCTATTCGATGAGTTCATCTAGAACAAACTGTTTGCAAATATCAGTGAGGCCGCTCTTAGCATAATAAGAGGTAATGTGGTTTGTGAAATAAGTAAACAAATACCATTGAGGCCACACTTAGAATGATAAGGTGTAATGTGGTTTGTGCAATGAGTAAGAAACACTTTTCTTAAAACATGTTTAAGACTGTTTAAGCAGAATCTGTCTAAAGCGGCCATCAAACCAAGGTCTAATTATGGATCTGTAAGACAGGTGGTAGCTTAATTAAAGACCTTTCTTCATTAAATTTGCCCTTCATTAAGGAACAATCTGCTTTTAAGACGTCTATGTACAATACATGATTGACCGCTTAAGACAGGTTTTACTGTATGTCGTGTACCAAATATTGGTTTGTAAAAAAATGCATATACATGTAGAAAACACTATGATAACGGATTGTTTCTTCACATGCATTAAAATAAAAAACACATCATTAGTATAACATATTGTCTTTGTTGCAATTCGAGACAGAGTGCAGATAAAATGCAGTAAATCCCCGCTAAACCGAATGTTAAATTTAGTATAATTATCGGTTTTGAAGATCGGTGGCAGCTTTATGCAGGGTGAAAGTCATGCAGAATGTTCCTCTGGGGACTTTCGGCATGACTTTCACCCTGCATAAAGCAGCCACCTGCCAAAGAGTATCTAAATATTTCTCTACTAGAATCACGGTTTAGAGGGTTTTACTGCATATGAAGTCATTACTGCGCATTGGAAAATGCACAGATCAGTAATTTGCTCCAGTCTCTGGGTACAAAAGTTTTATGACATTGCAAACAGCGTCTCCAACGCTGCGACTGACCTGGTTTGCCCTAATTGACTATCAACAGACTATGTAGTAATTCACCATCTATCTTTGCACTAAAGTACCTAGTTATAGTCTACTTCCAGTCCGAATGACCGCTCAGCCGACTGTACATTTATGTTTGCTGAGACGTGATTTCTGATCTTGATCAACATTTTTGCAATGCAATAAGACACGCTTGCCTCAGATAACTATAAGGTTAAGTTTCCTTAATAAAACACAATACGCTGGGTAACATTTACTATTTATTACCATACCAACACACGTTTTTTGTTTTGAATGATATATACTTTCTCAGTTTAACAGTATAATCGACCACTCAAAATTTATAAAACAGGCTGTGGGTCAATGCAGGGTAAATATTTATGCACAAAGTTCCTATAAAATGAATGCCCTTTCCTAGACTTGTGTATAAAACAGCGGATATTAGAAATACAGTGCTCCCTCCCTACAACGGCCCCTCAATAACGATTCCCTCCTTACAACAACGCATGTCACTGTTTCCGAAACAACAAGGCTACTGACACAACTTTTACCATCGTATTTTCTTTATGCCTCAATCAAACCCTAAGTTGTGACCACTCTTTTGAATCGTCACTTTGTGACGATTCTAAAGAGTGGTCACAACATAGGGTTTGATTGAGGCACAACGGTTTTAGTTCTCGAAATACACCTTATCTGGGGATCTGAAAACAAGCTAATTATATTTGATTTTCCCTCTGAACAACACATACAATACGAGTAATATCGAGTAATATCCCTTTAAACATACCAGCAAACAGGATAGACCGTTTTCAAATTGTGATCAAATCGTTTACGAGACCTGTTCATGCAGATGACCTCTTAATACTGAGTGAAAGTCGTGAGAAAAAACTCCCAGAGGAGCTTTTACCCTACTTAACCTGCACCAGTCTTTTAATTCTTTATCTTATAAAGATTAACATTATGCATTTGTCAAATGATCAATTCATGCATAAATATTTATTAAAAATGTGTAAAAAAACCCATTCTCTCATATTGACGCTTTTTGACGACTCTGTTAAAGTCATTTTGTGAAACCATTGTGATAAATAGAGCAAATGCTCTATTTATCACAATGGTTTCAAACTACAAAATTCTAAAAGTTTCCTTTTCTCTAGTTAATGCTCCTTTAAGATAGATTTATTCAAACAGGTTGAATCCAAAAATAGCCTATGAGGTAAAGGGTTAATTAAAGACCGTTAATGATACAGTAAAAACGTCAATACTACGAACACTCAAATAGGTACCATAATTGATCATTTACACAGGTGGCAGCCTAATGCAGGTTGAAAGTCATGCAGCAAGATATTCTAGGAACTTTTTGTGTGAATTCCACCCTGCATTAAGCATCCACCTGCCTACAAAAACATAAATTCATTACTAAAATCTTGTAGAATCGAGATTTTTACTGCACTTCATTCACGTGCGCTGAGTATCGAGCATTTACAGTCAAACTGGGCTTAAGCCATCAACACAGAAACTGACAAGGCAGATTACTGCTCAATGCAAGACCATATAACAATTGCAGTTTCGTGCTTGCTTAACCCTTCATATCGCGAGTTTAACTCAAAATTAGCTTATTAATAACTACATTCTTTAATATCAACAACAATTTGTTAAAATTTTCTTCTTTTGTTCTGAATGCAATGGTTTCTTCATTTTAAAGTGTCAAGCATTTTGGATCCTGATGAGAAGCCGAATTGCCCGGCGTCTCGCTTAGATCATCATTGCTTCATCCTACAAATTATAGTGATATGATAATAGCTGTGTACAAAGTCATCCATATACATTGTATACTGATAGAGCAGATTCAGACTAGATATCTCTGTCTGATTATGGTCTACTCTGTTTGCTTTGATAGCATTATAAATATATTTCTACACTATCTTATGGCGGCACTCGTGTTTCATGTGTTATGATAATCATTTTATTAATAACCATCATGTCATAATTCTTAAATATTAATGAAAATATACAAATGAAGCAGATTTTACTTGATCGATTGACTGGTTTGGGTGCTGTGATACGATACGCTGGCACTTCATGGTTAATACATACTGCCAACAAACCATGAGAGAATGATTGCGATGATGACTTTGGCTAATCAGAAGTACTACAACGTATACAAATGTATACATGCGTCATTCTGTTAAGAATTTGTTAGAACTAATAGTCATGATGTCTATAGTTCTTGCATGAATATTCCTTGAGTAAAGTGTTAATCATTTAGACAAATCAAAATGTACATATAATTAACAATAATTATTGTAACATATCAGGGATATCACATTATTGGTATGGTAGGGGTTCAATTCAAAAACCGTGACAGAGTAGAAAAGAATATGATGAACAAAACGAGCGAAGTATTCAACTAAAACACGTAAACGTTTCGCCCATTAAGATACAAGTAGAAAGGAAAGCAATATTTGCCGCTTTATTCGTTTTTGTATTCTTTGAGAAGCAATAGAATACAAAGGTGGCGTTCCACAGCCTAACCGATGGTACCCTCGCCGGTCTGACAAAATTGTTGCACATACTAAGCCGAGGTTTATGTTACGAAGCATTTTCATGTCAGATATAGTATACCATGATTGGTTCCGGATGCCATGTTATTAAACACCCTTTGTATCCATCGAATGCAGGTCAGTAATTTGCACTATTAACAAAACCGACAAACTATAGCAATGTGTAAGAAGGGCGCACGGATATACAAATATCAGTCACATGAAGAAATCATGTGATCATAACATGAATGAAAATACTCAATGAATAAAGAAGCGCGAGTCGGATGACCTTATGCAAGCGATTAAGTAATCACGCCCATAACTTCGAATGGTCAGTGTGATAATAAGCGTAGTGGGAAACGGCTGAAGTGTCAGCTGCAACTGTATCAATGTTAATGCCTTCCCTTATAGATACGCAATTCAATGCCAAAGCGAGCTTATTCGATATCAGATTGATACCATGCAAAGAATACTGCAGTGTCTACAACGCTTTTATTGGAAATGTTTTCAAGAGAGGAGAAATCTGGATGAAAGCTCGCAGATTACTGTATAGAGGCAGCGTTAAATTGGCTGCAAGTTCGCAGTTCGTTATGCGAATAACGAACTGCAAAATATTTCGCAGTTCTTATTCGAATAACGAACAACGGAATAGTTCACAGTTCGTTACTCTCAGGCGAATAACGAATAGTTTGTAATTGGTCTTACGGATAACGAAATGGTCATTAAAAGCTATAATTAGCAGTAATTATATGTGTATTGTAGACATTGTGGAACCGATTCATCGTGGATGGTCGTTATTCATTCGAATAAAGAAACAGTTCGCACTTCAATACCACACTATATTTAAGACACTGTAGACCCAAACCATAGCTTGATAAAATCGTATACAGTAGAACCCCTCTAATTCGACCACTTAATAATACACATGGGTGTCTTTGTAACCCAGGTTTAGAGCAAACTTCACATTCCGACCAGCTGACCCTATTCATCAATATACTTCTATTCGGTTCTACATTATTGTTGGAGAATATACACAACGAACTCCACTAGGATCTTGTCGTTATTTACTACCCTGGTTACATAGGTGGTTGCTTAATGCAGGACGAAAGTACGAAAGTAATGCATAAAATTCCTCTAGAAGTTTTCTGCATTATATGTGTCCTGCATTAAGCTATCTACTGCATCTACCATCCATAATTATACCTCTTTTAAGTGGTCACTAAAGTGGAGTAGTTTCACTGTTCAACCTTCCAATAACGAAATTGTCAAAATAAGTTATAACCGCGCAGTAATGATGCTATTCTAGACACTGTATATCACCCTACTCAGTGTGGATTCAAAGCTTTAATATAAAACCATGGGTCATTTCGCAGGTCGACGATCGAATAACGAAATATTTCGCAGTTCGGCATTTGAATAAAAACTATTTCACAGTTCAACGAATAACGAAATGGTCAGAACAAGTTAAAAATTGGCAATGTTGATATTCTCAAAACTGTAGACCCAAACCAATGTTGATTCAAAAGTTGTATATAAAATAGGTTGCCATTTCCCAGTTCCACATTCGATAACGAAATAGTTCGCAGTTCAATTTCTGAATAACGAAATGGTCAAAGTTATTTATCAATATTCAATGATATGTTATACCCTGTAGACCCCAGTCATAGTGAATTCAAAGTTTTATATATTAGTTCCAGAGTCATTTTGCAGTTCGTTATTCGAATAACGAAATATTCGCGGTTCGTATTTTGACACTGTAGACACCTGTCATAGTGAACTCAATTATTTATATATTAAATCTGAAGCCATTTCGCAGTTCGTTATTCGAATAACGAAATATTTAGCAGTTCAACCTCCGAATAACGAAATGGCCAAATTTAGTTATAAATGCGCAATGATGACATGTTTGACAAACTAGAACACAGTCATAGAGTAATCAGTGTTATGTAAAAAATCCGGAACAATTTTGTAGTTCGTTATTCGAATAACGAAATATATCACAGTTCAGCCTGCGAATAACGAAATGGACAAAATAAGTTATAAATGCGCAATGATGTTAATTTAGACACACTAGACCCAAGTCATAGTGGAATCAATGATTTATGTATATAATTCGGGGCCATTTCGCATTTCGTTATTCGAATAACGAAATATTTCGCTGTTCAACCTCCGAATAACGAAATGGCGAAAATAAGCTATAAATGCGCAATGATGATATTTTGGACAAACTAGAACACAGTCATAGAGTAATCAATGTTATATATAAAATCCGGAACAATTTTGCACTTCGTTATTCGAATAACGAAATATATCACAGTTCAGCCTGCGAATAACGAAATGGCCAAAATAAATTATAAAGACACAATGGTGATATTTTAGACACACTAGACCTCAGTCATAGTGGAATCAATGACATATTTATTAAACCGGGCGCCATGTCGCAGTTCGTTATTCGAATAACGAAATACATCGCAGTTCAACCTGCGAATAACGAAATGGACAAAATAAGTTGTAAAGACACAGTGATGTTATTTTAGACACACTAGACACCAGTCATAGTGGAATCAATGATTTATGTATATAATCCGGAGCCATTTCGCATTTCGTTATTCGAATAACGAACTACGAAATGGCGCCTGGGATCTAGTGTATATTAAATATTATCATTGCGCATTTACATTTTGGCCATTTTGTTATTCGGAGGTTTAACTGCGAAATATTTCGTAATTCGAATAACGAACTGCGAAATGATCCCGGATTTACTTCGTACGCCAGAAATTATCGCAAGTTCCATAATATGGCGATCGCAACTACATGTTGAGCAACTTGTTTGACACACCAATTAACTAGTTCTCTTACAAGGGTCCAAACCGTTTGAAACAATAATCATGGATGTAGAAACAGAGAGGAAGTTCGTCAAAGCAAGTTACAAGTTGAAGAAAACGACACTATTTGAAAACGTTAATATGTGGCAGAAACTTCATCATTTGCCGTATGAATAATTATGCAAGACGTACTGATATAAAATATTAATTAGATGACTTTTTAAAATGGCATATGATTTAGGTCTATGTTATTCCATAAGCAAACAGACCAGACCCTGATCAGACAGATCCAATAGGAGACTTCTGGGTCCATGCTTATAAAACTTTTAGTTGAGTCTGAGTTCGTTCTCAAGATTTTGAATCAAAAGCTTTAGAACTCAAATCTGACCAATCAAAATTTTGAGACCAAGATCTGGGCCTACTGCTTTTGCAATAGCGTGAAAGGGTGGCTGTATAAGGTAAAACTATATATCATGTGTCTTTAGAGGTACATCTAATATATAACTAAGAGTTGCAAGTAACCTGACCGAAGACTGATTTTAAAGGATAAGTATTTTGATTCCTCTGTATTGTTAAAGTATAAATACGCTGTCAGAGTTGATCGTAACATGGCAGTTAGGCGTTGATGTGTAATAAGGTACTTCTTCAGCAGTATTCCTCAATGCGCCGATGTTTACATACAAATAACATTAATCAACAGTGTGAAGCTATGAGCTGGTGTTGTCTTTATTAACCAACTTCCTTCATGCATATACTATTTGTTGAACCGGGTGTGCAGCAAACATATATTAAGCTGTTTGAATAAAAGTGTATATATGTAAATATGTGTTTATTTAATACAAGAATAAATAGTATTAACATTTAGAAAATTAAAAAGCTTTTATAATCTTTTTTATTGATACATGTAAGCTTTTATTATATATAAATAAATAAATAAAAGAGGTTTGGTAAAGAATGCCTAAATACACTGACAAACACTAGAGCTGTGCAAAGACTAGGGTCCTACAAAGAAAGCAAAGTACCCCCTTTACGTGGCTACACTTGACAAAACGTCAGTAGTTGATTCGGTGATGTAAATAAAGAGGTCATTATACATTGTTGAGTCCCGTACTGAAATCTATTGGATTCGTACACAGACATGAAAAGCTAAATACAGTAAATCCTCTCTATAACGGCCACTAAATTACATCAAGTATTTTGTGTTAAAGGCAGGTGGTTCCATAAAGCAAGGTTTTACTTTCACCTTGCTTTAAGCAGCCAACTGCCCTATATACCAGCTAATTAACTCAAGTTAGTGGTCGTTATAGAGAAGTTTTTCTGTAAAACGAAGCGGAGCAGAGTTCAATATAGCTTTTCACGGATGTGTACGAGTCCATCATATTAACCTCATGGTAGTAAGCGCATATTTTTACAGTAAAACCTCTTAATTATTTGTCGTAACATTGTCCTGAATCTAAACGCCTCTTCACGCCTTTGCAGAGTACACCCCATAGGAACCGTCTGACAACAGTCTGCTCGGTTTGCTTATTGAATTATATATATCTGATTCTACAGTTTCAGCCCAGATAAAACACATCCTGTGTTCATGTACCGTTTTAACGATTCGGCTAATACATAGTCGGGATGTTATCGTTGCTTATATTCATATCAAACAGGGAATGGATTACAGTATAATGGAGGGAGGACAAAATGTGTGCAGCAAGGCAAAAGTTATGCAGCAGGGAAAATGTTATGCAGAAAGCTTCTGCAGGATCTTCCCGTATTAGTCCTGCATTAAACAACCACGTGATTTTATAGACACTTGTTCATAAAGTGGTCATTTAAGAGAAGGGTTACTGTTTGGTTTGTTCAAGTAGTAGTGTAATGGTCATTCGTCATAAAGGGCATCTATAAAAACTCCAGTATAATGTTTTCGGTACAGACGAGCTTCTTGCACATTCGACAGTAATATCAAGGAGCCTTGAGAGGTTCCAAAAATGTCAAGATAAAAGTCTAGAGACGGAATTACTCCTATAAGTTTGGCGTGGTATCAAGGGCTACGTCTCAGAAAAGACGGAAAGGCTCTGCTCGATATGGGAAAATATTTTAATAAACCGCTACTTAAACGTCTTGGGAGAAGTCGTGTTGAATAGCGAGAAAAACATCCAAAGGCGTTGTCGCTTACATCCATGTACGGAATGGGGATCGTGGTCAAAATGTCCTGTGGGTCCGGAATTTGGCATAGTGACCAGGTCACGTATGTGTAATGGAACAATTGACATATGCAAGTTTGACAGTCAGACACATTTTACAACCAATGAATCTAAAGTTTGTGAAGGTAATTGTCCTCCAGGCTACAACAGGATCAATGGATACTGTTTTAAGCTTTCGCAGACGGCATCGATACAGGCGGACGCAGAAGTTGTTTGTCAAAATGAAGGCGGTCACATGGTGAACATCAACATAAAGCACATATCTGACAGTGTGCATGCGTTTCTTAAGAATCAAAGTTATACAGCAACTATCTGGATTAACGGGAAGAGAACTAGCACCGGATCACCCTGGACTTTCACCTATGGTTCCGCTCCTAACTTTGATAATTGGAAACCAGGAGAGCCATCAAACCGTAGTGAAGAACTATGCAAGGCAGAAGACCAACCACCGGCAAGAAAGTGGTACGACAGAGCATGCACAAATCAATACATAGAGGATCTGTTGCGAGTTGATCACATGTTCCTAAACGAGCCTTAGAAAATGTCATTAAGCGAGCCTTGGCGAGCTTAATAACATTTTCTTGGTGAGTTTAGGAACATGTGATCTTAAAAGACAACGAGCATCAGATTCTTTTTCTCACATATCAAAAAAGTGTATTTTCGCCGTTTAAATGACATGTAAACACAGGTTTCCATGGCTTGACGTCATATATGACGTCATACGTTCTAAAGTGATCTTACACGTGTTCCAGATAAGAGAATATTAACCTGTTGTTCTAGCTCGGAGATAAGGGAAGGTATGTGAGAAAAATTCTTTTGTCACGTTGCTTAACTTCTTGTTCCATAAAACGCCCTTTAATGTATTTGTAAACAGCGTAGACCCAGATCAGATGACTGCTGTAGGAGCCGTCTGATAAGAGTCTGCACCGATTGCTTTTTTACAATTTCTGGCATAGCCGAATATATTCGCGTGTGTTAATATGCCTTTCGAAAAGTTAAGAATCTTCCCACCGAAATAAAAACTTACAGATTGACATTGGTTAGATAACAATACAAAACATGAACTATACACTGCCTATATTTATAGTCCCGGGTTATTTTTACAGATATATGTTGTAGCGGTGAATTAGTTTTACATACATGTATCAATCACATGCAGAAGGAGATATACGGATTTAAATACCATTTACAAGAATTGTGTAGCATTTACCCTGCTATTCGTGACCTGGTATAATGAACAGGGAAATGGTTAAGTCAAAGTGTTGACATGTTTCTTGTTCCTTAATGTATCATATTTGCTACTTTCTTTTCATCTTTCTGTTATCTTTCATAAAGCTAAATTGTCAATGGAAGATGATAGAGGAGGGAAATAAAAATATACAAAAATAACAATATTTATGTTGTCATTGTTGTGACATTTCTCATTCAACCATTCAAGTAGTTGTCTTAAATATATTGACACTCATGTTGATACTTTTGAGCTGTGTATTGACAAAACTAGTCTTAGTGGCATTCAAACACTGTAGAGCCAGATCAACTACATTTTTTCTGTTTCTTAACCCTTTCCCTGTTCTATATTTATTCCAATTTTCAATATCTACTGAATATTCATAAACCAAACCGTTAAAATGCAATATGCAAGATATTACATTGTAGCCATTTAAGAAAGTAAAGTCACAACTATCAAATATTCTATTACAAAACAGAGCAGACCCTGATCAGACAACTCCTTTCGGAGTCATCTTATCCGGGTCTACTCTGTTTGCAAATGTGTGAAAAAAGGTAATATGAAGGAAAGGGTAAACACTTAGTATAAATTCTAAAGGAAGGTGATCCCCCAAAGGCTGGTTTTGTCACGGTGCAGCTGACTTATGAATACTGAATTTGATGAGATGGCATGCAAGTGAATGAAATAAAAAGCATCAATCTATTCCGCCTTTCAAAAACAATTTTCTCCAAAATCCACATAGTCTGGAATTCTAAAGGAAGTCAATCATGAAGAGTATATGATTTTGCGAAACCATAATGGCATTTAGTATCATCATTTCATATCACAAGCATTGCCATTTTGTACCATAATGCAGTCTGGCTCACTATATATACCATTTTGCCACACAGTGATTTGTAAAGTTTAATTAAATTTTTAATAATTGAATGTTGAATTAGGCATATTTTATTATTTACATATACATGTAGTATCATAATTTTAACCTAAATTCACACATATATCATATGATAAGAAATGCTGGTTTTAACCTTTTACTCCCTGAATATTCATGTAATGACATCATGAATATTAATTAGACGTATTGCTTATTTGCTATGATACCAAATTGACAGGAGTTTGTGCTGTAGAATCAGATCTATATTAACCCCCCCCCCCCCCCATGAATATTCATGTAAGAAATAATGACATATAGTGTTGGTTAATTTCTATACATGCACCTGAAAACTGACCATGGCAGAAACTTTAAAGAATCGATCTAGATGTAATTGCAAAAGCATACCAAGCAGATCCTGATCTAATGCCTCCTACAGCTGCTCTGACCTGAATAGTCATCGAGTACATGCCTACGATGTCAAGTTTATTCTTTTTCAAACAAAACAGTTGTGTATGATTAATATCCACTGGTAATTGTATTTTCTTGCGATTGATCTTTTAAATGTCGCAGTAGAAGTGTTTCAAATAGTTTTCCCGTACTTTTAAATTATGACGTCATTTACATGATGACGTCGCTTGTTTACTTCTAATAGCGTTCATTTTCAAATCATTTTCATTTTGGCATACATCGTTACGCATGTTGTGGTGTTGTCTGGAGGGGGAATTTTATTTACATTTTGACTTTGGTGAAAGTGGGATAAGGACGAGGTTGGGTACCCATAAACCAGGTTCAAGTCCCCCAGTAGCCCTTTTTTACTGCTTTTGGCTGCTGGCCGTTCCAAGGCGGCACTCCTGCTTTCAACCTACGGTCAATTTTGTTTTTTAATATGCTTAATGTTTAATGTGTTTCGTCTTGATATGCGTCCTGTTATGTTTTGTCTTGTGGCTTTACCGTTTCTCGTTAGATGGTGTTTGATGCGGTGTCATTCCGTGTGTGGCTCTCCCTGTTTGACTATTTTTCCATATCATCTGACCTGGGTCTACTTTGTTTGCAATGGCATAGAAAGGTGTATTCATGCATTATCTGCAAACAGAGTAGACCGAGATTATGAGCAGTCTGATCAGGGTCTGCTCTATTTGCTTATGACAGAGATATGATTCTACACTTTCTGCCATTGCCAAAATTTCCAGTGTCGGTAGTGTTGTTATAACTACATTAATCTCATTAATATTCATGGAATCATTGTTTCTTGCATGAATATTCATGGACTAAAGTGTTAGTCGTATCTAATCCAATATGCCACATTGTGCATAGCTATAACATATCTGTGACCTTTGATTTTTGGCAAAAGTGGATCAATTGGTCTGCTCAATAGCTATATACTCTCTCATGTATATTTCTGTTTACACTTTACACTATAGGCAGAAACCGGGCCAATAGATCTATATATGGACTTCTTGTTTAAATATATCAGTTTTGCGTGTGAACTAGATGTACGAAAAGGTAAAGGTACGGTACAAATTTTTTACGAACTAGATTTGTACCGAAATGTGACTGGCAACAAATGAAAGCTTCAAACATTTTTTTCTCACTGAATGGCGGTATATAGATAAGATTGGTCTCTATTAGTTGTTAGTACATTAACATTTCAGTGAATTGAACTAAAATATCCATAAAATAGATCTATAGACGGGTACCGCTATATATAGCCTGCACCGATGTCGAAACCACCGATATCGTTAAGAACTACTAATACATGCTGAATTTACATATTCTGACCTTCGTACGTTCTTTCCTGGCCATTCCTTGAATGAAACTTCAGCTAAAATCTATCAAGCCAGTCGCCTCTCTGTCTTACGTCACCTCTAATTTGCCATACTCTTGGTGCTGTAACGTTTCGTCTCAACAAGGGATGTTGAAGGCATTCGGGACCGACATTTTGGTGTATCACGTGACATCTTAATAAGGTACATCCGATTCATTCCGCGAGCAGCCGAGAAAAGTCGGTGTAGTTCGTGAGCGTTCAAAATGTCAACAAACCCGTGTTATCGGTGCTAATTATTCAATCAATTACTCGCTACATGTTGCAACTTTCGACTTTGTTTCTGCGTGATGAATGATTTAATAGTTTATATTTTGTTATAGACAAATTAGAGAACTATATGAATTTACGCAAATTATCGCGATTTTGAGCAATATTATGACTTTAATGAATAATCATGGGTGTCTTTATAAGCAGGTGGTTGCTTATTGCAGGACAAAAGTAATGCAGAAAGCTCCTGCATTACTTTTGTCCTGCATTAAGCTACCACCTGTATATAGCATCCATAATTATACCTGTGTTAGGTGGTCGCATTAGCGGAGTTTTGCCGTATAACGCATTCGCACCAGACGAGCTTCTTGCACATAAGTCTGTAGAAGTTACAAACATGCCAAGATAACAATTTACAGATCGTATAACACATATAGATTTGGCATGGCAAGAAAGGTTTCCTCTCAGAAAAAAATACAATATTTTGAATAGCAGTTTCGAGCGGAAACATCAGTACATTTAACGGTTGGTACATAAAAACATCTTCAATTTTAAAAGCTGAAGGACGAAATATAAATTTGATAACCAATTAAAACAATGGATACTTTCAGGCCTTTGGCGATCTTGCTAATGGTTGTTCTTGTCCAGTTCATGGATACAATAGGTAGTTTGGACTCTGATCTATCTTTGGACACTCGTTTAGACGGAAAGGCTCTGCTCGATATGGGAACAGATTATAATAAACCGATACTTAAGCTTTTTGCAAAAGTCGTGCTGAATAGCGAGAAAAACATCAAACGGCTGTGTCGCTTACATCCATGTACGGAATGGGGATCGTGGTCAGAATGCCCTGTAGGTCCGGAATTTGGCATAGTGACCAGGTCACGTGTGTGTAATGGAACAACAGACATATGCAAGTTCGACAGTCAGACACGTTTTACAACTAATGAATCTAAAGTGTGTGAAGGTAAATGTCCTCCAGGCTACAGCAGGATCAACGGATACTGTCTAAAGTTTTCTCAGGCGACAATGAAGCAAACAGACGCAGAAGCTGATTGTCAAAAGGAAGGTGGTCACATTGTCAACATCAACACCAAACACATATCTGATAGTGTGCATGCTTTTCTTAAGAATCAAAGTTATACGGGTACTATCTGGATTAACGGGAAACAGACCCATCTCGGATCACCCTGGACGTTTACCTACGGTTCCGCTCCTAATTTTGATAATTGGAAACCAGGAGAGCCATCAGACAGGGTGGACGAACTATGCAAGGTAGACGAATCAACGCCTAGAGTGTGGTGCGATAGAGAATGCGCAAAACTTAACATGTTCGTGTGTCACGTTGCGTAACTTCTTGTTCCATAAATACGAATTTTTAACACGTTCGTAAACAGTGTAGATCCATATCAGACGACTGCTGTAGGAGCCCGACGGATTAGAGTCTGCTCTGTTTGCTTGTGGTTTTACAGTTTCTGACATGACCAAATACTGTCTTGTTCATATGCCATTGTAAAAATTAAGCTGATTAATCTTCACACGGACATAAATTCATACAGGGAAGAATGAGTTATGTAGCAATACGAAGGATGAATTATACAATAACTGGGTTATGTATATACTATCATGTTATTTTAAAAGGTATACATTGTAGCGGGGGATAGAGGTAACGATCGCTTGAAGAAGGAAATATATAGATTTAAAACTGTTTAACAAGAATAGTGCTGTCTTTATCCCGCTATTCGCGACTTGACTCGCACTTGCCAACTGATTATATCTCACCAGGATCCATTTCTCTTAGATACTCACTCAATAGTTCCTAGTTGCACCACATGTAAATTTGAGCAGGTATAATTTTGTCACAATAGGGTACATGTATATCATACGGAGTTGCAATTATGTACAGTAAACTCCTTCTAATACGACTACAATAAACAGTTCTATAGAATCGTAGAGTCGGGTGATGGCTTAATGCACAACAAAACGTGTGCAGAAAGTTTCTACGTGTATTCCAAATTTCAATACCTACTGTATATTCATTGAAAACAATAGTTACAACGAAATATGGAAGGTAGAACAGTGTAGCCATTTTAGAAGGTAAAGGAACATCCTTCAAATTCCATTACCAAACTGAGCTAACCCTGATCAGACGGCTCCTATAATAGCCGTCTGATATGGATCTACTCAAATGCGTGAAAACATGTTTATATTAAGGAAATGGTTAAACATCCACCTGCCTCTAACGAAGAATGAATGAATGAATGAATGAATGAATGAAATACTTTATTTAACGAGGGTAGCTCAATTAGTCTAATGACTAATCTACCTTGAGGCCCTCAAACAAAAGCAGTTCATACAAAATACAAAACAGTAAAACACAGATATATATACATATACGCACAAGAAATCAATGTTCAGAAATGAACTCATTGCTCGCTAAGTAATGTTGCGTCTGTATAATTAAAAATTGCTGTCTGCTTCAAATTGTAGATATATTGTTCAAGGACAAGCATTTGGATCCTTATCAAACGTCGAGTAACTTGGCGTCTAATCTGGATCCAATATGTTATCATAGTTTTGATTTGCCACTAGCATCCAAATAGATCTAGTTAATATAACGTTGGATCTAACTTAACTGTTGCTCAAATGAAATACATAAATGCAAGTTGACCCCGATTCAGATGGATGAATGCACGCGCTATTTGACAATGTATATTCATTAAGGGGTCGCTTTAGAGGGGTTCTGCTGTATTATTGTTTTAGAATATTTGAGGATACAGTAGTGTCTCTGTAAAGCAACCAAAACATTGAAATACATAGATACATGTACCTTTAGCAACAAGTTGTTAGTAACAAAAGTAATGCAAACACGGAACCTTCTGCTTAACCTTTAACCTTTATCGTGCTCTTAACTACCTGATGCTTCTTTGATCTAAACTTAAACCTCTTTATGGGGGTCGCATTAGGGGGAGTTTACTTTATATGCAGATTAACAAACATCTGAAACTTTGGAAATATATTTCCTGTACAATGTTAGTAAACTTTCTTACCTATTGCTATATATAGTGTACAATTCAAAGTTAAATGTTCTGTTGTTGTTGTGGGTTGTTTTGTTGTTGGTTTTTTTTTTTGGGGGGGGGGTTGTTTTATTATTATTATTTCATTGTTTGTTATGTCTGGACATCAGATTTTGTGACTTTTTCTCTTGATGCTATTTTACGAAATATTCCGCAGATCACATTTAAACATTTTCCACAGTGTTTACAATATGCTCAGCTCGGTATGTAGCATTAGACAAAAAACTTTAACTTAAACTGTTATATGAAAAAAGGTTTACACATTATAGTTCAGGTTCGTTGAAAAACACTGATGCCTAGTGCCAAACAACTTAGATCCACATTAGAAGCCGAGTTATACGACGAGCTCATCTAGAACCAAGCTGTTTGCAAATATCATTGAGGCCACGCTTAGCATGATAAAGGCGTAATTTGGTTCGTGCGATGCACAAAAAATATCAGTGAGTCCGCGTTTAGCATGATAAGCGATGATGTGGTTTGTGCAATGAGTATTGTCCTGTTTTATTAACCTGTCAAATTTGAATATTCCTACGTCACTGAAAGGATATATTTAGTTTGGGTAAACCTGTGTTTCAAACGCTTTTCACGAGATTCACAATAAATATACAGGTACTTGAATAAGCCAAGTAGGAAAGCTTTTATTAGCGGAAACAGTCGATATCAACCGAAGCTATATATGGCGTGTTCAGCAAGCGTATAATTTGACAGGTTAATAAAACAGGACAATAACTGGCTATTCGACTAGCTAATCTAGAACCAAGCTGTTTGCAAACAAAAACAGCCAGACCGTGTTTAGCATGATAAGGGGTTCATAATATGGGTTGTAAAATTATAACAAACAGCTTATTTCAAACATGTTTAATGCAGTATGTCATGTACGAACTAATTGATTTGTAAATAAATGTATATAGACGAAGAACAATTATGTTACTGGACTATTTCTTCACATGTGTTATAATAAAAACACCATTGTATAACATATTGTATTTGTTCAAATTCGAGGCACTAAATTGTGTTAATTAGTTGGTATTTATGGCAGGTGGCTGCTTAAAGCAAGGTGAAAGTAAAACAGAACGCTCCTGTTTTACTTTCACCTTGCTTTAAGTAACCACCTGCCTTTAACACAAATTAGTTGATGTAATTAAGTGGCCATTATAGAGAGGTTTTATTGTATGTATCATGCTTAAAGCAAGGTGAAAGTAATACAGAACGCTCCTATAGGAGCGTTCTGTATTACTTTCACCTTGCTTTAAGCAGCCACCTGTCTTAAGCAAAAAATACTTGATGTAATTTAGTGGCCGTTATAGAGAGGTTTTACTGTATAGGTCTAAACTGTTACATTTAGAACATATCCATTTCTCTCGAAGTAGCTTAAATTGAAGACTTTTGAGAAGGATTTGTTTTATTTACTTGTGAACTTGTATCAATTTGAGTCTACAGGTTTTGTCTAAACCACAAACTTCCTTGCAAATATCACCATATGAAAACTCACGGTCTATTTATGAAGTCATCAATTCATGTCATAACCTGTCATTAGTGCAAAAGGTTAAGACTGATACTCGTAGCTTATTTCTCTGTCTCTGTCTCTGTCTCTGTCTCTCTGTCTCTGTCTCTGTCTGTCTGTCTGTCTGTCTGTCTGTCTGTCTGTCTGTCTGTCTGTCTGTCTGTCTTTCTCTCTCTCTCTCTCTCTCTCTCTCTCTCTCTCTCTCTCTCTCCTCTCTCTCTCTCTCTCTCTCTCTCTCTCTCTCTCTCTCTCTCTCTCTCCTCTCTCTCTCTCTCTCTCTCTCTCTCTCTCTCGCGCGCTCTCTCTCTCTCTCTCTGTCTCTCTGTCTCTCTCTCAATCTGTCTGTCTCTCTCTCTCTCTCTGCATTATATAAAGAGGTTATATGTGTGATAGGTAAAGGGAATCAACCACAAAGTTTGTCAATAACGTTATACACAATAATACATTCCCTTGTTTTAAATAGTTCATTAAACAAATGTATACTACAGAGTCATTAAGTGGTCGTTTTAGATTGGATGTACATTTTATATGAAGAATACAGCCAAATCTGATTAAATTCCTTTGACAAATCTAACATTCGTCTCTCCAACACATGAGCACATATTGCTCTCCCAAGCTGACTTGAGACTCGATTAATCTTCGTCGGTGTGTTTATCGTGATTGTTCGTAATGTTCTGTGACAAAAACAGCAAAACAATATTATAATAATATATTCATGATCCACGAGAATTGTATTCTTATAGCGTATGCTCATACCTTCGTATATAAGAGAGGGAGCAGACAGTCGAGTATATAAGAGAGGGGCAGACAATACACTATATCAGAGTAGGAGCAGACAAATATAATATATTAGAGAGGGAGCAGACAATACAATAGATAAAAGAGGGAGCGGGAAATACAGTATATAAGAACGGGGGCAGACAACACAGTATATACGAGAGACACATACAATACAGTATATAAAACAGGGAGCAGGCAACACAGTATATAAACGAGGGGACAGACAACACAGTATATTAGAGAGGAAGCAAACAATGTAGTATATACGAGTAGGGTATACATCACAGTATATAAGAGTGAGGGCAAACAAAACAGTATACAAGAGAGAGAGAGACGATAAGTATATACGAGAAGGAGCAGACAAAATACAGTAAATATAAGAGTTGGGCAGACAGCACTGTATATAAGAGAGGACAGCCAACAAAGTATATAAGCGAGTGGCACACAATACAGTATAAAAGAGATGGAGAAAACAATACAGTATATAAAACGGGGACAGACAACACATTATATAAGAGAAGGTAGACACTACACTACACCGTATAAAAGGGAGGGGACGGAAAACATAGTTTATAATAGAGGGACAGACAACACACGATATCAGAGTGGGAGCAGACAATACAGTTTATTAGAGTTGGGGCAGACAATACAGTATATAAGAGAGGGGCAGACAATACAGTATATAAGAGAGGGAGCAGACAATAGTGTATATATGAGAGGGAGCAGACAACACACTATATCAGAGAGGGAGCAGACAATACGGTTTATCAGAGTGGAAGCAGACAGCACAGCAAGAGATCGAGGGAGAAGACAATACAGCGTATTGGAGAGGGGAAGACAATATAACATATAAGAGAGGGAGCAGACAACACAGTATATCAGAGTGGGAGCAGACAACACACTATATCAGAATGGAAGCAGACAACACATCATATAAGAGAGATGGAGCAGACACTACAGTATATAAGAGAGGGAGCAGACAATACAGTATATAAGAGAGGGAGCAGGCAATACAGTATATAAGAGAGGAAGCATACAATACAGTACATCAGAGAGGGAACAGACACTACAGTAAACCAGAGAGGGAGCAGGCAATACATTAGATAAGAGAGGGAGTAGACAATACAGTATATAATAGAGGGAGCAGATAACACAGTATATATGAGTGGGAGCATATACTTCAGTTTATCAGAGAGAGAGCAGACAATACAGTATATAATAGAGGGAGCAGATAACACAGTATATATGAGTGGGAGCAGACACTTCAGTATATCAGAGAGAGAGCAGACAATACAGTATATAATAGAGGGAGCAGATAACACAGTATATTTGAGTGGGAGCAGACACTTCAGTATATCAGAGAGAGAGCAGACAATACAGTATATAATAGAGGGAGTAGATAACACAGTATATTTGAGTGGGAGCAGACACTTCAGTATATAAGAGAGGGAGTAGACAATACAGTATATAATAGAGGGAGCAGATAACACAGTATATGTGAGTGGGAGCAGACACTTCAGTATATCAGAGAGGGAGCAGACAATACAGTATATAATAGAGGGAGCAGATAACACAGTATATGTGAGTGGGAGCAGACACTTCAGTATATAAGAGAGGGAGTAGACAATACAGTATATAAGAGAGGGAGCAGATAACACAGTATATTTGAGTGGGAGCAGACACTTCAGTATATCAGAGAGAGAGCAGACAATACAGTATATAAGAGAGGGAGCAGATAACACAGTATATTTGAGTGGGAGCAGATACTTCAGTATATCAGAGAGAGAGCAGACAATACAGTATATAAGAGAGGGATAAGACAATATTGTATACAAGAGAGACAATATGTACAGCGTATCAGAGAGGGCAGACAATACAGTATAATTATAAGAGAGGGAGCAGACTGCACACTAGATCAGAGTAGAAGCAGACAACATGTTTTGTCAATAGGATAAGGTTTAAGAGAGTTAAAACTATTGATATTAGCTATATAGCGTTCTTCTGTAAAACCTAACGTTTGTTTCAATCGTTAAAAGAACCATTTTCGTTTTTTCTATCATCATTGTATAAGCATCAAACAGTTTGGATCCTGACATTATTTTTCTTATTACATGTCTATTCTGTATCTAATTCTGAAAATGGGTGATCCTTCGAAAATAAAAGTAAAAATGCAAAAAAAAAGAGAAAATTGCAGACTCTGTTGTATTGAGTCTGTTCATGAGTAGTAGTTAAAAGTGCAACACTACTTACGCTCCCTAGCACCGGCTTAAGCAGTATTCATTTTTCAAAACTAGTAACATCAAAACTAATGATCCCGAAGGACCAGAAATAATAACAACACTGAGAATGAAGTACGGGGAGACTTTTTACGGCCGCCACACAAGCACCAACACTTGCTGTTGTGAAGTACTCAGTTTGAGTTGTTTACAAAGGTAATCACAAACCTATCCATAATAGTAGAGCTGGCAAGCTGTTATGGTCATCAAGATAATGTCATCGACGTTTCACATTTAGTATTACAGCATCTGGTACAGATAAAGTACATGTAATTATAGATAAGCACGGTTTAGCGCAAAACAATTGTAACTACAATCTATGTGGCAAAACAGTGGTGGCATTTGCGAACAGTTTGGATCCAGATGAGACACCGAAAAACACAGCGTCTCATCTGGATCTAAACTGCTTGATACGTCGTACTCCGAATTATTTTTTAAATAATTAAAGAAGACAATTTTACAAAATATTAAAAAATACAGTAAAAATAGTTCTGAACTAATGCCGACGTGTTTGAATCGAAGGTAAATATCTTAATAAACTAGAATACATTTGTAAACTTAATAAACTGCGGGTGGGGGATAATACCGAAAACTCATATAGGAGCTTTCTGCACAACGTTCGTCATGCATTAAGCTACCACCTGCCTGTACTACCCAGAATTAGCGTCGTTTTGGTGGTCGTATGGGGGGTACTATATTGCGATATACAGTAGAACCTTAATAAAGAGATTACCCAACCCTTTGCCTAATAGAAACGCCTTTACACGCCTTTTGAAAACAGAGTAGACCCAGATCAGACAGCTCCTGAAGAAGCTGTCTGACCAGGGCCTGTTCTGTGTGCTTATGAAATTTTATATATCTGATTTGTCAGTTTCGTTTCATTGATTCTGAGACAGTGTCTGTGAATGTTAATGACGTGCTATTAGTTAAAATCTTGAATGAAGAAAATATCTGCAGATGAAAGACATACATAAAAAGGGGAGGCACGGTACAACTCACTATGATTATGCTTCAGACCAAATATCAAATAATTTCAGCTGAAACAAGCGAAGAACTCTTTAACAAAAATTATTGTCATTAAACAATCACCTAAATTCAATCAAAGTGTCGGCAAACAGGAAGTAGATGAACGACAGACCTGTAGAGGGGAAATACGATACAACGCATCATGATTATGCTTCAGACCGAATATCAAATCATTCCAGCTTACACAAGCGAAGAAATATTTGACGAAATTGTTTGTCTTTAAACAATCACCCAAATTCAATCAATATGTCGGAAAACAGGAAGTAGATAAACGACAAAACTGAAAAGGGGAGACACGGTTAAACGCACTATGATTATGCTTCAGACCAAATATCAAATCATTCCAGCTTACACATGCGAAGAAATCTTTGACGATTTTTTTTGTCATTAAACAATAACAAAAATCCAATCAAAGTGTCGGCAAACAGGAAATAGATGAACTGACATACCTAAAATTGTGAGACACAGAACAAATCACTATGATTATGCTTCAGACCAAATATCAAATCATTGAACATACAATAGCCAAGAAATCTTTGAGGAAAGATTTACAGGACGGACGTACGGACGGGACGGAACGGACGAGATGGACGAACGGACAAAGGTAAAACTCAATGCACCCGTCGCCTTAAAGCGTGAGCATTAAAATCTTAGTTAAGAGAACTGGTTGTCTTAAATATGTCTTCTTGCAATTGCTCGCATTATTTAGTCATTAACCTCATAAACATGTATTCATACCTGAAATGAATGAATATGAATATTAATTATTAGGATCTGAACATTCTAAAGGGAGTATATCACAATTCATCTGTAATATGGTTAGGTTTTCGTGGGTATTTAGACATATCTATAATATTTATAATGCTAATATAATTATAACACATGTTGCATGATAACTTACAACTGTTATTTATTTATTTCAGCTCACCCATTTTAAAAAGCACAAAACCCAGTGAGCTAGAGACCATAGACGTTAGTACAATGAAGTACTTCATTGTACTAACGTATATGGTCTCTAGCTCACTGTCTAAATATACCAGAAATGCATTTCCAAAACTTCCATTTATACTATCCTTATATTTATACGATATAGGCACAGCCAAATAAGACCCTTCTTCAATCTCTGCATAAATTATAACTTAGCTGATAATATTCTTGCTTAAATTCTCTAAACTCATGTCAAAGGTCAGTCTATCTATTGGTCAGTCAAGTTTAAAAATAGAACAAGAGAAGGTTAGGAAAGGGAGAAAAGGAAAACACCAAGAGGAGATAACCCACAGCATGGATTTGGTACCAGCATGAATTATCTACCTTAAACCTTTATTAAGTACAGGTCTGGAACGCAACATAAATGATTCATACAATCATTTGATAACTTTTTTTTATAACAGAGAGTATTGCGTGCTTTTCATAAATTCAGTAAATCTATGTTTTTTTTACAAGATGTTTCGATAATTTTCTAAGCCAAGTGTCAACTTATAATTCTTATATAACTAAAGAAAGTTACTGTTTTCTATATCGTATTTCAAGTGTTCGGTTAAAAACGTCTATAACTCTTTATGAATCGAATGAATTATACAACACATATGCACAATGTTTTCATCATAAATATTAGTTAGATAAACACAAAACGTTTTGCCCATTGCAGAAACTAGAATCTCTACAGTAAAACCTCTCTATAACGGCCACATCAAGTTACATCAAGCATTTTGTGTTAAAGGCAGGTGGCTGCCTAAAGCAATGTGAAAGTATAACAGAACGCTCCTATTTGAGCGTTCTGTTTTACTTTCACATTGCTTTAAGCAGCCACCTGCTATAAATATCAACTATTTAACACAATTTCGTTGTCGTTATAGAGAGGTTTTACTGTATTATATTCTAAAGAATCTGTTTGATATGGTTCTACCGTGTTTGCAAAAACATGGGAAGGTGTCTTTATCATGTTAAGAGTTGAGTCTTAACCATAAGTCAAAAAATGACAACAGATGAAAATATACCAAATATAAACTGAAAGTATACCAAATATAAACTCTTGTTTCTTTATACTGTAGAACCTGTCTGTAGCGACCATATAAAATGAATAAATATGTAGATCACTAAGAGCAGGTGGTTGCTTAAAGCAAGGCGAATGTAATGCAGAGAGTTCCTAGAGGAGCTTTCTGTATATTTTGCGTCCTGCAATAAACTACGTTCTGTCTTAAATTCCCAGACAAAGATTTTATTTAAATGGTCGCAGCACAGAGCAAACTGATAAAGGTGGGTACTCAAGTACTCAAATTGTCACTTCTCCACCAAATCCTATGTTGTGACCGTTCCTTAGAATCGTCTCTTCGAGACGATTCTAAAGAGTGGTCACACTATAGGATTTGGTGGAGAAATAAATGGGTTATTCTTGAGAAAAAAAAATAGTTTACGCACCGTATCTGGACCTCAGGTCGCTGTGCACAGACACCATTTATTTTCCATTGTAATCGTCATGTAAAGGCGATGTGAACTAGTTAAGTATACACTATTACGAACTATGCTTCTAAATTTCTGTGATACAAGTTTGTGTATAGAATGCACCGATTCCTTCATTCATTATAAATTTGATCAAAACATCTGTATAAGTACAACAAATAACAGCAAAAGAAATATATTAGAATAAACGTGAATCTATATTAAACTGTGCCTAAATACTTTAGTTATCTTATAATATTTTTCATCTTGTGGCAATTGTAAACATAACCAAATAAGAGATAAAAAGTAATATTTCTATCACATCTATAGATTTCACACTTGATATAGGAGCAAATGTTCTATTTATCACAATGGTTTCAAACTACAAAATTCTAAAATTTTCCTTTTCTCAGGTTAATGCTCCTTTTCAGTACAGTTATTCAAAGACGTTGTATCTAAAAATAGACTATGAGGGAAAGGGTTAAGAGAAGGTTGACTTGTGTCCCTACCTAAACTGATCCCTATAATTATTATTATTATTATTATTATTATACCACATTTATATAGCGCTCTTTTCAGACAGGATATGTGCGTTCAAAAGCGCCAAATAACACGCTAATAACACTAAATGGATTAATCCTTGACCGGTTCAATATTTAAGTAAGAAATAATGACATCATGAATAATTGAATATTTAAAATAATACACGTACACAGGAGTTTTTTGGTATTGGTAGAAATTATGGAATCATATCTAATATATAACTTAATAAGCAAACAGAGCAGACAGTGATCAGATGACCCCTATAGGAGCCGTCTGATCTGAGTCTACTCTGTTCAAAAGTGTTTGCAGACAAGCCATATTACTGTTTATATGGTCAGTTCCACAGTATAACTGACAAGTTGTCGTGTTATACACGTTGTCAGACCAGGCACATTGCTGTTTGCATGGGTAATCACTCAACCGCCCATAGCAGATTAAAGGTTAAATAAGGTGTCATTGTGTTCGAGTTCCAAGCCCACTACACACCAACACTCACGTACGTACACACTCAATATGGATCAGTTGTGATGCCCTATGCATACAGTTTGGATCTAGATGATGGCTCCAGCGTCTTACCAGAAAACTGCAGCTTGATGAGTGTAACGGCCTCTAGAATTCACCTGGCGTTGAAAGTCAAATAAAGGGACACCGGCGTCAGCTATTTAGCAGATTGTGCGGTGATCAATAAGTGCTTGTCAAGTTTTAATTGCTTTACATGCGAAAAAGGAATTTATGAATAACTAATTACGCGACAGCTTGGAGCGGAGATTTATCACATATTGATTTGTCATTCGCTTATTATTTCGGAGTTATCGTGCTGGGTCAGTTATCATCTTCCTTGGACTTAATACATAATGTACATATACATACACAGAGGTTCAGAGAAAATGCGTAAATTTAAATAGTTTCAAGAATAGCTCACTTATTTCTCCACGAAACCTTATAATGGGACCATTCCTTTGAACCGTCTCTTCGAGTGGTCACAGTATAGGGTTTGGTGGAGATATGACAAATTTAGTATTCGGGTATGCACCTTTATCTATAGCTCTGTGGGCCAGTTATCACCTTCCTTAGAGTTCATGCATACATGTACAGTAAAACCTCTCTATACCGGCCATTAAATTGTAGTAAAACCTCCCTATATCGGCCTATAAATTACAGTAAGACCTCTCTATAACGGCCACTTAATTACATCATGTATTTTTTGTTAAAGGCAGGTAACTGCTTAAAGCAGGGTGAAAGTAAAACAGAACGCTCCTATAGGAGCGTTCTATTTCACTTTCACCTTGCTTTAAGGAGCCACCTGCCCTAAATACCAACCAATTAACACAATTTGTGGCCGTCAAAGATAGGTTTTTCTGTACATACATATATACATATAGACATTTATTCGATATTAAACGTACATGATCGTTTATAGTCTAAATTCAATAACAGTGTGATGAAGTACATCGTAATGAAAAACGGTCTCATCCGTGAACAGAGTAAGTTCCTGTATATGAAGATTAACAATACATGTAGTAACAATTGAGAGTGGATTCCTCATTATGTATGATAATCATTTAGCACATCTTATTAAAATTCTGCCATGTGACAAATCTTCTTCTTCCGATAAAATACAGGGCCCACTCTGGAGCAACGACGTACTTGGTGACTATGTACATGGTGACTGTGAGGCGTAAAAACCCTGTGGGGCTAAAAAAGGATAAAACTGTGTGTACGTCTAATGTTGAGTGCCCAGTCCCGCCTTGAAGCTGTCCAAGATCTGGGATGCAGCGATGGCTTCCGGCAGCTGATTCCATAACCTAATTGCAGAAGGGAAGAAAGAGAACCGTAGTGTGTCTGTACGGCAGAAAGGTAGCAGGTACTTCAAGGTTCTACCTTTTGTGGTAAGGGCAGCAGGATGGAGAAAAGTGGCTGCAAGGATGTCGACGAGGTGATGTGTAATCCTGTACACAAGTACCAGCTTGGCGTCAGCTCTTCGTTGCTGTAGTGATGGCCATCCTAGAATGGTGATCATTTGGCTGGTATTGCTGGTTTGTCTGTAGTCCCCCATGACAAACCGTGCTGCACGTCTTTGGGCCGCCTCCAGCTTGTTGATGTTTGTAGCGGTGTGAGGGTCTCAAGCCGGCGATGCATACTCCATGCTCGGCCTGACCAGCGTCTTGTAACGTTGGGCCTTCACACTTGGTGGACAGCTGGTAATGTTTCGCCTGAGAAACGCGACGCTGTTGTTGGCCTTCTTTGTGGTGGTGTCGACATGGTCATTCAATTGCAGCTTCTCATGAATCATGGCTCCCATATATTTCCCACTGGTTACTGTTGATAGCTGTTGCCCATAGAATTCATAGCTTGTCACAATCGGGGAGCGTTTACGAGTGATGCGGATGGTCTGACACTTTGTCGTGTTGAAAGAATCCCAAAGTGTGTTTATCCGTGTTTTGGTCATGTGTTTCTACGAATCCAGTGGCAAATTTCAGAAATTTGGATCTCATACCGTCTAGGTTTGCGTTCCTCCACAATAGGATATTCCGTTCTTTCTGGCTGCCTGTGCGCCCGCTTCAATGAATACTATGTCATGGTCGCTTACTCCCGGTATTGGTTTACATTTTACTACAAGAGATGGTTTGTTGGTGACGAATAGATCTAGTATGTTTTGGCCTCTTGTAGGGAACTTGATCATCTGTTCAGACCCTGTGTCGTAGATCAAGTCCAGAAACAGTCGGTTGATTTCTTTAATGTAGTTGTTAGAGACAATGGTGTTGGTGTCCATATGGTTGCCTTAGGGTGCTAGAGATGACGCTCGTGTATCTGTTCTCTGACCTTCCGCATGTATGATGCGTCACTGCTAGGGGAGATATGCTGACACGATGGTGAGCTCTTGCTTACCAGTGCACTCAATGGTTGCTGCAGTCACATCTGCGCTGATTTGCGGGTGGATATCTCTACCAGTGATGTTTTCCTTTGCAGCCTCTGTCTCTTCTAGCTAGGATGTGGTAGCCACTTGGTATTACCTCGCGTTCGTAGATGTCGCTGTGTAACCAGGTCTCGCTACCTATGATAATGTCTGGATCCGCTTCTTTTAGGACTAGCCAAAACGATTGACGTTTAGCTCGAATGCTCTGGAAGTTTATGACCAACACTCTAACAGATTGTTGTTTGCGGTGGTTGGATGGGTTGGGTAGGCATTTGAATGCATGCTTCGGAGAACCAATGGAGGAGTCCATGGAAAGAATACTGTTTGCTGCTGTGTCTGCTCTTGATGGGGTCGATGGCTTGTCCTGTGACTGAACAAGGATACTATGAGTTGTCTGTTGCAATGGAGTCGGCCATAGTAGTCTCAAATAGTGTCGTTGAGTGATTGGGTATGCCGCATGTTGAACATATCCATGATGTGTTAGGCGTGAGGTTCACATATTCGTCAAGGGGAATGCAGATGCATTTAATGTGATACCAGGTATCGCAGCTGTCACAGGCAACAGCACACTCGTTGGTCTTGGCTGGCTTAGCTCATACGCCACACACGGAAACCTGCAGGTCGGACCAGGATTTGGGTGGCAGTCACCAGAGAGCAGTATCCGAAAAGAGGTGTCCGGATTTCCGTCCACCTGAGCAAGGGATGAAAAAATCAAGAGTATCAAACAAACGAGCAAAATACGAGTGTGAATATCTAGGGGAGGCTTCATGCTGACTTACTTGTCTGAGGAATTGTCAAAATAGGGTGTACCCATGCTGTAGTTGATCAAAAGTAGCGTCCTTTCAAAACCGAAAGTAGCAATGTTTGTTTACGAGTCACTTAGGTCAAAGGGAAGCAAGTGCCCGTTCATGGAGAAAAAGTGGAAAATGTCAATGAATACTGATGATCTATCAGGTTGGTCTGGTGGGATGCATCTGGGATTGATAATGGACTAATCTCACCAAATCGTGGCTGCTGGTGTGCCTCAAATCGACGTAAAACACAATTTTATCGCCCAGTCAAAACAGTGTCAACCGCGACTCACAGTGACCAAGTATAACCCCTGAAAATGAAGATAGTCATAAACGTCAATCTGAAACATTAGTTTTCTGTATTCTAATATCGACTTTTGCCATAGATGAGATAAACATATACTTATCTAAGAAAGTTATTTAGCTGGCAAAGACTAAACAGCTATATGAAAACATCATAATTTATTCTAATATATGACTGATCGTTTCCATAACACAAATATCTCTCTTCAGGCCAAGAGTACGCCGTTACCCTTATTCTTATGAGCAGGTATGCATCGCCTTCTAGGTCATCTTACTGATTTAGTAACATGTAACCCAGTTCTCACAGATCATGAATATCGATGCGTCACTGCTAGGGGAGATATTCTGACAAGATGGTGAGTTCTTGCTTACCAGTGCGCTCAATGGTTGCTGCAGTCACATCTGCGCTGATTTGCAGGTGGATATCTCTACCAGTGATGTTTTCCTTTGCAGCCTCTGTCTGTCAGGTATGCATCGCCTTCTATGTCATCTTACTGATTTAGTAACATGCAACCCAGTTCTCACAGATCATGAATATCGATAGGAATATACATAACCTAGTAACCATACTGACCGCTCGTGAATATTGCTTTGCGTATGCAGGTAAATGCGGAGGCATGTAGGTAATCTTGTTACATTATTATGTATATTTCTATTTATTTTCCTTCGTGCATGCCCCAGACTTTTGATCCATAGTGTAGAATAGATGTGACCAAGGTGTCGAAAAGATTGCATCGGAAGATTTATAAAATGTACGAATTCAAAATTAGTTATGCATGAAGTATGATCCCTGCCGGGATAGTAGTTTCTGTGTTTTTTAGCAGCGACCATTTTTATGAAAATATAACCCTAGCTATGTAACGTTTTCTGGGACGCTAGTGTCCATTGTAAATTGCACTGTGGTCGGTCTTCCGAATATCATGCATACTTTTTGTTTTTAATATGTTGAGCATGTAACTAAATATAATGAAATGCGGGTCGGGACATGCCAATTGCTAATTTGCCAAATCCTTTTTTGCTATATGCTAAATGCCAATTGCTAATTTGCCAAATGCTTATTGCTTTTTGCCAGTTGCTAATTGCCATTTATTATAGTTTCTTTTCTCTGAAGAGTGCTTTCTGGTACCCGGCAAATTTGATGGTATGTTTAGTAGGTCAAGTATCGCTACCACATTGCATTTTCGGGACCTAGATCAGCGATATGGAATATTGATTGGGCCATTCTAAATGTCAATTGCTTATTTGCCAATTGCTAAATGTCAGTTGCTAATTTGCCAAATGCCAATAGCTAAATGCCAGTTGCTAGTTGCCATATTGTCATTAATTCTAATTTCTTTTCTCTGAAGAATGTTTTGCGAATCTAAGGATTAGACATATCGGCGGGCTTCATTCTACAATGTGGTGTGTTGGCAAATGGCGGTTTAGCAAATGGCAAATGGCATGTCCCGACCCGCATTCCATAAGACAAAAACATTTTTTTTTCAAAGCGTGTTGGATATGTACTGTAGACCACAGTATAATCTGCATAGAATATCACAGATAACTTTAAGTTATTGATACTGAAGATGTCACCGATAACTGTGATTATGTTGTTTTCTGAGTCATTGATATAAAATATGAACAATAGAGATTAGCTTGGATCACCTTGTTTCTCAGTCATATCGAGGAATCAAGGCTGTATGGGATGTTTTTGTTGTATCGGATACGAGATGTCAGTGAATACGTGAATTAAGAACTAACGTGCTCATTTAACAGTTTGTTCCATAGAACAGATCTCGAAATCTAAAAATGCACAATACAGTGTTTGACCTGAGTTTAGGGCATTCTTTATTACAGCGTATAATATAAATATACAGTCAGCGGTAAATGTATGCTTTTGGAAGACGAATTAGTTCTGTTAATTTATTGTTTTTCCATACCAATTTGTTAGTCTGTTGAGTATTATTTGTGAAAATATATTTGCTAAGATGTTTATATATTAGTGTTATCCCCCGTCGTATGTTTTGCTTATTTTGTGGACCCGCCTTTATGGATTGGCGTTATCTCATTATCCCAATATATCGGATATTGTGCAAGGTTAAAGATTTTATTGAATGATTTGTGGAGAAAAGGTGATATGATTTCTTGTGTAGTTTTAAACATTTCGGAGCAGATATCATATGATCCATAGCTTTTGCCACTTTTCTGTAAGAATATTGCACGTTTTATTTCCTCTTCCGATATTTCGCAATCAAAGTAATTATCTATTATACAGTAAAATCTCTCTATAACGGTCAATAAATTGTGTGTGTTAGTTGGTATTTAGGGCATGTGGTTGCTTAAAGCAAGTTGAAAGTAAAATAGAATGCTCCTATAGGAGCGTTCTGTTTTACCTTAACCTTGTTTTAAGCAGCCACTTGCCTTTAACACAAACTACGTGATGTGATTTAGTAGCCGTTATAGAGAGGGTTTACTCTATAATTCTCGTGCTCTTGATCACGGGTATGTGAAGGTTTGATTTTTTGTGTGTCGTATATTAATTTGAAATGGTTGAATAAATCTTTTATATCAAGAGTTGTGTCTATTTGTTGTTTATATTTGTAGGTATTTTTGTATTTTTTCAAAACGTTTTACAATCTGTTTTTTAATTTAGTTATTCTCAAACATTGTTGTTGTTTATATTCATGCTTTGCTTTGTTTTTTAATGTGACTGATATTGTGCGTGATAGAAAACAAATCACCTGACGTTGACCTTTGTGCAAGAATAAATTTAAGTTAGATGAGACAGAATAAATCAGTAATCGCCAGAACATCGTACACTACCAAGAAGGCTCGATAAATCCGTGACTCAAATAGCATGGGGTTCGAACATCTCCAAGTTTATCCAAGTTTATTTGTATAAATTCACATGCCCCACATAATGTGGGAGACATCAGCATAACATTTATACATTTTCAAATACAATAAATGCCACGTGCATAGTAAAAAGTGCACAAAACAGTAATGCCGGGAAACAGCTATACCTACTGTTATCTACGACGAGAGGGTAAAGGCATTTTACATGGCAGCTAGTCCATGATCGCCCTAAATGGTGATCAATGGAAGTTGTTGTCTTGTCCGAGTCGATATGAATTAGATAAAAGAACAAATAGCTGGGATTAACTTTCCATAGTAAGTAGTCATCCTTTTTGTAATAATTATTGTTTTTGAAGACAAAATGGATTCTAGCTAAGGATTCAATTTCATCTGTTAGCTGGTGGACTTTTTTGTTTCTTATTTCGAATTCGAAAACAAAATAGCGTGCGTTCTTGAAGTGGGTGGCGATATCACCATCATAATGCCAGTTCAATCCCACGAAACGACAGCTGCTAGACGAGAATGATGATTGATGAATGGTGATTAATTTAAATTCTTACTATAAATGACTGTGTTTTACCGATATACGTATCCCCATCCAGATAACTTTGTGCTCACTTTCAACATGAGCGAATACGAGACAAAGAATTTAGAGATTATTCTTTGTGTACATATAAATATATATGTATGCACTTAATATGCATTTACACATATGAGAATGCATATGTATACACATAGACATATACACACATGACTGCAAATATATAAATATACACAAAAACACATATATGTCATTGTCTACCTCTCTACATGTATATGTACAGCAAATCCCTGCTAATGCGATCATTGTTTTAACAATTAAGGGATTCAAAGGCAGGTAGTGTTGCAGGACTGAAGTAACGCAGGGAACTCATAGTTCCAGGCTGCACTAAGCTACCGCTTGTCTAAAAACACGTAATTGGTAATATTTTGAGTGGTCGTTATAGCAAGGTCATACGGTATAAGTCTTTGTATCTTTTTAAAAAACTGAATACAACAGTTAACTAACCATTCTCTTGCTGAATTGTGAAATACATTTCTCCTTCTTTACCCATTCCCTGTTGTATAATTACATATATATCTTCACTATGTACATGTAGTTCGCTGTGCAATCACTGCTCTGGAGTGCACTGGTTGCACAATCAACTTGTAAATAGTGCAGATCCTGATGAGACAGGTCCTGCAGGAATAGAATAGCTTTGCACCAAGCACTCGAAATCCAATATCGAAAGCGTTAACCCCTATCCTGCTGCAAACAAAATTGTTCAAACTTCGATCCATTGACATATTGACTTACCTCCGATTAACTCAGGCTTATAGAAAAATTATTTACAGTGCGTAAACAGTTTTGATCCTGATTACACACCAAGTTATACAGGTTAAACCACGCGGTTAGTCACAAACGATATGGACACAGATCAACCCCAACGTCTCCGGGCTAGTGATGGGACACCTGTCCCAGTAGCAATATTCGAACAATATTTGGAAAACGGTAACTGGCCCAGCAGCTGAATCCAAGCTGTTTAACAAATGATGACCATGTTGCGTCTGGTAAGCAAATAGTTAAAACGTAAAAATACGTTGGTATTCAACTTAAACCCAACCCTGTGGACTTATTGCACCAGCATCAAAGCAGGAATGTCGCGCGTTCGACATCCGTCAAGGTCTCGTTCTGATGGTCACCGATCGCCTATCTGTCTGGTGTCTGGCATTAACCCTTTCCCTCATATAAACGTGTTTTTCACGCATTTGCAAACTGAGTAAACCAAGATCAGATGGCTCCTAGAGGAGCTGTCTGATCACGGTCTACTCTATTTGCTAATATGATTTGATAGATATGTTTCTTTGCTTTCTAAAATGTCTACAATGTTTCACCTTCCATTTTTCATTATAACTTTTTTGTTAATGAATATTCAGTAGGGCTTGAAATTTGACCTAATTACAGAGCAAGGGAAGGGCTGAGGTGGGGGAATAGGGAGGTATTGTGTAAGGAAAGAAGGTGTCCTATAAACACTACCTTTATTGTTACCTACAGCCTGAAACGGCATCAGTGGTTTCAAGACTTGTCACTTCTAATTCATTTGTTTTAACCTTTAACACATTATCCCCTAGTGACGCATTTTTGCCCATCTTTAAAAGTCACTTTATGAAACCATTGTGATAAATAGAGCATTTGCTCCTATAGGAGCAAATGCTCTTTTTATCACAATGGTTTCAAACTAAAAAATTCTAATGTTTTCCTTTCTTCTAATTAATGCTCCTTTTCGGGAGATAAATTCAAAGAGGTTAGGTCTAAAAATAGCATAGGAGAGAATGGGTTAATCTTGAATACTTAAAACTGGCTCCTCCTTTTCTGAATATTAATCAAACAAAAACTCGTACTAACATTAATCACAGACGAAAATGATTTATATGACAAACAGTGCAGACCCTGGTCAAACTCTATCTCGGGAACCCCTTGATCTGGGTATACAGTGTTTGCAAAGGTCTTATATTCCCGCACATTGAAGGTTCATGTTGGTCACTTCTCTACTATTGCAGTGTCAGGGCGACCCCAAGATTCTTTCTGGACCCCTATAACGTTAGGCCTAACTCTTTCGCTGCCAACTTTTGTCGTCTGCAAATTTATCGTCTGCCGTAATTTTCTTTTCCGTTTTTCTACGTTTTATTTAACCCGTTACCTCATAGGCTATTTTAGATATAATCTCTTTGACTAAATTTACCGAAAAGGAGCTTTAACTAAAGGAGCTTTAAAAAGGAGAAAGGAGCTTTAACTAGAGAAAGGAAACTTATTAGAATTTTGTAGTTTGAAACCAATGTGATAAATAGAGCATTTGCAAATGCTCTATTTATCACAATGGATTCATAAAGTGATGCTTTATTTATCACAATGGATTCACGTAATGACGTTTACAGGGTCGTCAAAGGTCGTCAATATGAGGGAATGGGTTAGCAGCAGTAACAAACAGTTTGGAACTTGTTGAGACGCCCAGTTACTCGGCGTCTCATCTGGTTCCCAACTGTTTGCATAGATGAAGTAATCACAGATGCGCATTAGCAGCGAAATAGTTAACCCCGGCCTGGCTCGTATTTGCTTACAACTTGGATCCAGATGAGACACCGAGTATTTCTGCGTTTTGCCAGGACCCAAGCTGTTTGACAATTTGGTTAATAGTTCTCAAAAAGTAGTGTCATGCCACTTTGTCAATACAGTATAACCTCTCTATAACGGCCACTAAATTACATCAAGTATTTTGTTTTAAAAGCAGGTGGCTGCTTAAAGCAAGGTGAAAGTAAAACAGAACGCTCCTATAGGAGCGTTCTGTTTTACTTTCACATTGCTTTATGCAGCCACCTGACCTAAATACCAATAAACTAAAATAATTTAGTGGCCTATATAGAGGGGTTTACTGTGGTTTCTCAAACGCTAGATCCTATAGGAAGTAGTCAAGATGCCCTAGATCCAAATTAGAGCAGACATTGTTTTTGCAGCGAAGTACAGTAAAACCCTCTAAACCGGACGATAACTTTAACATGTATATCCGTCTTGTAATGTAGGTAGGTGCAAGTCATGCAGAAAGCTCCTCTAAGAGTTTGTTGCGTGACGTTCACCCTGCATTAAGCAGTCACCTGGCTAAACTATCTTAATTCTAATTTACTTCAATTCCGGTTTAGAGGGGTTTTACTGTAATGGCTAAAGTGGTTGAAGGATTGGCTAATAATTGATTCTAATATAGAATCAGATTTAATGACATTTCCAGACTGTATTCACAGATGTTATGATTGTAAATACGTGCAATTAAACCCGTATACATCGATTACCGAATAGAAGTCTATATCTGTGTACTAAAGCCAGTTAGCTAGTAGCGTTATACATTCCCTCATATTGACGACTTTTGACGACTCTGTAAAAGTCACTTTGTGAAACCATTGTGATAAACGCTCTATAAATGCTCTATTTATCACAATGGTTTCAATCTACAGAATTCTAAATGTGTCCTTTTCTCCAGTTAGTATTCCTTTCCGGTAGATGTATTCAATGAGGTTGCATCTAAAAATAGCCTATGACGTAATGGGTTAACAGAGGTTACAAGTTATGCAGAAAACTCAAATAGGAACTCTCTCTGCATTACTTTAGTCGTCATGTATTAACCCTTTCCCTGTTCTATAGTTAATCCAAATTTCAATACCTACTGAATATTCATTGGCAAAATAGTTCTAAAGAAATATGGAAGGTGGAACATTGTAGACATTTTAGAAAGCACATAATCAGATCTATCAAATTCTATTAGCAAACAGAGTAGACCCTGATCAGACGGCTCCTCTGGGAGTCGTCTGATCTGGGTCTACTCTGTTTGCAAATGCGTGAAAACACGTTTATATGAGGGAAAGGGTTAAGCAATCCCCTTGTTTTAACACGCCTATGCTATAAAATCCATTCAGTCGTCAATTTAGACGGATTGCAATGTACACTGTCACCGGTAACCTGATTGACCGTGCAATGTACACTGTCACCGGTATCCTGATTGACCGTGCAATGTACACTGTCACCGGTATCCTGATTGACCGATCTGATATATATATATATAAACATCTTATACATAGATGCTGTGTCGAAAAACTCAACATTTCATCAGGATCCAATCTGTTTAACATTTGTATAATAATTTCTCAAAGCACAAACGAAAGTAAGTAGAGTTAAAAACCACTAAACCGGACTTTCAACTAAGAATAAATATCGGTCTTAGAGACAGGTGTCAGCTAAATGCAGGATGAAAGTCATTCAGATAGCTCCCCGGGGAGCTTTTTGCATGACTTTCACCATGTTTTAAGGAGCCACCTGCCTAAAAGTATTTCAATTCTTCTCTACTAGAATACCGGTTCAGAGAGTTCTTTTACTGTAAATACATATAACAATTCAGACTTGTGACAGGTAACGTGTTATTGATTGCCACATAACAATATGTAGGCTTCGAGTTGACAGAAGTGTGATAAGAGACGCTCGCAGGGAGCATATTTGTAAGTCAATATAAAGTTTCTGATGAATTATTCAGTACTGAGACCACGAAAACGATGTTTTTCACTGGAAGGAAATTTCTAAGATGCGTAAAAGTAATATTATTGTTTTGCGTCAGCATGACAATCATGCAATATATAATTTTCTTTAAATTTAGTAACCACAAACGAACGTTAAATAAAACTTTAGGTGAAATAAAAAACAAGCGGTCATTGGATATTGTCCCTTATGACGATGATCAGGAAGTCTTTAATGGTCGTTCGCAATTTGATAAGACACGCGGTTATCAGTTCAAAACAGACAGAAGAGTAACATATGTGGATTGCAGGAAATTATTTCAGGGCGACAGGAAAGAGTTACAAAGAGCCAAGTTGTCAATAAAACACAGTAACATCCGAGATAACAAGAAAACATTTGTGGATATGACAAGGAACTGTGAAGAATTTATACGCGACAGGGAGTATATAATGTCATCACTAACAGAGGAAGAAGAAAATTTCCCCATCGCTTATAGCATAAGCTTATACCATGATGTGGAACATTTTGAGATGCTACTTCGGGCGATCTACAGGCCACAAAATAGTTACTGCATTCATGTGGACAAGAAAAGTGCTAAAAGCGTGTTCGATGCCATAAAAGCTATAGCGTCTTGTTTTCCCAATGTTTTCTTGGCATCAAAGCTATTTTCTGTAATATGGGCCGACGTGAAAGTCCTAGAAGCAAATATTCAGTGTGCAACGGACTTGTATCACCATAGCAACCGTTGGCGATACTTCATTAACTTATCTGGACAGGAATTTCCACTGAGAACCAACCACCAGATTGTAAAAATTTTAAAAGCTCTTAATGGCGCAAACAACATTGAAGGACGTAAAAGGTAAGTTTGAATCTTGTAGAGAAGGTTGAATCTTGTAGATGTATATTTTTCATTCGAAAACAACTTTCCGAATCAAACTGGTATCATTCATGAGAAGTTTAATCAACAAAATGATCTAAATCATGTAGATGAAAACACGAAAACATCTTAAATTTGAACATAAATACAGTTCTTTCAAACATGTGCAAAAGGGATGGGAGTATAGACATTAAACTTTCAGAGCCGGACATTACACTTCCCCTTTCATAATGTAAAAACAGACTTTAAAGATATATTGTGTATATGAATGTGCCCTTGCTTGTTTGATATAGTTTTGACTTTCATATTTCTTTATTTTTGTTCATTTTAGAGTCCATAATTACTTTAATTATAACAAGTACAAATTTAATCAGTTTATGGTTAAATGTGCCCATAAATAGTATTTGTAAATTGCAATCAATATAAACATTGAACCAAGGTTTGATTATTACCGAATCCGTTACAGAATGTCCCCACAAACGAAACGGACAAAAGGTATTGATGAACAATATTTCATAAATTTTAAACCAATCACAGGTCATCACTGGGTTATCATGACAACCAACACTTTTGAAACATCTGTCATGAAGATTGGGGTACCCATGTACCCCTACTTACCAATTTTCACCAAAATTAAATAATATCTACAGTGTGACCAATCAGAGGCCACCACACTGTGACCATGGTAACCAAGTCTTTCAAAACACCTTTGATTGGGTTCGGGGTACCCAAATAACCCTAAATACCAATTGTCAGCAAAATCGAACAAAATGCAACAATATCTAGTTTCAGACCATTACCTACCGAGAAATATTTCTGACAAGTTCACGGTGAAAGAAGAAGAAGAGAAGAAGAAGAATAGGATGAATCGGCGGAATCGGAAAAAAAGAATAATAATAACAAGAAACAGAGTAAACACAATATGTCCACCACTTCGTTTAGGGGGACATAATATTAAATTTAATCAAGATATGTTGAAACACTTTGAAAAATAACGATTTTAACACGTTCAAGCAGTTTTGAGCCAGATCAGATTTTTAAAACGTTTTATGTATTGTGTAATGCAGAATATATTTCAGTCAGAAATTATCCTAAGATATCTTATCAAATTAACCCTTTCGCTGCCAATGCATGCCGGATCTGTGATTACCTATGCAAACAGTTTGGATCCTGATGAGACACCGAGTAACTCGGCGTCTCCTCTAGATCGAGTTGTATCAATCTCACTATATACCATTGCGTCCTCTATGTCGAGTTGTATCGATCTCACTATATCCCATTGCGCCCTCTATGTCGAGTTGTATCGATCTCACTATATCCCATTGCGCCCTCTATGTCGGGTTGTATCACTATCACTATCCCATTGCGCCCTCTAGGTCGAGTTGTATCACTCTCACTATATCCTATTTCGCGCTCTAGGACGAGTTGTATCACTCTCACTATCCTATTGCTCCATTTAGGTCGAGTTGTATCACTCTCACTATTCCATTGCGCCCTCTAGGTCGAGTTGTATCAATATCAATATATCCCACTGCGCCCTCTAGTTCGAGTTGTATCACTCTCACTGTAACCCATTGCGCCCTCTAGATCGTGTTGTATCACTATCAATATCCCATTGTACCCTCTAGGTCGAGTTGTATCAATCTCACTATATCCCATTGTACACTCTAGGTCGAGTAGTATTACTCTCACTATCATTATGCACCCTCTAGGTCGAGTTGTATCACTATCACTATCCCATTGCCCCCTCTAGGTCGAGTTGTATCAATCTCACTACACCCCATTACGTCATCTAGGTCGAGTTGTATTACTATTACTGTAACCCATTGCGCCATCTAAGTCGAGTTGTATCACTCTCACTATAACCCATTGGTCCCTCTAGGTCGAGTTGTATCACTCTCACTATAATCCATTGCTCCCTCTAGGTCGAGTTGTATCAATCTTACTATAACCCAGTGCGCCCTCTAGGTCGAGTTGTATCACTCTCACTATAACCCATTGCGTCCTCTAGATCGAGTTGTATCAATCTCACTATAACCTAATGCGCCCTCTACGTCAAGTTGTATCACTATCACTATCCCTTTTATCCCTCTAGGTCGAGTTGTAGGTCACTATATCCCACTGCGCCCTCTAGTTCGAGTTGTGTCACTCTCACTGTAACCCATTGCGCCCTCTAGATCGTGTTGTATCACTACCAATATCCCATAGTACCCTCTAGGTCGATTTGTATCAATCTCACTATATCTCATTGAGCCCTCTAGGTCGAGTTATATCACTATCACTATCACATTGCCCCCTCTAGGTCGAGTTGTACCAACTCTCATTTTACCCCTTTACGTCATCTAGGTCGATTTGTATTACTATTACTGTAACCCATTGCACCCTCTAGGTCGAGTTGCATCACTCTCATTATCCCATTGCACCCTCTAGGTCGAGTTGTATCACTCTCACTATAACCCATTGGGCCCTCTATGTCGAGTTGTATCACTCTCACTATAACCCAATGCGCCCTCTAAGTCGAGTTGTATCACTCGCACTATCCGATTGCACCCTCTAGGTCGAGTCGTATCACTATCACTATTTTCCATATCGCCCTCTAGGTATCACTCTCACTATTACTATCACTATCACATTGAACCCTCTAGGTCGAGTTGTTTCACTCTCGCTATCCCATTGCACCATCTAGGTCGAGTTGTGTCACTCTCACTATCACATTGCACCATCTAGGTCGAGTTGTATTGCTCTCACTATCACTTTGAACCATCTAGGTCGAGTTGTATCACTCTCGCCATCCCATTGCACCCTCTAGGTCGAGTTGTATCACTCTCGCTATCCCATTGCACCCTCTAGGTCGAGTTGTATCACTGTCACTATAACCCTTTTCTCCATGAATATCTATGTAAGAAATAATGACAGCATGAATATTAATCAGATTGATTTTTACAATAGCACATGGACACAATCAATTTTGACTATGACAGAAACTGTCGAATAACATCTACAGTTGAACTTCGATAAGTCGAACTGCAAGGGACCATACACATTAGTTCGAGATAATAGATGTTCGAGTCATCCGATTTCTAATCTGAAAGATTTATCAAGATCACAGCTTAATACAGGTCTGAAGAAATGCTGAAACCTTCATTACTTTAGACCTTTAGACATTACTTTTATGAGACCTTCATTACTTTAGACCTGTATTAAGCTGTCACGTGTATTTCTAGATATATGTAGCGATACATTTCAGAGCAATTCTGTAGTGTTAGCTTTGGAAGGACTTGTCTTTTTGTTCGAGTTATCCCGAAGTTCGAGTTATCCGAGTTCGAGTTATCGAGGTTCAACTGTATATTATATCATAAGTAAACAGAACAGACCCTGATCAGACGGCTCCTGCAGGACCTCCATTAAACACCGCATACACATAATCAGACATCTTGTTGGTGACCGCTTAAGACAAATTCTACTGTACAAACTTTGGATCTTTCAACAATAAAAATATAACCCAGTATTATTAAAATGATAAATGAAAATGCCAGTTTTGTAATATATTCTCTGTTGCATCGCCTATCAGTATTGCCATTCGAAACTAATACACTATAAATAACCCGAAACGTTCTGTTAAGCTACTTGTGGGTGGGTTGGGGTGTTGCGTGCGTGCGTGCGCGTGGGCGGGCGTGCGTGCGTGTGTGCGTGCTTGCGTGCGTTTTACATGATTATTCATTGATTAAACATATTGGAATATCTACAGCACCATATCACAGTTCAACTTAATTATATTTTTGAAAACTTTGCAAGACATTGAACCTTATAATTTACACTTACACGCACGTACGAAAACAATAATGGCGTTACCTAGATTGCTATCAGATAATTGCATACCGGTATGTGACAAAATCCTAACATTAAACTATGAAGCAATATTTATTGAATCTTTATTGTAATGTCCCTTAAAATTCTTAATGCTGGTGTTTCACTCATTTCGTTTCAAGCACTATTGTCTAGATGTCAAACTGATTGGAATGTCATGTTAGTCGACGCCCCATCTTGATACAGGCTGTTGGCATAGATCGTTACACAATGGTTCATCTACACCGTTAGCAGATGTCCTATAGACACGATTCCCGCACTTTAATGGTTAATTATATTCAAATTTATTATAGCAGCATCTGGTGGTATAGATAAAAGTTATCATAATTCAGTGATGTGCAGAATGAACAAGATGTGATGTGTTTGTGAAACACTACATTATGCCCCCACCGTATAGCGAATGTAAACTTTGACCTATACATTTGTCCTTTGACCTTGAAGGATGACCTTGACATTGACACGTCAGCACTCAAAATATGAGGCTTCATGAGATACACATGCATGCCAGATATCAAGTCTCTATCTGTATTGGTTCGAAAGTAAGTGACTTTATCTATTTATCTGGCCTTTGATCTTGAAGGATGGCCTTGACCTCGACATATCACCTCTGAAAATGTACAACTTCAAGAGATATACGTGAAATCCAAATACCAAGTCTCTATCTCTACTGATTCAAAAGTTATTCTCAATGTTAAAGTTGCTGACAAACAGCATCTGATCCTGAAGGATGCCATTGACCTTGACATGCCGTCCCTCAAAATGTGCAGCTTCATGAGATATACTTGCATGCCAAATATCAAGATTCTATCTTTACGGGTTCAAATATTACGGCCAATGTTTACGTCAGTGATTTGACCTATACATTTGACCTTGAAGGATGACATTGACCGTGACATGACACCCTCAAAATGTGCGCCTTTATAAGATACATATGCATGCAAAATATCAAGTATATATATGTACTGGATCAAACGCAAAAGTTATGACCAATGTTAAAGTTTGTGAAAAACGAACAACCAGACAGAGCAAAAACAATATGCCCCCCAGATATGATCTGGGAGCATATAAAATGAAACAAAATCGATGTTGATAAATATATTCAAGGGAAATAACACGACCGTTCCATCGTTTGACAGTCATTCCATTGTTTCCCCTGTTCTTCGATACGTATATAAAACTGTACATTGTATGCCCAACTATTTACCTTTTAGCAAAATGTATATTTTAACAGTCTCGCTATTCATTGAATGCATAGGTTTTATGATTTTATCTGAGATTAACATCAATTTTTCTACAGGACAGGTCGAAAATGTACGAATTGATAGATAGTTGTCCAATATACACGAATGGCTAGTTGAGCTGAACATGTTTGAACAAGGACCGGTTGACTCACACAGTGCGAGTCTTATCCATCCTCATGCATCTCTAAAAATATGAAATTCGACACTACAGGTAATTCGGATCGGTATCCATCTTAAAACACTTACAACTATTATCGATCAAGTGAATTTGCGAAACATTCTAGATTTGTGGGTTAAACAGTAACCATTGTGTGTTCATGCTGTGTTCATTTTCATTAATTGATGAAAGTGCATTTCGAAACATATTTGACTAGTTGTCAGCATATATTACTTCATTACGACAAAGTGACCAACATATAGAAAGCTCGGTGACAGACTAATGAAAAATCAGTAAAACTATGGATTTGAATAACAAGCGTTCACCGGCAAAAGTATACTTTTAGTGAATGAATAATCATTTGCACATATCATACAGTAGTTGATTGTACAGACGTAGAAACTGTAGGTTCAACCAAATGACCGTAGCAAAAATTAACATGGCGTGATTTGAAATGATCTTGTTTAGTGTTTGTCAGATAGATTGTAGGATCAGTGAAATCCGATCACTGTCAGTCACAGGGGTCTGTATCGCTTTATGGGGGTCTATTTGTACTATATAATGACAAGGGTTCCAACTAGCAGAACGGACATCCGTGTACCACAATTACAAATACATGTATGAATGTAACTCTTGCAATTTCAATGATAATATTGTAATTCTTTCGGCTATTGAAAGCCAATATATTTTACTATCAAATAAATATAATCTTCCGGCAGTAACTTATGCACAATTATCAATACAACAATGATTTTCTCACAATTTCACGTGTTTTCTGGGTCATTGACAAACGTACGTTCACCCCAGTCTCACTATATCACACCAATAATCTGGCGAGTTGCAGTTCAAAAGATGGCTTGGTCCAATAAAACAATCTACTTCTATCCCCACTCTCCATTTGTTTTGTCCTCTAAATAAGTAAGAAACTAGCAACAGCGGCCTTTCCGTCTGTCGTTATGTTTCTATTTCGGATGATGCCATTTTGCAACAAACACGAAGGGAGCCATTTCATTGGATGAGCGAAGGAAAACTTGGGAAATCTGTGACGTCACGTACAATGGCTAACAGACCAAACTCGCTAGTTTGACATTATTCTTTTGATGCTGGGGACTAAAAGGATGGAGATCGGTAATAGAATCGAGTCGTTTTATTGAATCACGCCATCTTTTGAACTGCATATGGTCAGGTTATATCGCTGTGATAGGGTGAGACCGGGATGAACGAACGTTTGTCAATGACCAAGAAACACGTACAATTTTGAGAAAATCATTGTTGTATTTATAATAATGTATTTGATACCGTCAAGAGAGTATACTTACTTGGTAGTGAAATATCTTACCTTTCAGTAGCCGAAAGAATTACGAAATTATTATATAAAATATAAGAGTTACAGACTCATTTGCACATGAGGTACACGGGTGTCCGTTATGTCAGTTAGAACCCTCGTTTATTGTATAGCATATATAGACTGTCATGAAGCGGTATAGACCCCATGTGCTGTAAATAACAATAATGCTTGTCTCACGTCCAATGTTTTACTCGGCGGTTTATCAGATATACATGTTCTGTGAAGTCCATAGCATTTGACTCGTTCACTAATCTTTTTTAAAATAAGTAGCGGTTAGATAGATAAACCTTTACTTATTTAAGAGTTAGTTAAATATTGAATAATATGGAACTTAGTAGATGTCTTTTGCATTAAACCATGTTTGTTCCCATATAATTGATATTCCCGCAATCCATGACTAGGACATAGACATAGGGTGTAGATCCAGATCAAAGGACTCCTCAGCGTGTGCACTGTTTTCTGAACCGAGTCGATGCCAATGATATACCGACATGTATCCTTCAAAATTGAAAATGAATCACATGTGTGAACCAGCTGATAGTAAATGATATGGTAGTAGTAACCTGTTGCTTAGCCTTTGAAAGTAAGCAGTAATTGATATATAGTGTTCAGTGCTATGACGAACTGGTATTTAACATATGTATCCCTTGTCCTTTAACCCGTTACTATTTATACGCCTTTCTACACCTTTTCAAACAGAGTAGACGCAGATCAGACGCTCCTGTACGAGCCGTCTAGTCAGGATGTGATCTGGATGCTTAGGAAATAATATTGATATGATTATTCAGTTTCTGCCATGGCCAAATATCCTATGTCCAATTGCTGTTTTAACAATTAATATAATTACCATTAATGGTGTCATTGTTTCTTACGTGGATATTCATGGAGTAAAGGGTTAAGGCCAAACGTATAATCTAAAGTCAACTGGGCTAAATCAGAGTTCAGAAGTCATCCATTTGTTATATATAGGGGAGGGGGACATGACAAATAAAGACAATTCTGAAATAAAGCATGGACATCCATGGGTTCAGCAAACATGCATTCCCCTAATCAGAGGAGGGGAAGTCCTAAGCCCTATCTTTGGGAGGTACGGTAAATTCATCCTAACTGGACTCATCAATCTTAACATTTTGAAGGGGTGCATCAAACAATAAGCACCACCGTAACTCCAGTCGGTCTAACAGCGTTCATTACAATAACGCACAACCGAATGGCTGAACTTTGACGACAAGTTGGCTTCCTTTTAAAAAGAAGCCAAGGAAAGGTCTGCAGCAGTTTTTATCACTGAGTTGCTATATACAGGGGCCGTTTGACAAGGGTTTGGCACCGGTGCGTAAATAGGTTTCTTTAAATAACTATTGTACATATCAAACATCGCTATATGCGCTATAAATAGAACGAAGACGATGTCTATCAAGCGCCACTGCCTAGAAGATATATAATGCTTTAACATAAATGATTTGTCTGACATACGGCGTCGGGCCCTGTATGCGTTTACTTCTGGGTCGTTGCAAGTAGTTTTTTAAAAATGTATTCTGTGTATTGGAATTTACCCAGTCATCAAGCTTCTATAGTGACGTAATAAAGGGGTGCGGATAAACTTAGGTTTCTTTGAATAGAATAGAATATATATTAGAACAGGTTTTATTTATCAACCATGGACCCTCTATGGTTACAAATGAATGCATACTAAAACATTTAACCCTTCGCTTGCTATTCACGTCAATATACTTACCTGTAAATAGTGAAGACCCAGGTGAGACAGCTCCTGCAGGAGCTGTCTCATCAGGGTCTGCACTATTTACAAGTTGATTGTACAACCAGTGCACTCCACAGCAGTGATTGCACAGCGAAATACTTGTACACAGTGAAGATATATGTATTTATACAACAGGGCATGGGTAAAGAAGGAGACATCTATTTTAAAATTCAGCAAGCGAAGGGTTAAGATTAACATAATTGACATGAAACTAAAGCATGTGTATCATAAATAAACTGGGGTACATATTGGTAAATCACATATAAACAACAATACATTTTATTCATCTTGCTGCCTCGTGAAGATCTAAGACACATGGACACACCAGTCAAAACATTTGGTTTATATATCTAGCAAGCACCTCCACGTGAGCCAGATCCTCCGATTAGGTTTCTTCCGGTAGTATCTAGAAGGTTTATTATGTTAGTAATAGAAGCCGTTTCTGAGGCATAGTGATCCTATAACAATGTGAGGCATAATGGTCCTATAACAATGTAACTATTTCAATGTTCCGTAAATATGCATATGTTTTTTTTTACTTATGGATTCGAACCCACGCCAGGTCATACAAAGATTAAACTTGAAACACTATTCCCTGCGCCTTAGCCCATTACGCTACATTTTCATCGATAGTTAACAGCGCTAATTTATGAGTTTTATTAACTTAATCAACCGCTGGAGAAACGCGGTTTTAATAAAAAATAAAGTCGGGAAGCAAAGATTAATGGATACATAGTAGATGATTTCTTTTCACTCGCATGATAATTAAATTAAGAAGCTCTTAAAGGGACGGGGAATGGCATAAACCTAAAAAATATATTCAGCTCCATCGATTCATGAGTCGGCCTATCTAAAAAATAGAAACTGAGCCGACCGTTACTCGAATTTTGTACGGAATAAAATAAAACCATTGCACTTTGTTCATAGAACGTCTGGGATAAAATAGTCATGTCTATTTGAATTAAACTATCGACATTCTCACTTCAAATGATCTTATTTTTCAAATTCAACCACGGTTTCTATAAATACTTTAATATTCAAACTCCTTATTTGTTAGTGATAGTTTGGCTGCGTTTTTTCATATAACCAAAACTCGCGCATGCGAATAGCCAAAGCCAATGATATTCTTTTTACTGTCCCCATTCAAAACTCATTTTAGATAAATTGTAAACCATCCCAGAATACGCTGACATCCAATTCCAACTCTTTCGCCACTAATGTCCCATTTATAATTAGACAATTATGCAACCAGTTTGAATCCAGATGAGACGCCGAGAAAGTGAGCGTCTTATCACGATCCTAAATGTTTGTTACGGTGATTTTTGAAACAAGATGGATGGAAATTGTAGCAGGCGGCACATGCGGTAAGTTGACACAATACATATCTAAATTTTAGACCTAATACACATATGTGCTATACATTATACATATATAAGTGTTATACACAATACACATGTAAGTGTTATACACAATACATATATACATGTAAGTATTATACACAATACAAATGTAAGTGTTACACATAATACATTTGTAAGTCTTATACACAATGCATATCTAGGTGTTATACAACATACATCTAAGTGCTAGACACAATACATATCTACGTGTTATACACAATGTGTATCTAAGTGTTGTCTTTATGAACACCAAATTATGATAAACCCAGAAATACTGCGCTGTTGTTAATCAAGTCCGCCTCATTGGATCGACATTTCAGCGGCGCACAGAAACACATGATACTTGGCAACGCTTTGTTGGATATATATTATTTCTCATTCAATCAAGGACGCAGTCATAGACCTTTCTTAATATACCCTTATGAATAATTAATCAGATGTGCAGGCTGATTTAGCTGGCAGGTTCGAGCGGTCTTAGATACCACATCAATGGCTACCTAAAGTAGGAGAGATTTAAGCGTCCGTTTTTTTCTTTAGTTGAAACTTACATTAAAACCAACAAAGCTTCAAGGAGACTCACATGACATAATAGGCAAGTTAGTTATAGTAACTTGTAATATATTACTTGCAAATTTCGATTACAATACATATAAACTGACCCTACTAATTGGTCATCTATTCAGTTTCTTATTCTCATCTACGCAGTACATAAGCAGTGTTTATTTTTATTCCCCGTATCAAAGAAACCACATTAAGTAGAAAATTATTATTATCAGATGATTGACCCATAGACCACATACTTGCATACCGCATTGACTATAATATGAGACTATGTGCAGTAATTCCATATTGATGTTTTCTTTCAGTTGTTTCTACAATGTAATGGGTGTTTCTACAATAGATGGTGTGTGATAAATGGATAAATGCCATCATAAGAACACAGTTCTTCTGCAGAATGACCAGCTTGTCTTTGTTCCTCATTGAGGAAGAAAAGCATTATGTTGATATTGGCCTCGTGTCATTCTATGTTCTTTTTAAATATTACCTATATGTAATATTATTTATATATATACAGTAGTTTGTTAACTTTGGAGGTTAATATTATATTTTTACTAATTAGAACATATGTTGTTTTACTGATGTAAATATATACATATATTTATTTTGAATGCTTATGAAACTATGATTATTAAAATGAGTTGCTGAAGCTTACAATATTCAGGGAATAAGCTGGCTAAGCGATGTTAGCGCTGAGATTGTTGGACCACATAGCAGGATTAAGAATAATGTGACTTTGGTCTGTGATGTTTAGATCTATATGTCTGTGCTAATTATGTGTGATAATATATTTAACTGTGATATGTATGGCTTAAACCTGAACTGTATTGGATTTGAAATGCATACTTTTAATAATCCCGTTCTAAACCAAAATTTTGCTACTTTATTTCAAGTTTATAAAGTTTACTAACTTCTAACAAATGGATCCCACTGCAAATAAGCTTTTAGCTTAATGGGTTATCCATAGGCCATAAACATTTATTACTTAGCACATACACAGTGTTAAATTGTTAAAGGTATGCATGCATAAGCTGGCCATCAATAATATATTTAGGAAAAATAGCTTAAAGCTACTCTTAAATTCTTAGTCGTATTTATAATTCTTTATTACTGTGATATTTTATTGTTTCCATGTGTTTGTATATATGCTGATTGACCTTAAATATCAATAAATAAATACAAATTGTTGTGTTTTCTTTTCTTGGGTGAACTAATTTTTATTTGCACGAGTCTCCATGGGGAATGTTCCTCTGACCAATCAAACATAGATGATACAGCTCCTGTTTTCAGTCTTTTTCGAAGAGGCGGCCACCCTGTATAATCTTCTTTCATAAAATTTCTGGAGACAACACTGTTCCTTTTGAAACCTTAAAGAACCAATATTCCAATTTATCGCATTACTTCCGGGCCGGGTGTGTTATAACTTGGGAACTTTATTCGCGATATTGAAGGCTCGTTATACAACTCGTTGTATATTCTGAGCTGAATTGTATTCATACGCGCTGTCAAAAAATCAAAACAAACATGGCAAACACGCCGTATATATATATACCGTAATGAAATACTAGAGCTAGATGTACGCGTTGTGATACCAAAACTGTGGGCGCTCTTGGACAATTCAAGCAGGTGCCAAATAGCAATCTACAGAGAGTATGCCAGAAACCGACCCTCTGGTTATCTTCCGAGTCTGACATTCAATTTTACATAACATCAATGAATGTCCACCCACCTACCTTCTCCGAACGACGTGTCGTTCCGTAGAAGTCCGGTCGGCGTAAAGAATATCGGGTCCATTATGTAATGCATTGTCTAGCGCTCCGGAATCTCCACTAACAAATACTTGTCCAACAACAGCGCCAAATAATACATGATTCAAAAGTTGAGTGACAACGGTGTTCCCGAGAACCAGATAATGCAAATATCTGCATGTCCTCAGGAGCATCGCTTATAGTCACATTATATCAGAATCGGCACAAAATGTATCTTATGTTCTCATCCATCCTCCATTCTACTGACAGCAATCATAACATCGCCCAAAACCAGGTCACAATCTTGAGCATGTCAGCTGAACACAAACTCTCAACACGCTGCATTATCATCAAATGTCTATGCCACTATTGGTTTTCAGAGCATTTTCGCCGCCCCAATACATGGCGGAAACTTCCGTGTACATATCCACCAGAATGACAATCCAGCAAAATCGAACAGAAACAGAACAGGAATCTGATTGACCGATAGCGACACTAGCTGATTGAGAAGTAGTCATTTATGGCGCTCAAAACCTACACGACTTTTGACCTACTTCGGTCGCGAGACGTTGTGTCAAGAATGACGTCACTGCACTTGTAGATGTTGCTTTATTTGTTTCTGATGTATTAACAGACATTTGTTTAATTTCTAGGTTGCCTGTTTGTATTACTAGGCATTTCCAACAACGAATCATGAGTATCAATTTGTTGTGGACAAAATAAATGAAATTGTTAGGATCTACTTTTTAGTTGGTTAAACCGAATCACACACAGCTATGATCTAAGCACCCAAAGTACAGATAGGCACCTATAGTTGGATCTAGTAAATGCGTTGTCTTAGGGGTAATATGATAAATAGAATACAGCATTCGTGGTCATTGAATATTCCAAATATAAAACGAGTTGTCTAGAATGATATAATGCTCGGCAAATCCTCGCATTATATCATTTTTGACAACTCGTTTTATATTTGGTATATTCAATGACCACGAATGCTGTATCCTCTATGTAAACACTGTCCATTTTTGCATATATACCGTAATGAAATAAGTTGATTGTATCTCGAATCAGAGTCTAGAGTTCATATATTCATGAATGTCAGTACATTTAATCTTTTCATTAAATGAATTATTGCCATGGGTTGGATCAGCAACCGGTACAGCCTCTCGGCGGATGGTTCTTTCAAGAACGCCTTAACCTTGGTCTAACCTGTTTGACTATGCTCCATTTATGGGATATCAGAAGATTAACAGTCAGTTGGGTGTACTTTAACAGTGTTATGCCTCAGTCACATTTGCCACGACGGTCGTACGGTCTAAACTTTATACGGCCAATGGCATTTCTACGGGCGACACAGAATTCCTACGGCCATATACTGCAGTAGTCGCACGACCGCCGTATTTGAATGTTTGGGGACAGAAAACATACGTGCGGCAGCCGAAGTTTTTGTTTTGTTTTTAAATTCCATGACAGCCGCAAGGAAGTGGCACAGTGCTCTAACGGCGCCCACACGGACGTCGTTCGGCCTCCGTGCGGCCAGTCTGGCACTACTGCTACGCAACTTGGTTGTAAAAAGCTATGGTCACCGTAGAAATTATAAGCCCTCACTTAAATAGTTACGGCGACCGTATGGTCTGTAAAATATGGAAACATCGTACAATGGTCATGACCCATTCTCAAATAAATTGGACAATTCACCGAATGCAAATGTGAAATTTTAACTACGTCGTATGTCTAAAAAGTTGTGAATATTAAAATGTTTAATGTATCTTTGACCTAATTCCGAAATAGTTCTAATATTAATTAACAATTAACTATGTAAAATGAGTGGTTAATGTATAAGCTATAGAAATTTACTACTTCTGTTCATAGTACCCATAACCTGGTTTTTAACAGTTATATATGGAGCTCGGACAGTTATATAATTCAAAGAATCAGGTTATATGTATGAACTGAGATAATATATCATGAATTTATCCATTTCTGATGAAACATTTTGATATTAAGTATGAAATTTAGGAGTTGAACACCACACTCAACTTCATAAAAATATAGTTTCATGAAAGTTGTATTTGAACTTTTACACAGTTAAAATAAGTGCAACACAAAAAACAATTTGAGGGTCAGGAAACGTGCCCGATATATTATAAACTCATACATAAGTACACAAAATCGTTAAGACAATTTGTAAGAAAATTTCTCTTTCGAAAGTCACTGTCCCGTAAATTATAGGAATGTGTCCTGTAAATTAGACTGACAAATAATATGATATACATTGCTTTGTAAACAACAGCATTCGTCAAAACGAGCATTTAGGAGTATACAAGTACACCGAACATTTCAAATTCAACTCTGTATGTCATGTTCAACTCTGTAATTTTACTGTCTGAGTTAAAACATCCCTTTTGACTTAACTATGCACTGACCGCTGACAAATGTATGTAATGAAAATATTTTGATTCAGTCGAACAATCAATTAATAACTGTTTGCAAGAGTTACTAATAAAATTAACAAAATCGATTACTACTTGCGTTCACATAACCCAGAACCAACCATTTGCTGGGGAAAAGTGTGTCATTGGATTGTCCCGTAAATCATAAAATTATGTTTAAGGACTATTGGTAAAGGACGTGAAGTTGAAAACTTTTTCAGGGACAGTGAACATTCTTCTCCCTTTTCATGTAGGTACCAGGACGCTTGTCTTGCGCATTACATTTTATTTTTCAATCAATTGCATCTGCTTTTGATGGCCTTAAGTTTGTTATATTTTATAGTACAGTCAAACATTGATAAGTATATTAACACGATTTCCTACATACTCTTAATTCAAAGCTTACATTAGAACTAAACATGCACTTAATTGTTCACCTCTTTATTGGCGAGTCTATATTATCTTTTTCAAACAGTTCAAAGTGCGAATAAATTCTCATTTTGAGTCATTTGAAACAGATATACGTTCCTCCTAACTTTGATTTTTTACAGCTGTCATTGAATCTATATATTTCATATTGATGATACATCGCTATATATTTTCAATGACAGCTATACATTTATCAAAGGTAGACTGTACTTTCTTATTTAAGGTATTGCTGCTCTAAATTATCACACTGTCACCAATGTTTTGATAACTCATGGGCCGTAACTTAATGTGCACATGCTCAAATAATGCACGTTACAACAGCCCGCTTCAATTAGTGTTTGAGAAATGAGTCCCACAACACCTCGAGACGAATAAACACTATCACAACATATGAATAGACAGACATACTGACAGACAGACGAAAGTAGGGATGGACGAACAAAACAATTCAGCCCTTTAATGGAATTCAAACCTGTTGATGTGAATAAAACTATTACAATAATTTACGGGACAAGAGATTATAATTTACGGGACACTTTGGTGACTGTATGTGTGGCTTTGTAAATGCCTATTTGAAAGGAGACATACTTGACTATACTTGTATGTAGATCGGGCAATAGGAATAAATGCAATGAAGTGAATGTTTGCTCTTTTTGTAGAAGAAATACCAAGTAAACATTTTCGTGAGTTAACAAAAATAAAAGTAAATATAGTAGTGAAACAATTTCTGAAAAAATTCTACAAATAATTGCCATTAATATATTGGCAATCTTTTTTTCATTTAACCATTTATTATTTCTAAATAGATTTGTATCATACTGGCATAATTTAAACTTACTTTAGGTTTGAAAAATTGTATAGAAATACTTTGATATTGGCATCCTCATCTACGGGACAATTTAATCCTAGCTACGAGTCCGAACTTTCATGTGGAATATTTAAACAATACGAAAAGTTATATTATTCAAACGTCGATAATTCGGTATTCAAATCATAATTATTAAATAATATGTATACAAATTCAAAGAGGCAATCCTGTAAGCTATTTCTGCTAAATGTCAAATAACTCACCGCTTTCTTAGGGAATTGTGTAGACGAATTATGTAGCAAAATGACATCCTCCATGAATTATTTACATGTGACTGTGGTTTACGTATTGAATAAGACGTAATTGTATGGCATGACACTCGGGAATGATGGAAGGGGCAACTGCAGAAAGATATTTGTCTCGTAAATTAGGCCTCGTAGATAAGGATTTTTTCTTTTCCGCTGTATTTGATTTGCCAGCAAAAAATTTATATGCTTTCTCAAAGTACTTTTCATTAAATTTTGATAAACAATAGGTTATTTGGTACACAAAATTGGCAAAACAAACATAAAATAGTGTTTCATGGGAAAACGAATATGCATATTTGTGATGACTCGTAGATTAGAAAGCTAAATTTCCGAAGTGTAATTTAGAAACTTGGCCTCTGAATTTTTTTTCCATAGATGAATTTGGTAAAAATCTTTTTTCATACACATGATATACATTATTAAAGGGTGAATGAATAAGGCATTGCAGAATTATCGTGCAGTATGTGATATTCTATTTACCGTTATAGTTTAGCCTCGTAGATTAGGTCAGGTTTGGCGACATTGCATTAGCATGTCAGTGTATTTTAATGTTTGGTTGCTTTAGCACCGTTTTGTCTTCGTGAAAAACATCCATTAATAATGAATAAATGCAGGGGTTTAAATCGGGCATGATTACATTCTACACTATATTATGGGTACAGTGAAAACTAAAAATGTCCATGGCGACATGCAAATTCCGCCTCCCCTTGCAGATTTAAAGGCCTGGAAAGCCATTTAGAACAACATTTTATACCGTAAAAATGTTTATGAAATAATCCTAATATAATGAAAAATTGAGAAAAACAATGACACGACTTTAATTGCTTTTAATTGGCGAAATATCAGTTGACTTATATCGGCGACATTGATTGTCCATTTTTTTTTAGAACGGGTCTCATGCGGGTGCCTCAGATTTTCGCTCGATTTCAGCGATCTACGGCTACCGTACGGCGGCCGTAGATCAATTGTGACTGGGACTTTAGTTAGCATCTACTGTCATTTAACAAGGTTTGCTTGCAGTAAGAGTATAGTTCATGTTTTTGTGTTACATGTTTTTGTGTTACATGTTTTGTTACTAGTAGTTTTCACCGTTATCTCATACTCGATTTCTCTGAATGTTGGTATTTAACATGTACACGCGCGGTTCGTCTTTTTGTCATTGTGTAAGTTTGAGGGCTGTAATGAGATATAATGCGATAGTTTTGGGTTTTAGCTCACTTGTGCATGTACAGATTAGCTTTTGTGATCGCCCACCGTCTTGCCTCCGTCTGTCTGTCTGTCTGTATGTCCGTCCGTCAACAATTGTTTTAAACGACAAAGGGCAGAATGCAACCAAAATTTACATTCATGATTTTTATATCATTCTCTATAAAATAATTTAGACCAATATAGAACTCTGGTTGCCGTGGCAACCGAAAATATTTCTAGACATTTAATCCCAAAACACGTTCTAAGAATTGAATCATACGATGCGTTGTGCTATATTTTGCTTCTTTGTAAAATATTATGTTATTGTGTATTTTGTATGCGTAATGCTATTCCATATTATGTTTATTGTTAAACCATAATGTTGCATATTTCATTCGCATAGACTTTTGTGTTCAATTTGATATAACTACCATCTTTCTTCATTCTACCTCTTTAGTAAAGTCAAGCTGAGAAGAGAATTCCAAACGGAGCCACCTCATGAAATTCACCTGGTTAAGGGCTCTGTGAATATAGCAGCCACCAGAGGATTCATCGAATATATGCTATTTGACCAGAAAGCTCAGGACCTCCTAGACTGGATAGGGTACACCAACATCCCGGATGAGTCATTCTTTTCAACATTACAATTTAATTCACATCTGCGTGTGCCAGGATCGCCTACAGGTATAGCTTTCAATAATTATGTCTTTGAAACCCTTTCCTTCATACAAATGTTTTTTCACGCCTCTGTTCCTTTAGGAGCAGTCTGATCAGGGTCGGCTCTTTGTACTTATGCGTCTATGATAATTCAGACTTTACAGGTTTTACCAAAATTAAATTATAAAAACATTCCTGTGTACACATGCCATTATAAAAACATTCCTGTGTACACATGCCATTATAAAAACATTTCTGTGTACACATGCCATTATAAAAACATTCCTGTGTACACATGCCATTATAAAAACATTTCTGTGTACACATGCCATTATAAAAACATTTCTGTGTACACATGACATTATAAAAACATTTCTGTGTACACATGCCATTATAAAAACATTCCTGTGTACACATGCCATTATAAAAACATTCCTGTGTACACATGCCATTATAAAAACATTCCTGTGTACACATGCCATTATAAAAACATTTCTGTGTACACATGACATTATAAAAACATTCCTGTGTACACATGCCATTATAAAAACATTTCTGTGTACACATGACATTATAAAAACATTTCTGTGTACACATGCCATTATAAAAACATTCCTGTGTACACATGCCATTATAAAAACATTCCTGTGTACACATGCCATTATAAAAACATTTCTGTGTACACATGACTTTATAAAAACATTCCTGTGTACACATGCCATTATAAAAACATTCCTGTGTACACATGCCATCATAAAAACATTCCTGTGTACACATGCCATTATAAAAACATTTCTGTGTACACATGACATTATAAAACATTTCTGTGTACACATGCCATTATAAAAACATTCCTGTGTACACATGCCATTATAAACACATTCCTGTGTACACATGACATTATAAAAACATTCCTGTGTACACATGCCATTATAAAAACATTCCTGTGTACACATGCCATTATGAAAACATTCCTGTGTACACATGCCATTATAAAAACATTTCTGTGTACACATGCCATTATAAAAACATTCCTGTGTACACATGCCATTATAAAAACATTCCTGTGTACACATGCCATTATAAAAAAAATCAGCTGATGAATATTCATTGTATCATTATTTCTGAAAATATTCAACAGGGAAATTTACATCTATCATTTGGAACATTCCGGTTCTTTCCCTAGCAATTTCCACAATTGGCAAAAAGCATTTCGCATTTTGCATTTAGCATTTAGCAAATAACATGGCAGAATGGCGTTCCATATGCATTGAAAGGGTTAAAGATGACCGGGACGGTGACAGGTGTTGGCTACGATTTATCAATGCATTAAATCACAAACGGAAAAGGTGCCAATGTAGCTGGATAATAAATTTATGCACTTATTTGTAATGGGTTTTTTAACACACACGCACTCTTCAGCGAACCCTATGTTATGACCACTCCAGAGGCCCAGATAAGACTCGTAAATAAAAACATTTTCAAGAATAACTTATTACTCCACCAAAGCTTATGCAGTGACCACTCTATAGAATCGTCTCTTTGATCACAACATTGGGTTAGGTGGGGAAAATGACGATTTTAGTATTTGAATACGTACCTTTATCAGTAGCTCTGTACTTGAATACGCACCTTTATCAGTAGATTTGTACTCATTATGAAAAACGAGCTTTCTGCATAATTGTTGTCCTTCATTGAGCAAAAATCCAGACTTATTTATACTTCTTTTGAGTGATTGTATTAGCGAGACTGTTCATGAACGCAGTATACCATAGTATCAAACAGTATACCGAGGCGCTGTTAAAGGGAATAGAGAATCTTACATAACTCTCCACAGAATATAACCTACATTTTTAGCCAATCAAACTGCCTAGTATACCTCATTATGTACAGCACTTAATGATTAAGATTTTTTTTCATTCAACCTTGTGTGCCGTCACACTTGGCGCGCGAAGTCATGTGGGCACGCGGCGTTTCTTTACAAGAACCATGGAAACGATCTATGCTGAACCAATAAAATATAGGTTATATTTTAAGTAAGTTAAAGGGGATGTCCCTACATTTGACGCGTTTCATAAACACTTAAAATATACAAAACTCATTTGTTTATATGCTGAAAAGTAGTATATCACAAAAAGCCCCATCTAATTACCGTTTATAATGACAAAACATCCATGTGTTTGATATCGCCGATCCCGGTTTTACTTCCCGATGTTTCAGTTTTATTCGGGTTGAGTTTTAGTTTCGTAACTGTTCGCCCTATTCGCGATTCTCCCACCACTTCCGAGAAAGCTATTACGTAAACAATGGAGGGATCGGGTTATCATCGGCAAAACGCGGAAGAATTTACGGAAAAGGCCGATAATATTGTGTTGTAGAACAAAAATGATCAGTTATTGATGAAATCGGTTTATTTGTATCACATGGGCATTTATCGATATAAGTTCAAATTGGGAACCTTCATAATAATGATAGAGCATAACAAATACCAAGTTTTATGATATTATTGAAAATATGCGATCATTGTAGGGACCTCCTCTTTAAAACATATTAAGTGAAATCTTATTGGCTAAGAAGGGGCTCGCTCGCTTCGCTCGATCCGCATGTTCCGCCCCTTCTTAACCGCTAATGCTCTACCTATAACTTATCTCCGGGTTAGATCGACGGGTTAAGAGTCCCTGATCAGTAACACGTGTAAGAACATTTTAGAATATATAAGACGGCATACGTCATATATGACGTCGCACTTGCGAAAACAATATTTACATTTTATTATTTAAAACGGCGAAACACACTGTTTTGATTATGTGAGAAAAAATAATCTGATTAGCTCGTTGTCTTTTAATATCAAATGTTCCTAAACTCGCCAAGATAATGTCGCCAAAGGCTCGCTTAATAACATTTTCTTAGGCCCGTTTAGGAACGTTTCATAATAAAAGGCAACTCGCAGCAGATCCTGTATTTATGAATTTGTTATTGTATTCCATTACAGAGCTAAACCAAACGTACCCATATGTGAACCCGTTCATAGTGCGATTTACAAACTGGGATTCCTTTCCTTGCAGGGGCAAGTACGTCAGAGACATCTGTATATTCGGATATGGGGATCTACCACTTCTCATATCACGACCGGAAATAATTGCTAACAAGTTTCATTTGAATTTCCAACGAAGTGGTTTAGAATGTATGGACGAGTTAATATATAACGAGACAAGAGACGAGTATATAGAAAAACGAGTCTTTAATACATCCTGGTATGGACCAAGGACATATTCTGTATATCCTCCACGAACTTGAAAACGCGTATACATGTGAAACTTCCATTGAACAAAACTCTCGCTGTCAATGTCGCATAGATCTGCTGTTACCTATGCAAACAGTTTTGATCCTGTTGAGATGCCGAGAGTCTCGGTGTCCCATCAGTATCCACGCTGTATGTGCCACTAGTAATTTAATTTGAATGAAAAGCGGAATTGTCAAACAAACGAAAATTGTATCAGACGACAAATTGTGCAGAATACAATAATTGCAGACGATAATATTTGGCATCGAAAGAGTTAATTCTTCGTGCAGTGTATGATGAACACGTTCCTTCATAGTACAGTAAAACCTCTCTTAACCGGACGTTAAATTTAGTATAAATATCGGTCTTGGGGACAGGTGACAGCTTAATGCAGGGTGGAAGTCATGCAGAAAGCTCCTAGAGGAGCTTTCTGCCTGACTTTCACCCTGCATTAAGCAGTCACCTGCCTAAAATATATAAATTCTTCTCTACACGAATTCCGGTTAAGAGAGGTTTTACTGTAATGCTTTTTAATACACGCCTTTGTAAGCAGGATACTACGAGATCAGACAACTCCTGCAGGAGATATCATATCATAGTCTGATGTTATATACGGTTGAACTTCGATAACTCGAACTTCAAGGGACTATACAAATAAGTTATAACAATAGTTCGAGTCATCCGATTACTAATCTGAATAATTTCTTAAGGCGACAGCTTAATACAGATCTAAAGTAATGCTGAACGCTCCTGTGGGAGCTTTCAACATTACTTTAGACCTGTTTTAAGCTGTCAAATGTGTTTCTGTATATCTGTTGAGATATATTTTAGAGCAATTTTGTATTGTAAGTTTTGGAAGGACTTAATGTTTTGTTCGAGTTATCCCAAAGTTCGAGTTATCCGAGTTCGAAATATCGAAGTTCAACTGCAGATCTAATTTTGTTTTCTAAATCAGAACTTGCCTTAAAAGGTTTTAGCTAATGAATACCACAGTGTAACGTCTTTGAATGCTTTAGAAAACATATTAACCACAGGTCAGGTGGCTTCTGTAGGAGCTATCTGATCAGTGTCTGCTCTGTTTGCTTATGGACTTTTCCAGATTTGATCGTACAGGTTTGGCCTAAGTGAAATGATTCCAATGCTAAGTTTACATTATAAAAAAAATATTTGACGTATACGCATGCAGTTACTAACACATGCATAAATGTTCCTTGGGAAAGGGGTAACTTTGCGTATGCTAATGATGAAATGTTGATACATGTTTAAGGCGACTGGAACCAGACAAGCTAGTCATGTGTCATTGAGATCCAAAATGTTTGACGCACAGAGTGCATGATTTCAGAGGAAGACCATATAGATGGTGGTGAAAACACTTTATTGAAGCACAATCTGACCTATATGTGCAAACAACCGGGGTCCGATCGAGACGTGACGTACACGTATCTATGATCAGGATCCAGGCTGATTGACACTCGTGCAATACTTTCTCAAAAGCCTGAACAAATCAACTGTAAATAAATATTGTTCAACTTCAGAATTTAATCCTTCATTGTTTTACAGCGTGATACGGATCAAGTTTCGTATAGCTGTTTCAGAGACAACAATCAACTGTGAATTTATACACTTTTAAAAGAAGTGTAATAAACTATACATCAAAGACGTGTAGTCAATTATACATCAAAGACGTGTAGTCATTTATACATCAAAGACGTGTAGTTAATTATACATCAAAGAAGTGTAGTCAATTATTCATCAAAGACGTGTAGTCAATTATACACCAAAGACGTGTAGTTAATTATACATCAAAGACGTATAGTTAATTATACATCAAAGAAGTGTAGTCAGTTATACTTACATTTTTCAAGTTTTGCCTCATAATATAGTTTACAAACTATCGTAACCAACATTATTGACCAATTCATTTATGAAATCGTTCGATGGTCTGGTAAACACTGGGTTTACATTTTCATAAACAAACAAAGCAGACCCTGATGAGACTACTCCTACAGGGGCCGCCTGATTTGGATTTACTCTGTTTGCAAATGCACAAAAAAGTATCCATGAAAAAATTGGTTAACGTATGTGTATTGTTTAGAATTTAATCCTGCATTGTTTTACAGCGTGATACGGATCAAGATTCGTGTAACTGCTTCAGAGACAACATTTATCTGTGAATTTATACACGATGTTCTGAAAGAAGTAATAAACTATACATCAAAGACGTGTAGTCAATTATACATCAAAGAAGTGTAGTCAGTTACACATCAAACTTTCGCGTTTCGTCCCAAAATATAGTTTACCAACTATCGTAACCAATTCATTTATGAAATCTTTCGATGGTATGGTAAACATTGGGTTTACATTTTCATAAACAAACAGAGCAGACCCTGATGAGACTACTCCGACAGGGACCGCCTGATTTGCGTTTACTCTGTTTGCAAATGCACAAAAAAGTATCCATGAAAAAAAATGGTTAACGTATGTGTAGTTTATACGTGCAAGTTATGCGTCTCTATGAAGCAAAGGGTTAATTAAGTAAGAATAAACGTGATGCAGCTAAACCCCTCTAAACCGGACGTTTAAATTAGCATAAATATCGGTCTTGCAGGCAGGTAGCAGCTTAATACAGGGTGCAAGTCATACAAAAAGCTCCTCTACGAGCTTCCTGCATGACTTTCGTCCTGCATTAAGCAGCCGCATGCCTAAAATATATTAACTATTTGCACTCTTTGCATGTTGTTCCGTCAATTACAGTAAAGTTCCGCTAATGCGACCACCTAAAAGAGGTATAATTATGGGTGCTACATGCAGGTGGTAGCTTAATGCAGGACAAAAGTGATGCAGAGGAGCTTTCTGCATTACTTTTGTCCTGCATTAAGCAACCACCTGCTTATAAAGGCACCCATGTTTATTCATTAAGTGGTCGCATTAGCGGGGTTTTACTGTACTGTATTCTGGTATAGTTCTCTGATTATTTTTTTGTATGCCAGAAACTAAAACAAAAAGAAGCCAAATGCAACGTAACCATAATGTAATGCTGCCTTGAAAATGGTTTTATCAATAAATGACTTACATGACATTAAACCCCCTCTAAAGCCATCACCATAAAAAGAGGTCTAATTCTTGGTTTCAATGACAGGTAGTAACTGAATGCAGGACGAACTGTCGTCCTGCAGTAAGAAACCACCTGCTTTTAAAGACATATATGCCTATTCATAAAGTGGTCGCTCTAGAGGAGTTTGACTGTATATATTTGAGTCTAATGTTTCAACGTGCAAATTTACCTCTCTAAAGCGACCACTTAATAAATTCACATGGGCGTGTTCACAAACAAGTAATTGCTTAACCGTTTCGGTGCCAAATTTTTAATTGTCGTCTGCAATCTAAGTTTGTTTAATCATTCAATAAAATAAGGAATAGAGATAAATAAATGCAAATTTCAAAGGAATAAAGCACATATATAGAAATAGAGATTGAGACAAAGAGTGAAGTCCCTGATCAGACGCCGCCTTGAAAAGGCGGCGTCTGATCTGGGACTGCACTATTTGTCGTGGTGCATTTATGCGACTGCGGCGGTGAAAGGGTTGATACAGAACGAAAGCACTACAGAAAGCCCTAAGGGAGTTATTCTGTAATAAATAGCCACCTACCTAGCAGTATCTTCTTTACTAGAATTTCGATTTAGAGGGGTTTTACTGTATGAACAAGATGTAATGATGGGCAATGTTATAACGCAAATAAAAGCACAAAAAATATGTTTATCTTGTTATACGTTCATTAATCTCAAAACCTTCTCAACCACTAAAAACTGCATAATTATGAGTCTTACTGGCGGATGGTAGCGTAATGCAGGATGATAATTATGCAGAACGTTCTCTGGCCTTAGCGTTACAGTAAACCCCTCTAAACCGGATTTCTAGTCGAGAAGAACTAAGATACTGTTACGCAGGTGGCTGCTTAATGAAGTGTGAAAATCATACAGAAAACTCCCCAAAGAGCTATCTGCGCGACTTTTATCCTGCATTCAAGCCATCAGTCTCTAAAACCGATATTTCGACTAAATTGAACGTCCGGTTTAGAGGGACTTTACTATTTTTTCATTTATTATTAAGCAGTCTTCTGTATTTAACTATTTCGCTGCCGGTGGTCATGTGTGATTACCTATGCAAACAGGATGGATCCAGATGAGACGCCGAGTAACTCAGCGTCCCATTAGTATGCAAACCGTTTGTTACTGTTGTAATGTTTTTTAAATAAATTGGGAGAATGTTAATCAACGAAATTTGTAGCAGACTGCAAATGTTGCAGACAACAATATTTGGCAGCGAAAGAGTTAATCGGTCGCCATAAAGGCGTTTTACTGCTAATTACTGAAATAATGTGTGAAATAATCGACGATGATGGAAAGGCAGATATCAAATATTTGCAAACATCTGGGCTCAAGTTCTCAAGTTTACAACCTAATGAAATTCGGATGTTTTCAATTTAATTTCCTCTGCAACACTTTTTAGTTTTAACCCTTCGCTTGTTGAATTTCAAAATACATGTCTCCTTATTTACCCATGCCCTGTTGTATATTTACATATATATTCACTGTGTACAAGTATTTCGCTGTGCGATCACTGATGTGGAGTGCACTGGTTGCACAATCAATTTGTAAATAGTGCAGACCCTGATGAGACAGCTCCTGCAGGAGCTGTCTCATCTGGGTCTTCACTATTTACAGGTATGTATATTGACATGAATAGCAAGCGAAGGGTTAACCCTTAACCATATGTAAAAATGTTACTCGTTGTCTGGATACAGTGTGTTTGTAACTCAGGACGAGTTACTCGTTGTCTGGATACAGTGTGTTTGTAACTCAGGGTGAGTTACTCGTTGTCTTGATACAAGGTGTTTGTAACTCAGGGCGAGTTACTCGTTGTCTGAATAAAAGGTGTTTGTAACTCAGGACATCGAGGCACTAAGTGCCGAGCGGGGGAGAGCCGGAGGGGCTCGGGGGGCTCCCCCGGAGAAAAGTAGAAATTTTGATGTCAAATAGAGGATTGTGGCATGCCTTTGACAATAGAATCTATTTTGAACAGTCTTCTTAGCATGTACCCTTTTTATTTGGAAGTCCAGGATGCTATTTTAGAAATGAATACATGTTTACAAGCGCCTAGTTTCACTTTGACTGCGTAATCCAACATCGTCATCATCCATATATTTGTAACCTACAATAAAGAATCTTTCATAATTATGATGTTCGGATAATATCAAACAGTGTGTAAATTAACTGATATCTCATGCGGTCTCCTCAGGCGGTGATGAGCTATAAAGGCGCGACCCAACCCTTCACTGGTTCAAAATTAATATTATACTAAGTACAGAGAACTTCTAGGAAGCCGGCATCTGGTTTGTCCTGGTATTTGGCGAATGTTTCTTTTAATTGCCGATCCTGAGATAACAACCATTAGATTTATTTGGATCTAGATCATTAGAGCTAGGTAAGATATATCTACCTTTTTATGCCCTCACATAGTTGTGGCATATAGGGGTGCCCTTGTCCGTACGTCCGTTCAGCTGTTTAGAAGTTGCGACCCTTTATTAGCAAAAATGACTTTAAATATAAATTGTCTGCACTCTTTCTTAGAAAGTATTTGTTCAATCCTCACCAAACTATACACACATGTGTATGACTATTATAAATTGGTCAAGTTTGATAACCATGCAAATCGCTTCAGTCGTTTAGGAGTTGCGGCCCTTTGTACTCTACATACATGTTTGTGGCCATTATATCTTTGTCAAGTTCGATAGCCATGTACATTGCTTCAGTCGTTGCATACAGGATTAAGGCCCTTACTGTATGTGACAAAAAAATCTAAAGTGGGGACATCAGTGTCCTATGGACACATTTCTAGTTTCTTTCAAAATGGTTGCGTATAATACTATTGACGTTGAAATTTCTACATCAATTGATCTACTACTCTAAGCGTTGATCTACAGTTATATTAATGTTTAACATATCTCTAATCTGGGACTGTATGATCTATTGCTAGATTTTATCAAATCTAAATGTAAATGAAAGCATGGGTAGATCTAGATCTTTGAAATAAAGACCCAAGATGAAACAAAACGCCGACTTCTAATAGTGTGCAATTGAAAACTACATGTAACTTACACTTAAGATCTAACTTTCTGCAAAAAGGTCCCTAATTTGTTAAATGTTCTGGGAAATTGAGCTGTCGGTGTAGGAACAAAATTTATCAATATTCAGTAAAATATGCTGTCAAAGCATTGCTGTTTTATGTCGTTTGACGGCTGATGACGTAAATTTACAGGATGATGAGACTAAACTAGAGGTTTGTTTTTCTCACAAAAACAGATGTCTCCCCCTTCCATCCTCTTTCCAATACACAAATGTAATGTCTGTATTTCCAAAGTTATCGGGTCTAATTTTAAGTCATCAAGGGCAATAACTCCAAAGTTATCAAGGGGAGACAATTAAAACAAACCAGGTGCACAACAACTGATGTTGATCAACATTCCTGTGAAGTTTGATGACGCAAGCCGCCCTAGTGGTTTCAGATATACGCGCGACAAAAAGATTGTCTAAATTTAAGTAATCAGAGTCAATAACTGCAAAGTTATAAGGAGGAGACAGTTCAAAAACACCAGGTGCACAACAACATATGCTTGTGAACATTCCTGTGAAGTTTGGTGATTCTAGCCCTAGTAGTTTCAAAGATATGCATGGCACAAAGTTTATCTAATTTTAAGTAATTAGTTTCGATGAGGCATTTTTGACTTAGGGAGCGGACAAGGCTAAAAAAGTTCCTGAAACAATCTTGCTGGAATATTGAACTTGGTCTAGATATTATAGCCATAAACATTTTATAAGGTTTGGTGAAGATTGGATGAGACTTTTTTGACTTAGAGAGAGCGGACAAAGCTAAAAAGACAACATTTGGGATAAATCAAGGGCCGTAACTCTAAATTTCCTGAAACAATCAGGCTGGTTATTGAACCAGGCCTAGATATTATAGCCATAAATATTTCTATAAGGTTGGGTGAAGATTGGATAAGACGTTTTTGACTTAGAGAGCGGACAAGGCTAATTCAAGGGCAATAACTCTTAAGTTCCTGAAACAATCTTCCTGGATATCGAACTTGGCATAGATGTTATAACTATAAACATTTTAAGAAGGTTTGGTGAAGATTGTATGAGCACTTTTAAAATTAGACAGCGGACAATATTTTGTGACAGACGGGCAGACAGACAGGCAGACGGACGGATAGACAGACAGACAGACAGAAAGGAGTAAATCAATATGTTTCCCACACCACTACGTGGTGGGAGACATAATAACTCAACAATTATCAGAGGTAGACAATTAAAAAAACGACGGTGCACAACAACTCATGCTGGTCAGCATTCCAGTGAAGTTTAGTGACCCTAGCCCTAGTGGTTTCAGAGATATGCACGACACTTAGTAAAGTTTGTCTAATTTTAAGTCATCAGGGGCAGTAATTCCAAGTTAACAGGGGGATATCATTAAACAAAACCAAGATGCACAACAACTCGATCATGCTGGTGAGCATTCCTGTGAAGTTTAGTGACTCTAGCCCTACTGGTTTCAGAGATAACGCACGACACAAAGTTTGTCTAAATTAAAGTGTTCATATTAGGAGCAATAACTCAACAATTATCAGGGGGAGACATTTCAAAAACCCTCGGTACACAACAACTCATGCTGGTCAACATTCCTGTGAAGTTTGGTGACTCTAGCCCTACTGGTTTCAGAGTTACGCGCGACACAAGTTTGCGACGGACAGACGGACAGACAGACAACTCTGGCAAAAACAATATGTCTCCCCATAAATGGAGGAGACATAATGACTATAGCGTTTCTATTATGACGCGCCATGAACATTAAATTTTAGTTTTCCAGATTACGAGATAGATGGTCTAGATTCTATTAAGCTTACACTTCTATATATCTACTGATGACAGTATGTGCAAACTTAGAAAAAGACGACACTTAAAGACGACACATGAAAACTTAAGAATTGTATCAATATGACAAAGTACCGTACCGTTTTGAATGAAAGGTCTGTCAATTCAAGCGCGTGTGAAGCGTTCTGAAAACGTTTTGATCATGTCATTCATGTGACAGTTCAATGCTATAATTTGCTCATTTTCTCTTCCCGTTTTTGTAATGGTTTTCAAATATTTTAGTTTACCTTTCCTGCCCAAAACATATAGGAATGATTCGGATCACTTTAATAATGATAAGAGTGAGATTTCAAGGGGCACTATCTTTTTTAACCGGCTTAACTCCTCATTAGCATTTGACCCAGACTCAACACAGGCATATCGCAAGGCAGGGTCGGATCTGCAACTCTGGTTCGTCAAACTCCTCACATTGACCTCCCTTATTACTTCGTGCGTAGCGATTAGGGGTGATCATTACGTTGGAGGTTGTAGCTAAGTGGTATTTTGCTGTATTGATAATATGCGATAGACATATGGATCCGCCTATGGTGCATTAATACACAGAAATTGTCAAATCGGACGTGGCACTGATACGATAGCTGAATCCGATTTGCGATATTAAAGAATGGCTTCCGCCAGTCTAAACATTGAAAAAAATGTCTATATCAGGATCTTTTGAAACATTTCAAGTCTGGTAAATAGTATCATTTAAGCCTAAAGGAAGCGGCGGTGTTTGCAAAGTCTTAAGCCAATTTAATTCTGATATAAATCTAGCTTTAGGTTTAAAGCATCCTTACCATAAAATATATGTTCGACAGGTTGGATTAAAAACATCTTTAAGTTCACCAGAACTTCTCGGGGATCCCTCTCAAAGAGCGGCGTATAGCCTCTAGAATAGAGTACCGTGGGTAAACACCCTCCTTCGACAAGCATGAAACATCATACTTCCAGACATCAAAGTCTGACGCATCCTTCCTACCTTCTTCAGAAAATGGAGGAACGGAGGGAATTCTTTGTCCTGGCATAGGATACCGCACACTGTTAAGTGATGATACAGGTGTAGCAGTCAATGGAAACACAGGGGTGGAAGCAAATCATGGTAAGGGCGGATCTGTTTGCATGTTACAGTGCTCCCTCTCTACAACGACACCCTTTGGGATACGAAGATTGTATGTGTTGTTCAGAGGGAGTTGTTATAGGGAGGGAAAATCAAACATAATTAGCTTGTTTGCAGATCCCCAGATAAGGTGTATTTCGAGAACTAAAACCGTTATGCCTCAATCAAACCCTATGTTGTGACCACTCTTTAGAATCGTCACAAAGTGACGATTCTAAAGAGTGGTCACAACATAGGGTTTGATGGAGGCATAAAGAAAATACGATGGTAAAAAGTTGTGTCTGGAACCTTGTTGTTTCGGAAACAGTGACATGCGTTGTTGTAAGGAGGGAATCGTTATTGAGAGGGCCGTTGTAGGGAGGGAGCACTGTACTTTTGTCGCAATCAGCAGTGAAACTGTTTGTGAATATTTGTCACACTCACAGTCATTTACTATGTAGACCGGAGCTTTTTAATTGCATTGGTGTTCATTGGTTAACGGAAATTAACGATTATTCCCGAAGTGTTTCTTTCTTATTATTGCAGCCTATACGATTGCTTTTTGTGTGACTATGGTTCAAACGTCTTTATTTTTTCAGCTGTGATGGCAGGCAGTCTGGCCGGAGAGACCCTACCACCTCAAATAATTTACCAGGAAAAAACAGACCAGTGCCATCCTAAATTCAAGTTTCCCGACAAGTGGCACATTACGCACACTCCAAACCACTGGGCGAACACAGAGATATCTTTCCAGTACATACAAAACATTGTGCGTCCGTTTGTCACTGACAAAATCGACGAATTGGACTTGCCATTGGGTCAAAAAGCTCTCATACTTTTGGATTATTTCAGTGCTCAGCTAGGTTAAGAATTCCGTGACAAAATGCTTTCAATGAACATGGTTTACGTGTATGTTCCACCGAATTGCACTTCACGGCTTCAGCCAATGGATCTCAGTGTTAAAAAAACAGTGAAAGATCAGTTACATTCGAGGTTCGAAAATCACTTTGCAGAAGAGATATCCAAACAACTTCAAAGTGAAGAAAATGTCAAATTTGACCTTTCAATGTCTGCAATGAAACCACTGTGTGCGAAATGGTTGATCAGTGCAGTTTGTCACCTACAACAGAATCCAGACATTGTTTTCAATGGATTTAAAGCAGCGGGAATTGCCGATGCACTTGGTTTCCCCACTCGTAGCTCGATCTGTGAACTTTAAGTGGCTCGTTACATTGCAAGTGCCAAACTGTATGATACGTACACTTTTACATAGTTTTATCTCGTAATTTATTAGAGTTTTATCAGAGACTATTTTTTTATATATATATTTTAATGTAATGACATAGACCTATATTACAGAATATATGTACTTCACAACAGCAGGTGTTAAGTGCTTGTGTGGCGGCCGTAAAAAGTCGCCCCGTACTTCATTCTCAGTGTTGTTATATTTTCTGGTCCTTCGAGATCATTAGTTTTGATGTTATTAGTTTTGAAAATTGAATACTGCTTAAGCCGGTGCTAGGGGGCGTGAGTAGTGTTGCACTTTTAATTACTACTCATGAACAGACTCAATAAAACCGAGTCTGCAATTTTCTCTTTTTGCATTTCTACTTTTGCTTTCGAGGGATCACCCATTTTCAGAATATATTTATCAGAAGGGTTTACGTTTTAACTCTATTTTGCGAGTAGCATATTGTTTTTTTCACTTTTTAACTCTTATTTTGTGAGTTGCATGGTTTTTGTTTGTATAATATAAAACATGTACACAACCCTCGTCTTTCTTTTATTACTGGTTTTTAGGCATAGAAAATCAATTTAATTGTTTCTGAGTTTTTCTAATTTTATTCAAATATTTTACATTAATATAGTTTGAACACGTCACTCAGAAACAAACAAATTATCAGATTAACTGATATACCGTATACCGGTACTCATCGTTTTATCCCTGGAATTAGACATGGCCGGAAACAGCATCTCCTAAGTACTCCTTGTATTTCCGTTTTAACAATAAATTCTGAAAGGGGGTGATCACTGAAAGCAAAAATTGCAACACAAAAAGAGAAAATTGCAGACTCGGTTTTATTGAGTCTGTTCATGAACAGTAATTGAAAGTGCAACACTGCTCACGCCCCCTAGCACCGGCTTAAGCGGTATTCAATTTTCAGAACAAGAAGTACTGAAATTCATGATCTCGAAGGATCAGAAGGTATAACAACACTGAGAATGAAAACTTGAAGACTCGAACTCAACCAAAGGTAGAGTTATCGTTTCCACTTTCGATTCATACATGTGTTTATTTTTGGCCCCTTTAATCCCGGAATGGCGAAAATTAAACTGACCAAAATAAAACACTGGCATTTTGAGACAAAGTGGCGAAAATATCACGAAGCCAAGTATTCCCAAAGTACGATATATGACTGAAGGGGTGTACTTACCTTACAGGGAGTATAGCTGGGAAATGCTGGAAATGGAGGCTTTTGAACACCAGTATCGATGTTTCGGACAGTAGAAGTGTGCATATCTTCCTGACCAAATGGTTTCTGATACACTGGAACATGTAACTAATTATCCTGTGCACTAAATACAACACGTTTTGAAGCATCAGACTTATATGCAAAAAGCTCCCTTTCTGGAGCTGAAGCACTGTGTACCTCACTATATAAAACGGGTGTCTGTCTTATCCTTACATCATATTTTCCAGACTTTTGTAGCTGGAACATAAAATAATCAATATCAGACTGTGTGTAATTAAAGCTAGCTGTCACATTTTCCTGATACCCTTCCACCATTTTGAAATTACATCTACCTCCCCTGATAAAAGTATCAATTTACACAAATGAAATAAACTGTCTAAAGTTCTTTCTTTTTTTCTTTCTTTTTTTCTGTATGCGGCGTATTCATGCCCAAGTTTCGCCCGTCGCCCACAATCACCTCCGCTGGCTCGCCGCTATGTGTCGTATTCGTTCTATGTCTCCTCGAACTCAGTGCCGTACACGGTTACTCGTGATTTCGTCTCCACGGTTTCCTCTCCGAGTTGTCCCTCCTAGTCATGGTTCTTCTCCTAGTCATGGTTCTTGTTTGGATAAACAGCCTCTTCATATGCTGGTGGAATTTACTAAGCACTTATCGCACATACACAGCTCTTTTTCAATCGGGCTATGCTCTTTCGGACTCACTGTGACAAGCCGTGTCACAAGTCATTGTAGGCTAATGACTACTTTTCGGACACTTCAAGCTTCACAGACGGGTTTTCTCAGACTCCGTGTGGGTGGGAGACACAGATAAGCATCTCTGATTTTTTTTTCCGAGCGGACCGGGGTTTGAACCCCTGAACTCCGGATTGGTAGTCAAGCGTGTTACCATTAGACCACCGCTCCATCCTAAAGTTCTTTTTTGATGCTGATCTGTTTCATATCAAAGATATACAATTATACATGTAAATGAACAAGTAGTAAGGTCAAGCAGGAAAAGACACACAAAACGCAACCAACACCAAAACACCAACAGAAAGCAAGCAACATATTCACATAACCACACACGCGCGCACACACACAAACACACGAGACGAAAACATCAAACACAAACAAAGGTACAAACACAAATGCACAAAGACACCCAATAAACATAAAAGCAAGGGTGACAAAGAGAGTACCGCCTTCGAACGGTCAGTGGCAAAATCACCACGGGGGTTGGGGGTTAAACCGGTTCACAGACGTCCTAACCTCAGACTTATCTCAAAGTAACTCTAGCTTAACAAATACATGTAGTATAAATAAAGATATCCCCGCCAGACTTCCCCACAACATAGAACACTGTAAACACAGGACAATATATATAACATGGCATAACAACAACTGTGAATGTCCGTCAAATATGACCTCAATGACTTTGCTGAAGTCAGAGCAATTGCAGGGAAGCCGTTACGGGCACAACAGAGAAAAGGTAATACATGAGTCTGGAAAACTCATCCCGTTTCTGTGGTTAAGAGTATACCATCACAGAGTACTACCATCGGCTTGTCATCATGCAAGCAAAGAGGTATACGTAGCTAACGACTGTAAAGTGGTCAATAACCAAACATGCAATGCGTTGCAATATAATGGGATCATGTCTGCCAAATAACACAATATGGAAATAAAATAAAGTAATGGAATGTCACAAGACCAGATAAGCTGTGAAACAGGTCCTATTTTTCAGGGGAAAAATATATTAGTATCAATTTTCACCCAAAGAATACTGTTATACCGTGATTGTTAGGTGACTGTGCTAGATGTGCTGGCCTCTCTTTACAACATTGCTAGTACATTCTGAAAATACAGTTCAAAGATTCAACAAAATACCCAAAGCAAATAAGAATGTACAATCATTCACATAATTTATACTCTTACAATATCTTATTTAGGACCATTAATCAAATAATTAAAATGCTCAGAAAATGTATTTCCAGTCCTTCAATACTTGTAAAGAAAAACAACAACAATACGAAACACTTTTAAAGTCTGTTGAACACTGTAATACTATTTAAACCATTGTCACTGTCCTAAATTTAATCACACTAATCGGTAGCACTTCATACTAGATACACACAACAGGTATTCAGTAAATGTAAAACTGTTTTGCTGACAAAATACTGATTAACAATATTGCAGCAGACATAATTCTATGTTGAAATTTCCGGCATACGAACGTTTACACCAAAATACAGTGCGTTCAGCCTAATAAAGTTGACTCAGGTTGGTGCCTTAAACGTTACCGAACCCAGCAAAAACCTTCCAGAGAAGTGAACCATGGTTAAACTCAAAGCTTTTAGGTTTGATCAAACAGAGGAACTATTTTCTTTTTAATTATAAAAAACAAAAGAAAGAAATGTTTTCGAAATATTGTTCATGTAGATACCAAGTTCAGAGGGAAGTTAAAAAGGCAAATCTGAATATATACGTCAAATGAACTAGAAGAAAACAAAAATGACCCTAAAAAGCTCCGGTCGGAACTGAAAAGGCTTGTCTATGGTAACAAAAGTAAGTTTCTCCAAATATTGTTTTAAACACAGAGGGCGAGAATTGTTTCGAAACTTCAACGATAGCTAATTATTTTAACTCTTTTTTACTACTGTAGCTTCTGTGCTAGTATATTAACTACCACTGCCTCACAATTTGTTCAATACTGAGTCTGATTGTTTTAAGAATTTTATAAAGAGAGAAACCCTGACTCTATAAAATTCAGACTTCATACAGTTAGTGAGGATTACCTATACAAGGAACTTTGTAAACTTAATTGTTCCAAAAGCACTGGTTTAGACTGCATCCCAGCAAAGGTTTTGAAAGATGCTGCATCTTTTTTTTAAAGATTCAGTTAACGTTTTTTAGTTAATAGCTCTATTGGCAGTAACACTCTACCCTGTGCACTAAAATGTGCGTTTATGTGAAACCATTGTTTAAGAAAAACAGCAGGTCTGAATTATCTAATTATAGACCTGTTAGCATCTCGTGTATAGTTTCTAAACTTTTAGAAAGAGCTGTATACAGTCAATTAGAATTTTTTTTGGGGGGGCTGAACAAGGTTTGTATAAACTCTGGCAAAAATTATTCCAAAATCAAAGGCCTGAATGGCCATAATGGCGTTCGGGTTTGATATGGATGTTATGTGTAAGGGGGGAAATTGATGTACACGTTAATAACAATAACGTCTTGGAATTGATAACAGTATTAATAACAACACATTTTTGTGAAACACTATGCCCCTGATTGTGACAAATATAAATTTGACCCGTAATGTGACATTTAACTGTAATATAACCTTGATTTTAATAAGCCCCCCCCACCCCCACCCCCCCCCCAAAAAAAAAATAAATAAAAATGTTCGCCTCTGTAAGATGCATAGACATGCCAGGTTTGAAGTATGTATGTGCAATGGCTACAAAGTTATTGCCAACATTAAAGTTTGAGCCAAGCCAACGAACCAACAAAGTCAGCCCCCCCCCCCCCCCTCTGATTGGGGGCATAAAAATATGACAGACTGAAACTAGAACTGTAAGCCACAGGCTAACGAATACCCCCCCCCCACCTGGCTGCTTGTCAGAACACCTATCATCAAGCTGAACATATGTACATACAGAAACATGAAGAGATTTATAAAACCCAATTTATGTAATAAAAATGACAAGATGTTCAGCAATGAAGAAAAATGTAAAATTCAATCCAAGATGAATCACAAACATAAATAAAGCAACTTTTACCAAATATTGTCTAAAAAGGGAGATAAGTCTGTTGTTAAAATTCAAAGAAGTGTTATGGCTGCTGCCAGACAATGTCATCCAATAAGTTCAAGCAGCTTCGTTTATTTTTGTGAAGTGTCAACTCCAAAGTTCTTAACAAATAGGTACCTTTTCAAAAAAAACTTAAGTTCAAGGACCATAACTCTGGCAAAAATTCTTCAACCAGACCGATATTCGAACTTAAGCTGCAACTTATCTAGATTTAGATTTATGTCAAATATAAAGTTAATATCTCCAAGCACTTCCAAAGAAAGACCGGAAAATTGAATTTTTGATAAAAAAAATTAAGTTCAAGGGCCATAACTCTGGCAAATATTATTCAACCAGACTGAGATTGGGAATTAAGCTGTAAATCATCTAGATTTAGCTTTATGCCAAAAATAAAGTTAAAATCTCCAACCACTTCCAAAAAAGTCTGGAAAATTCAAAATTTGAAGGAAAAAAATGAAGTTCAATGGCAATAACTCTGGAAATAATTATTCAACCGGACTGATATTGGATCATAAGCTGTAACTTATCTAGATTTAGCTTTGTACTAAATATTGAGTTGATATCTCGAGTCACTTCCATAAAAAGTCCAGAAAACCAGAAAACATTGGTAGGAGACTAAAAAGGGGAGATAACTCCTGAAGTAGTGGTCCGATCATAACGGAAATATGCAGTGCACAGGTTTATATGGTCATATGGCTATATATGAACTTTCAACAAAATTGAAACAAAACTGTAGAAGAAGAAGGCCGGACAAAATTGTGTCCACGGACGGACAGACGGACAGACGGACGGACGGACAGACGGACAGACGGACAACCTGATTCCAGTATACCCCCCCCCCAAACTTCGTTGTGGGGGGTATAACAAAAGGAGCCATCTCATGATCTGCTGTTTATATATAGACATGCTTCTAGTTTCTTCTATGGCAAAAGAATATCCTAATTATATTCATGATGCCATTATTTCTTATATGAATATTCATGAAGTAAAGGGTCAATTAATGCTTTCATGTCCAAAGCTGATGCAAAAACTGAAGCACAACATCAAAATGATATAAAGGCTACCTATAATCCTACATTTTTTGTTCAACTAATTCTTACACATCAAAGGTGCTCGACGCATGCTTGGACTCACCCATGGAAACAACAACACCCCCCCCCCCCCCCCCAAAAAAAAAAAAATAAATAAATAAATAAATAAATAAATAAAAAGAAAATTGTGATCGAAGTATGTTAAACTAGCCTAAAACTATCTATTTGAACCTTAAACCACTCCGAAAAACAAGAAAAGCACGACCCGGAAAAAAAATTCCTATCGGGTCTATATATGTATTGAAAGGTATCCAACTACGACAGATCAGCGGCGGAAAATACAACAGTCATGTTTTTCAAAGTCTTACAGCAAAGCCAATTCAACACCGATTTTAATCAGTTTGGTCTTGATCCGTTCCAAATTCCATATGCTAAGCGGCACTGCTTTCCATAAATATTGCCCCGTCTTGTCGCTGCAAGACCGCGAATTTGAAAATACGCTAGAGCGAAACGATGTGACTCCCGCCAGGATGCATAGAAGTATACATGTATAGGGGGATCTGTATTCGTTAAACTTTTCAGCGAAAACGCGAATTATGCTGAAACACATTCGAAAAACATTCAACTTACCGCAGTTAAAACGGTGCTGGCTATTTGTAGTCTGGTATGAGACGCCAGTTTTCTTTCTCCTACTTTCGTTTTGAACGGAGGTGGCCAACTCGCTGTGGCCCGGATATTTGCATATCGAATAGTTTATGAGCCGGGTCACAGCAAAATGGTCGCATCCGTTCAAAAGGAAAGTTGGAGAAAGAAAGCTGGCGCCTCGTAGCTGACTGGAAATAGTAAGCACCGTTTTAATTGCGGTGAGTTTAATGTTTTTAGATAGTGTTTAACTATAATTCGCGTTTTTGTTGAAAAGATTAACGAATACAGATCCCCCTATATACGTCTATGCATCCTGGCGGGAGTCACATCGTTTCGCTCTAGCGTTTTTTCAAATTCGCGGTCTTGCAGCGACAAGACGGAGCAATATTTAAGGAAAGCACTAATTGTGCCGCTTAGCATATGGAATTTGGAACGGATCAAGACCAAACTGACTGAAATCGGTGTTGAATTGGTTTGCTGTAAGACTTTGAAAAACATGACTGTTATATTTTCCGCCGCTGATCTGTCGTAGTTAGATACCTTTCAATACATATATAGACCCGATAGGAAATTTTTCCGGGTCGTGTTTTTCTCGTTTTTCGGAGTGGTTTTAGGTTCAAATAGATAGTTTTAGGCCAGTTGAACATGCTTCGATCACAATTTGTTTTTTGTTTTTTTTTGTTTTTTTTTTGGGGGGGGGGGGGGTCCATGGATGAGTCCAAGCATGCGTCGGGCACCTTTGTTACACATAACATTTATTTTTCCATGTTCAGCACTCGTTTATTTTGAATAAATGTAGTCTGCTTACAAATTTGAAGGCAGACTGTTTTTATTTTTAATTACTAAGTATATCCATACATGTACATACAATTACGGTAGTTGTTTAGAACCTGATGAAACTCAAATTCAGAACTACAGTCAGTAGTAGAGTTGTAAGCTGGGAAAGACATTTCAACAAATTGCTACCTACTTTCGCTTATACACGACACAAACGTCTTGAGCAAACGACAGTCTCGGCGAATCGGCGGTTACACGATACATAGAAGAGACTCTTATTTTCACAGTCGTTATTGACACTGGAATATAATTTGATTGAATATGTGTTGAAAACCTTCTATGGATAATACTTACTTTGATAAGCCGATAGAACCCCGTGTTTTTTACGGTTTTACTTCTTGTAAGACTTAGACTTGTGTTGAGGTTGGGTGCCATAGTCAAAACACGCTGTTCGATGCGTGATAAATGTGTATATGGGAATTCCGAATTTCATTGGTTGATTATTTTAGATTTCTTGGACCATTCCTATTTCTAATTTTGAGTACGGGTCAAACGGAAATGACCGAATACGATGCAAAAGGCAGTTTGATTGGCTGAAGATGTAGGTCTATATGCTAATCAGTTACGAATGTGTATAAAAATGCAATCGGAAACCTCGGATATATTCCTTCTGCTTTAGAACGCCAAGGTGTTGCGAAAACTACGGTAAAAATATTCGTTCGCGTCTTCTTCTTCTTCCGATTAAAGTACAGGGCCCACTCTGGAGCATCGACGAACTTGGAGTTTATTAAAATTCAAGACTTTTAAAAAGTTTATCTTTGTGTAGATTAGTCGTAATTATCTCACACAGCGAATTACATGAAGAGTAAACAAATGCATGAACATTTTACAACCAAACTAGTGCAGACTTGAAGAAAACTATTTTGTCTTGCGCATGTTCACTAGACAAGTGAACTCGTTGCTGTAAAGAGACCGACTAGTATATGGCGTTCCGAACGCCATAATAATGAGATTGGGAATTAAGCTGTAAATCATCTAGATTTAGCTTTATGCCAAAAATAAAGTTAATATCTCCAATCTCTTCCAAACAAAGTCTGGACATTTCAAAATTTGAAGGAAAATATTCAAGGGCAATAACTCTGGAAATAATTATTCAACTGGACTGAGATTTTAACATAAGCTGTAACCCATTTAGGCTTAGCTTGTACTAAATATAGAGTTGATATCTCCAGTCACTTCCATAAAAAGTCCAGAAAACCGGAAAGCATTGGTAGGGGACTAAAAGGGGGAGATACCTTCTGAGGTAGTGGTCCGATCATAATGGAAATATGCGGTGCACAGATTTATATGGTCATATGGCTATACATGAACTTTCAACAAATTGAAGCAAAACTGTAGAAGAAGGCCGGACAAAATTGTGTCCACGGACGGACAGACGGACAGACAGACGGACGGACAGACAAACGAACAACCTGATTATTGTATACCCCCCAAACTTCGTTGTGGGGGTATAACTAACCACAGACTCCTGCATCACGCATCTGGCGGACCACATCAAAATCAAACCTCCAAAGGTCTTTATACAGGAATGATTATGTTGGACGTTCAACAGACTTTTGACATAGTTGATCATGGTATTTTATGTAGCAAATTAAAGGAAAGTGGGATGGAGTCGGTGGAGTGGTTTTAGTTATATTTAAGTGATTGCAAACAGGCTATAAATATAAACAATACAATGCCAGATGTTATGAGTATTTCATGTGGTGTTCCTCAAAGAAGTATCTTGGGTCCGTTGCTATTTCTATGCTATGTCAATGATATGAGCATCAGCATAAGCGAATATTGTAAACTAGTAGTATATGCTGATGATAGTGCGATTCTTTTATCACGTAAAGATCCTGGTGTCATTATGTCTCCCCCATTTATGGGGAGACATATTGATTTTGCCAGAATTTTCTGTCCGTCCGTCCGTCTGTCTGCCTGTCCGTCACAAACTTATGTCGCGCGTTTCTCTGAAACCAGTTGAGCTATTGTCACTAAACTTCACAGGAATGTTCACCAGCATGAGTTGTTGTACACCTGGGGTTTTTCAATTGTCTCCCCCTTATATAACTTTTTAGTTATTGCCCCTGATGACTTAAAATTAGAAAAACTTTGTGTCGCGCGTATCTCTGAAACCGCTAGTACTAAAAGTACTGAAGAGTCACCAAACTTCACAGGAATGTTCACCAGCATGAGTTGTTGTGCACCTATATTTTTTTAATTGTCCCCCCTGAGTTATTGCCCATGATATGAACACTTAAATTTATACAAACTTTGCGTCGCGCGCATCTTTGAAGCCAGTAGGGCTAGAGTCACCAAACTTCATAGGATTGTTTACTAGCATAAGTAGTTTTGCTGTTCGGTTTTTTAATTGTCTCCCCATGTTAACTTTTGAAGTACTGTCACTGATGACTTAAAACTAGACAAACTTTACTTAGTGTCGTGCGTATCTCTAAAACCACTAGGGCTAGAGTCACCAAACTGCACAGGAATGTTCACCAGCATGCGTTTTTGTGCGCCTGGGATTTTTAAATTGTCTCCCCTGATAATTGTTGAGTTATTTCCCCTGATATGATTACTTAAAATTAGAGAAACTTTGTGTCATGCTTATCTTTAAATTCACTAGGGCTAGAGTCACCAAACTTCACAGGAATGATTACCCGTATGAGTTGATGTGCACCTGGGTTTTTTTAATTGTCTCCCCTGATAATTTTGAGTTATTGCCCCTGATATGACATAAAATTAGAGAAAATTTGTGCTGCACGTATCTCTGACACCAGTAGGGCTAGAGTCACCAAACTTCACAGGGATGTTTACCAGCATGAGTTGTTGTGCATATGGGGGTTTTAATTGTCTCTCCCTGATAACTTTGGAGTTACTGCCCCTTATGACTTAAAATAAGAAAAACTTTACTTTGTGTCGTGTGTATCTCTGAAACCACTAGTACTAGAGTCACCAGACTTCACAGGAATGTTGACCAGCATGTGTTGTTGTGTACCTGGGGTTTTTAAATTGTCTCCCCTGATAATGTTGGAATTATTACCCTTGATGACTTAAAAATTAGACCCTGATAAGTTTGGACTTATAGACATTACACTTGTGTATTGGAAAGAGGATGGGATGGGGAGATATCTGTTTTTGTGACAAAAACAAACTTCAAGTTACAAATATATTTGGTAAAGAACTTGAAAATTGTAATAAATGGTTAGTTGATAAATTATCTCTGCATTTAGGTAAAACTGAATATATATTGTTTTGGTCCAAGAAGAAAGGTGAAGAATTTTAATGTACACTGTAATGAACACATCGTAGAGTCTCAAACATCGATTAATTATTTTGGAAGTGTGTTAAATAATGATCTTTCTGCAATGTCTATTGTTAACAATATTGTTAAGAAGATCAATATGAGGTTGAAATTTCTAGATAAACAAAACCAGTTTAAATATGAACCTGAGAAAAATGCTTTACAATTTTTTTTATACAATGTCATTTTGATTATGCATCTTCATCTTGGTACAAACGGCCTAGCAAAACAGTTGAAAAATAGATTGCAGGTTGCACAAAGCAAAGTTATTAGATTCATTTGTTTGTATCCATGTAGAACTTCACTAATGGTGTCAGATTTTAATCATCTTGGTTGGCTGAATGTAGAAAATAGAGTAAAACAGTTGTTGAGATTAATGAAAAAGTAGTAAAGTCAAGCAGGCAAAGCCACATACAAGACGCAACCACCACCAAAACACCGATAGACAGCATGACACACATACACACACACAACCACACACCCAAACGCACACTCACACACGAGATGAACACAGAAAACACCAAAAGACACAAGAACCAGAGACAAACGTTCCACACATGAACAAAATCACAAGCACAAAGACGCAAGGCAAACAAAAGGAAGGGTGACAAAGAGAGTACCGCCTTGGCACGGTCAGTAGCAAAAACACCACTGGGGGTTTAAACCGGTTTACGGACGTCCTAACCTCACACTTCTCTCAAAGTCACCCTAGCTTTACAAATAGTGTAAATAAAGGTATCCCCGCTGGACTTACCCACAACATAGAAGACGGTGAACACAGGACAACATGTAAAACATAGCATAATAACTGTGACAATCCGTCAAATATGTACTCAATGACTTTGCTGAAGTCAGAGCACCTGCAGGTAAGCCGTTAAGGGCACGATTGGGAAAAGTAATACATGAGTCTGGTAAGCTCATAAAATCATGTTTTCAACATTTTCCATAATAATAAATGTCCTTCTTACTTACATGATAATTTTATTCTGGTCTCTAATTGGAAAAGTAGTAAAGTCAAGCAGGCAAAGCCACATGCAAGACGCAACCACCACCAAAACACCGATAGACAGCATGACACACACACAACCACACACCCAAACGCACACACACACACACACACACACACACAAAATGAACACAGAAAACACCAAAAGACACACAAGAACCAGAGACAAACGTTCCACACATGAACAAATCACAAGCACAAAGACGCAAGGCAAACAAAAGGAAGGGTGACAAAGAGAGTACCGCCTTGGCACGGTCAGTAGCAAAAACACCACTGGGGTCCAAACCGGTCCACGGACGCCCCAAGACACATTGACGCCCCAAGACGCCTCTAAGACACATTCATATATGACAGTTTTCATATACCACAGGTAAATGGTTTTACGGCAAACAGCTTTTTCTATTAAGCAATCTTGGACTGGAATAGTCTGCCACGATAATTGAAAGCTGTACAAAATAAGCATGCTTTTAAAAAAGGTATGAGACTACAGCTTATGGAAAATATGAAAGCTGCTGAACAGTCAGATTTTATGCTGTATTAATATAAATGTTTAACACTTTTGTACAATTTTTACTCATTAATTTCTGTGAAAGCAATGTGCGCCAGTTTCGACGAATTGTATTCTGTAAAGTGCGCATCAAACAAATATGAATTGTGCGAAAATAAATTAATGAAACATGGGATACATGAAAAACAATGAAGGAAATTACATTACATATTTATATTACAGAAATTACCTGTTAAAGCAATGCAAGGCACATAGTAAAAGTACAAAAATGAGTCATGCAGGAAACACCACATACAGAACAAACACTCGCCCGAACAGCAACACAAGGAAACAGCAAATGTACATAGGTAGAAAAAACAACAAGAAACGCACAAAGACAAAACAAACATACAATAGGAGGAAGATGGAAGTACCGCCTTGGAACGGTCAGTGACAAAAGTCACCGGGGGGTTTAAACCGGTTTATGGGCGCCCAACCTCACCCTTATTCAGAGGAACCACAAAGATGTGCTTCAGCTACGACGAATTATATTCTGCGAAGTGCATGTGCGAGGCCGCGAGACTTGAGAGGTCACGTGGAAAGCTGTGTTTAGTAACAACAGTAAATCTGTTAGTGGACATGCTACTAGTGTAAGGATGACAGAACGGGACAAAAGAATTGTATGTAACTATGATGGACCAAAGGTGCCCGACGCATGTTTGGACTCGCCCACGACCCCCCCCCCCCCCCCCCCCCAAAAAAAAGACAAAATAAAATGTGATCGAAGTATGTAAAACTAGCCTAAAATATCTATTTGAATCCTAAACCACTCCGAAAAACAATAAAAACACGACCTGGAAATTGTTTTCCTATCGGGTCTATATATATGTATTGAAAGGTATCTAAATTCGTCAGATCAGCGGCGGAAATTCAACAGTCATGTTTTTCAAAGTCTTACAGCAAAGCCAATTCAACACCGATTTCAATCATTTTGGTCTTGATCTGTTCCAAATTCCATATGCTAAGCGGCACAAATAGTGCTTTAGTTAAATATTGTTCTGTCTTGTCGCTGCAAGGCCGCTAGAGCCAAACGATATGGCTCCTGCCAGGATGCATAGACGTATATAGGGGGATATGTATTCGTTAAACTTTTCAGCAAAAACGCGAATTATGGTGAAACACTATCGAAAAACATTAAACTCGCCACAACTAAAACGGTGCTCCCTATTTCCAGTCTGCTACGAGGCGCCGGTTTTTTTCTCCAACTTTCCTTTTGAACGGAGGTGACCATTTTGCTGCGACCCGGCTCATAAACTATTCGATATGCAAACTGACAACTACTTCGGGGCCACAGCAAAATGACCCGATAGGAATTTTTTTCCCGGGTCGTGTTTTTCTTGTTTTTCGGAGTGGTTTAATGTATAAATAAATAGTTTTAGTCTAGTTTTACATACTTCGATCACATTTTTTGGGGGTGAGGGGTGGGGGTTCCGTCGGTGAGTCCAAGCATGCGACGGGCACCTTTGTGAAAGACAATATGCATCATAAATGCTTATCATTTCTGTATACAACTGACATGACCCTAGTGACGCGTGGTTTCAAAGGTATTGTTGCGTGTCACGCGGCTTATCATTTCATTACATCCATGCCGCAAGTTTCGTTAAGACTACTAAGATTACATTTTTAAAGTCTTTGCAACAAGCTAAATACCCGCCCCTTGATCATCTTAATCAACCAGAATTGTGTCTCTTATTGTAATAAATAAGGAGGTGGACTTTGATCTTAGGGATAGTCCTTATATTGGCAAAATATATCGTGTATATCATTAAAAATGTATTAAAGTATGTGTGAAGTAAGTCAATGTTTCACAAGTGTAGCTTTTGTCGAGTTTTGTGGAAGCGGGGTTCACGTACATTCCAACTAGCGAGCGAACGATTACTGAAAGTCAACTGTTTTTTCCGACAGAACTGCTACCAATGGTATTACCTATGGTTTCTGTGTCGTTTAACTAGCCAAATGACCGTTGTGATTTCGATCAGATAGAACTGTTTTACGGCGGGGTAAGGCTGAGTGGACCCAATAACTTATGGATAGGCCAAATTATATCGTTAGAAAACGATGTGAGCATTACAAAGTTTGGCAATTCAGATTGTCAGTCCAAGTACTTTAACCGAACTGTCAATAGTATGACTAAATGAGCCGCCAGATGCTGACATCAACTTCAAGTTCAGACAACTAAGTATGGTCGTAGGGTTGTAAGTGCTGTGATAACTAAATCATTATATACATAGTCAGTATCTTTCTTACAACAATAAAAACGGATATATCGCAGACTTTTTCGGAAATTTACATCTCATTAGAAGACTTTCAAAACTTATTCTGAGATACTCAGACAAATGTTGACTTTACAACGTGTTAAATCTAACACTGACGTCCGTGTGTTAAGATCAACCAGTGGCCTTGAAACATGAGCCTTCCGTTTGGATCAGCGCTGGATTACCCGAATCTTACTTCTTGACCTAGACCTTAACTGACAATGGAATTATTTTTTCTAAAATATATGACAAAAGAGATGATTTTGATTCTACTATTGTACAATTTCCCTCATCTTGACAGAGATGTTCCCTGTGCCCCATCTTACGGGGTTATATATCTCAACTTATTCGTTTTGCTAGAGCTTGTTCATCTATAATTGACGATTTTAACTGTCGAAATCTCATTTTAACTGAAAAGCTGCTTAAGCAAGGATATAGATACCATAAACTAAGAAAAACTTTCTCTAAATTTATTATCGAAATCTCTCACTTATTGGCAAGTATAAATGTAATCTCAAGGCACTCCTGTGACACGGTATTTCACACCCTGAATTTTATGGTGATGTGATTTACAAACTTCGTAAGATTATTGGACATACCCGTTTTCTCACTTTGTTCATCAAATGTGTTAAACAAGAGTGCCAGTGGGCACAATATACGCCCGTCAAGGTCTTGTTCAACCTAAACTGGGGTTAAGTCCAATTTTGCGACCAAGTTTCAAGGTTGTAAATAGGCGTACTTTAACAAAAAAACTTAAACAAAAATTCTAAATTAAAAAAGGGCCATAAGTGTGTCTAAATGCTTGTGTACAGGTGAAGATTGTGATAGTGAACAAGTGTTCAAAGTTAAAAAGCTTAAAAGGGGCATAATTCTGTCAAAATGTTGGACAGAGTTATGTACTCTTGCCTACAGGTGAAGCTGATGACGGTGAACATGTGTTCCAATGTTAAAAGCTTTACCTCAAATGGTTATGTAAATAAGTGGACTTTAACCAAAACGTTAGCCAAAATTTCTAAGTTGAAAAGGGGCATAATTCTGTCAAAATGCTTGACAGAGTTATGTACTCCTGTCTACAGGTGTAGCTTGTGATGGTCAACAAGTGTTCCAAGTTTCAAAGCTTTATCACCAAGTGTTATGTAAATAAGTGGACTTACAAAAATGTGTTCCACGTAAATTGAGGTTAACATTTTTGCTTAACGCAAATGCTAAACGCAAATTCTAAGTCGAATTGTGCGACCTTGACCTTGGATAAACGAACCGGGACTTGGCAGGCTACTGTAGCATGTCTAGATGAACATTGTGGTTACATTTGGGAATGATCCACCAAGCGGAACTTTAGTTAGAGATGTTACAGACAGGGAGATTAACATTTTCGCTAAATGCGAATTCTAAGTCAAATTGTGTGACCTTGACCTTGGATAAACAAACCGGGACTTGGCAGGCTACTGTAGCATGTCTAGATAAACATTGTGGTCAAATTTGAGAAGGATCCACCAAGCGGAACTTGAGTTAGAGATGTTACAGACGGACAGACGGACAGACAGCCAGACGGACAGACACACAGACAGCGACATTCCATAATACGTCCCGTTTTTTCAAACGGGCGTATAAAAATCATTAAAAAGGGATACGATACTATAGTATTACAACGTACTGCTTGTTTGGATGTCAAACCCTTTTACAGTTGGCAATCACGCTGGCCTCTTTGTGTGTACGCCGACAAGAAAGGTTTAGTCCTCTATGAAATCGACCTCTTAAATTCGGAAACGGAAGGAGGACGTCGGATATCTATACTATTTCGTTTTGGTCGTACCCTTTATTACTTTTCTACAGTTACTCTGTTTGCAGCTCATACATTGAGTACACTAGCGATAGGTGGATACAGTTTGTTTCAGTCAAATGTTTTTGTTTTACATGCACTTTAAAATACCACTGTATTTGCCATCGCGGTTGTGAGATTGGGCACTCCAAACCGGTTTAACTCCCCCCCCCCCCCCAGTGACTTTTGTCACTGACCGTTCCAAGGCGGTACGTTCATCTTCCCCCTATTGTATGTTTGTTTTGTCTTTGTGTGTCTCTGTATGTTTTTGATAGCTATGTACATTTGCTGTGTTTTCTTGTGTTGCTGTTCGGGAGGCTGTTTGTTCTGTATCTGGTGTTTCCTGCATGACTTATATTTATACCCCCTCAAACAAAGTTTTTTATTTGGGGGATATACTTGAGATACCATGTCCGTCCGTTCGTCCGTCTGTTCGTTCGTACGTCCGTCCGGCTTGTCCGGATCATAACTTCCAAAGTAAAGTATAAAAGCTATTGACTTCAAACTACATATACAGATAGATCACATTGACCCAAAGTGCAGTGCAAAAGGGCCATAACTCTGTCTGCACTACTTTTGGAGTTATTGCCCTTTGTTATTTTTGTCAAAATCAGGCTTGTTTTAATAAATGATTTATTTTTGTCCGGAGCTTTTCTCTTCCATACATCAACAGAACATTTTTGAATTTTTGCAGTATTGTTGAACACCATCTGAAGTTCTGAACCTGCGATGAAGGTTCTGATTTGTCGCATCGTGCATGAATGAATGATCTCCCTTTTCGTAATTTAACAAATGAAAATTAAGCTGTCAGGGGCTTTATTTCTATAACACCATCTCTGTGTTAAATGTGCTAGTGGGGGTATTAATCACCTTTAGCGGTAGTTTTAGTTGCACTTAAACTGGACATTATAGTATGGTGTTAGTATTAGAGTTACCCGTTTTGTTTATTTATCTCATGCAATCAACTGTTTTATTCTTGTATTATAAGGGAGTTGGAAAGGGGTGTGATATAGTAACTCTTAGCGTTGTAAATATGCGAGGTAACGGCTGGATAAATGTTAACGGCTAGACTTAAGGAAATGACCATATGAGTGCATATCAACTGATATTAACAAAATGTCGATTATACAATTTGATTCAGTTTTCCTATTTCATTAACAAGTGTATAAAAAGCTCAAAAATCTAGCTAAACGGTTTAGAAGAGTTGGAAATTAGAGTTCTAGTTGGGGTTTGAGTGGAACGCCGCCAGCTCTGATATGCCGCGCCATATCCTTTAGATGTACTTCCGCTTAACATGTAATTTATCACTGTATTTGCCGTCGCGGTTGTTGTAGATTAGTCGGAGATGGGATACGTTTATTTACACTAGAGTGGTGATAAATAAGTGTGAGGTTGGGGTCCCTAAACATGTTTAAACCCCAAGTGACACTTGTCCCTGGCCGTTTCAAGGCGGTACTTTCATCCATCCATCTTTCCCTATTTTCTGCTCCCTCAGATCTGTGATCGGGGGCATATTGTTGTTGCTCTGTCTGTTGATTGGTTTGTAGATTTGCGATCTATTGACACATTGTTTTTCTCCGAAGGTTGGTTTGTCTGTCACATTTTTAACTTTGGCGATAATTTTGTCGCCATTGCACATATATACTTCAAACTTGGCATACATGTGCATCTTATGGGGGCGAAAGTCTTAAAGGTGATTTACTATGGTTAAAAGTACAAAAATGAGTCATGCAGGAAACACCACATACAGAACAAACACTCGCCCGAACAGCAACACAGGGAAACAGCAAATGTACATAAGTAGAAAAAACAACAAGAGACGCACAAAGACAAAACAAACATACAATAGGAGGAAGATGGAAGTACAGCCTTGGAACGGTCAGTGACAAAAGTCACTGGGGGTTAAACCGGTTTATGGGCTGTCATACATCAAGGTCAAAGGTCATATTTTATTTTACTCTGTCTGTTCGTTGGTTGATTTATCTGTTTTGTAGCCAGTGCACATACATACTTCAAACTTGGCATGATCTTACCAGACTCATGTATTACCTTTTCTCGGTCGAGCCCTTAACGGCTTCCCTGCAGTTGCTCTGAATTCAGCTAAGTCATTGAGTGCATATTCGACGTCTGGTGGGGATTCCTTTATATACACTGTTTGCTAAGCTAGGGTGACTTTGAGTGTGAGGTAAGGACGTCCGTGAACCGGTTTAAACCCCCAGTGGTGTTTTTACCACTGGCCGTTCCAAGGCGGTACTCTCTTGGTCACCCGTTTGTGTTTGTCTGCGTACGTGCGTGTGTGGTTGTGTGTGTGTGTGTTTTATGTCGGTGTATTGGTGGTGGTTGTGTTTTGTGTGCGTCTTTTCTCAAAGTGTTCATTCTCAGTGTTGTCACTCTTTCTGGTCATTTCTGGTCCTTCGGGATCATTAGTTTCGATGTTATTAGTTATGAAAATTGAATACCGCTTAAGCTGGTGCTAGGGGGGCATGAGTAGTGTTGCACTTTCAACTGCTTATGACTCAATGAAACCGAGTCTGCAATTTTCTCTTTTTGTATCAGTGTTTTTGCTTTTGAAATATCTCCTACCTTCAGAATATATTAAGGTCAATGTCATACATCAAGGTCAAAGGTCATATCCGGGGCATAGTGTTTCACAAACACATCTTATGTTTGCTTCTCATGGCGTTGTGCGTATCTTTTGATGGGCATATACATTAATATTGCATATACATTAATAAGATCTTTCACAGATATGTTTGCTTGGTTTAGAATTAGGAAAAAATTAATGCAAAAGCAGTATAGTCACGTACAAGAAGCAACAATTACCAAAACACGAATAGAAAACAAGTGAGAAACACTCCCGTTGCTCACGCACACACGCACACATATACGCACGTACGCACGTGCGCACGCACACACACAGCCACACACACATACAGCCACACACACACATCCACAAACACAGTCACACAGCCACAGCCACACATACAGACACACACACACAGACACACACACACAACACGACACACACGACACACACACACACTGGTGTTGAGATGAAGCAAATATGTTTGGCACTATTCTTCATTTCAAAGCTTGAGGCTACATTGGTGCAATAACACTTTATATTCAGAAGCCAGTTTTAATTATTCAGCAAGTTAAGGGTTAAATTCTTATCGTTTAAAACACCATCTTCCTTAATTTGAGTAACGCTAGATATAATCATTGATTTACTACAAAATGTACATTATTGTTATGATCGATTGATAACTAGCTGCTATAATCAGATACGTATACGTTTTATGGCATATCTAGTATAATCGCAGATTATACGATCGCAAATACCGTTACCTCTTTGCGGACAATGGCTCTCTCTATCATTCTCAGTTCGGAACCCGATGAGAGGTCGCGTAACACGGCTTCTAACACGATGATCACGCTTGACACTCGGACAACAGTGCCTCAATAGCCTGTGCGATTTTGAAGTCGGTAACACGGTATAGCAGATCAAATTTTCTCAGATAGTATGCATCAGGTTAGGAGGCATAGTCAGTATATATTGACGTCATGTCATGAAAGTTATATATTATAAGTGCCGCTCGCAAAAGAGTATAGAGACAATCAAGCGGACGGAAATAATGTTTTTAAAACGATGGATATTTTTGCGATTGGTACTCTTGGTTGGTTTCAGCACGCTTATAGTTCAGCACATGCATTTATTTCTTTTTCGAAACCACATCGTAAAATCCAGCGAAAATTCAGGATACGATGCATCAGTCGTTGCCACAAAAATCAAACGGGCACTTGATATAAATTCTGTCCATTATGATAAAGGGTTCTACTTTAATATTTGGCCATTTGTTAAGACACGTAGTCATGAGTTTAAAAGAGACAGGAGAGTCACACGTGTGGATTGCGGGAAGCTGTTTCAGGGCGACATGGAGGAGGGTAACAAGGCGACACGATGGTCAGCAATACTCGATTTTATGCCGAGGAACGAGAGTAAGTTTCTGGAAATGACGAAGGACTGTAAAAAGTTTGTGCACGACAGGGATTATATAATGTCATCACTAACAGAGGAAGAAGAAAATTTTCCAATCGCGTATAGCATAAGCTTATACCATGAAGTGGAACAATTTGAGAAACTGTTGCGGGCGATCTACAGGCCACAAAATTACTACTGCATTCATGTTGACAAAAAAAGTGCTGACATCGTGTTCGACGCTACAAAAGCAATTGCCTCTTGCTTTCCTAATGTTTTCTTGGCCTCAAAGAGATTACCTGTGATCTGGGCCGACATAAATGTTCTGAAATCGAATTTGGAATGTGCGAATGACCTGTATCGCCGGAGCAATCGTTGGCGATACTTTATTACCTTAGCAGGACAGGAATTCCCACTGAAAACCAACTACCAGATCGTGAAAATATTAAAAGCATTAAACGGCTCAAACAACGTCGAGGGAGTCGAAAAGTAAGGTTGATTATTTGTAAATGTACTGCAGTGTATGTCTTCCCCATTCTTTACTCCCGTCTATTTTCTATCGACTCCAGACACTGTCTGGACCAACGACTCAATCATGAAGCCAAGCATGTGTATAAAGTTAACTGTAATGTATCAAGGTATAGAAGTGTTCTGATCTATAGAGTCTAAGCGGGATACACCAGCATCTCAAACCGGTGTTAATTAAATTTTGAACCTGTTGAAAAAGGACCTGGTGGGTCTTTATTCCACGACAGACCGGTCAAGTTTTAACGTTAAGAAAACACCCGGGTCGTTAAATAACGACCCTGCCCATACCTTACGTGAAAAAAGGACCCCGTTGAAAATGACCAAGATGCTGATACAATCAGGATAGTTGATCGTATGATACTGATCAACTTTCGCCATCAACTATATGGATTCAGATGTTTTCATAATTATAAAGACGTTTCGATTGAATTGTAGGGGTGTGTTGGTGGGGGGGGGGGGGGAGGGGGGTAAGCAGTCGGATGGCTCCCATCATTGAAAAGTCTGGTGCCACGAAATGTTGAAACTGCTATATTATAAAAAGCTCAAACAATCGCGACATACCTGTAACCTAATATACGTAATATCAACATCAAACACGTGTATATTGTTTTGCAAGAACAAGAAAAGAAATGGGGAAATTACAAGAAAATAAGGAATAAAGTAAATAAACCCGAAATACGGGGTTTTGCTGCACTGCATAGCGAGCGGATATTAACCCTTACCCTGCCAATCGCAACCGTAATGCCATGTATGCAAACAGCATGGATCCACATAAGACACCGAGTAATTCGGCGTTCGTCCGCCTCAACGCCGTTTGAAATTCAGTCTATCTTTCTTAATTCTACCAACAATCAGATTATTTTAGTGATTTTTATATGAGTTCGTTTAATACAAACACTCACGATGTGCTTAACTAACCATATTTATACAGATTTAGCACATGCTCTACATCGTCGCTTTGCTATTAACCATTGCTACAACACCTCGTTGCATTTTGAACAGCGGCGTATCGAAAATGAATGTCGGGAGTTTACGGTATATCTGGGCGTTGTATCGTGTCTTCATGTATGAACTGGTCAAGGCCTTCTTCATGTACAGTATAGTCTTTCTAGAGCGGAATTTCACTCAAACTTGTATTCGTGCACTAGTTTGTTTAGAGACAAGTTGCAGCTTAATTCCATAGCGAATGTTATGCAGACAATTTTTAGTATGGCATGTCGTTTACCCTGACTTAAGCAGTCAACTACCTAAACTATTAAGGTCTTGTTCTTTATTAAAAGCCGTTTAGAAGCCTTGAATCATGAACACAGCTGTTCTATCCTATCACCGCCATCTGCTGCATGATATATTTATCTGGCTATATATTTGTATTGATACGCACATTTCAGCAGGTGTAATTAAATATTATGAAACCATATCGCGTATAATGACCCACTGATTGGAATTACAGTAGAACTCTTCTGAAGTGACCACTGAAATGATACATATGGATATCTTTAACAACTGTTTAATGCAGCTTTCCATAGGAGCCTTCTGCATAACTTTCGTTCTACATTCAGCTACCCCCGCCTCTACAAAAGTACATGTATGAAGGAAACACCACATACAAAACACATAACCGCCCGAACAACACCGAGATAAACACCAGTAAATGTACGTGCATATCAAAAGAGATGAACAAAGACATAACAAACAATAGGGTGAAGATGGAAGTAACGCCTTCGAACGTTGAGTGACAATTGTCACATGGGGTTAAAACCGGTCAACCCAAACTTAGGCCTGAATTTAGTGATCGCATTAGAAAAAAGGTATTTGACTATTATTTGCCATTCACGCATGTATGACCACTAGATGACTTATGCACAAACCTAACCTATAATCTTTCTTTGTTATACTTCAGTAGAAAGGTCGAACTGAGAAGAGAGTTTGAAGAGGAGCCCCCTTACGATGTCCATCTGGTTAAGGGCTCTGTGAATATAGCCGTCACCAGAGGGTTCGTCGAATTCATGCTGTTTGACAAGAAAGGCCAGAACCTTCTAGACTGGATTGGGTACACCAACATACCGGATGAGTCATTCTTTTCGACATTGAATTATAATTCACATTTGCGTGTTCCAGGATCGCCTACAGGTAGAGTTTACACAATTATATGATTTTATTGCACATTGTTCACAATGTACAAGAAAGGGTGCGCATTTCTAAGTAGGTTTAGAATTGCAAACAATGAAGCCTCTGGTCAGGTGCATTTTAAAGAAAGCCTCAGGGTCCATGCTTATAAAGCTTTTTAGTTGAGTCTGAGTTCGTTCTCAAGCTTTTGATTGGTCAGATTTGAGTTCTCAAACTTTCGTTCAAATCTGACCAATCAACAAGAGTGCCAGTGGGCATTATATACGCCCGTCGAGGTCTTTTTCAACATAAACTGGGGATAACGTATTTGCTAAACTCAAATTCTAAGTCCAATTTTGCGACCAAGTTTCATGTAAATAGGCATACTTTAACAAAAAACCTTAACCAAAAAATCTAAATCAAAAAGTGCCATAATTGTGTCTAAATGATTGACAGAGTTACATTGTATTTACTCTTGCCTACAGATGAAGCTTCTGATGGTGAACAAAATTTTTAATGTTTCAAGTTTAAAAGCTTTATCTGAAATGGTTATGTAAATAAGTGGACTTTAACCAGAACCTTGACCAAACATTCCAAGCTAAAAAGTGTCATTATTATGTCAAAATGTTAGACAGGGTTATGTACTCTTGCCTACAGGTGAAGCTTGTGATGGTGAACAAGTGTTCCAAGTTTAAAAGCTTAATCTGAAAGCGTTATGTAAATAAGTGGACTTTAACCAAAACCTTAGCCAAAATTTCTAAGTTAAAAGGGGGCATAATTCTGTCAAAATGTTGGACAGAGTTATGTACTTTTGCCTACAGGTGATGCTTGTGATGGTGAACAAGTGTTCCAAGGTTAAAAGCTTTATCTTAAAGGGTTATGCAACTAAATGGACTAAACAAAGCTTTAACCAAAAAGTCTAAGTTAAAAAGGGGCATAAGTCGGTCAAAATGCTTGACAGAGTTATTTACTCTTACCTACAGGTGAAGCTTGTGACGGTAAATAAGTGTTCCAAGTTTCAAAGCTTTATCACAAAGTAAATAAGTGCACTTGTTCCACAAAAATTGAGGTTAACATTTTTGCTTAACGCAAATTCTAAGTCCAATTAAGCGACCTTGACCTTAGATAAACGAGCCGGGACTTGGCAGGCTACTGTAGCATGTCTTGATAAACATTGTGGTTAAATTTGGGAAGGATCCACCAAGCGGAACTTGAGTTAGAGGTGTTACAGACAGACAGACAGACTGGTTAACATTTTTGCTAAACGCAAATTCTAAGTCCAATTGTGTGACATTGACCTTGGATAAACGAACCGGGACTTGGCAGGCTACTGTAGCATGTCTAGATAAACATTGTGTTAAAATTTGAGAAGGATCCACCAAGCGGAACTTGAGTTAGAGACGTTACAGACGGACGGACGGACGGACAGACGGACGGACAGCGCCATTCCATAATACGTCCCTTTTTTTTCAAACGGGCGTATAAAAACTTGAGAACGAACTCAGACTCAACTAAATGTTTTATAAGCATGGACCCTGGTCTCGATGACACTGGTTTGGGAAAATACCAAGTAACTCGTTTTCTGAGTACAAAGTGTTAATTCATTCAGTACAAAAAGAAACGAGAATTACATTTAGAAGCATTTTATTTTACTTTTCTATACTATATTGTAACAAGAGACATTGCAAACATAAAATATAATTCATTGTGAGCAACCCCAACAAAATATCAAAACAATAGGATGAATAATAACCGCTTTTCAGTCACTCGTGCTCCTAAAATTCACACTTTAGAATCTCATATAACAGCCCCTTGTGTTGATCAAAGCTCTGCATCTCTGTTGCATCGAGTTCACGAGCCGTGCTAGAAAATGCTGAGGAACGGCATCCCACTCTTGTGTGGCAGCCAAGCGCATTTCATGGACCGTCTGTGGTACCGGGACTCCAGCATAGATCCTCCTCTTCAGCTCATCCCAGAGATGTTCTATCGGGGCCATATCTGGTGACATGGCGGGCCAATCCAGCACGTTGATATCGTTTGCAGCCAAAAAGTTACGGGTCAACCGACCTGTATGTGGAGTTGCATTGTCATGTTGAAGGGTTCCCTGTCCTCCTAGATTGTTCTTTATATAGGGGAGCACTGCAGGTGCTATGACTTGCTGCACATACCTCTCTGCATTGACGTTCCTGTACAAAATGACCAGCTCCGTCATACCGTGCGTAGAAATTCCTCCGCATACATGTATAGAAGCTCCACCCCACCTGTTGTACCTTTGGACACAGGCCTCGGCAAACCGTTCGTTCCTGCGTCTCCAAACCCTTGCCCGACCGTCAGCCCTGCTTAAACATATTTTCGATTCATCACTGAAGAGTTCTCGACCCCATTGATTCCGCGTCATCCTCAAATGGCGCTGGGCCCAACGTAATAGTTCATGTTTATGCCGCCTAGTCAACACGGCCACCTTCTTTGGCCGTCGACAACGCATACCTAATTGCTTTAGGCGGTTGCGAACTGTATTGGGATGTACTCTGCGTCTGAAAAGTAAAGATAACAATATTTAATTTGATTATTTTCATTTTAAATGTTCAAAAGAATGCAACCACATCCACAACAACAACATTATTTATTTACAGCACATAAAACATTGTAGAAATTTATCGTCATTATAGTTTTTTTAATAAACAATTTCGAAATTGATATTAAAAGAATGTTTATCTTTACGATAGATTTATTGGATTGTTACTCTGATCTAAAAAACATTTTATTTTCGAACACTTACCCATGATTACCAAGTATTTGTCTGGCGGTGGCTTTGGCTGGTAAAAAACGTTGTCTGAGGTGCGATACTCGTATGTGGACATCTTGCCGGCGGGTTGTAACTATGCCATTGCCTCATTATTTGGACTCGGAACGCACGTGCTTATTGAGCGCACGTGAAAACAGTGATTGTTGAGGCAGTGCCACGGCTGTGAAGAGTGAATAGAAAAAAACGATGTTTGGCCTGAATGTAGCTAAGGACATTCTCATTTCATTTTGCGAAGGAATTTGCGTTAGACCATTTGAAAGTATTAAATTTAATCAATTGAAAAACTCTCGTTTCTTTTTGTACTGAGTGTACTTTCTCTCATATAAACGCATTTGCATGCCTTTGCAAACAGAATAGACCCAAATTAGATGGCTCCCATGGGAGCCGTATGATCAGGGTCTGATCTGTTTGCTTATAAAATCGTCATAGATCTGACTTTATAGTTTCTGCCAGTGCCACATATTCCTGCGTGCACGTGCCATTATAGAAATCCAGCTAATAAATATCCACGTGTCGTTATTTCTGATATGAATACACAACAGGGAAATAGTTAAATATAAAATTGGTGGTGTTAGGTACAATAAGTTCACCCAATAAACAGGCAATTGCTAATGTAGCCGAAGACTACTTTGATTTGTACAGATAGACCAACTTATTTTGGAACAAAACATGACCTACTCTAATGTAAACAAAATGAAGCAACTATGACGCTTCCTAATGTTTAAAGGACTTCACAAGCCACAACCCTTCAAAACAGTTGTCGTGGTGCAATGGATATGTATCTGGGCTTGCAGGGTTAGGGTTCGATTCTGACCAGTGGCCAATATTTATTTTTATTAATTAATTGTCCATACATAACAAAAATAAATATAACATATAATAACTAATAACAAAATATTAACATATAATTGAAAATTACTAAAAATTAAAAGATGACTACAATTAGCAAATCATTTTTGTTTTTTAAAATAAGAAAACTGCATGGCCCGGGATTCGAACCCACGACCCCCTGTTTGCAAGACCAGATACATATCCATTAGACCAAATCCCAGTATATTATTTGTGGCAACTTACAAAAACTTACAGGGCCAGACAACACACTTTAGTAACTCGCCACATATTATGTACTGGGCTTTGGTCTAATGGATACGTACTGTGGGGCGTAGGTTCGAATCTCAAGCTATGCAGTTTACTTTTGTTTCTTTTTTTAAAATGATTTGCTATTTCTTATTTTCTTTTCATTTTTTTTATTCCTTTTCAATTATATGTTAATATTTTGTTAATAATCATTATATGTTATTATTAGTATTTATTGTTGTTTTGTACGGACAGTATTGTAATGAAAAAATAGTCACTGGTAAGAACCGAACTCAAGACCGCCACATGCAAGTCCAGATACATATCCATTACACCAAGCCAACTATGTTGAAAAAATTGCGGCTTGCTAAGGCTTTTAAAAATAAAGAAGCGCTGTAGTCACTTCGTTTTGTTTACATTACAGTAGGTCATGTTTTGTTCCAAAATAAGTTAGTCTATCTGTATTGTCCTGTTTTATTAACCTGTCAAATTATACGCTGGCTGAACACGCCATATATAGCTTCGGTTGATATCGATTGTTTCCGCTAATAAAAGCTTTCTTACTTGGCTTATTCAAGTACCTGTATATTTATTTGTGAATCTCGTAAAAAACGTTTGAAACACAGGTTTACCCAAGCTAAATATATCCTTTCAGTGACGTAGGAATATTCAAATTTGACAGGTTAATAAAACAGGACAATACTACATTATGTTGTCTGGTCCTATATTTGTGTTCTGTTATGTAAACAACAAAATAACAACAAGTCTCAATATAGCTTGGTTTATTGTCCTGTTTTATTGACCTGTCAAAATGTGAATATTCCTATGTCACTGAAAGAATATATTTAGCTTGGGTAAACCTGTGTTTCAAACGTTTTTCACAATAAATGTACAAGTATTCGAATGAGCCAAGTAGGAAAGCTTTTATTAGCGGAGACAATCGATATCAACCGAAGCTATATATGGGGTGTTCAGCAAGCGTATAATTATTTAAATTTTGACAGGTTAATAAAACAGGACAATACCTGTATTGTCCTGTTTTATTGACCTGTCAAATGTGAATATTCCTACGTCACTGAAAAGATATATTTAGCTTGGGTAAACCTGTGTTTCAAACGTGTTTCACGAGATTCACAATAAGTGTACAAGTACTCGAATGAGCCAAGTAGGAAAGCTTTTATTAGCGGAAACGATCGATATCAACCGAAGCTATATATGGCGTGTTCAGCAAGCGTATAATAATTTAAATTTGACCGGTTAATAATTAATAAAACAGGACAATACCTGTATATAGATATGAGTTAATTACCTATAACCCTTTACCTCGTGACCATTCATATAAGAAATAATATTATTGACTGATTTTAATAATGGTACATAACACGAGAGTTTTTGGCAATGGAAGAAACTATAGACTCAGTTACACATATTTCCATAAGTAAATGTATATACTATGTTGGCAAAGGTGTTAAAATGCGTATTATGGAGTAAATGTTTAACGACAGGACATGCGTTCTTTGTAATTTACTTGTTATCGTGAAAATGTATGCATGTGTGTGTGTTGTCCCGTATAGTTTAACTATACCCGTATTGGTGTAGAGAGGTTGGTGCATGGGGCTCTTGATGTTTTGAATAAGTCCGACATGAATAAAAACACAAGTCATGCTATTGTGTCTATATTGTTTTAGATTATGCCAACCAAAGAGATCGCTTAACACAGTTGCACAGTGTTTCATGGTACAATTAAGTACATTCAAGTAAATGTCCCGTCTTAGTTATATTGTCTACATTTCTACTTGACATATAAAGAAATTTGTACCGTTTTGATACAGCTAATACAGACAAGAAACTTTGTAAGTTTACGTCTAATAAAATATTCTGTTCTGTTCTGTTCTTGAAATCCAAACCGAGTTTGGTAAGAATTAATGGCTAATTTGGCTAATTGCCATTGTATGAGTTGCGGATATCGGAGCACAAAAGCACAAAATTGTGGCGGATGCCACGCAGCGATTGGATGACATTTTCCCCACCATTGCTAATGCCGTTCCCAAGCAAACTCAAAACTGAAACTTTATGATTCAAATACTAACCCAGAGCTGTTAAAATAGAAAGATGGGTTGGACACGCCCCTTAAATACCACATGCCCTCTCTAACACGCCCTTTAACCCTTTCGCTGCCAAACTCTGTCGTCTGCTAACTTTGTCGTCTGCTACAAATTTTCATTATTTTGATTTTCTTCATTTTTGTTTCAAAAACATAGTAACAGTAACAAACAGTTTGGATCCTGATGAGACGCCGAGTTACTCGGCGTCTCGTCTGGATCCAAACTGTTTGCATAGGTAATCACAGATCCGGCATTGGACACGCCCCTTAAATACCACATGATCTCTCTAACAGGTTATGTTCACAAAATGAATCTGAAACTAATAAGCTTATTCCGGTTTTTTTCGCGCTTTGATGCAATCTTACGTAATAGCTATCACTCGGACAGTATGCTTTTATCTGGTCATTTTGACGTTTATAACGCTAGAGAAATGATCTGGAGAACAACTGTAAATAAAGGAAAACAACTAGGTATATGTATTTATCGGTGTAACACATGCTTCACAATCATTGTGTGACTGTGTGGTATTATTATGGTGTATATATATATATATAAGACATAATATTAGATGAGTATCCAGTGCAGTGTTATTCTGATCTATGTCTACTTTGATAATAAAGGCATAGAAATATGTCTCTATCTGGTAAAGTGTTAATCCGTTTAGTATTCAGAAAAATGGCATTCGTAGCCTGCCTTGTTTTAAAAAGGGCTCCGAGGAAAAGCTGAACATTTCACAACATTAGCTTTCAATTCTCCAGACTATTTCCGATAAGAAGAAATATAGAAAGACATTGAAAGAAAGACATTGAAAGTAGACTGTCTTTGATTCTTTGTTGTTTTTCATTGCAGAGCTAAACCACTCGGACCCGTTGCCAGGAATGCCAGGTAATGACTTCACGTAGAGCTTACACAATTTTATGATTTTAATGCACATTGGTCAAAATGTACAGTAGAGTACGCTCAGTGTGAAAGGGTGCGCATTTCTATGTAGGTTTAGTATTGTAAACAATGAAGACTCTGGCCAGATGCATTTTAAAGAAGGCCTCTGATCTCAATAACACTGTGGTTTTGGAAAATACTTGGTAACATGTTTTCTGAGTACAACGTGTTAATACTTCCCCTCATATAAACGTCTTTGCATGCCTTTGCAAACAGAATAGACCCAGATTGTATGGATCCCGTCGTAGCCGTATAATCAGGTAATGTTGTTTTGTTTATGAAATCGTCATATATCTGACTATATAGTTTCTGCCAGTGCCACGTATTCCTGCGTACACATGTCATTATAAACAGTCAGCTAATAAATACCCATTGTGTCGTTATGTCTGATATGAATACACAACAGGAAAAGAGTTAAATATAACCTTGATGGTGATAGGTACAACTAGAACTATCACTGAAGCTAATTGATACTCCCATGCACCACCTTGTCAAAAGACCCAATGACTTCAATACAAAAGGCAATAGCTCAACAATCCTTTCATCACCACTTGTGGAAAGATATTTTTAACGTCCAATCAAGGAATGACTCATAGGAAAACTATGTCAACCACATCTACACATCATTATAAATGATTATGCAAAAGTTAAGGTTCATTGAGGTTCATTGGTGAAGAAACATAGCAGTAGTACTAGAGAAATTATGCTCGGAACAAAACATTATTTCTGAAAAGTAACAAAGGGGAATAACTCCTTCAAAAATGAATTTAGAGTTACAACCCTTATTGACTGCATATCCTCTCATCACCCTCTATCTATATATAAAGTGTCACAGTTGTGTCTACATTACTTGAGAAGTTATGCTGCGGACACATGTTGCTTCTGAAAAGAAACTAAGGGAAATAACTCCCTCAAAAAAGAATTTAGAGTTACAACCTTTGTTGACTGCACATCCACTTATCACCCTCATAATGTGTACCAAGTTTGAAGACAATATCATAAATGGGTTTCAAGAAAATGGCATGTCCCAAAAATATGTCCCAACTAAGAGACCAAATATAAAATTAAAAAGGGACATAAGTCTGTCAAATTTTGTGCAAGGGTTATGAAATATGGAGGCGACTGTCCCCACATAACAATTATAATATGTATTAAGTTCGAAGGTGGTATCAAAAGTAGTTTTCAAGAGAAAGGCAAAAGTCCCGGGAAAACGCGACGGACGGACAAGGTGGTTCCTATATAGCCCCTTCCACATGTGGTGTTAGGTACAATAAGTTCACCCAATTAACAGGCAATTGATTATATAGCCGAAGACGTGAAAACGTGTACATGTGTGTGTGTGTGTGTGTGTGTTTTGTCCGGTATAGTAAATATACCCAAATTAATGTATATAGGTCGATGCATGGAAGCTGTTGATATTTTGAATAAGCCCGACGATATTTTGAATAAGCCCGACATGAAGAAAAACACAAGCCATGCTATTCAGTGTTTCATAGTACAATTAAGTACATTCAAGTAAATGTCCCGTCTTTAAATCCAAACCGAGTTTGGTAAGAATTGGTGGCTAATTTACTAATTGCCATTGTATGAGTTGCGGATATCGGAGCACAAAAGAAATTATGGCGGATGCCACACTATGATAAAATGACACACACCCTCTACACAAGAATTCGTCCCGAATATTTACTCAAAGAACACTCCACAAGTTTCTTATTATTACACATTATCTTCCTATAATCTTCATATTATCACCTTATGGGTTATTTACGCTGTGCGCCAAATGTAACATGGTGAAAAAGTTGTGACTCGACTGGGACTCGAACCCAGGGCCTCTGGCTTACCATGCCAACACTCTACCGACTGAGCTACCAAGCCACACAGTAAAGCCTATCAACTTATTTCACCACAATCTCTACCCGGCTACATATATATATGACATAATATTTGAGGAGTATTCCGTGCAGTGTTATTCTGATCTGGGTCTACTTTGATAATAATGGCATAAAACTGTCTCTATCTGGTAAAGTGTTAATCCGTTTAGCATTCAGAAACATGGCATTCATAGCCTGCTTGGTTTTAAAAAGGACTCAGACGACATTAGTTTTCAATCCTCCAGGCTATTTCTGATGAGAAGAATTATAGAAAGACATTGAAAGCAGGCCGTCTTTGATTCGTTATTGTTTTTTATTGCAGAGCTAAACCGCTCGGATCCTATTTTGAACCCGTTCTTGGCGCGATTCTCAAACTGGCATTTCTTTCCATGTCATGGCAAGTACGTCAGGCAGGTCTGCATATTCGGGTTTCGTGATCTACCCTTTCTCATAAAACGGCCAGAAATAATTGCTAACAAGTTTCATTGGGATTACCAGCGAGCTGGCTTGGAATGTATGGATGAGTATATATATAATCAGACAAGAGATGAATATATAGAAAAACGGGTATTTAACGCATCGTGGCCGAGGAAGTTTTCTATACATCATCCACGACGGTGAAAACGTGTACTTGTACGTTTTGTGAAGATCTGGAGGTTTATGCTTTAATACACCACCCTTTACTCAATGAATATTCTTTTCAGAAATAAAGACAAAATGAATATTATTTTTACGTTGATATGTACACAGGCATGTGCTAATCGTAAGAACATTTAACCCATTCCCTCATAAGCTATATTTTAGATCCAACGTCTTTGAATAAAGATTTACTAGAGAAATGGAAAATTTTAGAATTGTGTAGTTTCTAAACCATTGTGATAAAAAAGCATTTGCTCCATAGGAAATAATTTTCCTTTGACAGAGGCGCAGAAAGGTGTATTTGTGGAGAAAAGGGATAACCCGTTACTTCGTGACTATTCGTGTAAGATGACTGGTTTTGCGTGCAACTGTGTGTCATTCAAGCAATATTGTTACTCCGAGTATCTGTTATTCGGATCGGATGATCTGGATCTTAGCATGTCCGTACCTGACCAAATTTCTGCAGATGTCTGTGGATCTAGATACAAACTGTTGACTCTTTGTGTGTCTAAAATGCCTATAATCTCGAAGTCTGAGTGCAAACTTGACGCATAATTGTTTGGCATACACTGATCACTACCATGTGCATTAGTGCCTCTAACATTGCTTGACCCACATTAAACCACTACCATGTGCACTCGTGTCTCTTAACATATTTTGACACACTTTAACCCACTTCCATTTGCATGCATGCCTCTTAACATTTCATGACCCAAATTAATCCTTTCCTTCATACATGTATAAACGCCTTTTAACGCATTTGCAAACAGAGAAGATCCAGATCAGACGGCTCTTAGAGGAGCTAATGTTTGCTAGTGTAATTTGATAGATCTTTTTCTTTAGTTTATAAAATGGCTACATTGCTCCACCTTCCATATTTTATGATAACTGATTTGTCTATGAATATTCAGTAGGTATTAAAATTTGGACTAAATATAGAACAGAGAGAGGGTTAATCTCTCGTCAGGTGCTGAGCTTTTTCTGTACCGGAAGTCATGGGGCTTAGACATTTACTGTTGTCTGACCTACATGTACTTTTTTTTATATCTCGAATTTCTTTAACCACTATTCTCAGAAATATTCATCATTTCTATCGGGTTTTGTGTAAAGTGCAAATTTAGTTAAGATTATCATTGATCACTATACACATTTGTTAACCTTTTCCCTGTTCTATATTAAGTCCAAATTTCAATACCTACTGAATATTCATGGAGAAAATAGTTATAATGAACCATGGAAGGTGGAACATTGTAGCCATTTTAGAAAGAAAAGAAACAGATCTTTCAAATTTCACTAGCAAACAAAGTAGACCCTGATCAGAATGTTCCTCTAGGAGCCGTCTGATCTGGGTCTACTCTGTATGCAAATGCGTCAAAACATGTTTTTATGGGGGAAAGGGTTAATATGTTTTCATTGCCAATGTATATACAGAGGTCCAAAGAAGATGCGTAAATTAAAACATGTTCAAGACTAACTCCACCAACCCCTATGTTGTGACCACTCTTTAGAATCGTCTTGAAGAGACGATTCTAAAGAGTGGTCACAACATAAGGTTTTATTTTCAAAAGGGTGGGGCATAATAATATTAATTAAACCTCCGCTTGCTATTCACGTCAATATACCTACCTGTAAATAGTGAAGACCCAGATGAGACAGCTGCACTATTTACAAGTTGATTGAGCAACCAGTGCACTCCACAGCAGTGATTGCACAGTGAAATACTTGTACACAGTGAAGATATGGGTAAAGAAGGAAAAATGTACTTTAAAATTCACCAAGAGAAGAGTTAAGTGCTATTCATGATGAATTTCTTTTACATAAATGTTCACGAGGTGAAGGGTTAAATCGGCAATATTGTCGTTAGATGTCCATATTTAACCATCGCGGCCTATATATATAGTATTATATAATTATATATTAACCCTGTACTCCATGAATATTCAGTCTAGAAATAATGACATCATGAATATTAATTCACTGAATTTTATAATGGCACTATGAACGAAATATGTTTTTACGAGACCGAAAATGTTGAAAAAGATTTATATCACATCACTTGCAAACAGAGCAGACTCTGATCTGTATCTACTATGTTTGCAAAGGCGTGAAAAACGCGTTTATATGGAGTATATGGTTGTGTTTTATCAGTGGCGGTGAATGTGTGATTACCCGTGTAAACAATAGATCCCAATGAGACGCCGAGCAAATCGGCTTCTCTTCAGAATCCAAACATTTTGACATTGTGATTGTATTCAAGAAACACGAAGAAAATTCTAGACCAAAATAATTTAACCTATAAAGCGATTAAAGCAGTATGATGGGGGTTTTAGTTATTCGAAACAGGCTGATAATATTTTGATTCACCTCAAAACCAAAAGGGCCATGATGGCCCTGATATCGCTCACCAGACAATCAGAAGAGAAGATGTTAAGTTTTCACTATAATTATGTTTCTATAGCAAGCTGGTCACACCTGGGGCCAATTTTGACCACTGTGGCATAATTTATATAACTTATGTAGAGGACCTGAACATGATACTATGTACCAAATATGAAAACCGTTTCAGGGGAGAAGATTTTCAGAGTTTTCACCATATGTTTCTATAGAAAACTGGCCATCCCTGGTGCGGGGCCAATTTTGACCTCGGGCATGACTTATATAACTTTTGTAGAGGACCTGAACATGATGCTATGTGCTAAATATGAAAGCTGAGAACCTTCCAGTTTCAAAGGAGAAGATTATCAAAGTCCCCACTATGTTTCTATTGAAAACTGACCTACCCTGGGGCGGGGCCAATTTTATGTTTGTTTTAAGCGGGCGTATATTGTGATTAAGGGCACTCTTGTTTGCTGTCATTTCTAAACTAATCATTATAGAGCTTTCAAATTTCACACGTATCTTCCTCTCATTGAGGACCGTTGATGTAACTAAGGTTCATCACTCTGCATGCAATACTTATTTTTAAGTTTGAAACCAGGCAAATTTGACCCTAGGGCCATAATTTATATCACTTTTGGCTATGAAAGCTGAGAACCCTGTAGATTCAGAGGAGAAGCTTTTCAAAGTTTTCATTATATGTTTCTATTGAAAACTGACCACCCCTGGGGCGGGGCCAATTTTGACCACAGGGGCATAATTTATATAACTTATATAGAGGACCTGAACATGATGTTATGTGCCAAATGTGAAGCTGAGAACCTTTCAGTTTCAGAGAAAATTGTTAAAGGTTCAAAGTGTTGACGCCTGACAACACATGGCGATCACAAAAAGCTAAAAATATAAGTATCGACGAGAACGATTGATGTTTAGATGTAAGTTCAAACTGACTTTCAAAACATACTGGTAGTGTCAGAGTGTCAACAGTTTGAACCTCAACTTTGTCTCATTTTTACTAACAATTTGAGTTTACACGGACTTCCGGCTGAAGTACTGCAAGTTAACTACGTGTATTTGTTCAAACAACTTGTCTAAACGTTCCAATAAATATACAGTAAAACCTCGATTATCCGAACACTAAAATACGTATTATTATCGATCTTTAAGACAGGTGACAGCTTAATGCATGGTGAAAGTCATGCAGAAAGCTCCTCTAGGAGCTTTCTGCATGACTTTCATCATGCATTAAGCAGCCACCTGCCTAAAAGGGTCTAAATTCGTTTATAACGAAAATTCGAAAATTCGAGGTTTTACTGTATTCAGAAAGTGGGAGATCCTTTGAAAGCAAAAGTAGCAATGCGAAAAGAGAAAAATGCAGACTCGGTTTTATTGAGTCTGTTCATGAGTAGTAATTAAAGGAGGAACACTACTTACGCCCCCTAACACCGGCTTAGGCAGTATTCAATTTTCAAAACTAATAACATCAAAACTAATGATCCCGAAGGATCAGAAAATATAACGACACTGAAAATGAAGTACGGGCGACTTTTTGCGGCCGCCACACAAGCACTGTTGTGAAGTAAATATATTCTGAAAGTGGGAGATCATTCGAAAGCAAAAGAAGCAATGCAAAAAGCGAAAATTGCAGACTCGGTTTTATTGATTCTGTTCATGAGTAGTAATTAAAAGTGCAACGCTACTCGCGCCCCCTAGCACCGGCGTAAGCAGTATTTTCAATTATCAAAACGAATAACATCAAAACTAATGATCTCGAAGGACCAGAAAATATAACAACATTGAGAATGAATATAAAGTCACTTTTTCACAATCATACACGTTGAGTAAAGTTTAGAAACGTACATAAACTCCACTGCTATAGTGCGTAGCTGATATGACCACTTCACCCTTAACTCCATAAAATATACATTTCTATACGAGCCGTCTGATCAGAGTCTGCTCTGTTTGCTTATGACACGATATAGATATACATCGACGTTTCACATGTAGTGTTACAGGGACAGGAACTTATTCTTCCCGCGGACTATTACAGCATGGAACCAGCTGCTGGCAGAGCTAGTAGAGGCCCCGACTTGGTATCTTTCAAGCGGGGCCTGGGATCCCTTTCCTTCTAACCTTAGCTTAGGGCCCCAGCTGTAAGTAGCCACCAGTGATTCTCAAGTCTGCGCCGGCCACGGCCACAGCCACCGCAACCGGAGAGGCTTGGGGTGAGGAGGTGAACACGCAGCTATCACATCTTTTCTATGTTCTGTCTATCCTAAATATGATGTCTTTTTTCTGACCAATCCAAACCCGTTGCGTAATAGTCAATAGTGACTGTGCCAATGCACGATGCAGATGTAAATGTAGATTACAGCATCTGGTGCAGATAAAGTACATGTAATTATAGATAATAACGGCTTAGCGAAATACGTGTGTAACTACAATCTGTGTGGCAAAACAGTGGTGGCATTTGCGAACAGTTTGGATCCAGATGAGACGCCGAAAAAACAGCGTCTCATCTGGATCCAAACTGCTTGACACTCCGCATTATTATTTTTAAAGAATTAAAGAAGACACTTTTACAAAAATGCGTATATACATTTATTTATATTAAACAATACAGTAACAGTAGTTTTGAACTAATGCCGACGTACATGTATTTGACTCGAAGGTAATAGAAAAATATGTGTAATATGATTCTACAGTTTCTGCCGTGACTAAAAGTTCCTGTCGAACAGTATCTAAAGATTTACCAATCAATCAGAGCCCATCATATTCGATTTTGAAGAAAAAAAATAGTTGAATGCACGTCTGCACATAACCAACAAACAAATTCGCTGATTTGATATCACTAGCCAAACAAGTGCTGGCCTCAGTATTTAACTGAGCTATTGACCAGATGGGACCACCAGGGTCCAAGGTTATAAAACTCTGAGTCTGGGATCATTCTCAAGTGTCTGATTTGTCAGATTCTGAGCAAGCTCAAAATCTGACCAATCAGATGCTTGAGAATGATCTCAGACTCAAGCAAAATGTTTTATAACCTCGGGGCCTGGTTCAGTTGTTCGCAAACAAAGATCGAGCCTGTTGTTCCAATGCCAATGTAAGAGATACGTGCAGGGCATTATTTCTTTATGGTAATTAATATTTACACAAAGTTTCGCTGGATAACTAGTTATTACTAACAGTTTCTGAGATATGAAACGAAAAATGTTATTTTTTCGTAAACAAAGGGCCACGAGTCTGGTGTTCCAATATCAGTTTCTGAGATATAAGACTCCTTTCAGAATTTTGTAAAAGTGTTTGGTAACACATGACCATAACTCTGGTGTTTCACAATCAATATACGTGATATTTGCAGAACCGCATTTCCTACTAAACATTTACATAAAGCGTCATAGAAAAAAATAAAACCAAAGTTCCTCAGATGTAGCCCTGGACAGACAAAAATGTAATTTTTTCACAAAGGGTCATAACTCCGGTGTTCCTTGCTCACTATGACCGATACTTGCTGGGCTGCATTTTCTTGTGCTACTTTACATTTATACAAGGTTTCATAGAAACTAGAATGCCCACGGACAACATGTCGAGCCCGCTGGCCATTCACCACTAGTACATGCAAAAGTTAGACAGAGCAGATCCTTATTAGGTAGCTCCTATTGGAATGCCTGATCTGGGTCTACTTTGCAAAAGCATGGAAAGGCATGAATATCAAGTAAAGGGTAATTACAGGCATACATTGTGTTTGTGAAATCTGACTTCCAACCTCCAAGAGTAACCTTGACCTTCGCACTACTGACCTGTTTGTGCGCGACACGCCGTACCTTCTAGAGAAACATTTATGCCTTGTCATTTCACAATCCATCCATGGAGTTCTGAGTTAAAGCCCGGACAAGCAAAACAATACATGTTTTTTTACCTTTGACCTTTAAGTATTACCTTGACCTTTCAGCTACTGATCTGGTTTTTGTGCGTGACACCACCGTACCTTCTAGAGAAACATTTATGCAGTCATTTCACAATCCATCCTCGGAGTTCTGAGTTAGAGCCCTGACAAGCAAAACAATACATGTTTTGACCTTTGACCTCAAAGTATAGCCTTGACCTTTCAGCTACTGACCTTGTTTTCGCACACGACACGCCGTACTTTCTAGAGGAACATTTATGCCTAGTCATTTCACAATCAATCCATAGAGATCTGAGTTAGAGTCCGGACAAGCAAAAAAGTTTTACCTTTGACCTCTAAGTATTTGCTTGACCTTTCAGTTACTGACCTGGATTTACGCGCGACACTCCGTACCTTCTAGAGGAACATTGATACCTAGTCATTACACAATCCATCCATGGAGTTCCGAGTTAGAGCCCGTATAAGCAAAAACACGTTTTTGACCTTTGACCTCAAAGTATGACCTTGAACTTTCAGCTACTGACCTGGTTTTTGCACGCGACACGCCGTACCTTCTAGAGGAACGTGTATGCATATTCATTTCACAACCCATCCACGGAGTTAGAGCCCGGACAAGACCGGACGGGCGCATGGACGGACGTCGGACACACGCACGCACACCCACTATGCGCAGACATTGTGGCAACTATGTCGAGCTCACCGCAAACGGGCTCCACAAAACGTCTTTACAGTCTCTAAAAAATGGCTCCGGACAGACAAATAAGTTACATTTTTCACAAACAACGGGCCATAACCCCTTTGTTCCAATGTCAATATAAATTAACTTCCAGGGCCGCATGTCCCTGTACTACTTTACATTTCCACAAAGATGCATAGAAACTGGAGTCTCTGGTAGAAAATATTTTCTAAAATTTGAGCAGCCATATGAGTTTGCTTTTTTATCTCCGTTTGAAGAGCTAATCAGGAAAAGATAAATCGAAGCACCCTTTTGGAATCTGTATACACCTTTTTTTAGCATTTTATACCATTATCCCTAACACTAAACCCTTCCCCTAATTATAACCCAAGATGTAAAATGAATATTTAATGGATTAAACTTGAAAGTAGTAAATTTAGGTGAGGACAGATTCTAGTCTAGTCGGAAAGGGTTAACAAGAGTGTTCGAAGGATTACATGTGTCACCTGCTGGAAGAAGTGTCACAATAAATAAGAAAGTGTGACGGACGGACGGACATATAGACAGACAGACAGACAGACAGACAGACAGGCGGACGACGGAAAAGTGATCCCTAAGTGACACACTGCCTCTCGGCAGGTGACACAAAAAGCAATCCTGATGAGACACCAGAAATCAACATCTCATCTCAATCCAAACTGTTCGCTTCTCTGATTGTTTTTTCCGGCTAGACTAGAATTGAAGTGCAAAGTAATTCAGCATTGAACATGAGTCTAAGTTAAATACGTCTTGTTTCTTGAACCGTCGCCTTTTCAAACAGAGTAGGCCCAGGCCAGGCTGCTTCAATAGGGGTCATCTGTTTGCTTATGGAATTATGTAGATCTGATTTTACACGTTCTACCCGTCAAAAAGTCCATTCTAATGTTTCAAAATGGTTCATTAATCATTATTCCATACATGAATATTCAACATGGAAAATCAATATTCAAAATCAGGTAAAATTGTGACAGATCAAAGTTCAAGCTCGCTGGAAGATTTTCTCATATGAACTAGAAAGGTGTTCATCGGAACACTTGTGTCGCCTGCCTGCGTACTGACACTCTTCCCACGAATTTAAAACTTGACATAATCGCAGTACATGTATATGGGTATAACTGTTATGCTATAACATAAATCCAGCTACGATGCTATGTAACTTAAGCGAATTCAATGGCATCAGTAGAACAGGACTTATTGGCCGGACAAAAAAACAAAAAAAACAAGATGGCCCTGATATCGCTCACCAGACATTCAGAAGAGACGATTTTCAAAGTTTTCACTATATGTTTCTATTGAAAACAAGCCAACCCCTGGGGCGGGGCCAATTTTTACCCCAGGGGCATACTTTATAACTTTTGTAGAGGACCTAAACATGATGCTATGTGCCAAATATGAAAGCTGAGAACCTTCCAGTTTCAGAGAAGATTTTCAGTTTTCACTATATATTTCTATTGAAAACTGGCCATCCCTTGGGCGGGGCCAATTTTGACCCCAGGGGCATAATTTATATGTTTTGTAGAGGACCTGAACATGATACCATGTGCCAAATATGAAAACTGAGAACCTTCCATTTTCAGAGGAGAAGATTTTCGAACTTTTCACTATACATGTAATTATGTTTATTAAAAACTGGCCACCCCTAGGGCGGGCCAATTTTGGCCCCAGGGGTATAATTTATATAACATTTGTAGAGGACCTAGACATGATGCTATGTGCCAAATATGAAAGCTGAGAACCTTCCAGTTTCAGGGGAGAAGATTTTCAAAGTTTTCACTATATGTCTCTATTGAAAGTGGCCACCCCTGTGGCGGGGCCAATTTTGACCCCAGGGGCACAATTTATATAACTTTTGCAGAGTGAGTGAGTTGGGTTTTGCAGAGGGTCTGAACATAACGCTATGTGCCATATATGAAAGCTGGGAACCATCCAGTTTTAGAGTTGAAGATTTTCAAAGTATTCACTATAATTTTTATGTTTCTATTGAAAACTGGCTACCCCTGGGGCGGGGCCAATTTTGACCCAAGGGGCATATTTTATATACCTTTTGTAGGGGACCTGAACATGATGCTACTATAGTGCCAAATATTAAAGCTGAGAACCTTCCAATTTCCGAGGAGAAGATTTTCTGTTTTACTATGTTTCTTTTGAAAACTTGCCACCCCTGGGGCATAATTTATGTTTTGTAGAGGACCTACAGATGATGCTATGTACCAAAGATGAATGCTAAGAACCCTGTAGATTCAGAGGAGATTTTTAAAGGTTCAAATTGTTACGACTGACGACGCAGGCCAAAGGATGACGGACATCAGGCAGTCACAAAAGCTCACCCTGAGCACTTTGTGCTCTGGTGAGCTAAAAAGGGGAAGAACTCCAAAACTACTGAAGCTAGAGTTATGGACCTTGTGCATGGCACTTCCTCTAATCAGGCCTGTTCCATCTGTGAGGTTTGAATTCAATGGCATCAGTAGAACAGGACTTATTGCCCAGACAAAACAAGAGTACCGCATACGGTACATAATACGTCCACTTGCAAACTTCCTCTGATTCAACATGCCTTATAAGTGTTGACATTTTCTAATCTGTGCTTCAGATCTTGATTTCCATATTAAGGTGATACTATTTTTTAAAAAAAATGAAGTGAATATCTTATTAAATAAAAAAGTTACAGCTAATCCTCATTTTTGCAGATTTTTGTAAAGTGCAACGGCCATTACTGTGTAAAGACAAACTGAATGAACCTCAAAATAAACTCAGCTTCAAATTTTGTTGCTTAAAACATTTGTGTTAAGTTTCATTTATATCATTTTAATAGTTTTCCCAGAAAACAACAGACAAACTAAAAGTTGACAGACAAACAAAGCAACGAACACACAAAGTTCAAGGACCATAACTTTAGAATAAAACTAGAGGTTTTTGTCAAAAAAACGGATGTCTCCCCTCTAATAAAAACAATATGTAAAGGGAAATCACTAAAAATGTTATGGTCTTGATGAATGATACTTCCCCTCATTATGCGTTTTCCACACTACATTTTTCAAGAAGAAAATGATAACAGCTAATAACTCATGACACTTACTTTCATCATGCTCTTTCCAAAAATAAAATGTCATTCCAATAGCATCAGTCGAACAGGAGTTATTGATCGGCCAAAAAATGTAACAAAGGGCAATAACTCCAAAATTATTGAAGCCAGAATTATGGCCCTTGTTCATGACACTTTCTCTCATCATGCTCTTTCCATGTATGAAGTTTCAATACGATGGCAAGAGCCATGTAGGAGTTATCGTCCGGACAAGAAAGAATTAAACAAATGTACAAGGGGCAATAACTCTAAAATTTATTGAAGCTCGAGTTAAGGATCTTATGCATGACACTTTCTCTTATCATGATCGTTACATGTATGAAGTTTCACTCCAATGGCATGTGTCACATAGGAGTAATCATCCGGACAAAAAATTGTGATTTTTTTTACAAAGGGCAATAACTCCAATATTAGTGAAGCCAGAGTTATGGACCTTGTGCATGACACTTCCTCTCGTCATGATCTTTCCATATATGAAGTTTCAATCCAATGGCATGAGCCATATAGGAGTTATCGTCCGGACAAAAAAGTGTGATTTTGTTTTACAAAGGGCAATAACTCCAATATTAGTGAAGCCAGAGTTATGGACCTTGTGCATGACACTTCCTCTCATTATGCTCTTTCCATATATGAAGTTTCAATCAACTGGCATCAGGCATATTGAAGTTATCGTCCGGACAAAAAATTATATTTTTTACAAAGGGCAATAACTCCAATATTAGTGAAGCCAGAGTTATGGACCTTGTGCATGACACTTCCTCTCGTCATGATCTTTCCATATATGAAGTTTCAATCCAATGGCATGAGCCATATAGGAGTTATCGTCCGGACAAAAAAGTGTGATTTTTTTTACAAAGGGCAATAACTCCAATATTAGTGAAGCCAGAGTTATGGACCTTGTGCATGACACTTCCTCTCATTATGCTCTTTCCATATATGAAGTTTCAATCAACTGGCATCAGGCATATTGAAGTTATCGTCCGGACAAAAAGTGTGACAGACAGACGGACAGACAGACAACTCTCACGAAAACAATATGTCTCCCCCATATAAATATGGGGGGGAGACATAATGACATATCAAAAACCCCGCAATATATGTGAAAATTCACATTAATGTTTAAAATTGAAGTAAATATCATTTCACTTGAAAAAGTTATGGCCATCCTCATATTTGCATAGATTTGCATTATTTTTTTAAGTGCAAGGGACATAACTCCGAAACAACAAATCAAATGATCATCAGAATCGATTTAGCTTCAGGTCTTGATGCATTAAACATGTGTATGAAGTTTCATTAATATCTGTCAAACAGTTTTGCCAGAAAACAGCGGACAAACTATATGCATATATTTGCATTATTTTTTAAGTTAAAGGGCTATAACTCCGAAACAACAAATCAAATAAACCTCAAAATCGACTCAGCATCAGATCTTGATGTATTAAACATTTTTGTGAAGTGTCATTAATATCTCTCAAATAGTTTTTCCAGAAAACAGCGGACAAACTATTTGCATATTTTTTAAGGACAAGGGCCATAACTCTGAAATGAAAAAAACAAATGAACCTCATAATCAACTCAGCTTCAGATCTTGATGCATTGAACATTTGTATTAAGTTTCATTAATATCTCTCAAATAGTTTTCCAAGAAAACAGCGGACAAACTATTTGCATGTATTTGCATTATTTTTTAAGTAAAAGGGCCATAACTCCGAAACGAAAAATCAAATGAACCTCAGAATCAACTCAGCTTCAGATCTTGATGCATTTAACATTTGTGTGAAGTTTCATTAATATCTCTTAAATAGTTTTCCCAGAAAACAGCGGACAAACTATTTGCATATTTTTTAGGACAAGGGCCATAACTCTGAAATGAAAAATCAAATGAACCTCAGAATCAACTCAGCTTCAGATCTTGATGAATTAAACATTTGTATTAAGTTTCATTAATATCTGTCAAATAGTTTTCCCAGAAAATAGCGGACAAACAAAATGTTGACGGACGAACGAACGAATGAACGGACGGACAGGGCCACTACAATATACGACCACCTTTATTAGGTGGGCATATAAAAACTGAATAAAGTGGAATAACACCAAAAATACTGAAGCTAGAGTTATGGACCTTGTGCATGACACTTTCCTCTCATCATGCCTGTTTGATGTGTGAAGTTTTATTTCAATGGTATCAGTAGAATAGGAGATACAGGCCGGACAAAAAGTGTGACGATGACAACAACAACGACCACGACGGACGAAGTGATCCCTATGTGTCACACGATCACCGTGGTCCCGGACTGCTGTATAAAGAAATGAAAACAAAGAAAACCACAAAGTGTTTGTTCTTTATTATCGAGTCTTTGTTCAATCAATTAATATAAAAATGCAATAAAAGTTAGCCTTTACTTTACTCTTTGCACGATAGAGGCAAAAGCCATAATTACCATGCAAACAGGGTCCATGCTTATAAAGCTTTTAGTTGAGTCTGAGTTTCGTTCTCAAGCTTTTGATTGGTCAGATTTGAGTTCTCAAGCTTTTGATTGGTCATATTTGAGCCAAAGGCTCAAATCTGACCAATCAAAAGCTTGAGAACGTACTCAGACTCAACTAAAAGTTTTATAAGCATGGGCCCTGATTGGATCCGGATAAGACGCCACATAAAGCATTGTCTCATCAGCATCCAAACTGTTTGACACTTTGAACATATATTTGGAAAGAAATTAAGGGAATTTTATTTTAAGACTTGATGCAGACGACAATTTTTGTAATGAATGCCAATGTAATTATTTAATATTAGAGTTTTAATATAGGACTTGTTGGCCACGAGTCAGAATTATATTACAGTAGGACCCCTCTAATGCGACCACTTAATGAATAAACATACCTGCCTTAATAAGCAGGTGGTTGCTTAATGCAGGAAGAAAGGGGTTTTACTGCATTTCATTAGCAAACAAAGTAATCCCAGATCAGACAGTTCCTAAAGTGGCTGTTTGGTCTGGGTATGTTTTCTTTTCAGAGGCATCACTATCTAATAAAGGGCTATATCTGCGAGTCATATAATTGATATGAATAGTGGAAGTGATGACGATTTCTTTGTCACATGATTTTGCCGATAAGTTTTCACGATTCATTTTGAAATTAATCGTTCATACATACAACACCAGTAATATAATAAGAGAAACAATACAATGCGCTACATCTATTGTAATGAGCTATCAATAATTACAAAATTATTCACCTATCTTCTGACATGAATACTGTATAAGACTTTATCTATATCTGGTCAGTGCATACACGGAAAGCAACATCCGGACATTTTAACAAACCTTTCAGCTTAGGGGCAAACCCTTGATGACCTTTGCTCTCAGTGTGGCTCCTGATGAGACGCTGGGTATCTAGCCCAAAGTGAGCTTTTAACATTAGCCTTACATTAACTTCAGGGCAGAGCTCAAAATAACAGGCATATTGTTGTAAGTTCAAAATAACAGACATGTTGTTGTAGCTTACCCCTTTACTCCATGAATATTCATGTACGAAAGAAATAATGTCATAATGAATTTTTATCAGATTATTTGGTATAATAGCACATGGACACAGGAACGTTGGTCATGGCAGAAACTGTAGAATAATATCTATATTAGATGGCTCATATAGGATCTGTCTGATCAAGGTTTGAATTGTCTGCTTATGAAATAATATAGTCTTAGATCCATTTCAACAACATCAGCCAAACATTCCGGTGTTCATATATCAGTACAATGAACCCTCCGCTTGCTATTCACGTCAATATACTTACCTGTAAATAGTGAAGACCCAGATGAGACAGCTCCTGCAGGAGCTGTCTCATCAGGGTCTGCACTATTTACAAGTTGGTTGTGCAACCAGTGCACTCCACAGCAAAGATTGCACAGCGAAATACTTGTACACAGTGAAGATATATGTAATTTTACAACAGGGCATGGGGAAAGAAGGAGAAATGTATTTTAAAATTCAGCAAGCGAAGGGTTAATATGTTTATGTCATCATCACTTACATGCATATTCATGAAATAAAGGGCTAAATACACCTCTAATTTAGAGTTCTGCTGTTGCATTTTTTTTTTAAAAAAAAATCATTGTAAATCATTGCAGAAACATGCTTTTTCTAAGTAGACCCAGATCAGACGGCTCCTGTAGGACCCATCAGATCAGGGTCTGCTCTATTTGCTTATGAAAGTATAATAAAATTGACACTAGTTTCTAACAATACCAAAATATCCTGTGTACATATGCCACTATACAAATTCAGCAAACTAATATTCATGATCTCATTAATTAATGAATATTCAGCAGAAAAAGGATTAAACAGTTTTGATCCTGACTTTGACACAAATTTGGAAAGTTCAACAAGTAACTGCAAATATGAAAACTTCCAAGGCTTTCAATTACAATCACCTTGACCTTGACTGGTGTGTAATTATCTGTGGTAACAAGTGCATGCAAATAATCATCATTTTCGAACTCATGAAAAATCAGAACCATTTTCTCGTCTAAAACTTGAACCTTCAGTCCTCCACAGGAAAATTTGAATATTTGGCATTACGCCTTTACTCCATGAATATTCATGTAAGAAATAATAACACCATGAACATTAATTAGATTATTTTTACAGCAACACACAAACACATCGTTTTGACAGAAATTGTAAAATCAGACCTATATTATTTCATAAGCAACCAGAGCAGACCCTGATCAGATGGCTCCTACAGGAACCGTTTGATCTGGATCTACTCAGTTTGCTAAGGCGTAGAAAGGTGCAGAAAGGAGTAGAAAGATGGTAAAGACGTATTTATGAAGTATAGGATTGAAGAGCTTTCATGCGTATAAGAAAATTTACACAAGTCCCGTCTTAACCCTTTCCCTGTTCAATGTTTATTTCAAATTTTAATACCTACTGAATATTCATGGAAAATAATTATAATGAAATGTGGGAAGGTAGAACATTGAAGCCATTTAAGAAAGTAAAGAAACAGATCTATCAAAGTATATAAGCAAACAGAGCAGACCCTGATCAGATGGCTCCTCTAGGAGCCATCTGATCTGGGTCTACTCTGTTTGCAAATGCGTGAAAACACGTTTCTATGAGGGAAAGGGTTAAAAAAAGCTATCATGAACACTCACATAGTTACAGGCATTTTCAAACTCTGTAGACCCAGATCAGATCCCTCTGATCAGGGTCTGCAATGTTTGTTATTCAAAATCACTCAAAGTATACCTGTTCTTACTGAATAGGTTCTATCATTACACAGTGATGGACCATTTCACTTTGAAAACTCTTCAACTAGCATGTTAAATCACCAACTGTATAAAACAAATCATTTAACTATCTCACTAACTAAGGCATGCGTATAATTTCACCCTTATCCTGTTACATGTGAACTTAACCCTTTCTCTCATGTAAACGTGTTTTCACGCATTTGCAAACAGAGTAGACCCAGATCAGACGGCTCCTAGAGGAGCCGTCTGATCAGGGTCTGCTCTGTTTGCTAATAGAACTTGATAGATCTGTGTAGTTGCTTTCTAAAATGTCTATAATGTTTCACCTTCCACATTTCTTTATTCAGTAGGTATTTAAATTTGGAATAAAAATAGAACAGGGAAAGGGTTAACCCGTTACTCCGTGAATATTCATGTCAGAAATAATTACTTCATGAATATTAACTACACTAATTTTTTTATAATGGCACCTGAACATAAATATGTGTGACCATAGCAGAAACTGCAGAATCATATCTATATTACATCATTAACAAACAGAGTAGATCCTGATTAGCCAGCTCCTACAGGAGCCATCTGATCTGGATCTACTCTGTTAGCAAAGGCAAAGAAATGTGTATTTATGGAGTACAGGGTCAATGGCATTGTAAACAGAATGGATCCAGATTAATTACCAAGCAGACATGTATCTGATCAGGATCCAAGCTGTCTGACATTCATCATGGCAGTAAGATAATAGGTCAGATATAACACTGTGATGTTAATAGGCTGGCAGTAATATAATAGGTCGGATGTAACACTGTGCTGTCATTAGGCTGGCAGTAAGATAATAAGTCAAATGTAACACTGCTGTCATGAGGCAAACATTTTTGCGTACATCTTTTTCTCCTTGGCCAATTCATCCTGCTGGGCCTTCTTTGCTCTCTCAAACTCTCGTCGTATACCTGAAATGATAGGTAAATGAAATCCGGGCTGTTGCTGCATAGAAATGCCTGCGACGCCTTTGCAAACAGAGTAGACCCAGATTTGACAGGTACCATAAAGTCAAGGTCTGCTGTGTTTGCTTATAAAATAATGTAGATCTGATTCTGCTGTGTGAGCCATGGACCAAATTGCTGTATTCCTATACCAGTATAAAATTCAGCTGACAAATATTCATGATGTCATTATTTCTCATGAATATTCATGATTTCATTATTATATATCTCACATGAATATTCAAGATGTAATTATTTCTCACATGAATATTCATCAGGTACATGGATAAATAGGAGAAACGGGGTCCAAGGTTATAAAGTTTCTGAGTCTGAGTCTGAGATCATTCTCAAGTATCTGATTGGTCAGATGCTTGAGAATGATCTCACACTCGAGCAAAAAGCTTTATAACCTTGGAGCCTGATTTCCAGTTAATATGTTCTTAACCCTTTCACTGCCATATAGTTTTTGTCTGCTAAGATTATCTTCTGTTAACCTTTTCCTTCATATAAACGCTTTTTCACGCATTTGCAAACAGAGTAGACCCAGATCAGACAGCTCCTGTAGGAGTCATCTGATCAGAGTCTACTCTATGTGCTATGGAATCTGAAACATGTTTCTTCACTTTCTAAAATGGCTACAATGTTCCACCTTCCATATTTCATTATAACTAATTTGTCCATGAATATTCAGTAGGTATTGAAATTTGGAATAAACATAGAACAGGGAAAGGTTAAACCTATTACCTGATGGAGATTTAATATCACACAGAATGCTAATAATAATTAACTTTACAAATACCAATCAGGATGTCTTCCAAAACACTTGACAGTGCTTCAACTTATTGGTATACTTCACCACATTTGTCGATCCTTTGACAATATTACAGCAATTCTCTTGTATGGTTTTCTGTGATATATCAAAATAATTTTATCGTGTCTGGCATAAGGGTCTTATTTTCAAATTAAATCAAAATGGTATAAATGGGAGACTTATAAATTGATTAACAAACTCTTTGTTAAGTTTAACTAGATTATTTGCAGATGATAGCTCTCTGTACTACTCAGCATCATCTTTAAATGATATAGACGGTATTATCAATCATGATCTTAAAAATGTGTGGCTTTATGAGGTACATATGCATGCCAAATATCAAGTCTCTATCTACTGGCTCAAAAGTTATGACCAATGTTAAAGTTGTCCTCAGACAAACGGACAAACAGACAGGACAAAACAATATGCCCCCCAGATCTGATCTGGGGAGCATAAAAAGTTTTGTAGGGGGAGGGCTGTTTCTAATGTTTCTAATGTTGTCAGAACTTGTGGCCCAACCCCATTCCAAACATTACATGGAATGAAATATGTTTAAACTACCTGATGGAGATGCTTTTTAACATTTTTGCAAGCACAGACTCAGATGTAAATCCTTCTGTTGGTGTATGCGGAGTTGGACACAAGATTTGAATATACGTACAGACAAAAGGGCGAAAAAGAGCAAGTCTATATCATATGCCTACAACTTTATCAGGGCATAATAACTACAGTCAACTCTCATTATGTCAAGTTTGTAGGTACCCGTTAAAAACTTTGACTCATCGAGAGTTCGACTCAAAAAACACATGCCATTTTTCAAAAAAATCCAGTTTCTTTCATTATGTTCACCTTAAACAAGCTGCCATATTACAGTCATACTAATGTGCTTGTACAGTTTAGTCTACACAGTGTGTAAAAGAGTCATACTCTGTGTATATAAAAATTGTACTTGTGCATGATGATCCATTACTGCGAGAACAAACTTCTGTCTGTCCTACCCTCCATTAATGACACCATGGACTAATTTACAAGGCCCTGTCCAATTTTCAGATTCCTTTTGCCTTTATCATTGAATTAATCTAAAGCGCATCAGTTGTTTACGCCATTTATATGGGAAATCCCTTTTCAACGGGCACCAGAAATACGCAATCACATGTGAACTAGCTGGTTGCCAATTCACGTACTTCCTGTACATTATTAAAGAGAAAATCCTTATTCGGGAAACCAGATGTTTCAATATGTATTCGTCATTTTACATGTTTCGCTGTGAGCTGTTTCGCTATTACTCAAGTGACAAATTAAATTCAATGTTGAACTGCATATATCGGTAATAAAATAAGGAACAGGCCTTACTTTTTATCCAATCTCTACGAAATTGTCTGGAAGCGAGGACGCTTGAGAGTTATATTTCATACAACAGTAGTCATGATTGACAATTAGGATGAATGAAAGGTAATGTGTCATTTTACTGAATAACGTTCACTCAATGTGGCATTGTTCCACAGTTTGAATAATTATCTTACATCAGTGATTGTTTACCCACAAAACACTGTAATTACGTGTGTCTCGATCACCTGGGGTACATTGCCGGGGTCGGATCAAAAGGTCCAATTCACACCTCGAACTCAATCAGACTGAGAGGTGTGACTTCGATACAAACACCGATAATTAAATGCAAACAGACACTTTGGGGACGGAAAATGACTTCGACTTAACGAAAACGTGATCAGTTTGAACTCGTCTTAAAAACATAAATTTGTATAGAATATATAGGAAGAAAAGTTGGGACTTTACAAAAACTTCTTGTCAACGAGAAATGCGTGTCAAGCGAGTTCACCATAAAGAGAGTGGACTGTACAAACATTAAATTTTGGATAAAAACTTTAGAAGGAGTTCTGGCAAAGTGGTATCTAGGATGGTCAGACAGACAGATGGTTGAATGGATAGAAAACCTATTCCAGTATACCCAAACATAATTTCATAGTGAAGGGCTCATTCTGCCATCTAGATCTATACTGTTTGCAAATGAGATTACACATTACAGCCATAGAATGTGAAGAGTAAATACAGTGAAAGAGTTTAATAAATTTAAATACCTTTATCATTTGGTTCCAATGAGGCAGCTTGCTGTAGACATTCCTGAAAACAAAATTCAAGATATTTTCATTTATGCTCCGATAATCATTTTCTTGTTTGAAATAGTAGTTTAATCCTTTTCCTAATTAATATTACATGCATGAATTGATCACTTCTTTAATATGTATTATTAACTTAATTTTCAAAAAGTAAAATTTTCAAGGGTTTTTTCTTTTTAACAAAAACAGGAGATTCTGATCTATATTAATTCTATAACCTCCCTCAAGAACAGTCTGATCTGGGTCTTCTCTGTTTGAAAGGCATGAAAAAGCGTTTAAATGAATAAAATATTTTAACAAATTTTAAACCTATATTTGTTATTGAACTTGTCTAAAAATGTATTATGGAACAATCTGATTTGTTTCTACAAGATTATTGCCAATGTGATCTTTGGAATCCAATTTGTAAAGGAAAGAGTACAGATCTGGGTCCATGCTTATAAAACGTTTAGTTGAGTCTGAGTTCGTTCTCAAGTTTTTGATTGGTCAGATTTGAGCCTTTGGCTCAAATCTGACCAATCAAAAGCTTGAGAACTCAAATCTGACCAATCAAAAGCTTGAGAACGAAACTCAGACTCAACTAAAAGCTTTATAAGCAGGGACCCAGGATTGGAAGGCTGAGGATCTACAATGTTGGCCTATATCCTTATTAACCCTATGAATGCAAGAGACGGGTATTATTTGTTACATAGTCATGTAGTGACAGGGTATGGGATGATACCTGGTTAGTAAATGTTATACCCGGCGAGGCGAAGCCGAGCTGGGTATAACATTTACTAATCAGGTATCATCCCGTACCCCGTCACTACATGACTATGTAACGAATTTACACCACCGATGACCAGTCTATTTTCTATCAGTTTTAACAACTATTATGATAATCAAGCTTAATTCAAAATCATATGACCACCTTCACATATAGATTTCACATATAGATATAGATTGGTTGTGCATCACTTATAGATACATAAAGATTGGTGGTGCATCACATACAGATTGGTTATCTGTAAACTTTTGTAGACATCTATAAAAACTAGTTTTCCCTATAAATTTCATATTTGAAAAAAATCCAAACTTCTGTCAAAATTGTTGCAGCCCATATTCCAATCCACATGACCATCCTCACATATAGCTGGTTCATATGTAAAAGTTTGATTGAAAACTCTTACATAGAATAGGAGGAGTTAGCTGCACAAGACTTTTTCGCTATTACTCTATATAAGGAAAAACTCCAAAGGGTCATAACTTCTGTCAAAATTGTTGCAGCCAAAATTCCAAACCACATGACCATCCTCACATATAGCTGGTTCATATGTAAAAGTTTGAAGTAAATCCCTCAAATACACATATAGATGGTTTATATGTAAAAGTTTGAAGTAAATCGCTCAAATAGTGTAGGCGTTAGCTGCACAAGATTTTTTCGCTATATATTCTATACAAGAAAAATCGAGTTGGATCACAAGATTGTTTCGCTATATATTCTATATAAGGAAAATAATGTTGGAGGAGTTAGCTGCACAAGATTTTGTCGCTATAAGGAAAAACTACAAAGGGCCATAACTTCTGTCAAAATTGTTGCAGCCAAAATTCCAAACCACATGACCATCCTCACATATAGCTGGTTCATGTGTAAAAGTTTGAAGTAAATCCCTCAAATAGTGTAGGAGGAGTTAGCTGCACAATATTTTTTCGCTATATATTCTATATAAGGAAAAACTACAAAGGGTCATAACTTCTGTCAAAATTGTTGCAGCCAAAATTCCAAACCACATGACCATCCTCACATATAGCTGATTCATATGTAAAAGTTTGAAGGAAATCCCTCTAATGGTGTAGAAGGAGTTAGCTGCACAAGAATTTTAACAGACAGACGGACAGCCTGACAGACGGACAGACAGACAGAAAGCACAACATCAATATGTCTCCCTCCCCTAAAGGGGGGAGACATAATTATCAGAGGTGTGGTAAACTGACATTTATGAATAGTATTGACCCAGATCAGGGAGTTCCTGGGTTGACATTGTTTGCAAAATGTTAGTAAATTCATTTTCCACATTCAAAGGTTAAAATACTTTTTAGTTTTTTTTTTAAAGGTAAGTGTAGTTATATACTTACCGAAGCCTTCCCCCAGTTTTTTAAATTCACATGAGCTTGACCTTTCCTGAACAAAGCCTTACAGTTAGAATCAGAGATCTCCAACGCCTGAAATTAACAATCATAGAGCTGTAGATAATAGCTGTACTTTAACACTTTACTCCATGAATATTCATATAAGAAATAATGACATCATGAATATTCATTAGATTGTTATAATGGCACAGGTACACGGGAATTTTTGCCCATAGTAGAATCTGATGAATCATATCTTTATTATATCATAAACAAAAAGAGCAGACCCTGATCAGCGGCTCCTATAGGAGCCGTCTGTTCTGAGTCTACCCTATTTGAAAGGTGTAGAAAGGCGTATTTATGGAGTAAAGGGTTAAATACTAAATCATCATTTTTTCGCCAAACCCAATGCTATGACCATTCTTTAACCCTTCTCTTGCTGAATTTTAAAATACATTTCTTCTTCTTTACCCATGTCCTGTTGTATAATTACATATATCTTCACCGTCTACAATTATTTCTCTGTCCAATCACTGCTGTGGAGTGCACTGGTTGCACAATCAATTTTTAAATAGTGCAGACCCTGATGAGACAGCTCCTGCAGGAGCTGTCTCATCTGGGTCTTCACTATTTACAGGTAGGTATACTGACGTGAACAGCAAGTGAAGGGTTAAAATTGTCTTATAGAACCCTATGCTGCTACAACTCGTTAGAATTGCCTGCAAGTGTCATGGCAGAAATTATACAAGAGTATTCAAAGGAACATATGTGTCACCTGCTGGGAGAAGTGTTAGAATAAAACAAGATGTGTTTGTGAAACACTATGCCTAGCCCAATTTGACCTTTGAGCCTGAAGGACGACCTTGACCTTGACACGTCACCCCTCAAAATATGCAGCTTCATGAGATACACATGCATGCCAAATATCAAGTCTCTATCTCTACTGGTTCAAAAGTTATGGCCAATGTTAAAGTGGGTGATTTGACCCATATACAGTAGAACCCCTATAATGCGACCACTTAATGAATACACATAAGTGTTGTTGTAAGCAGGTGGTTGCTTAATGCAGGACAAAAGTACTTTTGCCCTGCATTAAGCTACCACCTGCCTCTACCACCCAGAAGTATACCTCTTTTAGGTGGTCGCATTAGAGGGGTTTAGCTGTATTTGTCCTCTGACCTTGAAGAAAGACCTTGACATGTCACCCCTCTAAATGTGTGGCTTCATGAGATACATATGCATACCAAATATCAAATCTCTATCTGTACTGGCTCAAAAACTATGCCCAATGTTAAAGTTGGTGACAAACAAACAAACAAACAGACCAGGCAAAATCAAAGAAAACAAGATGTGTTTGTGAAACACTATGCCCTGATATGACCTTTGACCCAGAAGGATGACCTTGACATGTCATCCCTCAAAATGTGCAGTTTCATGAGATACACATGCCAAATATCAAGTATTTATCTCTACTGGTTCAAAAGTTATGGCCAATGTTAAAGTTGGTGAATTGACCTATATATTTGACCTCTGACCTTGAAGGATGACCCTGACCTTGACATGTCAACCCTCAAAATGTGCAGCTTTAGTATTAGATACATATGCATGCCAAATATCAAGTCTCTATCTGTACTGGCTGAAAAGTGTTGACCAATTGTTAAAGTTGGTGACAAACAAACAAACAGACATGGCAAATACAATATGCCCCCCCCCACCCCGATCTGATCTAGGGGGCATAAAAATTAGTATTCAAGATACAGTTAAGTTTTATATGAATATTTATGGAGTAAAAGGTTAATTAGACCTTCTAAATAAGTTTCATATCTCTACAGCTCTGGTGGTATCAGATCGGTAATGACACTGTAACTCATATGAAACAAGGAGTTTGGTTGAACCCCTCTGAAGTGACCACTTACTGAATTAAAGAACATTAAGCTCAAATACCCTACGCCAACATATTGTCTGAGAAAAAAAAGTGGTTTCCTGTGACAGATTCCTCTGAAAACCCATCCATGCTTTTATTCATGACAATTTGTAAAGCAAATTGGAGACAAATTGGTCAAGAAAAGAAAGTGCTATATAAGCAACAATTTATTGTCCTTAAATAACTACCACCTGTCTTTAAGACCCAGAATAAGATCTTTTTTGTGATTACCTTAGACCAGGTTTTTAGCACATATAGTGTTTTAAAGCTCCCAGAGGCCAGTCATATGTGGTCTACTCACCTGATCACAACTGTCTATGACTCCTTCAAAATCCTTCAGCTGAAGTTTACAGGCAGCTCTGTAAATCAAAAAGTGAGCTAAGCAACAAAACACAGTCATTTGATGTAACCCTTTACCTGATAAATATGCATGTAAGAAATAATAAGGCAGTGAACCAGTGGCCTAGATAAGGTGTGTACATTAAAACATGTTCAAGAATATCTCCTTGTTCATCATCAAGCCCTCTGTTGTAACTACTCTTTAGAATCCATAAGCAAACAGAGAAGACCCTGATCGGACGGCTCCTATAGGAGCTGTCTGACCTGGGTATACTCTGTTTGCAAAGGCATAGAAAGCCGTATTTATGGAGTAAAGGGTTAAAACATTTTCCAGAATATCTCCTTGATTTCTCAATCAAACTCTGTGTTGTAATCACTCTTTAGAATCGTCTCAAAGATTAGTGTTTGAATATGTACCTTTAGTTACTGCTCTGGTGAATATCAATTTATAAGTAATTTTTTATAATGGCACATGAACACAGAAATGTTTGGCTGAAACTGTAAATTGGGTTTATATTATTCAATTGTGTTAATTAGTTATTTAGGACAGGTTGCTGCTTAAAGCAAGGTGCAGAAAGTAAAACAACGCTCCTATAGGAGCGTTCTGTTTTACTTTCACCTTGCTTTAAGCAGCCACCTGCCTTTTACACAATATACTTGATGTAATTTAGTGGCCGTTATAGAGAGGTTTTACTGTATTCCATTTATAAGCAAACAGAACAGATCCTGATCAGATGACTTCTACAGGAACACCTCTGATCTGGGTCTACTCTGTAAATGCATTAAAAGGTGTATCTATGATTGAAGTAAATGCTTTAGCTCACAACATAGAAATGAGTCCACAAATAATGGATGCCACAACTGCCACATATTTCACAATCTTGCCATATAGAACTAGAACAATCACTAAAGGTGATGGAATACCCCCGCTCAGCTGCCTTGATCGCAAATCAAACAAAATCTTAACCAAATTTTCTGATTTAAAAAGGGACATAATTCTGTCAAAATGCTTGATAGAGTTATGTATTCTTGTCTACAGATGAAGTTTGTAATGGTGAACAAGTGTTCCAAGTTTCAAAGCTTTATCTCACAGGGTTATGTAGATAAAGTGGACTTTTAACAAAAACCTTATCCAAAAATTCTAAATTAAAAAGGGTCATGCTTCTGTCAAAATGCTTGACAGAGTTATGTACTCATGCCTACAGATGAAGTTTGTAATGGTGAACAAGTGTTCCAGGTTTCAAAGCTTTATCTCAAAGGGTTATGTAAATAAGTGGACTTTAACAAAAAACCTTAACCAAAACTTCTCAGTTAAAAGGGCCATGATTCTGTCAAAATACTTGACAGAGTTATGTTCTCTTGCCTACAGATGAAGCTTGTGATGGTAGGCAAGTGTATAAGTTTCAAAGCTTTATCTCAAAGAGTTATGTAAACAGTGTTCTCAATAAGAACCGGCCGGCGGCCAAAATAGCCGCTTCAAAACAGATTTCGGCCGGTTCAAATTCGTCAAGAAATGAAAAAATGAAAGTTTAAAAATCGCCGATTGTCCTTTCAAATTGGGCCAGAATTCGTCCGTGTTTTATACAAGACCCCAGACTGGTTCTTTATTTTCGGTACTAACCGTCATGTAAAGTGCGATAAACTGGTGAACCAGTCTAATCAATGTCGTTGAACGCTTTAGTAATGATCCATGAAATCAGGCATGAAAAAACGTAAATCAATGATTATTTTGGGCAAACTCACACAGCCAAAATCGTATGACACAGTAAAATTGTTGATTTTCTAATTTGTTTACACCCATTTCTCAAAGTTTGTTCATGTTTGGAGTTGGAAGTTTACGCGCATGCAGTTTATAAAAGGCTTTGAACTCCCGATGTTTCGGACCCTCTTCTTCTTCCACTTCCAAAGCATTCCATGTTTAGTGACTGAGTCTGACTCTGAATGTCACTAACAATTAATCTCAAAACATCATTATTTCTTAACCCTTTCCCTGTTATATATTTATTCCAATTTTCAATACATGCGGATTGTTGTGTTCTGCGTCCAGTTGTTTTGTTCTGCGTCCTCTTTTGCATAACACTCAAACCTCTGACATAAAATCACATAATCTTCAACTTGCATAAGATGATCAGTATTATTTAGTTGTAGAAGTCGCAAAATAGTTATAATGAAAGGTGGAAGGTTGAATATTGTGGCCAAAAACTAAAGAAAAAGATCTATCAAATTCCATTAGCAAAAAGCACACCCTGATGGCCTGATCAGATGGCTCCTATAGAAGCTGTCTGATCAGGATCTACTCTGTTTGCAGATGCGTGAAAAGGTGTTTATATGAGGGAAAGGGTTAAAAAAGTAAATGGTGAGCAACCACCTGTCTTTTTATATCTTGTTTATCTACATTTATTTGTCTGGATCATGATGTCAGAGAGTAAACTTGAGTTTAAGTAGAATTCAAGTAGATAGAGGCCTGAGTTAGTATTAATAAAAGTACCCTCAGAACTGCCCAGAATGCAGGAAATGCGATGTAGATTTCAAAATTTTACGGGGGAGAACCCCCCCCGGACCACCCTCGAAAATAAGTTGGCCTGCTACTTTTGTAATTTGGCCTGTTCAACTAAATCTTATTGAGAACACTGTGTAAATAAGTGGACTTAACCAGGTTTTGCCACGGACAGACAGACCAACCGACAGACCAACACACTGACTCCTATACACCCCCTCTCAAACGGTATAAAAATGTCTTCATTGTGACTAAGTCAAGGATCATACTTCTGGTGTTACTGATCCAATATGGAGAGTAAAACCTAGATGCACAACCTCTCATCCAAATAAAGATTTATATGACGTTTCATTACTCTAATGTCTGCTAGTAAAGAAACAGAGCATGCAAAAAAACATTTTCAGGCAATGAGTAGTACAGAAAGACAAACACGAATAAATCTATACCTGCAGATTAAGGTAGTTGGACAGCAGCTGTATAATAACATAAATTAATGAAGATGGAAAGAAGCTTTTTGATTACTTAGATTAGTGTAGACGGACAGAAGCTGTATGATTGCTTACAGATTAAGGTAGATTGACAGTAGCTGGGTTTCCTCCAGCTGTTTCTCCTCTTCTTCTCCAAGGTCTACTTTGTCCTGCAGTTCCTCTGCGTACCTGGAGAGATATCCAGTCATTACTGTCATTATAACTGACCATTTGTTTGTATAACGTTCCATTTTAAAATTACAAGGTAAATTGAATTATCAAATCATGCCCGACATCATAATTGACCCTTCGTTTGTATAAATTTTCGTTACCCATTCCCTCATATTGACGATTTTTGACGACTCTGTAAAAGTCACTTTTATCCAAAGATTAGCTGAAAAGTTTATTGAATTTGAAGCCCATTTGTGAGGTTACTCGATTGAATTTCTGAGTTTACCTCAGTGTTGATGTATCCTTTCCCTGATGAATATTTTGTACCTTAATTTGTGACTTCGTGAATATTCTTTACCTGAATTTGCATAAATTATAATGGTCAGTGAAAAAATGGGATTTTTTGCCACTTCATAAACAGTAGAATGATATCTTTATTATTCCATATGCAAACAAAGGAAGGAGCTCATACAGGAGCTACCTGGGTCCATGCTTATAAAACTTTTAGTTGAGTCTGAGTTCGTTCTCAAGTTTTTGATTGGTTAGATTTGAGCCTTTGGCTCAAATCTGACCAATCAAAAGCTTGAGAACTCAAATCTGACCAATCAAAAGTTTGAGAACAAACTCAGACTCAACTAAAAAGCTTTATAAGCAAGATCTGAGTCTCACTGTAACCACATCTGTGTCTACATTTTATGCCTTCCTCATAGTACATGTAGTAGGTTTTCTTGCTCAACTCAGTACAGCTTACCTCATTGTAACTGTGTTTTATGTTTACCAAAGTGTACCTGTATTTTCTGTGCATCCTTAGTGTAGCTGTATTTTATACTAACATGTGCATCCAGTGTAGCTGTATTTTATGTGCATCCTTAGTGTAGCTGTATTTTATGCTAACTTGTGCACCCACAGTGTATCTGTATTTTATGTGCATCCTTAGTGTAGCTGCATTTTATGCTAACTTGTGCACCCACAGTGTTGCTGTATTTTATGTGCATCCTTAGTGTAGCTGTATTTTATGCAAACTTGTGCACCCACAGTGTAGCTGTATTTTATGTGCATCCTTAGTGTAGCTGTATTTTATGCTAACCCACAGTGTAGCTGTATTTTATGCTAACTTGTGCACCCACAGTGTAGCTGTATTTTATGTGCATCCTTAGTGTAGCTGTATTTTATGCTAACTTGTGCACCCACTGTGTAGCTGTATTTTATGTGCATCCTTAGTGTAGCTGTATTTTAAGCTAACTTAGGCACCCATAGTGTAGCTGTATTTTATGTGCATCCTTAGTGTAGCTGTATTCTATGCTAACCCATTGTGAAGCTGAATTTAATGTAAATCCACAGTGTAGTTGTATTTCATGTGCATCCTTAGTGTAGCTGTATTTTATGCTAACTTGTGTATCCTGAGTGTAGCAGTATGCCAACCTAATGTGTAGCTGTATGCTAACCTATGTGAATCCTAAGATAACCTCACTAGTTAACGTCAATGCATCTACATTTCATTTTATGCATATCTCAGTGTAGCTGTATTTTATGATTACTTCTGTGTAGCTGTATTTTATGCTTACCTCAGTATAGTTGCTTATGCTTACTCCAGAGTTACTGTATTTTAGGCTTACTTCAGTGTTACTATCTTTTATGCTTACTTCAGGGTTACTGTATTTTATGTTTTCCTTAGTGTTGTAGTATTGTATGCTTACCTCAGTGGGACTGTATTCTAAGACTATGCTTCACTAAGTGTAACTGTATTTTATGATTCACTAAGTGTAGCTGTATTTTATGCTTATAGTGTAGCTGTATACCACGCTTAACTTAATGTAGCTGCATTTTCTGCTTAACTCAGAGTAACTGTATTTTATGCTTAACTTAGATGAGCTGTACGTTTTGCTTTACTTAGTATAGCTGTACTTTTGCTTACTTTAGAGCTTTGCTGTATTTTTTCTTGGCTTTGCTAAACTCTTTCTCCTTGTAAAGTTTGTTCCCAATTTCCCTTATCTCTTTGCAAATAGTCATCATGAGTTCAGGGTATTCTTTCTGTGAAGATAAAACAACAAACAAATTGCATATATAGATAAAAGTGACTTAAACATCAGTAAATATCATGTCTCCTGCTAACTGCGACCTGACTCGTATTTGCAAACAGCTTGGATCCAGATGAGACTCTGAGTAACTTGGCATCTCATCAGGATCTAAGCTGTTTGACACTTTGTCCATAGTTTCTGAAAAGCTTGAACGAATAGGAAGTAGTCAAAACTATGAATGGTTGACTAAGACAGGTTCTACTGTGATCAGCCGTTATGTCAAGACACAACTCTAATCATGGTCTGTACCATTTCCTGTAATAGTGGACAAATTGATGATTTCAGTAACAGTGCAGACCCTGATCAAAGCACAATCATTAGCTGTGGCGTCTGCAATATTGGTGAATAAACTGATTCAAATGACAGCCCAGACTCTGATCAGACATTGCATGGGTCTATATGGTTTGCTAATAATCAAGTCAAGGATTCAGCGCAAAAGTGTCACTACTGCAATCTAAGTGGAAAACCGCCCCTTCAAAATACCAACAAAGATGACAGTACACAGATTATGACAATACCATGACCTTTTTCTTTCCTTGAAAAACAGACTTACCCCAACCTAGTAAACTATAGATAAAGATGCGTATTCAAATACCAAAATCATCATTTCTCCAAACCCTATGTCATGACCACTCTTTAGAATCATCGCAAAGAGATGATTCTAAAGAGTGGACACAACATGGGGTTTGGTGGAGAAATAAAGGAGCTATTCTTTTTTAACCCTTTCCTTTATATAAACACATTTTTACACAACTGCAAACAGAGTAGACCAAGATCAGACGGCTCCTGTAGGAGCCGTCTGATCAGGGTCTGCTTGTTTGCTAATGGAATCTGAAAAATCTGTTTCTTTACTTTCTAAAATGATTACAAGGTTCCACCTTCCATATTTCATAATTACCGTTTTGTTCATGAATATTCAGTAGGTATTGAAATTCAAAATAAACATAGAACAGGGAAAGGGTTATGCATCTTATTGATTGCTCTGACCACAGAATAGCCTACTTACAGCTTCAAAGTCCATGCCTGCATCTCCAGGGATGTCTGGGTACTTGTCGCCAGTCCCATCATCTGTTACACACATCGTCGACAGGTCCTCGGAGGGGTCAACTTCTCCGCAATCTTTGATCATACAAGTCTGAATACAAAAGATTATTTAACCATTTTCTTCATATAAACACGTTTTCAGGCATTTGCAAACAGAGTAGACCCAGATCAGATGGCTCCTATAGGAGCCATCTGATCAGGGTCTGCTGTGTATGCTAATGGAATTTGATAGATCTGTTTCTTTACTTTCTAAAATGCTACAATTTTCCACCTTCAATAGTCAATACTGCATTACAAGTATTTTATCCATGAATACTCAGTAAGTATTGAAATTTGGAATAACAGGTAAACGGATAATGAAGTATGAGTCCATTAGATTATATGAAGTTGTCAATAATGCCATTGTTAACCATTCCCTCATAGGCTAGTTTTAGATCCAGCCACTTTGGTTAAATCTACTGAAAAGGAGCATTAACTAGAGAAAACGAAAAAATTTGAAATTTGTAGTTTGAAACCATTGTGATAAAAAGAGCATTTGCCCCTATAGGAGCAAATGCTCTATTTATCACAATGGTTTCAACAGGTGATTTTTACAGGGGCGTAGAAAGGCATATTTAGGAGGAAAGGGTTAAATAAATATTTTTCCTTCGTATTTTGTGTCCATACATACTGTAGGTTAAGTATTTCATGTGTGTAAAGTAAAATTACTCCATAAATATTCATATAAGTATTAATGACATCATTTTAAATTCCATATGAAAACAAGAAAAGTTTGGCCATGGCAGAAACTGTAGAATCAGATAGATGTATATACATGTAATTCCAAAATCAAACACAGCAGACCCCGATTAGACGACTCCTATGTGAGCTGTCTGATCTAGGTCTACTCTGTTAACAAAGGTGTTAAATGGCATATACATTTGAGAAAAGGGTTGAGTGACTGCTTACCGATAAAACATGGGTTAACCCATTCCCACATAGGCCATTTTTAGATCCAACCTCTTTGATTAAATCTACCAAAAAGGAGCATAAACTAGGAAATTTTCATAATTGTGTAGTTTTGAAACCGTTGTGATAAATAGAGCATTTGCTCCTAGGGAGCAAATGCTCTATTTATCACAATGGTTTCAATAAGTGGCTTTTTAGAGGTGTCAAAAGGCGTCAATATGCGAGAAGGGTTAAGACAGACTTTACTGTGAATGCTGGATACATTTAGAATGTTGCATAATTAACCTTCAGACAAAAATCGGCAAATAGTGCAAACCAAGATCAAACACCTCCTTAACCCTCTATTCCAGATCAAATTGCGCCCGACGCTCCCAAATCGAATTCAGCATTACAAACCATTACGGGAGACTCAGTGTCTGAATATTTAACCCTTTACTTCATGAATATTCATGTGAGAAAAAATGACATGAATATTAATAAGATTAATTTTTATAATGGAACATGACCGCAGGAATATATGGCCATGGCAGAAACTGTAGAATCATATCTATATTATTTCAATTTAAGCAAACAGAGCTGACCCAGATCAGATGGCTCCTATAGGAACCACCTGATCTTGGTCTACTCTGTTTGCATTGGCGGGAACAAGAAGTGTTTATATAAGGTAAAAGGGTCATGGTAATTAGTTTACAGTGATTAATCTAGGTCTGCGTCCTGCATCAGAGACGCATTAAAATAGCAAAAAACGCATCATTCTGAAGTGTAAGCGTCCTAAAGGACACATTAAAATATGGCTGCGTGTAGCCGTTGAAGTAAATTTCACGTAGTGAAACTACTAGAACACCGTAGCGATATCAACATCCGACTGTTGTATGTATTTTACAACAATGATTTTGATTGGTTAGTATGCAGCAGGATGTTCATAATGAGCCAATGAAAACGTTCCTTTTAAAATGGCAGCACCGAAAGACCCCGGATAATCCAAGATGCTGCTACCGAAAATAGTCGCTAAGATCGACTCAAATCAAACGATGTTAGGTCAATTGTGTCCCAGCGACATGATTTCAACGTTCGTGGATCAAAATAAGGATCCCGAATCCGATGTAATGGAGGAAAATAACGACTGTCAGCTTAAAGAGAGAAAGAGTTCTGACCAAAGTGGTTGGCGACTTACTCCTAGTTGACTTCTGTTAGGCAACGGACGGTCGACTTGATTTCATGTTTTGCTGCATATGCGACAAATATCAGTCCAACCATTGCATGGTAAATGTACACACTACCGAAACACTATCGAAAATATCATTTTGTTGCTTCGTGCCAGGGAAGTAGTCCACACATGGGTACTCTGAATGGTGGTATCGATCTACTTTCGGTTTTGACAATATTCGACATCCATGCTGTCTTAACCCTTTCCTTCATGTAAACGTGTTTTCACACATTTGCAAACAGAGTAGAACCAGATCAGACGGCTCCTATAGAAGTTGTCAGAAAAGGGTCTGTTGTTTGCTAATGGAGTTTGATAGATCAGTTTCTTTAAAGTTTCTGAAATATCTACAATATTCCACCTTCCAAATTTGATTATAACTACTTTTTCCATGAATATTCACTAGGTACAGTACTGGTACTTGGTATAAACAGAACAGGGAAAAGTTAACAGCTCATTGATGAGACTAGCCAGGAAACCTGGTTATACTTATAACTATAATGCAATAAATGTTCTAAAACTAGAATGTAACTGCAGAATTACTATTTAACATCAGTTTTCTTTTAATTTTATGCTTTGGGACTCATCAATTTAGTTTGGGACTCATGGTTTTCCTGTGGGACTCATTGTTTTCAGATTAGTGAGTCCTGGGACTCATGGTTCAAATTTCTAGATTAATCACTGGTTTAAGAAACCAAAGTTCAAGAAATTAACTTAGTGTTCAACCCGTAACCCTTTCCCTCATATAAATGTGTTTTCACGCATTTGCAAACAGAGTAGACCCAGATCAGACGGCTCCTATAGGAGCCGTCTGATCAGGGTCTGCTCTGTTTGCTTATGGAACTTGATAGATATGTTTCTTTAGTCTTTAAAATGGCTACAATGTACCACCTTCCATATTTCATTATAACAAGTTTGCCCATGAATATTCAGTAGGTATTCAAATTTGAAATAAACATAGAACAGGGAAAGGGTTAACTCTCCATGAATATTCAAACAATAATTATTGACACCATGAATATTAATTCTAAAGATTTATTGTTATAATTGCTCATGGACAGAGGAGAATTTATATTATTTCATAAGCAAACAGAGCAGACACTACAGAAGTGTCTGATCTGGGTCTACTCTGTTTACAAGGGCACTAAAGGCACATTTATGGAGTCAAGAGTTAGTTTGTTGATTACATGTACCTGTTTTGGCTTTTCTCCTTCTTTGTCTATATTTTCTAGCTCTTTGACGATGTTCATGCCTGCTATCACTTTGCCAAAGACAACATGTTTATTGTCCAAATGAGGTGTGGCTACTGTGGTGATAAAGAACTGGGAACCATTAGTGTTCGGCCCAGCATTGGCCATACTTAGCAAACCTGGAACATCGTGCTGAAATGAAACAGAACAATTGGATACCTCAATCTTTACCAATTTCACTAAAAAAACACAGTTCCAGCTAAGAGGTGTAACCTAAACTATTCAGAACCAGAAATATACTTTCAAAAGCCTTTAACCCATTGCTATTTTTAGACCTAAACTATTTGAATAAATCTACTGAAAAGGAGAATTTATTAGAAAAAGGGAAAAACTTAGAATTGTATAGTTTCGAAACCATTGTGATAAATACAGCATTTGCTCCTACAGAACAAATGTTCTATTTATTACAATGGTCTCAAACACTTTTACAGAGGCATCAGAAAGCATCAGTATGAGGGAATGGGTTAATCCTTGAATTTCCAAAGTAGAATGGTCCATCAGTTTTTAATGACAAGAGTCAATTTAGTATGTAAGGGTATCATTTGCAACAGGATATTGAATGACAAACAGTGCAGACACTGATCAGAGAGTTCCTATAGGGGCCCTCAGATCTTAAGTCTATACCGTTTGCAAATGCCAGTACACTCAATGCCTGCACTGAAGAGTTAATTTCTCAAACAAACAATAAGTATGAGAAAATGGGATTTTGTATCTGAAATACATACATGTATACATGTATACTACTTTTACCCTCAGCTCTGATAAATGTTTGTTTGCATTTCTTGCACCAGAAATATGTCCCTTTTCTGGAGTTACGAAAAACTTGTTTCTATATCGGTAGCGTAGACAAGATGAATACATATTTCCAAGAATAAACCCTTTATTTCTCTACCAAACTCTATTTCCAAGAATAACCGCTTTATTTCTACACCACTCTATTTCAAAGAATAACCCCTTTATTTCTAGTAGAAAAGGAGTTATTCTTGGAAATAGAGTGGTGTAGAAAATAAAGCGGTTATTCTTGGAAATAGAGTTTAGTGGAGAAATAAAGGGGTTATTCTTGGAAATAGAGTGGTGTAGAAATTCTAAACCACCCTATTTCCAAGAATAACCCCTTTATTTCTCCACTAAACTATATTTCCAAGAATAACCAACTTTAATTCTCCACCAAACCCGGTTTTATGACCACTTTTTAGAATCACCTCACAGAGACAATTCTAATGTCTTTAAGAGTGGTCACAACATAGGGTTTGGAGGAGAAATGATAATTTTGATATTTAACCATTTACTCCATAGACAAAAGACATACTTTTTAATGCCTTTACAGTATAGTAGACCCAGATGAGATGGTTTCTCAAGGAGCCATTTTGTCTAGGCCTGCTCTGTTTGTCAACAGAATCTGGGTCCATGCTCATAAAACTTTTAGTTGAGTCTGAGTTCGTTCTCAAGTTTTTGATTGGTCAGATTTGAGCCTTTGGCTCAAATCTGACCAATCAAAAGCTTGAGAACTCAAATCTGACCAATCAAAAGCTTGAGAACGAACTCAGACTCAACTAAAAAGTTTTATAAGCATGGACCCAGGTCGATCTGATTCTACAGTTTCTCCAATGGCCAAATAGTCCCTTGTTCATATGCCAGTGGCCAGTTTAAACAATTAAGCTTATTAACCCTTTACTCCATAAATACTCCTTTTAACACTTTTGTAAACAGAGTATACCCAGATCAGACGACTCCTGTAGGAGCCGTCTGATCTGGGTCTGCTCTGTTTGCTTATGATATAATACAGATATAATTCTATGTAGTTTCTGTCATGGCTAAAAATTCCTGTGTCTATATGCTATTATATAACAATCTAATTAATATTCATGATGTAATTATTTTTAACATGAATATTCACAGAGTAAAGGGTTAATATTCATGCATACATAATTTTTTAAAATACGCCCCTTTTCTACAGCTCTAACATACATTATACACATGTATAGATTAACTCATTCTCTCCTAGGCTATTTTTAGACCCAACCTCTCTGAATGTATCTACCGAAAAGGAGCATTAACTAGAGGAAAGGAAATATTTAGAATTTTGTAGTTTGAAACCATTGTGATAAATAGAGCATTTGAATGTATCTAGGAAAAATTTAGAATTTTGTAGTTTGAAACCATTGTGATAAATAGAGCATTTGCTCCTATAGGAGCAAATGCTCTATTTATCACAATGGTTTCATAAAGTGACTTCTATAGATGCGCAAAAATACGTCACTAGGAGATAATGTGTTAAGGACGAACGCTTTTACTGGCTCTGGCAGAACATTACCCTATACATGTACTTGAATTTTGATAATGCCGTAATGAACAAAAGAATAATTTACCATGGCAGAAACTGTAGAACGATTAGCAAACAGTACAGATCATGATCAGATGGTTCATACAGGAGCTCTCTCATCTGGGGCTGAAAAGGCATTTACAGTAGAACCTGTTTTAACCCTTTCCCTCATATAAACGTGTTTTCACGCATTTGCAAACAGAGTAGACCCAGATCAGACGGCTCCTAGAGGAGCCGTCTGATCAGGGTCTGCTCTGTTTGCTAATAGAATTTTGATAGATCTGTTTCTTTGCTTTCTAAAATGGCTATAATGTTACACCTTCCATATTTCTTAATAATGATTTTATTAATGAATATTCAGTAGGTATTGAAATTTGGCCTAAATACAGAACAGGGAAAGGGTTAAGTAACCTTATATTGACTGGACACAGGAATCTTAAAAAGCAGGTGGTTGCTTAATACATGTACATGGCAAAAGTAATGCAGAAAGCTCCTATAGCAGCTTTCTGCATTACTATTGACCTGCATTAGGCTACAACCTGCATTACAGACCCATAATTATACCTCATTTTGATGGTCATTTAAGGCAGGTTCTACTGTATTTGAGGGAAATGGTTAACAAGAAGACAGGGTACTATAGAGAAATGTTTTCCTAGATTTTCTAAATGCTACTCTTTATATATGACACTGCCTGTCTTATCTAGAGTTGTAAAATAAACTGACACCGCATATTTACCTTATACTTAAAAGCCTCGTCCTCAAACTTCTCACCATAAATACTCTCGCCTCCTGTACCATCTGCATTAGTAAAGTCTCCACCCTGTACCATAAAGTCTTTTATAACTGGAGAAGACAAATGGAATATACAGAACCTGCATATATATAGCAACCACATAATGAACAAGAGATGTTTGTAAAACATGTATACCCCCCCCCCCCAGACCCCCTGACCTTTGATCTAGTGACCTCAACTATAGAAGTCATCTAGCGGTCATGACTAATCACCACAGCAACTTTGAATATCCTAAGCCAAACCACTGATCATTTATTGATCTGAAAACATTTCACATATTAAGGTCATGGTGACCTTGACCTTTGACCTAGTGACCTCAACAACTTTAGGGGTCATCAAGTGGTCACAACCAACTACCACAGCAAGTTTGAAGATCCCGAACCAAACCATTGAGCAGTTATTAATTGGAAACCATTTCATCAGTTAAGGTCATGATGACCTTGATCTTTAACCTAGTGACCTCAAAATCAATAGGGGTCATCTAGTTGTCATGACCAACCACCACAGCAAGTTTGAAGATCCTAAGACAAACCCTTGAGCAGTTATTAAATCGCAAACCATTTCACCAGTTAAGGTCATGGTGACCTTGACCTTTGACCTAGTGACCTCAAAAATAATAGGGGTTATCTAATGGTCATGACCAACCACCACAGCAAGTTTGAAGATCCTAAGCCAAACCCTTGAGCAGTTATTGATCGCAAACCATTTCACCAGTTAAGGTCATGGTGACCTTGACCTTTGACCTATTGACCTAAAAAACAATAGGGCTCACCTAAGCAAATTTGAAGATCCTAAGCCAAACAATTGAGCAGTTATTGATCAGAAACCATTTTACAAGTTAAGGTCATGGTGACCTTGACCTTTGACCTAGTGACCTCAAATACAATAGGGGCCATCCAGTTGTCATGACCAACTACCGCAGCAAGTTTGAAGATTCTAAGCCAAACCCTTGAGCAGTTATTGATCGGAAACCATTTCACCAGTTAAGAGCATGGTGACCTTGACCTTTGACCTAGTGACCTAAAAAGCAAAAGGGGTCATCTAGTGGTCATTACCAACCACCACAGCAAATTTGAAGATCCTAGGCCAAACCCTTGAGCAGTTATCGATCGCAAACCATTTCACCCTTTAAGGTCATGGTGACCTTGACCTTTGACCTATTGACCTAAATAACAATAGGACTCATCTAGTTGTCATGACTAACCACCTAAGCAAATTTGAAGATCCTAAGCCAAACCCTTGAGCAGTTATTGATCAGAAACCATTTTACCAGTTAAGGTCATGGTGACCTTGACCTTTGACCTAGTGACCTCAAAATCAATAGGGGTCATCCAGTGGTCATGACCAACTACCACAGCAAGTTTGAAGATTCTAAGCTAAACCCTTAAGCAGTTATTGATCGGAAACCATTTAACCATTTAAGGTCATGGTGACCTTGACCTTTGACCTAGTGACCTCAAAATCAATAGGGGTCATCTAGTGGTCATGACCAACCACCACAGCAAGTTTGAAGATCCCAAGCCAAACCCTTGAGCAATTATTGATCGGAAACTATTTCACCATTTTAGGTCATGGTGACCTTGACCTTTGACCTAGTGACCTCAAAAACAATAGGGGTCATCTACTTGTCATGACCAACCACCACAGCAAGTTTGAAGATTCTAGGCCAAGTCGTTTATTAGTTATCGTTCGGAAACCATCGATCTACCGACCGACCGACAGACCGACCGACCGACCGACCGACATGTGCAAAGCAATATACCCCCATTTTTTCAAAAGGGGGGTATAATAAATATCATATAAACATGTTTTCACACATTTGCAAACAGAGTAGACCCAGATCTACTCTGTTTACTTATAGAATTTTAAAGATCTGTGTCTTTACTTTCTAAAATGGCTACAATATTCCACCTTCCATGTTTCATTTTAACTATTTATTCCATGAATATTCAGTAGGTATTAAAATTCGTAATATGTTCAAAATGTTTTTAAACAGTGTTTGGATCCTGATGAGACATTACATTATGGATACAAACCAGTTTCACAGCTGGCATGATGAGACATTACATTATGGTAACCAGTTTCACTGCTAGCAAGATTAGACATTACATTATGGTAATCAGTTTCACTGCTAGCAAGATTAGACATTACATTATGGTAATCAGTTTCACTGCTAGCATGAAAAGAGTTAAGCATAAATAGACATTATTTTGACAATTCATTTCTTCAAGAAAAGGTCAGAAATTTTACTCGCCAAAACAAAAATTAACTCGCCATTGCGAGTGGAGTATTACAGCCCTGTAATGTAGACAGATATTTTAATGTAGTACAGACTCACTTCTATGGAATATAGAGCCTTTGTAATGAAGTGGTTTGCCAGAATTCCCAACTCCCTTCTCTCCGGTACACAGGGCTCTAAAGTTCTCTGCTGTTTTCGGCACAGCATCCTTGTAGAGCTCAAATACAATTCTGCCAGCTGTAAAAACATAAAACAGTGAACCATTCTCATGCAAAGAATTTCTTGACTGGCCTCATAGACTATTTTTAGACCCAACCTCTTTGAATAAATCTGCCGAAAAGGAGCATTAACTAGAGAAAAGGAAACTTTTAGAATTTTGTAGTTTTGAAACCATTTAGAGCATTTGTTCCTATAGCAGCAAATGCTCTATTTATCACAATGGCTTCATAAAGTGACTTTTAACAGGCGTCAAAAGGTGTCAATATGAGGGAATGGGTTATTTTACAAACAGCTTGAATCAAGATGAAACATTGAGAAGTTTGGCAACTCATCATAATCCAAGCTGTCAATTGAGTGTCAGTCAGTTTCTCAAAGGTCTGAGCTAATTGAATGTCAATAAAAAGCTCAGTAGATCACAGATTGAGCAGACATTATTGCTTCAGCATGCGAAGGGTTAACCCGTAACACCATGAATATTCATGTAAGAAATAACGACATCATGAATATTAATTAAATTGATTTGTTATAATAACATATGGACACAATAATTTTTATTCATGGTAGACACTGTAGAATGGTATCTATATATTAAATCATAAGCAAACAGAGCAGACCATGATCAGACGGCTCCTATATATAGGAGCCGTCTGATCTTGGTCTACTCTGTTTGCAAAGGCGTAGAAAGGCATATTTATGGAGGAAAGGGTTAATACAAGAAATACCGGTAAGTTTAATACATTATTTTGACAAATTAAGATATCAATTATTTCCCTATTGAACATTTATGTGTCAACAGGTCATTGAATTTTCGTGAATATTCATCAATTTAAATTTTATGTGGTAAAATTATCAACAGGCAAAGTCTGAAGTAGTAAGGATCAGATCTTATATAATTTCCATAGGCAAGCAGATCAGTCCCTCATCAGATAGCTCATAGTCCAACAGAAGCTTCTGATACACAGGGTGTCCCAGAAAAAATGCAACCCAATTTCAATTCCCTATTTTTCTACATCTGTTCAACCGATAGGAAAAATTTTATGTACCAGTTTTCAGGTAAGACAGTGGTTCATCTTTGTGTAAAATTACAGCTTAAATACCTTTATAGATTTTGAGATATTGCGTATATACTGAAGGCACCCTGTTTTCACTTTTCCCAGAAATTGGAATTTAGTCACACATTTACCCTGTTGATAATATATTGTTTAGCGGATAACCAACAGAACATTTTTGTACCCAGAATAAAACTTACATGTGTGTTAATGTCATTTGTCATATCCCAGTACTAAATCTTCCACTTTTACGGTACCTTTAGTTGTTAACAAATAATTCAGGCCAGTGCAATTTGTGCATGGATAGACAGATAAATATTTTATTTCATTTTATTGCATATGTTCAGAGATAACAAACAATTATCAGTGTTAAACAATGAAAATACGGAGTCGTTTTGATAGGCAGGGCTCTCAAACACGATTATCTTTTGAACAGTATTACGGTACTTGTTGAAATAATAATCAATTAAACCATAATTGATTAATTAATTTTCTTTAACAGTTGATAATGTTTTACTACGTCCTGTAATACTTTCAGTATTTCTGTGATACATATTGATTAGGACTTCAGTTAATTAAAGGAGGTCACATTTGATGGACTTATTGAGATGTTATATTTTCGTTTAAATGTAATAATTTACAAGTGTATTACAGAACTTTACATTTGTTACAAGTTAATTTGTTTTAATAAACATTGGTGACACAGTTTGTGATGAATAATTGAGATAAAATGCGAAGTTCTTTTCAAATGTACTTATTATATCCATAACCCTATTTCTGGGAAAATTGAAAACAGGGTGTCTTTAGTATTTTTACACACTATCTCAAAGTCTATAAGGGCATTTAAGCTGTAAATTTACACACATTTGCACCACTGTTGTACCTACAAACTGGTACATAAAACTTTTCTATCGGATAAATAGTTTTAGAGTAATAAGGTAATGAAATTGAGTTGCATTTTTTCTGGGACACCCTGTAGGTCTACTCCATCTGCAAAGGCGTGAAAGAGCGTTTATATAAGGGAAGGGTTAAAGAGACATCATTTGCACAAACTATTATGAGTAAAATTATTAGAAAAGTCACTGAATGTAACAAATTTCCCCACATGATAACATCATTTTGATATTGAAGCAGCATAATCTTAGATAAAACCACTGGCAGTACTAGTACTATCCGCATTACCCTATCCATTGTACAAATGCTCTTCCATGTCTTTGCAAACACAGTAGACCTAGGTCCAATGGCTTAATGAAATCATAATTGGTCGGAATCAAGTTTCTGCCATACTAGCACCAAAACTTCATGTGTACATTTGCCAATATAAAAAAAAATATTCATGATGACATTATTTCTTATATATGAATATTCAACAGGAACAGGAATAAACATACATGTACCCCAATTCAGTCTTGCCACTTATAATGGTAGTGATGATCAGTACCATGTGCAAAATTTCTGTACAACCGTTTTAAACCCTTTACTCTATGAATATTCATGTAAGAAATAACAACATCATGAACATTGATTAGATTAATTCATATGAAAATATCATGATGCGAATGTTTAAATGGTAAAAAGCTGCAGAATCAGATCTACATGTACAATGTATATTATTTCATAATTATATAGCAATAGGGCAGACCCTGATCAGATGCTCTTACAGGAACCATCTGATCTGGGTCTACTCTGTTTGCAAAGCATTAATAGGCATATGTATGGAATACAGGAATTAACAAACTTTATATAACATGGTGAAACAGTTGTTATTCGACTGGGACTTGACTCCAAGGCTTTGGCTTACCATGCCAACACTCTACTGACAGAGCTATCAAGCCACACAGTCTGAAGCCTATCAACTGTTTCACCACAGTCTCTACTCCGCTACACACACACACACTCTACACAAGAATTCGTCCCGAATTCTTACTCAAAGAACACACCATGAGTTTCTTATTATTACAAATTTTTCATATAAATGACCCTGTGTGTTATTTACGTTGGGCGCCAAATGTCACATGGTGAAAAAGTTGTGACTCAACTGGAACTCGAACCCAAGGCTTTTGGCTTACCATGCCAACACTACCGACTGAGCTATCAAGCCACACAGTCTATACATACTGCCTATCAACTGTTTCACCACAATCTTTACCCGGCTACACAAGTTTTATCCACCAACAAAATACTATACTGACACAAAAAAAGAAACTGTGAATTTGGGGTTTTCTTTCAGGCAATTCCTGAGCGTAGGGACATTAAAATTGAGTATTACAAAATCCAAATTGAATATCTTTTTTTTTTCATTCCTTTAATACATGCAATATCCACTGTGCCCTAGGCTCTTATGAATGTAGCAATGATTCTCAAATTGGTGTAATGTCTGATGACATTATTTGGAAGAGCATTATATATTCATGGACAAAGGAAACTAAGTTCACGGATGATGTTTGTAACATCATTTTTTTCTTGCCATTAATCCAAGATTCCAAATGTGTTTAATTGGATTCATGTCTGGTAAATCTCCACGAGTGGTAGTCTCATCAACCAGCTGTTAGACAGCATGCTAATTTTGTGATGGTTGCCGTCTTACAGTCTCATGGTAATACGTCAAATTATGGGGTGGAAATCGTTCATTTTCTAATTTACAATATGGTCATATTGGACCTAATTTTAAATGTAAATCTGCACTTTTGTGACAATTACTTCATTCAAACAACAACTGATCTCAGATATGCTCATAAATCCACACTGCAACCCAAACTGTTGTTGTCATGCGATGTGAGTGTATACACACAAGTGCAATATAGCAGTTACTATAAGCGCTACGAGGAAACGGATTAAGTGGATTAAAAATAATCACAAAATAACTCTCTTCTGAAGTTCTCTTGTCAGGTACATACATTTAATACATATTTATACTACTGCATGTCTTTATTTAAGAATTATGTCATATTTTGGAATAAAATCCAACCCAACAGGAATCATTAGGTGTGTCCTAACCTAAATCAGTCTTAATGCCTGTGTACTCTGCCGGGATATCGTTAAAACCGAAAGTAGCTCGATATCACCATTTAGAGTACACAAATGTGAACTACGCGAGGGGTTGTTGCAGAATATATAGACAGAGATAGACATGTGTTTTGGTAGAAATTTCAACTTTGAGAAGTTCTGCATCTAAAGCAGAGCTATATATGTCTCATCGTGGTGTGCGGTGGTCTAGTGGTAACGCGCTTGACTATCAGTCCGGAGGTCTGGGGTTCAAATCCCGGTCCCTCCCGGAAAATTCAGAGACGCTTTTCCGTGTCTCCCACCCGCACCTCCTCTCCACCAAGGGTTTTAAAATGATTACCTATGAGGGTCACTCGCTGGTACTGCGGCTGCATGATTACGCCATATGTTAGCAGTGCTCAATATTGTAGGTCAATGACCAGGGGAGTAAATGTACAGTCGGCTGAGCGGTCCTTCGGACTGAAAGTAGACTATAACTAGGCACTTTACTTTTATATATGTGCCATAAGAACCTATATATCTTTGGAAAGAAAAATGTAAATGCTATTGATTGACACATAGCTTTGCTTGCTTGGTCAAATATTGACAATAAAATCGGGGTTTGTTTGAGTCGAGTCAAAATGAGACAGACATTTGTAGTGAATATGGCGAGCAGAGTTCCACCCCTTTTCTTATGTATGTATATGTAATCAATGGATTCGACACAGAATGCTTTTTTTTTTTAACAGGGGTGGGCCATTGTTGTTGTTGCTGTAACAGTGTTCTCATTAGGATTGAATTTTACCGAGTCCCTGGGACCCAGGGCATCAGCAAAAGTTGCGTCCCAAGTAAATACAACTGAGTCCCAGATAATTTCACTTCTGTAATGGAGATTTTTTGCACCATTAAATGTAAAGGGGTAAAACTATTTAAGACTTACACTGATGTATCATTTAACATCAAAAAGATAAGTGTTATAAGCACTGTATAATAAGGTAGTTCTTGATGCTTTGATTTGAAGTGCACGACGATGAGCATCGTTCGAGTGAGCTGAGCATCACTGTATCCGCTGGTACGTAAAAGCGGTTTTCACTTCATTTTCAGTGTATACAAAGCATCACATGGTAATTCTATTGGTTTCAGGGCTAACATCATTTACTTACAAGTCTTTAAACTCACGATCTTGCATCCATAACGCTTTAAAGTTCCTGGCGTGTTCAACTTTTTACTAGCAGACGCCATCTTTTTTCAGCACCCAAATGTCATTACTACGCGATAGAACGGTTCTCATAGAATTACATAATTTTAGATGCTGACATTAGGGTGGAAATCGTAACTAGTCAATGCAGATGCCCTCCTACGTACCTGGAATAACCCAGGACTCGATATTAATAGATGCGTTGCAATTTAGGAAAAATGTCAAGAAAACGGAGTGAGATTCACTTTGTTTATTGATCCGGATTGATGTAAGACCGAGTATCAGTTGTTAATTTACCTGGATTCATTTAAATCGGTAAAACTTCGATCATTGATCTTGCGTCCCATGGACGCAACGTACTTGACTATTTTCCGTTCCAACGATTTTCGGTGCGTATTTAGATATGATTACGACGTAAACGGGAACACTGTGTAAATTTCGTCCGCTGATTTGTCGGAGTACCCATGCAAGTAGTCTTGGTGATGCAGCCTCTTGGTTGCAGAATATTGTCGTAGCACTGGTAGACAAGAATATTATGAACGTGTCTACTGTTTAGCATGCCTATATACGGCAGTTCTCTGTGAAACACTTATGTACACCTACATATATACTTATAAAGTTCTGTCACTGGGTACATATTCACTGTCAGGCATCATCGTGACTAAGAGCCAGTTATAATAAATTAAAAACCCCATGGACTAAAAGAGGGATATACTAGACTATAAGAGGGATATACTAGACTATAAGAGGGATATACTAGACTATAAGAGGGATATACTAGTCTATTTCAATAGTGCTAAGATGAGTGTCCTGGGTACACTTCAGACCCTTGTGGTCCGACGTACACTATAGACCTCGAGATATCTAGATAAGTTCTGCTTTGAGATATGCGATTACTTATGATGATGATTGATGATACCATTATAAAAAAATCTGCTTATTCATATCCATACGGCCATCATTTCTGACATGAAATGGTTAACATACCATTTTCGTTGCCAATGTCCACATCAAAAAACACACGCGGGTTTTGCGTCTCTTTTGTTGTTTCTTGAACAGCTTGTGTTTCCGGTGTTTCCTGCATGGTTCAAGATAATTTCGCTACGAGACCTGAGAAACGTATTTAAAGAATTCTGTTTAAGCGTTCGATAGTTTTTTAGTATCGTAAAACGTTTTAATTTATGAAATGAAAGTTATTCTAGAAAATACCACAACACCGGTCGGTGTGCTTATCCAAAGGGAGGTAACTCTACGGGATTGATCAGAGGTCAAGGTTGAACTTTAACCAAGGAAAGTGACTTTGCTGACAGCTTTGTTTACGAAGTTGACACCTTTAAGTAATTATATATTTCTGTATTACATAATTTTCTACTTTCAATTTAATTTTTTAACAGTTTCTGTTTTCCTTATATTCATAACTACTAACAATCATGTCTGAGGTATTAGATTCCCTTATTCGCCCACTATTAACTTCGACCCCTATATGTTGATATAAATATATTTTCACCCGCCATACAGATTTGTTCAACGTTCACATACTTAATCAACACCTAAAAGAACCACAAAATGACCAATGATCATATTCACTGAATTATGAATTTTTAAAAACAATTTCTCTTGCAGAAAAGTGTTAATGACAGACTTTTTTTTTTATTAATATGTAGTATATTAACTTCGTGATTAAGCAGAGAAATATGCAGACTCAACCTGTAAAAAAGGCAGTTTTATCTATATCTACATCTACGTCGTATGTTGGCGCAGTCACTAGATCTACTGACTCTTACGCAAAGGGTTTGGATTGGTCAGAAAAAGAAAATGATAGAAAAAGTTTAAAGTAAGTAATCAGATTTAGGATAGATAGAAAATAGAACAGATGTTACAGCTGCGTGTTCACCTCCTCAACCCAAGCCTCTCCGGTTGCGGTGGCCATGGCCGGCACAGCCTTGAGAATCACTGGTGGCTACTTACAGCTGGGGCCCTAAGCTAAAGTTAGAAGGAAAGGGATCCCAGGCCCGCTTGAAAGAATCCAAGTCGGGGGCCTCTACTAGTTCTGCTGGCAGCTGGTTCCATTCTGCAATAGTCCGCGGGAAGAATGAATTCCTGTGGTACAATGTGGAAGTAGATGGCTGGCGATAGGTCTTGGCATGGGATGATCTAGTGGCGACCGAGTGTCCTGGGGTAAGATGCCTGTCCGCTGGAATGTCTATACAAGTTCATATGTGATCTTGTAGATGATCGTGAGCTGGGCCTTTGTGCGTCGGGATTCCAACGTTTCCCATTCAAGGTGGTCTAGCATGTTGGTGACACTGCTCGTGTTATGGTACCTGTTCATCACGTATCGGGCGGCTCTTCGTTGGACCATCTAAATCTTCCGAGTCTGCTCCTTTGCGTACGGGCTCCATACCGTAGAGCAGTACTCAAGTGTTGGCCATACTATTGTCTTCTACACCAAGCCCTTTGTCTATTCATTCCTCAGGTGCAGGTTTCTACGTAGAAAGCCTAGGGTACTAACAGTTCCCTTTCTTTACCATCTTGTCTATATGGTAGTTCCAGGTGAGGTTCTTTGATATATGCGCTCCGAGGTACTTGGAATGGCACTCTGTGTCCAGCTTGTGACCCTTCAAGGAGTAGTCATAGATGATGAGTTTCCTCTTCCTGTGTATACGTAGGATGCTGCATTTCTCTGGGTGAAAAGACATGCCCCAGCATTTCTCCCAGTCAGCTAGCTGATCTAGATCTTTCTGGAGTGCAGCACAGTCGTTGTCATCATGGATCTCTCTGTACACGACGCAATCTTCAGCGAAGAGCCTTGTTTTAGATGAGACGTGGAGTGGTAGGTCATTGATGAAAACTGAAAAGAGTATCTGTCCGAGTACACTTCCCTGTTGGACGCCGCTAATGACGGGTGCAGGTTCGGATGTAGCTCCCTCAACGATTACTCTTTGGGTCCTGTCTGATAGGAAGGCTTCAATCCACCGTAGACTGCTGCCCCTAACACCATAATGATTCAGTTTAGTGAGTAGTCTTTGATGTGGCACTCTGTCAAATGCCTTGCTGAAGTCCAATATGGCCATTGGCCAGGTCATGCTGCTTCCTGTGGTCGAGTGACTTCACCAACATAAAATTGTTCACAATCATGTCGCTCTTATACGTACCACAGAAACTCATTCTTCCCGCGGACTATTACAGCATGGAACCAGCTGCCGGCAGAACTAGTAGATCGAGGCCCCCGACTTGGTATCTTTCAAGCGGGCCTGGGATCCCTTTCTTTCTAACCTTAGCTCAGGGCCCCAGCTGTAAGTAGCCGCCAGTGATTCTCAAGGCTGTGCCGGCCACCGCAACCAGAGAGGCTTGGGATGAGGAGGTGAACACGCAGCTGTCACATCTTTTCTATTTTCTGTCTATCCTAAACCTGATTTCTTAATTTACTTTTTTCTCTCATTTTCTTTTTCTAACCAATCCAAACCCGTTGCGTAATAGTCAATAGTGACTGCACCAACTTACCATGTAGATGTAGATATTACCGAATACATGTACATACCTCGAAACATACTCAAAACAGTCTAGACACTTCTACAGTACTTCTACCACAATACGGCCTCCATCAAATAGTTGATTGTTCCAAAGACCTATAGATGATAACACAGTGTTATCATAGGCCTTTGATTGTTCTGCCATTTCTTAGGGTATGCACTTAAAAATATGATTTAAAACTCCAAAAACACTAACAAATGGACGTGAAATGGTGCTGTACATATGTTAAAGTGTCTTTAAAGACATATTGCAGTCATTTGATTTATGCTGCAAGCTCGATGAGCCTTGAAGGTCTTCAGACTCTGCTGTAACATGGTACTGGTGGGCAAGGTGTTCTACTCCTGTGTTGTTCGCGGATAGAAGGATTCCTTCCTGACATTTGTCCTACAGGTTGGCAGCTGATAGGCTTGTCTATTGAAGGACCGTGACTGTCTTTGGTATGGTGTGAGTTTCTCACTAGTCGAGGGTTCAGCGCAATAGGGGCGTAACTACATATTTTGTCAAAAATGTTTTTTTTTTATTTTTCACTTTCTTTTCCTGTTAGGCATAAACTGTGAAAATGGGAACAAAATATTTTAGAGATTTATATCATTTTTGTGATATTGCAATAAGGGCTTAACTCAGATAGCTAAAAAATTTACATGCAATATGGTAGTAAGTCGACTTACTACCATATTGCAGGCTAAACAGTGTCTGGTAGACTTATTATTTTTTCATGCAATACAGGCGTCACAAATTAAAGTAAACAAATAAATGTTCTGTGAGGTCATCCTGATGACATTATATAATATTTATAATATTGACACAATTTATGAACTTAAGACAGCATAACACTGTCACATTTTATGACCTTCAAACTTTCGAAGAAGATTTGAAGAAGACTCAAAGGTACCGGTATGTTGGGTTTTTTTCTTTTTGATTTCTTTTAGTACCTTATAAAAGAAGCTTATTCAAACTTATAATACAGTACAAAAATATATAATTTTATACAAATACATACTGAATGACTAGTTTTTATCAGAAATTTCATGAGTGGTGGCTGCAAACCAAAAAAAAACAAAAAACCAGAAACCTAGCTTGATCCAATAATAAGATAATAAATATAATGGATGTCTATTTTCTTATTTTGACTGAAAGTTATTTTATAAAATCATTAATCTTAACTAATTTCATCATGTTTAATTGTGGTTTCCATTCTGGTGTTGAAGTGAAAAGGTTCACCAAAAATAATGTGAACAATATTAGTTTGAAAAAAAATCTTAATGTCTTTAGAAATTTCATTGTAAGTTTTTGTGTGAAAAGTGCTATCAAGATGTTGCTTCAAATCAGTTTTACATCAAGGACACTGACTGTCTCTTCCTTGAAAGAAAGACAGAAGCAGTGCTTAGCCAATTCTGCATGTGCTGTACATAAAAGTTATATCATCACCAACAACATTGAACAAATCTTAGACAGTATTCTTAGTGAAGGTGACAGACTGTACCTTAATATTTGTGACGAGTACCTGGCAATAGAGGATATACCCTGTCATGTTAAGCCCCGTTCCCACTGTCCCAGATTGGCCCCCCGGTATGTCCCGGATGTGTGGTCTGGGGGAAAGCGTGTCAAACCGGGAGTACATCCCTGGCGGCACTGTTAACATCCGGGAAGATCCCTGATGAACCCTATTGATCCTGCTTAATCCGGCAGACAGCACCGGATGTTTTAAAATGTTTAAAACAACCGAGAGTCACCGGGAAAGATATTCAAAACCGGCTTAATCCTGGCAATTCCGGGACAACCCCGGTATATTCCGGTGCAGGTCCGGGTCTCTACCCTGGCTTTACCGTGATAGTCCCTAGTAATCCGGGATGTTGGCGAGCACCTCATCCATGATAGACTTTTGGTGAACCCCCGGCATTGGGCCGGTATAGCTCCGGTGTACGACGGTATAGTCTCGTTTTGTAACGGTGGAGTTAGGGACTGGCAAGATATGAGCCGGTTTGTCTGCCGGTTTATACCCGGGTAACACCCACTTGTCATCGGCGCACACCCGAGATATGAGGGGTGATACCGGCGGCACTACCGGCAACGATCGGGTCACACCGAATTGTATCGTGTTCAACCGGGAAAACGCCGGTCCTACACCGTAAATACACCGTGCCAAACCGGAAACTAACCGGGATAGTCCGGGGTCAAACTGGAAGATCCTGCTTCTAAATCGGGGGTCCACCGAGGCAATGTCCGGAATATGGGAATGTATAATATTAATTTTTTAAGAAATAAGCTAAGTCCCATATCATCCCGAACGCCGGCTATTTCTTTGCCGGGAAGTTCTGTGGGGTACTGGGACCAGCAGCGTGACAGTGGGAACGTGGCTTTAGAAAAGTGTCTGAATCCAGACCTTATGTACTTCACAACAGCAGGTGTTAAGTGCTTGTGTGGCGACTGTAAAAAGTCACCAATACTTCATTCTGAATGTTGTTATGTTATTTCTTCAAGTCTTTCGGAATCATTAGTTTCTGTGATTCATTTTAAAAATTGAATACCACTTAAGCCAGTGCTTAAGGGGGCATGAGTAGTGTTGCACTTTTCATAACTGCTCATGAACAGACTCAATAAAACCGAGTCTGCAATTTTCACTTTTCACATTGCTGATTTTGCTTTTGAAGGATCTCTTACTTTCAGAACTTATGTACTTCACAACAGCAGGTGTTAAGTGCTTGCGTGGCGGCCATTAAAAAGTCGACTCATACTTCATCCTCAGTGTCTTTATATTATTTGGTCCTTTGGGATCATCAGTTTTGATGTTATTAGTTTTGAAAATTGAATATCGCTTAAGCTGGGGCCATGGGGCGTGAGTAGTGTTGCAATTTTCATAACTGCTCATACTGAACAGACTCAATAAAACAGAGTCTGCAATTTTCTCTTTTTGTATTTCTGATTTTGCTTTCGAATGATCTCCTATACTTTCAGAACATAATATTATATTCTTCACAACAGCAGGTGTTAAGTGCTTGTGTGGCGGCTGTAAAAAGTCATCCTGTACTTCATTCTCAGTGTTGTTATATTTACTGTTCCTTCAGGATCATTAGTTTTGATGTTAGTTTTGAAAAATGAATACCTCTTAAGTAAGTGCTTAAGGGGCATAAATAGTATTGCACTTTTCATAACTGCTCATGAACAGACTCAATAAGACTGAGTCAGAAATTTTCTCATTTTGCTTTAGAAGGATCTCCTAGTTTCAGAACTTATTTACATGGCACATTGTCACCTACTTGCAAAACTGGTCATGTGTTTATGATGGAGGATGCTCAGTTGGAGAAAATCAAGTGCAAGAATATGCTGGCTGAGCTCAAACGCAGGTTACTCTTGTGCAATTCTGAAAAATTCCACCAAACTTTACTTCTTTGACCCGTATAGCCATAATGAATGTGGAATGGTAGTTTGTAATGGCTTTGATACTCATAATAACCTGCCATAAGAATATTGGTGACCTTTGTGTATTATTTGTTATTAAATTCCTATAAATAGCTGTATCTTTGAAATTATCTTCTGATGTTCAGTTTGAAGTTGGAAGCCTAAAACTTCCAGGTGAATTAAATTCCATACATATGTGGCCCATGGTTGGTCTGTATGTCCGTGGCACAATCTTTTGATTTGGGATCAAGGCAGTATTCCATCACCTTTAGTGATAGTTGTAGTTTTTATATCTGTTTGAATTCAGCAGTTACTGCTGTACTTTCTGATTTTGTCAAAAATAATAATTATTATGTGCCTTATGAAATTATTGAAGCAAAAGAGGCTTTAGGTGACAGCATTTTTTGTGAAATTGTTTTAGATTACACTGTTCCAAAATAGAGATGTAACTTATATTGTGTTACAGTGACCAGTAATTTAATGTATAGGTTAAGTTTAATTCTGAAAATTTAACAGATAATTTGTAATGAGATTGAACAAATTGTTGTAAAAGCAATGATGGAATATTGAGTACTGCATTTTATTATCTAAATAAATTATGCAGACAAAATCAAAAAAATATCTAGTGCTTTGTTATACATAATACTATTTTAAATAACAAATGACAAAATCCTCAAACTTCGTATCAGAGATCTTACTGTAGAAGAGCTTGTGGAATATTTATGCCCATCATGCATGTAAAAAAATCCAGAATAACATGAAACAAATCTTGCAATAAGGGCTCAGGTCAGATGTTTTTATATAATGTTGCAATATTTTGGTTTATCAGTCCTGATCTTAAAAGTTTCATTGAAGGTTACATATTAAAGTCCAAAAATGTTTTACTTTAATGTACTTACTACCATGTTGCATTGCAAAACTTCACCAAATTCAATAGAAATCTTCCTGCAATAGAGGCGTAAGTTCACTTACGCCCATCTTGCATATAACATATCTCCAGAATCACTTGCAAAAGAGTGCAATAAAGGCGTGAGTCCAATATTTTAATATATACTGTTTCTTTCTTAGATTTAATTATCAGTGTTGCATATTTCCTGTAACATGTCTAATTTTAAAGCTTTCACAAAGGAACATTTGTATGTTTTTCAAAACAGAATGAAACAGTTTAGTTTTTTGGCTCTCCTGTAAAATTTTCAAAAATGTAGTTACGCCCTTATTGCGTTGAACCCTCGTAGTGTCAATGTTCACAGTGCCGTTCACAAGCTTATAAAACACACAGTCTTGCTGTTTTCCTTCTTACTGCCAGCGGTTTCCACTCCAGTTGGCCAATCATTTCAGTCCCTGAGGATCTGTTGTGGTACTGATTGAGCACGTTACAAGCCCCTTGCCTTTGCATTTTCTCGAGTTTATCGATATCAGTCTTCAAATGGGGATCCCAGGCTGAACAGGCATATTCCAGAAAGGGCATAACAAGTGATTTTTAGGCCTTTGTAGGCAGACTAATGTTGAGATTTCGTTTCAGGAAACCGATGGTGCCATTTGCCCTGCCGCAAATGTTGTTTATATGTGGAGTCCATTTCAGGTCTGAAGTGATATTTCATAGAAGTAACTTGCTCAATCAAGTGGTTTCTCAGAGTGTAGTTTCAATTTATAACTTTTCTGGGTTTTTTTGTGATCAAAAGAATGTTACATTTTTCCGGATGGAAGGCCATTAACCACTTGTCCTCCCATTGAGATAACCTGTTGAGATCACTCTGCAAATTGTCACCGTCCGAGTCTGAATTTTATGTGAGATACATACGCGATGGTGCCGTCTGCAAACAATCTTATTTTTTATGTTAATCCTTTTGGCATGCTGTTAATATAAAATATAAACATACTCGGTCCCAATACCGAGCCTTGAGGTACACCTGATGCTACTGAGATGCTATCTGACGACTCACCCTCAACGACTACACGTTGATTTCTACCTTTTAGGAAGCTTTCGATACATCTGTTGGTCTTGCCATCAATGCCATAGTGCTTCAACTTGTGAATAAGTAAGGAGTGACTAACTTTGTCAAAGACTTTTGTGAAGTCCATCATCAAGCAATCAGTTTGTTTATCCGCGTCCATATTTCTAGAAACATCATCAATAAACTCAATTAGTTGTGTTTCACAGTTGATAAACTTTTCCTGAAACCATGCTGGAGTGGATAGAGTATATTATACTTGTCAGTATGCTACATGATATTGCTTGTCATGATATGTTCCATTAATTTGCACGCTATACACATTAGTGACACTGGTTGATATGTTATAGCTTAATAACGTTATCCTCTTTGAATATTGGGCAGATGTTTGCAGACTTGCAGATTTCTGGCACTTCTCCTGTCAGGTACGAGCAGTTATAGATGAGAATCAGGATTGAAGCAACTTCCTTGGCCAGTTCCTTCAGAACGCCGTGCGATATATTATCTGGTCCAGGCGCCTTGTTTGCCTTAAGGTTCCTCAGAAGCTTTAACACCCCCTTTTCTGTAATATGTATGTCGTCCATTTCACTGAAGTGACCTTCCATATTACATATCTCTCTTGAAACTGTCTAGCATCAAAGTTAACACTATCTGAGAAAGCCTTCCAAAACTGACAGTTAACCCATTCCCTCATATTTTGATGACTCTGTAAAAGTCACTTTGTGAAACCATTGTGATAAATAGAGCATTTGCTCCTATAGGAGCAATTTATCACAATTGTTTCAAACTACAAAATTCTAAAAAAATTCCTTTCCTCTAGTTAATGCTCCTTTTCGGTAGATTCATTTAAAGAGGTTGGATCTAAAAATAGCCTATGAGGTAATGGGTTAAGAATGGTTTGCTTCGTCTTTTTATTCAGCATATAGTAGCTCATGGGATTTTAGTGGAGGAATGTAGGTACTGTCAGATTTTTTATGTTTGATGTACATCCAGAAATTCTTTTTTGAGCCACCCCTGACTCTCCCTCTGTATCCAGACACTACCATAACCAAGCTGTCAAAAATGTCAATAATGGCACATTATATCTATGATTGTTTAAAAGTATTCATTTTCCCTTGCACGGTAATAATGTGGAACTGTTTAACATATATGTAATCAGTGTTGAAGTATTCAAGTCAGCTACCTTGCCCTCTATACAAAACATCTTTCATCTTTTAACCATACTAACATCTTGCCCCTTGCATTTTACTCCAGTACATATTGCAGGAAATTTAGGCTTAATTAGATATTAGGTAGTCTCGTCAATGAGCTTTTAAGACAGCACACTAATTTTGTGATGGTTGCCATCTTACAGTACTCTGTGGGGATATCATCAAAACTTGAAGTATTTAGCTTGATATCACTATTTACGTAAAATACACATTCAATGACAAATTCTTAGGTTGCACTTTTTCATAGTACTAGACTGACTAAGTGGATTGAGTTGCATGCTTTGTCTGGCCTTGTACTCAATATCTTTTTTAACCCCCACACATGACTATTATAATCAGTTAACTGATTGCTAGGCTAATGGCAGCCATTACCAAAGAAGAGGAAATAATTATAGTGAGAAGTCTCATCAATGGACACTTAATTGTTGCCTATTTATTTGATTTTCTTGTTTGTAAGCTTGTTTGTAAGCTCTTCAGCAAAGGAGGAATTTCGAGGAAATAAAGTTAAACATCTATTCTATTAGTACTTATGTTACTCCATAAATACGCCTTTCTAGACTATGCCTTTGCAAACAGAGTAGACCCCGACCAGATGGCTCCTGTAGATTCTGTGTTCATGTGACATTATAATATATCTCATTAATACTCATGATGTCTTAATTTCTTTCATGAATGTTAATGTAAAAATAACGACATCAATATTATATAGCTGATTTTTTAAAACGACATTAATGCCTTTGGAGAAACTAGAACCTGCTCCAAATCAAAACAGGCAACTACAAGGGAACTGTCCTTACCAGATTTTGCATAAGATTTGTCATTCTTCTTGTGTTGCCTGGATTGGTTTTTGCCTTTTAAGTGATTCTCATATTTTTGCTTTTCATCATTCTGAATGTCTGTATTTTTCATAGTGTTACAAAAGTCACATTGATCTTTCATTGGTTTTACAAAGCCAATATTGAATTTTGTATCAAATATGTATCTATAAGCTGATGCTGAAATTTCTGCTACATCTTCAGCCTTACACTTTTGACAATACAATTCATACATTTTTGGAACCGACAAATCTGGGAACAGATACATTTTTTTTGTATCCTTTCGACAGTTATGACTCTCTACCTTTGGAAAGGAGTTAATGTGCTCGCAGACATATTTGACTGGAAGGTCTGATAACTGATTTGGTCTTGTATCATGTTTACCACGTTTATCAGGACTGCAGACACCTGCCAAATTTGTGGACTTTTTCAGTACTGTTTGAATCATTTGACCCGATATGTTTAAAGTGTCCAAAAAGAATTTTTTGCATACCCTTAACTGTTTCATCTCATTTGGCAACATGTAGCTAAAAGAGTTTGCCCACCTGCTCTGAGATTTTGTTGTATGATGTTGTTTCACTTTTGGTTGTGAATGTTTAAGAATGAATTGCCTCTGTAAATTTATGTTTGATAGAGCCCAAAATTTATGAAAAATATCCTCCCTTTCCTCCTGACTAAATTTTGTATGACACTTAAATCTACAACCAACACCACAGCCAGTTTTGATCTTTCGTGCTGGTTTTTCCAGACCATTAACCTTACTGGTTGCTTCCCCTTTGTTTCGTTTTGTTTTAAGAATGTTCCTCTTCCATTGTTCTGGGTTTCGTGTTCGTTTCCTACCCCTTTGATTTTCATCACCTTGTAACAAGGAATCAGTAATTGCCACCTCACTGTCAATACTGCTTACTGTACTGACATTAAGATAGATAGATAGATATTCCTTTATTTCCTCCAATATAGGAGAGTACAACATGTAATATAAACAATTGTGCAAACAGACATACATTTAGATCAGCAACGTGAAACAAGAAGCAATGCAATACATGAATATACAGAACAAGACATACAGTTAGTAGGAATGAATACGGACATATACATATTAATATACATATATATTCATGTATAAACACAAATATACATACACTTCCATACACACACACGTATGTACATATATATGTAAATATACATATGTATGCACCCACGCGTGCGCGCATGTGTATACGTGTATACACGCACATACACGCACATACACATGTACGCGTATATACAATTACCAAGCGTTACTATTTGTCCGATTATCTTACCTCTTACGAAACGAAATAAAGAGATATTTGACGGCAATTTACGATACAAAAGTTATAATATAATACTATCAAAGATCCAAACATGCACCCCTTATGTATTTAACCCAAGAGATACATTAAGGAACTTCAGTGAACTACATCCCGTATGAATTACACACACCAATCGAATGCTATATGTCTGCATTAATATGTAGCCATATACATACATTCAGTCGCTGGTTACACATATATATCATATACAATGAACCCAAATCAACACAATTGCACATTACATAAAGGTACACTACAATGGCATAATGTATTTTCAGGACTGCCTATCTGTAGGATAATGTACTATACTGGTACACTTTAACACTGACATTATGGAAAAGTAAGTTTGCAACATACACGGTTACAATATATGTGTTTGCCACAGACATATATGCTGTAATAACCTATCTATTTATCTAATATAATTATAACAGAAGTCCTAATTATTTTACATGCCTGAGAATTTTAAAGCAAAACTTCCCCATCAGTTTTAAACATGACATATGTTGATCTGCATCTATTAGATCTCTTAGACCTGATAGGAGACATACCATCTGCTTTTTTTCTGGAAAAACTATTAGTTTCCTATATACTCCCAATCCGTATTTTCTACAGATATTCTCCCAAAGACAGTTTCTTGATGTTGACGTTACGCGGCAATGTAACGCAATATGCAAGGCAATACTGTCAGTTACACTGTTGCACTTACTACAGCGAGTAATATAGGATCTCGAAAACAACAGGTTGATAAACTTGACTGCAGCTTGGGAAAATTTAAGCATGCTTCTATCACATTTACTAATTATCCAATAACAAATCGGATTAACATGTGTTAAAGACAGAATAGTACCAACTTCTTTTAGTGTATTATCTGATAACAGGCGTACTTGCATTTCAGACATATATGCAGATTCTATATTATTGTATACCATGCGTTTCCATGTATGTTTCGTAGGAAAAATGCCATTTTTTACAAAGTCGTCAATTACTGAAAGGAGATTATATTTTCTGCAAATTCTATATATATCTGGAACGAATCCTCTTACTCTGCTGCAATCGCTAACATAGTTACACATTCTGTACACAAATAATTTCTTGACTAAACTGTCATTGTCTAATCTGCATAGTTGACCAAGAAATGTCAGTTTTCTCCTGTCGATTTCGACCTCAATGGGATATACACCTAGAGAAAGTAAAACAACATCTGTTCTTGAATATCTGGCAACGTTCTGAATAACTCTAATACAGAATCTATGAGCTATTTCCAGTGTATTTATTTCACCAGGAGTCATGTTTGACCATACTTCGCACCCATAAAGGGCCTTAGGGAGGACTATTGTATCATACAACTTTTTCGCAGACAACGGATTAATACCGTTCATATAAATACCACAATTAATTATAGATAAAAATGTTTTCCGAAGTTTCGCAGAACACTCTTGTACAGTTTTCGACAAATCTGTATCCTTGTGAAATAAAACACCGAGATGATTATAACTATCAATTTCTATAACACTATCATTTCCTAGTACCCAACTTTTACCCCTAACAGCTGGCTTAGTTGGGTGCTCAAATGTCACAATAACAGCTGACTTCTTGGCATTATAAAGATATCTATACTCTCTACTGTACGCTACACAGATATCCATCAGTTTCTGCAAACCATATCTCGACAGTGAAAGCAAAACCATGTCGTCAGCTGAAGTCGGACATGTGACGTTAAGTCCATATAATGTAAGACCATACTGACTGCAAGTTAACCGTTCAAGTAGGTCATTTACGTAAATTAAGTACAAATGAGGACTGATTACGCCACCTTGCCTGGTGCCCTGGAATACATGAAACCAGTCTGAGACATATCCATTGCTTTTAACACGACTATACATATTTTGATAAAGGTTATATATAGCCTTAAATATATACATTTCGATGTTTGTATGAAACAATTTCACCATTAGTGCGTCGTGCCATACACAATCGAAGGCCTTACTTACATCAAGAAAGCAAGAGTAAAGCTTACCACCATTTTCATTAATATAATTATTACATTCTCTGAGCATAAAGGACGTCATCATGCACCCTATACCTTTCCTAAACCCTCCTTGCAGGTCGTGTATCTTATAACTATTCTGCATACGGCTTAATACAATCGATTCAAAAAGTTTCAGAAGAACAGATGATAAAGTAATTGCCCTGTAATTGTTTGGGTCATTATGTGACTTATTACCTCCTTTGTGAAGAACTATTATCTCCCCCCTTTTCATTGCTATAGGGCAATGCGAAAATTGTAACATATAGCTAAAAAGTTTTGAGCACAACATTTGTAAGACACTACCACCGTGTTTCAAATTCTCATAAAAGCACCTGTCTGGGCCACACGCTTTATTTGCTTTAGCCTTTTTACAAGCGGTTTCTACCTCACTCACTGGGACATACGTTCGATTGCTATCATTTACATGGCAAGAAAACTGCTCAGTGATAGAATTTATCTCATGTGTAACCTGCTCCCTGCTGTATCCATGGAAGCTTTCATTTGCAAGTGGTGTATACAAATTCCGAAAATAATCTGCCCATTTTACATTAATCGCCTTTGGATCCCTATAAACAATATGATCAAATATCAATTCGTTACCTAGAGCAGTCCTCGTCCTTTTACGTCGACGAGTTACATGCTTCCAAAATAAAGACGTATCTATCTCTGCACACCTATCAATTTCCTCATTCAATTTATCTAGATAACAGTTTACTTTCCTACGGTGAATCCGCCTAAAATCACGCTTCGCAGTTTTGTATTCAACATAGGTATTATGGTCATTACCACGAGGTTTATGTGCCGATACCCATTCACGACGCTTAACCTTCGATATTTTGCATGCAACTTTCAACTCATCGTCCCAATAAGGCTTCAAATAGCGTTTGAATTTCGATTTGGGAAAACATACGCTATTCGCTTCATTAATCAAAGAAACAATATATTCATACAAATCATCAACCTGTTGAGAACTCGTGATATTCTCGTTTAAAACCCGAGGATCTACATTATTCTCAACAAATATTCTATATTGAGCAAACTGCTCTGGTGTTACCTTTGACCAGTTTATATTAGTTAAAGGCGTATTATTACAATCGGTACTACATGGGTTCGTTACTGTTAACGAGCACAATTATCAGTTCCCACGTATCAAACTATCTACAGTCCCCTCTCCACTATTCATCGACCCCACCCCTAGACATTCCTCTTCACCACCCATCACACTACTGCCTATACCCTCCTCTCTACCATCTATTTGATTTTCATCACCTTGTAACAAGGAATCAGTAATAATTACCACCTCACTCTCAATACTGCTTGCTGTACTGACATTAAGAGAAAAATAATCAGCACCCTCTCCACCACGTATCAAACTATCTACAGTCCCCTCTCCACTATTCATCGACCCCACCCCTAGACATTCCTCTTCACCACCCATCACCCTACTGCCTATACCCTCCCCTTTACCATCTATCAAACAGCCTACTTCTCTGTCATCACCATCTACTACCCCGCCTACATCTTTATCTTTACCATCTACTGCCATGTCTATATTAACTCTAACATCATTACATTCTCTTTGATAACTTCTTTTTCTTTTATGCTTAGCTCTCATCGCTGTTCTCTTTCTTTTACGACTGGCAAATATTACAGATTCATTTGAAAAATCAGATTCTGAAATGTTATTCTCCAGAATATGTTTTTCAAAGGAGGTAAATTTATAATCACTATCAGAATTATTTTCTGTCAAAACTGAATCATCAGATGCTTCAGTCTTTTCACCCAAGTTGTGTCTTTTTATTAAGGTTGCCAATGGCAAATTTTCACTAGAATTTGAGTCTGTGCTGCAGTCTATGTCACTTGATAAAGGTATGCCTTTTTGTTCTTCAATGAATGAAAGTCTATGAGCAACCTCCTCATCACTTAATGTTGAAAATCCACTGAAATCACAAAGTGATTCACTTGATGACAGCAGACCTCTATCTCTTCCTTCTTCTCCTTCATTCTTATCTACCAATGAAACATGTGTGATTTCAAATAGAGCAGTTTTTGGATTTGAAAATAAACTACTGGCTAAGTGTTTGATAAACAAACATAAGTTGTCTATTCCATTGTGCATTGTTGCAGTTGCTTTGCCATCTGCACATTGCATCCCTGCATCACTTCTACTGTGCGAATCAAAGAGCCAACTAGTAACGGTTGTCAATTTTCAACATTGCCAGGGTATAACATTGAAGAGTGAGGAATGAATATTTGTTAATATCAGTCAGGGCATCTTTTAATGTAAAGAATGGTCTCTCTGTCACAACTGAGCCTACATTTCCAGCAAACGATTGAACAATTTGCAACATTTTATTGTCAAACTTTGTTGGCAGGTCGGATATTAATAAATGCCCATCTTTTAAAAGTTTGATATATAACTTGTCTCCTGCTTTAAGAATGCTGTCAACATCATCTGTTGTCCAAAGATCAGGGCACTTTTTATCTGCATGTAGTATTGCTTGTATACTATTTGTCACACACTGCCTGCCTCCAGATCTATATATGATGTTGCCTTGGTGATATCTGCCTTGTAAAGACAACATGATGGCCTGAAATATTAATGTGAATGGTACCAATTTTCATGTATCAATATTCAGTACTATATGTTTATGCCATGCACGGTGCCCACAACATATATTTATGCGCCGTATTCATTTTTTGTGGAAATGATGCAATGGTGTGTCCTCGACAGAATACTTGACCATTAACAAATATTGGGACATATGTAGAATCTACATGTAGTGTGATCAATTACATTCATTAATTTATATGATGCATGGGGCGATAGTCGGTGAAGGTGTTTGCTGTACGGTTCTTCATCGCAGTAGGTGTGAAAACTCATCAAACTGCGACATTCAGTTGAGTTTGTAATAACCGAACTATTTTTCTTAGAAATTTCATACCCGGGACAAGGAAATAACTTGTCTTAGTCGATTTTTCATTACAACCGATTTTGTATTAAGCAGGCAGACGTGAATAGAAACAAAGAAGGAAAAGATCGGGGATTTTTTTTTCTTTTGTATTATCCGTTCTTTCGTTATATCAGAGTTCGCTATAAACGAGCTTCACTGTACCACTAGGGATCATTCCTGTCATGTATGGCCAAATTTTGGAGTGAAAAAGAATCTGCTAATGGGATACAAAAAGATGTGTTTGTCCCCGATTAAATTTGTAATATTTGTACTTTGACTTTTGACCTTGATATTTGACCCTGATCTTAACCCTTTCCCTGTTCTATGTCTATTACAACTCAATACCTACTGAATATTCATTGACAAAATAGTTAAAATTCCAATAGCAAACAGAGCAGACCCTGATCAGATGGCTATAGGAGCCATCTGATCTGGGTCTACTCTGTTTGTTGATGCACGAAAACATGTTTATATGAGGGAAAGGGTTAATAAGTCACCTCTAAAACTGTTTGCCTCCAAAAGTTGCACATGCAGCTAAGTTCCAAGTATGTACATAATGTGCAATGGCTACAAAATTATTGCCAACGTTAAAGTTTGGGCTAAACCAGCCAACAGACAGACAGACAGAGCAAAAACAAAAAAACCCATCTGGGGGGCATAAAAAGGAGATTTCTTATACCTATCTACAAATAATGAACATTTCTGTTGAATTACTTGATGTTTGATGCATGAACAAGTCACAAAGCAGATACAAAATTAAATCTATATATAAAGTAACCGACGGATTGGACGGATAGACAGATGGGTGGACAAACAAACTGGGTTTGTGTGGCTGTTTTCTTTTATTCAGCTAGACAGATAATTGCTATAACAAAAACACCCCTTTGGACTTACAAAAAAGCAGTAATATAATTCATGCTTGAATGGGACACAATTTTGTGACAAATGCAAAGACGGTTGGAATGGCAGATGGACAGACGGACGAACAGACAGACAGACACAGGCACTCAATGTCCGTCCCACACTATTATATTGTTTGAGATATATTGATATTTATATAGCTAGTAAACCTGATTTCAAAACAATTCACCCTTATAATAATTATGAAGATGAAATTAACCAAGTACATTATGTACTGTACATGTAGGTGATCCTTATTATTGTTTTCTGTATATGATTCATATTTTTATAATTTTGTAAATAAGAATTTCATCAATTTTGTTTATGTTAGATATAAATGAAATAATACTTACCTTTTATGTTTGTGATATTTCATACATCAAGCATGCTTTCAACGGGAGCTGAGCGTCAAAATTATGTTCAAATTCTTTCACTTTCCAGGAAATGGTCAAAATAATTCAAAGGTCAAAATTATTCAATGTCAATTGTATGATGTCATCACTGGTATGATGTCATCATGATGTAATCACACTATAAATAACTAAGATAGAATAGTTTTGCATTGTGGTATGCTAAAACTAGACTAGATTCATTCATGCAAAATCATTCTAAGTTGAGTTAGAATAGTTTTGCCTTGAACTTGAGTATAAATTAACACACTTTATTCATGCAAACTATTCTAACATGAGTTAGAATAGTTTTGCACTGTGTATGGTGTTGTTCTGAGATAGAATAATTTTGAATTATTCCTGTAGTATAAGTTATAATTTAAATATTATAAAAATCTTCAATACAGGTTATGAGTTTTACAAAAAGAAATTTATTTATCACAAAAAAAGCCATTTCTGAAAAAAATCAAGTTAGAATAGTTTTGCGCCAAGCCCTCAATTTGAACATTGGAGGTTTTTGCCATAGCAGAAACTGTAGAATCAAGATATATAATGTTATTATCCCATAAGTAAACAGCAGACCCTGATCAGCCAGCTCATAGAGGAGTTGTCTGATCTTGGTCTGCTCTGCAATTTAGCGTATATATTAATTTAGGGTTAAGAACTTTAATACATGTAACTTAATTTTCAGTCATGTGAAACATGCTTTCTTTGATGTGACGAGGAACAAAATGGGTGCCAGATACAAGCTTATTCAACAGCTGCCGCTTCTAACAAAGACTATACATGCACGATATACTCCAGCTGCAGAATCCTTCATGGCAGCAAACCTATGTAATAGACAAATAACATGGTGTAGATTAATGAGTGTGAGAACTTGTCTCAATCATTTACAAAACTCGAATCAGCAACAGCCAGCCATACAGATAAAACACACCAGATATTGTTCCAGAAGTGCAGTCCCTAAAACAGATAATGAACTTGTGAAGAGTTTGTTTGAGGGCATATTGAGACAGGACAGGGGGAATTTGGCAAGGGCAATAACTTTAGTGGAATCAAGTCATATGAAAAAGAAAGATCAGGCTCAGGAACTTCTTCAGAAAATTCTCATGTATAACAAGGAACAGGGAGAGGACTCTCATGATTCAAAATCATTTAGAATAGGTGAGAATTGAATATACAGTTAAATGTGGTTAATCTGAACTTTTAGTGAGGCAAATGGAGAACTTTCGGGCAGGTGACTGCTTAGTGCAAGGTGAAATTTGTACAAAAAGCTCACAAAAGAGCTTTCTACATGACTGCCACCCTGCATTAAGCTTCTACCTGTCTTAACCCATTCCCGCATATTGACGCTTCTGTAAAAGTCACTTTGTGAAACCATTGTGATAAATAGAGCATTTGCTCCACAATTCTGAAATGTTCCTTTTCTCTAGTTAATGCTCTTTTTTGGTAGATTTAATGAAAGAAGTTAGGTCTAAAATAGCCTAGGTGGGAATGGGTTAAAGACCATTCTTTATCCATATTTGATTGTTTGGATTAGTGATGTTTTACTGTAACAAAGATGATAGAGCTACAGATTAAGATGATAGAGCTACATATTAAGATGATAGAGCTACAGATTAAGATGACAGAGCTACATATTAAGATGATAGAGCTACATATTAACCCTTCGCTTGCTGAATTTTAAAATACACTTATCCTTCTTTACCCAAGCCCTGTTGTATAATTACATATATCTTCACTGTGTACAAGTATTTCGCTGTGCAGTCACTGCTGTGGAGCGCACTGGTTGCACAATCAACTTGTAAATAGTGCAGACCCTGATGAGACAGCTCCTGCAGGAGCTGTCTCATCTGGGGCTTCACTATTTACAGGTACGTGTATTGACGTGAATAGCAAGCGAAGGGTTAAGATGATAGAGCTACAGATTAAAGAGGATAACTGATATAATAGCCAAGGTTTTACTGTAACAAAGATGATAGAGCTTCAGATTAATGAGGATTACTGATATAGCCAAAGTTTTACTGTAACAAAGATGAAAGAGCTACAGATTAAAGGGGATTATTTATATAGCTAAGGTTTTACTGTACCAAAGGTGAAAGAGCTACAGATTAAAGGGGATTACTGATATAGCTAAGGTTTTACTGTAACAAAGATGAAAGAGCTACAGATTATAGAGGATAACTGATAGAGGCAAACATCTTACTCTCTTCCAAACCCTATCTTTTTTATACTCATCTAAATTGCTTTGAGAGGCGATTCTAATGAGTACCACAGGTCTTTGGCTCAGACTACTTTACAACACTATATAATATATGTATAATATACTATACATGTACTGTGCTGTATAGATATATATATATATATAGTGTATATATTATATGCACTGTAATATAACCTATATAGTACAGTGAAGTAGTGAACACCAAAATCTGGGATGAAACTTGTTGTTTCTCCTTTATGAACCCAGAACAAAGTAGGTTAATTATGTATACTAGAAATTCCAGGGGCACTCAGATCATTGGTTTCATAAGCCAAGGAGTTGCTGTGCAGGTCACTGTTCTAATGGATAAATCAGTTACTGGAAAATTTGACAAAGTCACATGTTGAATTGAAAAAAAACTTGAAAAATATTTTATAACCTTTTCCTTCATAATAAAGTTTTTTCAAGCCTTTGAAAACAAAGTTTGCTTAACCCTTTCCTCCATAAATACGCCTTTCTGCACCTCTGTGAAAATCACCTGTTGAAACCATTGTGATAAATAGAGCATTTAATTGCTCCTATAGGATTGTTTATTAAATAGGTAGATACAGAGGCCAAATAAAGTATAAATACATATGTAGGTAGATAAAGAGGCCAAATAAGATATAAATAGGTAGATAAAGAGCCAAAAGCATAGCTCCATTACGGTATTTCTCCAACATACCCCATGTGATCACTGTAGACAGTTCTAAAGAGTAGTCACAACACAAAGTTAGGTGGAAAAATGATGACCTTGTATTTTAATATGCACCTTTATTGCTATGTAGATAGGAATGAAGCCCAGAATATTATATGCATGCCTGTATTATACCGTTGTAACAACCAGTTCTTAACCCTTTGCACGCTAAGTAATTTTTCGTCTACAACAATTGTCGTCTGCTTCAATTCTTAAAACAAACTTTCTCGCCTTTTTTTTTCTCAAAAATATGGTGAAGTTGACAAATAGTTTGGATCCTGATGAGACGCCGCATTATGCGGCGTCTCATCTAGATCCAAACTGTTTGCATAGGTAATCACAGTTTCGCCACTAGCGTGCAAAGAGTTAAAAATCATGGAAAAAATATTTATTTTGTGGAATATTTTGTTTTCTGCAATTGTTAGGTTTATCTGGACCACCTGGAGCGGGAAAGAGTACATTTATCGAAGCATTTGGAAAATTCCTTACAGCAAGGGGTCACAATGTGGCAGTACTTGCAGTTGATCCATCGTCCTCACAGACTGGAGGTATGTGCAGATATACATCAGGTTAATTCTCTCTGTAACTGCCACACAAATGAAATCTAATGATGCATCTATGGTATCTAAATGCAGGATGTAGAACTGTAGAATCATATCTATATTGTATCATAAGCAAACACAGCAGACAGCTCTGGGTCTACTCAGTTAAGTTGGCAAAGGTGTAGAAAGACATATTTATGGAGTAAAGGGTTAACCAATTCCCATGTGAGAAATAATTACATCATGAATATTTATTAGCTCAGTCTTTATATTGTAAACTTTTCAATGGAATGGTTTACTTTGACAAAAACTGTAGAATGAGATCTGTATCATGTCAAAAGCAAACATTTTGTGTGTAGTGTACAAAATGTTCTCTCTACAATGGCCTCTCAAACCAGGTCCAATTCTTAGTTTACTCAGTGTGTTAGATTAATCCTCTCCTTTGCAAACAGAGTAGAACCAGATCAGATGGCTCCTGATCAGCCTGTTTGTTGATTAACCCTTCGCTTGCTGAATTTTAAAATACATTTCTCCTTCTTTACCCAAGCCCTGTTGTATAATTACATATATATTCACTGTGTACAAGTATTTCACTGTGCAATCACTGTTGTGGAGTGCACTGGTTGCACAATCAACTTGTAAATAGTGCAGACCCTGATGAGACAGCTCCTGCAGGAGCTGTCTCATCTGGGTCTTCACTATTTACAGGTAGGTATATTGACGTGAATAGCAAGCGAAGGGTTAATTCTGTATAATTTTTATGTTGTATGAAAGTGATAATCTCTTCGATAAACATATATTTCCAATGAAATCATAAAACACGGTGTTATGTTCATTTATTCTTATGAAGTTGTCTGTTTGAAATTACCTGTACATGTATATGGAAAAATGCTCCTGTCTTTTCAGTCAGTACATATCATTCTTTGTTGTACAACAACATATCAGCCTACTTCGAACAGTTATGAAACTAAAATGCAATTTGAATAAATGCTAATACATCGCTGAATATCATCAGGGTATTTGATATCAAACATATGAAAGTTTAAGTTTTGTTGTCAGTGTTTATTCGATTAGTTTTTTTGTCATATACTCATTTACTTCTTTTCAGCATATAAAACAAATGATATATGCACTTTAACCACTTTTCAGTACAGTAAAACCTCTCTATAATGACCACTAAATTGTGTTAATTAGTTGGTATTTTGGGCAGGTGGTTGCTTAAAGCAAGGTGAAAGTTAAACAGAACGCTCCTATAGGAGCGTTCTGTTTTACTTTCACCTTGCTTTAAGCATCCACCTGCCTTTAACACAAAATACTTGATGTAATTTAGTGGTCATTATAGAGAGGTTTTACTGTATTTTTAAAACATTTGACAAGTAGAGACTACCACTAAATAGTCACTTGTTTTTCTTATAACTGTTTGCTTCTGGAATAATATAGATCTGAGTCTACAGTGGCCTTGGCCATAAATTCCCATGTTCATAAACTGTTGTAAAAAATCATCTAATTAGTATTCATGGTCATTACGGTATGTCTTATATGAATATTCATGAGGTAAAGGGTTATGTGATGACTTTAGAGAGATTCTCCAGCACTTACATACAATCTTTTTGTGATGTTGGTTTACACCAGGCTCACTTCTCGGGGATAAAACCAGAATGCCAGAACTGTCATGTGACAAGAATGCTTACATCCGGCCGTCGCCTGCCAGGGGCAGTCTGGGAGGAGTTACCAGGACAACCAATGATGCGATAGTACTGTGTGAGGCTGCTGGCTATGATGTAGTTCTTGTAGAAACTGTCGGTGAGATTCAAATTTAACTTTTAACCCTTAATGTGCAGGAACAGAGTATATAAAATCTCTGCAAGCAGTGTAGACCCAGATCGAAGGGCTGTTTAGCGAGCCTTTTAATCAGGGTCTACACTGTTTGTCATATCAGTCCTTATCTTCAGTCATACATGCTGGTACACTGTGTTTGGTTTAACCCATTCCCTCATATAAACGCCTCTGCAAAGGTCACCTGTTGAAACCATTGTGATAAATAGAAAATTTGCTCCTATAGGAGCAAATGCTCAATTTAACACACTAGTTTCAAACTACAAAATTCTTACAATTTTCCTTTTCTGTAGTTAATGCTCCATTTCGGTAGATTTATTCAAAGAGGTTGGATCTAAAAATAGCCTATAAGGTAATGGGTTAATATTAAAAAATGGAGGGCCAGTTAGCAGGTTAAAGATTAAAACCATTTGTCCTTCATACAACAAAAAGTCTAACAGTCTCTTAGTCTCCAAACATGAAAACTCATAACAAGCATTTTGTTGAGAACATGCATTTGCAAACAGTAGACCCAGATCAGACAGCTCTTATAGGAGCCATCTGATCAAGGTCTGCTGTGTTTGCATTTGATATGAAATAGATCTGATTTTATAGCTTGTCAAAACAAAATGCAAAAGGTTCCCTTGAAATTTTTATATTATAAAGATTCATGTAATAAATATTCATGATGACATTATTTCAGCTAATAAATATTCATGATGACATTATTTCTGACATGAATACTGAACAGTTTTAACCATTAATCAAGTTTTAACCATTTACCTCTGAGCTACAGTAAAACCTCTCTATAACGGCCACTAAATTGTGTTAATTAGTTGGTATTTAGGGCAGGTGACTGCTTAAAGCAAGATGAAAGTAAAGCAGAACGCTCCTCTAGGAGCGTTCTCTTTTACTTTCACCTTGCTTTAAGCAACCACCTGCCTTTAACACAAAATACTTGATGTAATTTAGTGGCCGTTATAGAGAGGTTTTACTGTAGTTACATCATGAATATAGATTAGTTGAATTTTGACAATGGAATTTGAACAGTGTTAAACATGCAATTTATTCAGTGTGAAAGGCTTAATTTTGATAGAGGAATTTACTGGGTACCACACACTTTATGCAATTCGTTTTGACCTTTGCAAACAGTTTGGCTGAAGACAGGGCACCAAGAAGCTTGGCAAAGTCTCATTTCATCAGTGTAATCCTCGTGTTTGAAAAGCAAGATGCTTTTAAACACTAGCTTAATTGTTGAAGATTTAACCCCACTATTTTTACTTTCTTCCGATTCATTCAGGCTTTTGAGAGACTAATGACCAGCTTGGATCCTGATTAGACTGAGTTTCTTTGCATATCATCAAAGCTAATTACAAATGCATGTCAAGAAGTGCTTATCAGGGTAGGTTTAACCCTACACTATGTAAATATGCCTGTGCAAACAAAAAAGACCCAGATCAGATGGCTCCTTAGGAGCCATCTGATCAGGATCTGTTCTGTTTGCTTATGGAATAATATAGATCTGATTCTACAGTTTTTGCTGTGGTAAAAACTTCATTTGTTAATATGCCCTTCTTAAAAAATGAATCTAATCAATATTCATGATGTCATTCTTTCTTTCTTGAATGGTCATAGAGTAAAGGGTTAAATAAAATTTAATGCACAAGAATATTTGTCATATGAAATGGGTACTTACTTTCTTGCAGGCGTAGGTCAGTCAGAATTTGTTGTGGCAGACATGGTGGATATGTTCTGCCTGATCATACCCCCAGCTGGAGGAGATGAACTGCAGGGTAAGAGAGGATATACATGTAGTATGGTAACCCTGTACCTCATGAGTCATGACTATTAGAAAGAAATAATGATAGGATGAATGTTTTATTTGCTACATTTTTATAATGGTATATAAGCATGGAATGTTTCCGCCTTGGCAGAAACTACAGACTCAGATTGATATACATGTAATTCCATAAGCAAACAGCAGGTTCTGATCAGATAGCTTCTACAGGACTAGATAGTGCAGACCTAGATCAAACTATATTGTACTCCTGAAGGGGCAGTTTGATCAAGCTGTACATAAAGTATTGCTACTCCAGTAGGTTCATTTAGCCCATTTCCCGTTTAATATTGATGTCAGAAATAATGACATCATGAATATTTTTAGCTGAATTTTTATAATGGCATTGTTTACACAGGATTTTTAATCGGGTTTTCCATTGAAAATCCGGTTATTGAAATGGTGATGTATGGCGAGCGGGCAGATGGGCGGGCGGCTGCCAATCTTGTAAGCGCAACTCCTCTGAAACTGCTCAACAGATTTTCATAAAACCTTGCATATACTCAGCAGGGTTTTCCCTAAGCATTTCAGGCATGTTGCATGCAACATGCCTTTATGTCAAAATAACTCTTGCAACATGCCTTAATTTTTTAAAGAACTTTTAAAAATATTACATTCGAGTTACTTTAAATGCCCAAATTAATAATTCCTATAAAATTCTGTGCTTTTTATTATCAGATGTGTATTGAAACCATTTCAATTTGATAAAATAATGCCTTATATTGAAACTAGATTTACCCGCTGGATGCAACATGCCTTCATGAATTTCTGGAGAAAACCCTTCATATGGCAAGGACACAATATGTAGATGTGCATATTGTTGGGGATTTCGCCTTCTCCAATTTTTTTGAGAGTTATGCCCCTTTGAACTAAGAAATCACTAGGTCTTTTGACCCTACCCTTGTAAGCGCAACTCCTGAAATTGCTCAACAGATTTTCATAAAACCTTGAACGTAGCAAGGACACAATATGTAGATGTGCATATTGTCAGGATTTTTTTTTTCTGCAATTTTTCTGGGATTTATGCCCCACTGAACCAAGAAATGACTAGTTAATAGTGAAGGAAAACCCGGTTTGATATCGTTTAGACATTTCTTGTTTTATATTACGGTAGTAAAAACTGTAGTCAGCTCTATTATAATATCATAAGCAAACAGAGCAGACCCTGATCAGATGACTCGTATAGGAGTCTGATGTAGGTCTACTCTGTTTGTAAATGTGTAAAAAAGCGTTTATATGAGGGAAAGGATTAAAGTTACCAAAGGTTTCAAAACCGTGCTGAATTCAGTTATTCAGTTTTACGTGCTGGTAGAATTGTAAGAATGGAGGTCCAAATATCTAAGATGAAAGAAGTAGCCTCTCAAAATAAATATGGTGAACATGTTCTGCCTGATCAAACCATTAGAGGTGGGGGTGGGGAGATGAGTTACAGGATATAGGAAGACATTACCGTAATCACCCTAAATATTTCTCCCAAACTGAGGCAAATAATTCAGACCCAGATGAATCTTATCTTGAAGGAGCACTCAAGCCTAACTCTGCTCTATTTGTTATTCCATAAGGTTCATTTAAAGTTATGAAAATGGTGCAGAGTGGTCTTGTGAGCGTAACCCTCAACTCCATGAATATTTATGTAAGAAATAATGAAATCATGAATGGTAATTAGAATAATTTCTTAAAATGGCACATGAACATAGGAATATTTTGCCATGGCAGAAACTGTAGAATCATATCTATTTTATTTCATAAGCAAACGGAGGTGACCCTGATCAGAGTGTGGCAGGTCAGGATATCTCAGACCTGTGGATAAAGATGCAAATTAAGATACTAAAGTGGTCATTTCTCCACCAAATCCTATGTTGTAACCACTCTTTAGAATCATCTCTAATAGACTATCATTCTGATCCAACTTACATTATAAGAATTAAATTGATGAATATTCATGAAGTGACTTATCCCACATGTTTATAAGGGAAAGGGTTCATCAGTGGTCATTTTCTGGGTCATCAGTCTTATACTTACATTTCAAGTTATATCCCCCCACCACCCCAACAAAGTAATGGATGTAACATTCGCTGTTAATGGAGTTATTCAATATTGGTCTATTCTTTACATGTTTCACAATATACAAATAAGTCGTATTTCTACAGTTTTTCCCCCACCAAAATGTTTATAAATTATATGATTGCTATTACAGTAGTTATTGTCCATTTTAACCCTTTCCGCCATAAATACGCCTTTCTACGCCTCTGTAGAAATCACCTGTTGAAAACATTGTGACAAATAGAGCATTTGCTCCTATAGGAGCAAAATTTAATGCTATTAATCACAGTGGTTTCAAACTACAAAATTATAAAAACAAAATCCTTTTCTCTAGTGAATGCTCCTTTTTGGTAGATTTATTCAAACTGGTTGGATCTAAAAATAGCCTATGGAGGAAAGGGTTAAACCTTTTTCACAGTATGGCAATAAGAAAACAGGAGAGCATAAAGGTATATGTTGGCCTTTGACTTACAGTTCTAGTTTTTACAGGAATAAAGAAGGGTATAGTGGAGGTGGCAGATATCGTCATTGTGAACAAGTCAGACGGGGACCTGATTCCAGCGGCGAGACGGATACAGGCAGAGTATATTAGTGCAATAAAATACATGAGGAAGCGTTCCAAAGTCTGGAAACCTGAGGTAATTGTGACGTCATAAATTTTAGCATGCTTGACAAATTATTGTTTGCGTAAAAAGGTGTCTATAAGGAGGATAGGGTTAACCTTTTACTCTGTGAATATTCATGTGAGAAATAATGACATCATGAATATCAATTAGATCATATTTTATAATGACACATGAACACAGGAACTTTTGGCCATGGCAGAAACTGTAGAATCAGATCTATATGTAATTCCACTCGCCAATAGTGCATTCCAATCTGTGATCTGATTCTATACTATCTAGCATTGCTATGTATTCACTTCTATTCTTCTCGTATACAGTAAAACCTCTCTAAACCGGAATTCTAGTAGAGAAGAATTTAGATACTTTTAGGCAGGTGACTGCTTAATGCAGTGTGAAAGTCATGCAGAAAACTACTAGAGGAGCTTTCTGCATGACTTTCACTCTGCATTAAGCTGCCACCTGTCTCCAATACCGATATTCACACCAAATTGGACGTCCGGTTTAGAGAGGTTTTACTGTATAGCAATATAAAACAAAGTTAGTAAAGGTGAGTAATGGGTGGAGTGTGTCATGGATATTCATGGTTAAGAATGATTTTAGCTTGGAGGCAAAAATTAATTCACTATCAAAATATATGCTTTTTTATGTATTTATAGGTGGTCCGGTTATCTTCACTGACAAAGGAAGGAATACCAGAGCTGTGGACAACAATTAAAACATTCAAGACGGGTGTGGAGGACTGCGGAGAATTCCACCAAAAACGTAAGAAGCAGCATAAGATCTGGATGTGGAACTACGTACGTGACCACATCATGGACTTGTTCAAAGGTCATCCAGCTGTTAAAGAAATTATTACAGAGGTGGAGGCAAAGGTGGAGAAAGGGGAGTGCACTCCAGGGCGGGGGGCTGACTTATTATTGAAACGATTTATTCGGGAATCTGTATGACATTGCTTCTTCTCAACTCCTAGGCTTGAATTCACTATAAGCCTCTGTATAAATCAAGAGGTATGATTCATGTTTTTAACCCTTTACTCCATAAATATGCCTTTTGATGCCTCTACAGATAGAGTAGACTTAACTCAGACAGCTCCTGTAGGAGTCGTGTGATCAGGGCCTACACTGTTTGCTTAAGGAATAATCTGATCTGTTTGCTTAACCCTTTCCCTCATATAAACGTGTTTTCACGCATTTGCAAACAGAGTAGACCCAGATCAGAAGGCTCCTAGAGGAGCCGTCTGATCAGGGTCTGCTCTGTTTGCTAATAGAATTTGATAGATCTGTTTCTTTGCTTTCTAAAATGTCTATAATGTTCAACCTTCCATATTTGTTTATAACTATTTTGTTAATGTGTATTCATTAGGTATTGGAATTTGGCCTAAATGCAGAACAGGGAAAGGGTTAAGGGGTAATAAAGATCTGAAGTTTCTGTTACAATAGAAATTCCATTGTTCATAGTAACATTTTAAAAATTCAGCTAATTAATATTCATGATGTCATTCTTTCTTACATAAATAACCATGGAGTAAAGGGATTTATAAGACAGGTGATATATTAATGCAGGATGACAGTTATGCAGCTCCCATAGGAGTTTTCTGTATTACTTTAATTCTGCATTAAGCATCCCATATTATGTTTATTCATTAAATATTCTACTATACTCAAAACTGAGAAAATTGCCAGACATATTTGCTTGGTTCCCATGGTCTACTATTCTTGTAGAAACCAGCAACCAAGCAAACAAATTGAGTGTAGGACAAGCTGGAGAATGTGTTTGTGCTTTCATGTGCTATTTATGTTATCTATTGTGTGTTTTAGTGTCGGTAAGTATTTATAATGAAACCTTCAAAAGATGAATTTTTAAAGCAGGATTGTTATGTTTGAAAAAAGAATATAAAGACATGATGTCTTTAGCTGTGTTTATGTTATACATTTGTTAATAACTGTATTACAGTCCATTTGCAATAATTTGGATCTCGATGTCTCATGATGGAATTACTCGTAATGAAGTTGAAGTCCCATTATATTACCTTCTATTTTCATAGAAAATAAAATGCAGAGGCCTCCGTGGCTGAGTGGTTATGGTCTTCGACTGACAATCGCTTAGCCTTGGCATTTGGATTTTTCATGTGAGGATGCCTTCCAACTGGCTTGTGGTAGGTCGGAGGTTCTGCCCGGATGTTCTTCTGTGCGTGAAACAATGCAATTCGTTCCTTGCACAGAAGAACCTCTGGGGTCTTCCTACGTATGTAATTAGCTGGACATCAAGATATGACCGAAATACTGTTGAAGCAAAGTAAAACCAAACCTAACCATAAAGTGCAAAAATTTTTATGCCCCCAGATCAGATCTGGATGGCATATTGTTTTTTCCCTGTCTGTCTGTTTGTTTGTTTGTCTCCAACTTTAATATTGGTCATAACTTTTGTGCTAGTACAGATAGAGACTTGATATTTGGCATGCATATGTATCTCATAAAGCCGCACATTTTGAGGGGTGGCATGTCATGGTCAAGGTCATCCTTTAAGTTCAGTGGCCAAATATATAGGTAAAATCACTAACTTTAACATTTGCCATTACTTTTGAACAAGTAGAGATAGAGATTTGACATGCATGTGTATCTCATGGAGCTGCACATTTTGAGGAGTGACATTTCAAGGTCATCCTTCAGAGTCAAATGTCAGATGTATGTTTGTTTGTCAGCAACTTTAACATTGGGCATAACTTTTGAATCAGTATAGAAAGAGACTTGATATTTGGCATTCTTGTATATCTCTTGAAGTCGCACATTTTCATTGGTAACATGTCACGGTCAAGGTCCTCATTCAAGGTCAAAGGTCAGATATATAGGTCAAATCACTTACTTTCGAACCAACAGAGATAGAAACTTGATATTTGGCATGCATGTGTATCTCATGAAGCCTCACATTTTAAGTGGTGACATGTTAATGTCAAAGTCATCCTTCAAGGTTAAAACACAAAAGTATAGGTCAAAGTTTACATTCGCTATACTGTGGGGGCATAGTATAGTGTTTCACAAACATCTTGTTTGGAAATGTAAAAGTCGGAAAATTCGGTATTAAATTCAGATCTGCAAAAATGTCCCTGCATTTATTATATTATTATATTGCACTTACTTGGATCAATGAAGAGGGTGGTGTCGTAATTATCATCTGGTGCTTTGTTCACACCTTTGTGCTGCGGCGTCTGAACTCTGTTGTTAATTTCTCACCATAGTGTGTGTTTGAGTAAGGTGACATTAGAAGTCGGCATTAACAGGATTCACTTTGGTTGCGATGTTGGATTGTTATGAGATTAAAAAAACACCTATAACGTATTTTGTACATGTTAACTTGATTGGCTCATATACGTAAATAATCCATGGAACAATCCATTTAACAACTGGGGAGAATTCTATACTAATATTAAAGTGGATGTGGTTCGTAGATGATGTTAACGATTCTAAGAGCTATAATGATACACATAAAAATCGAGTGCTCCACTCAATTTCATTTGTCCACCATTTACAATTTGAAATTAAGATCTCTATTTGAATAATTAGTGTGATACATATTATATAATGACACCGACAGCCATAGTCGACCTTACAAGTGAAAGTGCAGTTGCTCGGAACATGCAATAATTTGGATTTTACTTGAGGTCCTGTAAGGATCCAAATTATCAGGAATGGACTGTATAAAGATGTTATCAGCAATGGACTGTTACTGTATGAAGATTTATAAAATATAATGGCTTGAACCCTTTCCCTGTTCTATGTTTAGTCCAAATTTCAATACCTACTGAATATTCATGGGCAAAAGAGTTATAATGAAATAAGGAAGGATGGATATTGTAGCCATTTTGGAAACTAAAGAACCAGATCTATCAAATTCCAATAGCAAACAGAGCAAACCCTGATCAGACGTCTCCTCTAGGAGCCGTCTGATCTGGGTTTACTCTGTTTGCAAATGCGGGAAAACACGTTTATATGAGGGAAAGGGTTAACCTCCTGCACTCTTAGCGATTTATTTTTGCAAATAATGTCACCTGCTTTAATTTTGACAGTACATTTGTCCAGTTTAGATCCTGATGTGATACTGAGTTACTTGACATCTCATCTGGATCCAGACTGTCTGCTAAGGCTATCAACAATTCTCTAGTAAAGTGCTGACGGCTAATTTGGTAAAAGATGTTAATTGAGAAGGAATGTATATTTAGCAGTAACCTTTACAGTTTTATGCAACAGATAATATTATGACTAACATGTTGTGACCACTGCTGTAATCGCAGCATTTAGATAGGTAGATTTTATTTGTATTAAAATGTACATGACATTTAAAACATGCATCTTATATTCATCAAGTAAGATATCAAAAATATAATGCACATAGTGTCGCGATAATAGACTTGATATTTAAGTACAAATATATAACTGATAGAGAATTATTAACATGCCAGCTACATTAAATACAAGGATAACACAAAAATGGATTTACAGAATCCTTATTTCCATTGTGGTCCTTATAATATTTATATAATGCTCTTCATAGGAAGACATAAAATTAGTGCATATCTTAAAGAAAAAATATCACAATTAAATTTGTCAACAAACAGAAGAATGAAAGACAATTGAATAAGGATTGAATAATCGATATACTCACAGTGTTAACTATCACGAAATAATTTTCTGTGAAAAGTTGCATAAAGCTGTAACAGATACTGAAAGTAATCATTAGCCCTTTCCTCCATAAATACGCCTATCCTAGCCTCTGTAATAGTCACTTCTTGAAACCATTGTGATAAATAGAGCATTTGCTCCTATGGATGGTTGTCATCCCAACCCTGAAAAATGAAGGCATTGATGGTCCCAAGGGATTGTTGTCATCCTTACTCTGAAGGTTTAGGATAATGATGGTCCCAAGGGATAGCTGTCATCCCAACCCAAAGGGGTTAGGGTAATGCGCGTCCCAGGGGATTGCTGTCATCCTAACCCAGAAAGGTTAGGATAATGCGTGTCCCAAGAGATGGCTGACATCCCAACCCAGAAGGGTTAGGGTAATGATGGTCCCAAGGAATGGCTGTCATCCTAACCCTGAATGGTTAGGATAATGATGGTCCCAAAGGATGGCTGTCATCCTAACCCTGAAAGGTTAGGATAATGATGGTCCCAAGGGATTCAGCAAATGTAAATGCTGGAGACCAACATGTAGTTATTTTCTTTGACCAGAATAAATAATCTCTGGCATTATTTGTTTCGAAAACACATACAGTAAAACCTCTCTATAACATGCACTAAATTACATCAATTATTTTGTGTTAAAGTCAGGTGGCTGCTTAAAGCAAGGTGAAAGTAAAACAGAATGCTCCTATAGGAGCGTTCTGGTTTACTTTCACCTTGCTTTAAGCAGCCACCTGCCCTAAATACCAACTAATTAACACAATTTAGTGGTTGTTATAGAGAGGTTTTACTGTACAACCAAAGAGATGAAATTACTGTTAGAAGGTGATTATACCTATTGTTCAATATGTTTTGCATGGCCAGTCATTTTGCTTGTAAATTTCCTACTATCTAAATGTCCTTTGCATGGATGCCTACTTTATTATACCCCCCTTTTGAAAAAATGGGGGTATATTGCTTTGCACATGTCGGTCGGTCGGTTGATTGATGGTTTCCGAACGATAACTAATAAAGGACTTGGCGTAGAATCTTCAAATTTGCTGTGGTGGTTGGTCATGACAAGTAGATGACCCCTATTGTTTTTGAGGTCACTAGGTCAAAGGTCAAGGTCACCATGACCTAAAATGGTGAAATAGTTTCCGATCAATAACTGCTCAAGGGTTTAGCTTGGGATCTTCAAACTTGCTGTGCTGGTTTGTCATGACCACTAGATGGCCCCTATTGTTTTTGAGGTCACTAGGTCAAAGGTCAAGGTCACCATGACCTTAACTGGTTAAATGGTTTCCGATCAATAACTGATCACGGGTTTGGCTTAGAATCTTCAAACTTGCTGTGGTAGTTGGTCATGACAACTGGATGACCCCTATTGTTTTTGAGGTCACTAGGTCAAAGGTCAAGGTCACCATGACCTTAACTGGTAAAATGGTTTCTGATCAATAACTGATCACGGGTTTGGCTTAGAATCTTCAAACTTGCTGCGGTAGTTGGTCATGACAACTGGATGACTCCTATTGTTTTTGAGGTCAAAGGTCAAGGTCACCATGACCTTAACTGGTAAAATGGTTTCTGATCAATAACTGCTCAAGGGTTTGGCTTAGGATTTCAAATTTGCTTAGGTGGTTGGTCATGACAACTAGATGAGCCCTGTTGTTTTTAAGGTCACTAGGTCAAAGGTCAAGGTCACCATGACCTTGACTGGTGAAATGGTTTGCGATCAATAACTGCTCAAGGGTTTGGCTTAGGATCTTCAAACTTGCTGTGATGGTTGGTCATGACAACTAGATGAGCCCTGTTGTTTTTGAGGTCACTAGGTCAAAGGTCAAGGTCACCATGACCTTAACTGGTGAAATGGTTTGCAATCAATAACTGCTCAAGGGTTTGGCGTAGGATCTTCAAACTTGCTGTGATGGTCGGTCATGACCACTAGATGACCCCTATTGTTTTTGAGGTCACTAGGTCAAAGGTCAAGGTCACCATGACCTTAACTGGTGAAATGGTTTCCAATCAATAACTGCTCAAGGGTTTGGCTTAGGATCTTCAAACTTGCTGTGGTGGTTGGTCATGACAAGTAGATGATTATTGATTTGAGGTCACTAGGTCAAAGGTCAAGGTCATCATGACCTTAACTGATGAAATGGTTTCCAATTAATAACTGCTCAATGGTTTGGTTCGGGATCTTCAAACTTGCTGTGGTAGTTGGTCGTGACCACTAGATGACCCCTATAGGTGTTGAGGTCACCAGGTCAAAGGTCAAGGTCACCATGACCTTAACTTGTGAAATGTTTTCAGATCAATAAATGATCAGTGGTTTGGCATGACTGCTAGATGACCTCTATAGTTGAGGTCACTAGATCAAAGGTCAGGGGGTCTGGGGGGTATACATGTTTTACAAACATCTCTTGTTTTTATGGTATTTTAATAGTATGGATAATGAATCCTTGGACAGTTCATTATTCAATATGTGGATCTTATATTGACAACTTGACTGGCACTATTAAAATGTTTTATTCCTTTTAACCCTTTCCCTCGTATAAACGCCATTTCATGTATTTGCAAACAGAGTAGACCCAGATCAGATGGCTCTTGCTGAGCTGTTCGTTAATAGAATTTGATAGTTTTTATTCTTTACTTTCTAAAATGGCTACAATGCTGTTTCAAATTCCATTAGCAAACAGAGCAGAACACTGATCAGACGGCACCTATATATTCATGATGGCATTATTTGTTATATAAATATTCAAGAGGGAAAGGGCAGAGAAATTATTTGTGTGCAAAAATTTGGTGTGTGCATAATTCTCACAGACGATATTTTCTATGATTGCTTTAATCCTTTACCTCATACAAACACTATCCACCCTTGCAAACAGATATAAATGCCAGTATCTCTGAATGAATATTCAAAAGGGAAAGGGTTAAATAGCAACATCAGTTTCTGTTCTATTGCTGCACACATATGAACTTTGCAATTAATTAATTAACATGCAAATTATTTGTGTGAAAAAATTGTTGTCTGCTTTTGACAATTCTCACAGACGATATTTTCTATGATTTTTTGTGTCACCTGCCGAGAGGCAGTGTGTCACTTAGGGATTACTTTTCCGCTGTCTGTCTGTCAGTCCGTCACACTTTCCTTTTTTGGCTGTCCTTTCTAAACTAATCATTATAGAGCTTTCAAATTTCACACATGGAGTAAGATTATGAGAGGAAGTGTCATGCACAAGGGCCACAACTCTAGCATCACTATTTTTTTAGTTATTCCCCTTTTTCAATTTTTTTGTCCGAACAATTACTCTTTATCTACTGGTTCAATTGATTTCAAACTTCATATATTCAATTAGCATGATAAGAGGAAGTGTCATGCACAAGGGCCATAACTCTAGCATCAATATTTTTGGAGTTATTCCCCTTTTTATATTGTTTTTCTTATTATTTTTACAAATAGTTTAATCAGGGCCTGCTCTGTTTGCTTTTTAAATGATTAATATATTACAGTTTCTAATATAAACCAAAAGTTCCCTTGAAATGTTTTACTTTACAAAAATTAAATTTAATGAGAAGTGATCAATTCATGTATATAAATGTTCATTAGGGAATGAGTTAATACAAAAATCACAAATTCACTGCCTGACTGCAGAATTTGAATTGTAATTGACAACATGACCTACCTCTGAAACATGCAAACCTCTGAATAAATTATAAATACAAAAACTGTAAACAGACTTTTATATTTGTTTTTTTGTTATGACAAGACTGTAACCCATTCCCTCGTAGGCTAATTTTAGATCCAACCACTTTGAATAAATCTACCAAAAAGGAGCATTAACTAGGGAAAAGGAAACTTTTAGAAGTGTGTAGTATTGAAACCATTGTGATAAATAGAGCATTTGCTCCAATGGAGCAAATGCTCTATTTATCACAATGGTTTCAAAAAGTGACTTTTACAGAGGCGTAGAAAGGCGTATTTATGGAGGAAAGGGTTAAGAATGGTGCTACAAAATGTGGTCAGTTTATACTGTACACCATTTATCATAAAATGACAAAATGAGCTGTGCTGTACATTAACAAACCTTTGAGTATCCCTTTTCTTTATGATTAATTATGTACGAAATACTGAATCTTAATAATATGACATTTTGTAGTGGCATACAAAGAAAGGATTTTTAACTGGCAGAAACTGTAGAACCAGGTCTATTTTATTACGTAAAGCTAAAAGAGCAGACCCTGGTGAGATGATTCTTGAAGAAGGCCCCTGATCTGGGTCTACTCTATTTGCAAAGGTATTTAAAGTTGTATCTATGAAGTAAAGCGTTCTACTGTTTAATCCATTCCCATGTATTGACTCCTTTTGACGTTCTGTAAAAGTCACTTTCTGAAATCATTGTGATAAATAGAGCATTTGCTGCTCCATAGCAAATGCTCTATTTATCACAATGTTTTTTCAAAACTACACAATTCCATGTTTTTCCTTTTCTCTAGTAAATGCTCATTTTTGGTAGATTTATTCAAACGAGTAGGATCTAAAAATAGCTTATGAGGAAATGAGTTAAAGGTGTATATATGAAGTAGAGTGTTCTACTGTTTAACCCTTTCCCTAATATAAACGTGTTTTCACGCACTTGCAAACAGAGTAAACCCAGATCAGATGGCTCCTAGAGGAGCCATCTAATCAGGGTCTACTCTGTTTGCTAATAGAATTTTATAGATCTGTTTCTTTGCTTTCTAAAATGTCTACAATGCTCCACCTTCCATATTTCTTTATAATCATTTTGTTAATGAATATTCAGTAGGTATTAAAAGCTGGCCTAAATACAGAACAGGGAAAGGCTTAAAGGTGTAACTATGAAGTAGTGTTCTACTGTTTAAAGGTGTAACTATGAAGTAGTGTTCTACTCGTATGTCATTTATCATGAAAGGACTATATGAGCCTTACTTATTTAAGCTATACAAAAACAACCTTTGATTTTCTCTTTACATTATTGCTATTTAGGAAAGGAATAATGAATGTTAATTAACCGAATTATTATTGTGGCATATGAAGAAAGGAAGTTTTAACTCTTTCCTTGCTAAGTAATTTTTCATATGCAACAATTGTCTGTTTCAATTCTTAAAATAAACGTTCTCTAATTTCTTTGCAAAAATATGATCAAGATGACAAACAGTTTGGATCCTGATGAGACGCCACATTATGCGGCGGTTGATCGGGATCCAAACTGTTTGCATAGGTAATCACTGTTTCACCGATAGCATGCAAAGAGTTAACCATGGCACAAACTGTGGAATAGGATCTCTTATGTTATTTTATAAACAAAAAAAGTAGGCCCTGATCAGATAGCTCCTACAGGGGCCATCTGGTCTGGGTCTATATCTGTTTACAAAGGTGTTAGATGGTGTATCTATGGAGTAGGCGTTATTCTGTATGGAATCTGTCATGAAATGACTATATGAGCCCTGCTATACAAAAATAAATCTTTGGGCTTTACAAACAGTGTAGAACAAGATCAGCTGCCACATTTAAGTATACAGTATCTGATCAGGCTCTGCACCGTCTGCCACCCATCAGAATGGCAGAGCCAACTGTTGAACATGATTAGAAATAATCTTTTAAATAACACTTGATCTAGATCTACATTGTTTGCAAAGTCAAGAGGTTGATTTTCAACCCTTTACTCCATGAATATTCATTTGAGAAGTAATGTATACATGAAAAGTAATATAATATAAACAGTTATTTGTTTAGCCCAGATTTAAAGTCATGTATCAGATTTACACGTGTACATTATTCTATAAGCAAAGAGAGCAGGCCCTGGCCAGTCAGCTCTTACAGGGGACATCTGGGTCCATGCTTATAAAGCTTTTACTTGAGTCTGAGTTTCGTTCTCAAGCTTTTGATTGGTTAGATTTGAGTTCTCAAGCTTTTGATTGGTCAGATTTGAGCCTCATTGGTCAGATTTGAGCCAGAGGCTCAAATCTGACCAATCAAAACCTTGAGAACGATCTCAGACTCAACTAAAAGATTTATAAGCATGGACCCTGTTCTGGGCCTACTCTGTTTGCAAATGCATATGAAGGGGTGTTGATGGAGTAATAGGTTTATAAGAGATTCGTAAACATTTATCTTAATTATTTGGAAACAAAAATATTTCAGATTTTGCGTCAAAATTACAGTCAGCTTCAAATGCACTATGAATACTGTTGTGTAAAATTGTGCTTCAACAGACAGACTGATAAACAATGTGTTCTTACAGACCACCATCTAGGTGCTCCTCTGGGATCACTCCAGAAACTCTCTGATTTGCATCTACAATCTTTGCAAATGCTAGCAGAAGCATTACCCACATACAGCAGGTTAAGCCATTACTCAGGAATATTCACGCAAGAAATAATAATGTCATGAATATTAATTCGATTATTTTTTCTGATTGCACAAGAATGCAGGAATGTTTAGCCATGGCAGAAACTGGATAATCATATCTATATTATATCATAAGAAAACAGAGCAGACCCTGATCAGTAGGGGCCATCTGATACGTGTCTACTCTGTTTGCAAATAGCGTAGAAAGGCATATTTATGGAGTTGAAGGGTTCAACCACGCGTTGTTATGTGCACAATAATGGCTAATCAATATTGTTTTATTAGACAAACAAGCCACTGGTTTGTTGCCAACGGAACAGTTGTCCAACTTTACAAACAGTACTAGTATCCAGTTGTGACTGAATTATGCAATGAATAAACAAAGTCCAATTTCTCACCCAAGAAAGGTCATCAACATGTTGGTACACAGTTTTGATGTTGGTGCTTAACCCTCAGTATAAGCACCTTTTCAGCCTTTGCAAACAGAGTAGACCCAGATCAGGGTCTACTCTGTTTGCTTTTAACTAGATATAAATATGATTCTATAGGGGTTTTTTTAAAGCAAAAAAAAGATCACTGAAAGGTTTACATTATAAAACTTCAGCTAATAAGTATTCATGATCATAATTTCTTTCATAAATATTGAATAGGAAAGGGTTAATCCATTACCTACAACCTTTATGGCATGTGTCTATAAAATGTGACTGTTCATCAGTCAAGTATTACTGGATATCGGTGGTGTACACTGGGAACATAAAACAGGGGATATACCATATGTACACAATCTCTCCTCTCAATCTGGTACAGTACAACCCCTATAAACCAGACTTTTGAATTAGCATCAGCACTGGCTTGTCTGTCAGGTGGCAGCTTAATGCAGAAGAAGAGCTTTCTTCACTACTTTCACCCTGCATTAAGCAGCCACCAACCAAAACATGCCTAAATTGGTATTTATTAAAATTCCGGTTTAGAGGGGTTTTACTGTACCATTTTAATTTTGACATTGTAGCAATTAGTACAGTAAAACCTCTCTATAACGACCACTTAATTATTGTGTTAATTTAGGACAGGTGACTGCTTATATTGGAACGTTCTGTTTTACTTTCACCTTGCTTTAAGCAGCCACATGCCTTTAACACAAAATTTAGTGGCCGCTATAGAGAAGTTTTACTGTATATACCTTGATCAAGTAGCACCTTCAGAACCTTCAGTTTGATCTGGACCTGCACTGTTGCCGTTGTTTATCCACATACTTTGTGTAAATAAGATATCAAGAGTTAACTGCGAAACATTTGTAACTACAGTCTATTCATTGGATGAACTCATCATGACATTGGCAAACAGATTGTGTATCCAGATTAAACTCCAAGTAAAACATCGTATCATCAGAATCCAAACTGTTTGACTCATTACATATTTTATCAGAATTGTATGAAAGAAACATCAGCTGACATGTTTGGTATGTCAGGTATTTGGAAAATGCTTCTAAATGTAGATACAGTAAAACCTCGATTATCCGAACACTAAAATACGTATTATTATCGATCTTTAAGACAGGTGGCAGCTTAATGCATGGTGAAAGTCATGCAGAAAGCTCCTCTAGGAGCTTTCTGCATGACTTTCATCATGCATTAAGCAGCCACCTGCCTAAAAGGGTCTAAATTCGTTTATAACGAAAATTCGAATAATCGAGGTTTTACTGTACATGTATAGAAGTAAACCTTGTTGACGCCCTCTCCTGCAGGAGCTGTCTGTTCCACAGGGGTCTGGACTGCTTCATGTGAGTCTATATATCCTGTAATATATAGTATATATAGACTCCCGTGAAACGGTTCAGACCCCTGTGGTCTGTTCAAAGTTTGTTCAGGTTGCTTATGAAATTATGTAGATCTGATTCTACAGTATATGCAGTAGCTGCCATGGTAACAATTTCTTTATTCACAATGCCATTATTCACTAGTCATTATGTCATTATTTCTTCCACGAAAACACATTAGGTAAAGGGGTAAACGGCTGCTTAGTTAACCCTTGACATTTAGTTTATGTCCTTGAGAATGAGAGGATATCACACTGTAAACATACCATTCTGTGAAAAAACATAGTTCTAAAGGCCATTAACACCTCAGGCCACACTGTGAAGTTTGATGCATAATATTTTTCAGTGAAGTACCAGTAGAAGTAATATTTGTCGGCCTGTTGACTTGTTACCAGCTAGTTAAGTGAATGCTCAATCTATAATTTGTATAGGAGAGATATCACACACATGCGCACGCACGCGCACACACACACGCGCGCGCGCGCGCGCACACACACACACACACAACACACACACATGTACATCTCAAATAATTGTTAACCCTTTCTCTCATGGAAACACATTTTGACGCATCTGCAAACAGAGTAGACCCAGATCAGACGACTCCTATATGAGTCGTCTGGTCAGGGTCTGCTCTATTTGCTTATGGTGTAATATAGATCTGATTCAACAGCTTCTACCTGAGCCAAAATGTCCTGTGTCCATTATCATAAAATTATGCCATTATAGAAAATAATCTTATTAATATTCATGACGTCATTATTTACCACAAAAAATACTGTCTGCTCAAACTTGGATCTTATGTAATATTGACTACAGTAATATCTCTCTAAATCGGACGTAAAATGTTGTATGAATATCGGCCTTGGAGCTCACTCCCTATCGACTGTGTTACAATGAGGGGTGCGCCTGTGAGAAGACATGTTACGGTTTAGTAAAGAGAATGTTAAGGCGCCTGCCCAATGTGTTAAGGCGCCTGTCCATATTTTCAGCAACGCGGGGAGAGATGGAGCAATAAAAACACATTATCAGGTAATAAGTAAGATTTGTTTCAAGTCTTAAATACGTGATAGTCTTATTACTGGCATTTGATTTATCGGAGGAGTTTTTCGTTTGATTTTTTTCTGATTTCATCGTTTTTATACGCCCGTTTGAAAAAACGGGACGTACATTGTATTATGGAATAGCGCTGTCTGGTTGTCTGTCCGTCTGTACGTCTGTACGTCTGTAACATCTCTAACTCAAGTTCCGCTTGGTGGATCCTTCTCAAATTTTAACACAATGTTTATCTAGACATTCTACAGTTGCCTGCCAAGTCCCGGTTTGTTTATCCAAGGTCAAGGTCACACAATTGGACTTTTCGTTTAGCAAAAAATTTAACCGGTCTGTCTGTCTGTAACATCTCTAACTCAAGTTCCGCTTGGTGGATCCTTCCCAAATTTAATCATAATGTTTATCTAGACATGCTACAGTAGCCTGCCAAGTCTCGGCTCGTTTATCCGAGGTCAAGGTCGCTTAATTGGACTTAGAATTTGCGTTTAGCATTTGCGTTAAGCAAAAATGTTAACCTCAATTTATGTGAAACAAGTCCACTTATCTACATAACACTTTGAGATAAAGCTTTGAAACTTGGAACACTTGTTCACCGTCACAACCTTCTCCTGTAGGCAAGAGTAAATAACTCTGTCAAGCATTTTGACTGAATTATGCCCCTTTTTAACTTAGAATTTTTGGTTAAGGCTTTGTTAAAGTCCATTTATTTACATAACACTTTGAGATAAAGCTTTGAAACTTGGAACACTTGTTCACCGTCACAACCTTCTCCTGTAGGCAAGAGTAAATAACTCTGTCAAGCATTTTGACCGAATTATGCCCCTTTTTAACTTAGAATTTTTTGTTATGGTTTTGGTTAAAGTCCACTTATTTACATAACCCTTTGAGATAAAGCTTTTAAACTTGGAGCACTTGTTCACCATCACAAGCTTCACCTGTAGGCAAGAGTACATAACTCTGTCTAACATTTTGACATGATTATGACGCTTTTTAGCTTGGAATTTTTGGTTAAGTTTTTGATTAAAGTCCGCTTATTAACATAACCCTTTCAGATAAAGCTTTTAAACTTGAAACATTTGTTCACCATCAGAAGCTTCATCTGTAGGCAAGAGTAAATACAATGCAACTCTGTCAAGCGTTTAGACACAATTATGGCACTTTTCAATTTAGAATTTTTGGTTAACGTTTTTTGTTAAAGTATGCCTATTTACAACCTTGAAACTTGGTCGCAAAATTGGGCTTAGAATTTGAGTTCAGCAAATACGTTAACCCCAGTTAATGTTGAACAAGACCCCGACGGGCGTATATTGTGTCCACTGGCACTCTTGTTATAGAGGATAAAGTGAATCGTTAGGACTAGTTTGCAAAATAAATGGCATAGTCTTTTAAATATCAGTTTCAGACACCAATGTTAAGTACAAGCATAATCCAAAACTAACTAGAACTATCACTAAAGGTGATGAATACCCCCACATGGCAGCTTTGATTGCGAATCCAAGTTTGTGATACCAACTATCCATGTAACAGGACTAAAACACATAAATACTCAAAGTTAAAGGAGAGATAATTCTGTAATGCTTGCAACAAACATATGAAAACTTTAAAAATGAATGAGGATTTTCGACACGAAATCCCCATGTTTCATGCCAAAATGAAAATGTTCGCACTGGTCCGATTTTTCAGAATGACAAGGCCAGGTATTAAGTTCAAGGTCACAGAGACCTAAATATCTACTACCCAATATGTATTGACACAACAGGTTTGGTAATGCTAGATAATAGAGTATAGGATATATGCTCCGGACAAGACCTGAAATTTGTGTCTTGCACATCTACTACTCCTGAGTAACATTTATGTCAAGTATCAAGTAAATCAGGTTGAAAGTGAAGGAGGAGTTCAAAGTACAAGATTTTGCCTGCCAATTTTAAGACCAATTTCAAGGACAAAGGTCAAGGTCACAGAGATTTGAAATGTGTGTCTTGCACATCTACTACTCCTGAGTAACATTTATGTCAGGTATCAAGTGAATCAGGTTGAAAGTGAAGGAGTTCAAAGTACAAGATTTTGCCTGCCAATTTCAAGACCAATTTCAAGGACAAAGGTCACGGTCAAGGTCACAGAGACCTGAAATTTGTGTCTTGCACATATACTACTCCTGAGTAACAGTTATGCCAAGTATCAAGTGAATCAGATTGAAATTGAAGGAGGAATTCAAAGTACAAGAATTTGCCTGCCAATTTCAAGACCAATTTCAAGGCCACAGGTCAAGGTCAAGGTTAAAGAGACCTGAAATTTGTGTCTTGCACATCTTCTACTCCTGAGTAACATTTATGTCAAGTATCAAGTAAATCAGGTTGAACGTGATGGAGGAGTTCAAAGTACAAGATTTTGCCTGCCAATTTCAAGACAAATTTCAAGGACAAAGGTCAAGGTCACAGAGATTTGAAATTTGTGTCTTGCACATATACTACTCCTGAGTAACATTTATGCCAAGTATCAAGTGAATCAGGTTGAAAGTGAAGGAGGAGTTCAAAGTACAAGATTTTGCCTGCCAATTTCAAGACCAATTTCAAGGCCAAAGGTCAAGGTCAAGGTCACAGAGACCTGAAATTTGTGTCTTGCACATCTACTACTCCTGAGTAACATTAATGCCAAGTATCAAGTGAATCAGGTTGAAAGTGAAGGAGGAGTACAAGATTTTGCCTGCCAATTTCAAGACCAATTTCAAGGCCACAGGTCAAGGTCAAGGTCACAGAGACCTGAAATTTGTGTCTTGCACATATACTACTCCTGAGTAACATTTATGCCAAGTATCAAGTGAATCAGGTTGAAATTGAAGTAGGAGTTCAAAGTACAAGATTTTGCCTGCCAATTTCAAGACCAATTTCAAGGCCAAAGGTCAAGGTCAAGGTCACAGTGACCTGAAATTTGTGTCTTGCACATCTACAACTTCTGAGTAACATTTATGCCAAGTATCAAGTGAATCAGGTTGAAAGTGAAGGAGGAGTTCAAAGTACAAGATTTTGCCTGTCAATTTTAAGACCAATTTCAAGGTCAAAGGTCAAGGTCACAGATATTTGAAATTTGTGCCTTGCACATCTACTACTCCTGAGTAACATTTATGCCAAGTATCAAGTGAATCAGGTTGAAAGTGAAGGAGGAGTACAAGATTTTGCCTGCCAATTTCAATACCAACTTCAAGGACAAAGGTCAAGGTCAAGGTCACAGAGACCTGAAATTGGTGTCTTGCACATATACTACTCCTGAGTAACATTTATGCCAAGTATCAAGTGAATCAGGTTGAAATTGAAGGAGGAGTTCAAAGTACAAGATTTTGCCTGCCAATTTCAAGACCAATTTCAAGGCCAAAGGTCAAGGTCAAGGTCACAGTGACCTGAAATTTGTGTCTTGCACATCTTCAACTTCTGAGTAACATTTATGCCAAGTATCAAGTGAATCAGGTTGAAAGTGAAGGAGGAGTTCAAAGTACAAAATTTTGCCTGTCAATTTTAAGACCAATTTCAAGGTCAAAGGTCAAGGTCACAGAGATTTGAAATGTGTGCCTTGCACATCTACTACTCCTGAGTAACATTTATGACAAGTATCAAGTGAATCAGGTTGAAAGTGAAGGTGGAGTTCAAAGTAAAAGATTTTGCCTGCCAATTTCAAGACCAATTTCAAGGACAAAGGTCAAGGTCACAGAGACCTGAAATTTGTGTCTTGCACATCTACTATTCCTGAGTAACATTTATGCCAAGTATCAAGTGAATCAGGTTGAAAGTGAAGGAGGAGTTCAAAGTACAAGATTTTGCCTGCCAATTTCAAGACCCATTTCAAGGCCAAAGGTCAAGGTCAAGGTCACAGAGACCTAAAATTTGTGTCTTGCACATCTACTACTCCTGAGTAACATTTATGATAAGTATCAAGTGAATCAGGTTGAAAGTGAAGGAGGATTTCAAAGTACAAGATTTTGCCTGCCAATTTCAAGACCAATTTCAAGGCCAAAGGTCAAGGTCAAGGTCAAAGAGACCTGACATTTGTGTCTTGCACATCTACTACACCAGAGTAACAGTTATGCCAAGTATCAAATGAATCAGGTTGAAACTGAAGGAGGAGTTGAAAGTAGAAGATTTTGCGGACAGACCAACGACCGACGTCCAACGACCGACCAACCGACAGGCTGATTACAGTATACCCACCTCAAACTCTGTTTGTGGGGGTATATTTGTAGACCAATTTCAAAACAAATTTCTCTCTTTTGACTGATTATAAGGCAAATCGGGTGCATTTTTCAAAACTCCATTGTTAAGGCGTGTGCCAGAGGGTGTTACGGTTCATGATCTACATCCAAAATTACAGTTACGGTTTCTATTCGAAAACAATAAGTGTTTTTGAGAGTATGGAATCGATGTTTTAGGCCTGATAGAAGACTCAAACTACACTAGTTTATGTCGTAGATATTGAGTGAGGTTAAAAAATAAACTGAAAGTTGTATTAAACGTAATTATGGAACACGTATCCCATTCTTAATACCAACACTTGATATGCCAGATTTTAACAGCTAGAAATTACATCTGACTAAACCTTTGATGAACTCAGTGTATAGACACATCAGAGTGGTCCTAGAGGTGCCCTCTGATCAGGGTCTGCAATGTTTGTCATTCAAAATCCACTAGCAATTCAGACCGAGATGAGAATGTTTCATTAGGAGTTCTCTGACCAAGGTCTGAATTGTTTGTCATTCAGAATCCCCTAGCACTGCGGACCCAGATGAGAAGGCTCCTCTAGAGGCTCTCTGAACAGGGTTTGTATTATTTGTTCTTCAAAATACCCTAGCAGTGCAGAAGCAGATGAGAAGGTTCCTCTAGGAGCTCTCTGACCAGGATCTGCATTGTTTGCCATTAAAAATCTCCTAACAAACCTTTCAGACTGAATAGATTCTATTAATTAACCCGTTCCCTGTTTTATATTCAGCCTAATTTTCAATACCTACTGACTATTCATGGACAAAAAAGTTACAGTAAAACCTCGATTATCCGAACACTAAAATACGTATTATCATCGATCTCTAAGACAGGTGGCAGCTTAATGCAGGGTGAAAGTCATGCAGAAAGCTCCTCTAGGAGTTTTCTGCATGACTTTCATCATGCATTAAGCAGCCACCTGCCTAAAAGGGTCTAATTTCGTTTATAACGAAAATTCGAATAATCGAGATTTTACTGTATATTGAAATATAGAAGGCCTTAACCTAGTAGCCATTTTAGAAACAAAAGAAATATATTTATCAAAGTCCAATAGCAAACAGAGCAGACCCTGAGCTGGGTCTACTCTGTTTGCAAATGCGTGAAAAGATGTTTATATGGCGGAAAGGGTTAAACAATGATTGGCTATTCCATTCCAAAACATCCGCATTGAACATGTTAGCCCTTTTCCTGATAGTGACACATTTGGTGCTTCTGTATACATAGTGGATCCAGATCAGAGGATCGCCGTGGATGTATCAGAGTATGTTCTGTTTGCTGAAATGTTATAGATTCGTATTTGTTTGCAATAGCAAATATTTGTAACTTAATATAATAACTTAAATAAGTTATACATGAATATTCATCCGGTAAAAGGTTATTAACAGTTACAACATGGTTCTATAATAAAATATAATTTTCTTAACAATACGCACGACTGGCCAATTCTCCATTGCAAAATTGATATTTTCGTCAGCTATTTTTTTCCTGATATAAAGTACATAAACGCCAGACCCAGATCTGAAGACTTATAAATGGTATAATTGTCTTCCCTGTCTGCCTGTCGCAAAGTTTGTCTGCGCTTCTTCTCAAAAACGTCTGGGCAGATTTAAATAAAATGTCACAGCATGAGTGTAGTTGTGCATATCGCCAGGGTGATCTGGTTCGATTGTTTTTCATAGTTATGTCCCCATACAATTTGTTTTAGAAAAACACCGGCAGTAAAAACATTAGTTAGTAATTGTAATTACCATGTAATCGACGTCTTGCATAGATCCAAAGATATATACTCTGGGAGCCAGTGGGGTCTACCGTGCACCCCCCTCCCCACCAAATAGTCGGAGGGGGGGGGTAGCACATTAGACCCCATTGTCTTCCTGAGTATTGACAGAATTTAAGAATCTATCTCTCGAGTATTATCTGTAGATGTACAGTAAACCCCCTCTAAACCGGAATTTTAGTTGAGAAGAATTTAGATACTTTTAGGCAGGTGACTGCTTAATGCAGGGTGAAAGTCATGCAGAAAGCTCCTAGAGGAACTTTCTGCATGACTTTCACACTGCATTAAGCTGCCACCTGTCTCCAAGGTCGATATTTATGCTACATTTAACGTGTAGTTTAGAGGTTTTTTTACTGCATACCAAACACGTCGCTTATGTTAGAATAAAGTCAAAATGTAATGCCGTAAGGCATTCTGGCAGAATCTGTAACGCTGTAGATAAGAGACCGTAACATGCGTCAGTTGATTGGGAAGAACCCGTAACATGTACACGGATGTGATAGTATGGATAGACTCGTCAAAAGCAATTTAAAACCTGCACATTAAGTGTACATGCGGGTGCTATCATGCTAAATAAGGCATTACCGGTACATATCGTTTAAAGATTTTTCACCTTTAGTGAAACGAAATGTAAAACAGAGCAAAATCTTCATGTTTTGAACAATTTATTACTTTTTTTCCACGCACTAAATGCTTTTAACACGAATTCCTGTGCACGCATGATGTATAATTCGATACGGTATACGATATTGCCTAAGTATTGAATAAAGAAACCAAAACTTAGGAAAATAAACAGCTTATCGTTGGAAAACATTACTAGATCACCGTATAGCAGATACCATTCTTCAATTATTATTGTCTTCGAGATGATTCTAAATAGTGGTCACAACATAGGGTTTAGCTGAGGCAATAGACTTTTAGTATTTGAATGCACACCTTAGTTTGTTGCTCTGCTGTTGTCAGCCATGTGTTATAACTCATGTACATATGTACATATGTACAGTATTTAACGCGTGCCTAATGAAACCGCCAAAGAAGGTAGATCTACAGTAAAACTCCCCTAATGCGACTACCTAAAAGAGGTATAATTTTGGGTGCTAGATGCAGGTGGTAGCTTAATGCAGGACAAGCGTAATGCAGAACGCACCTACAGGAGCTTTCTGTATTACATTTGTCCTGCATTAAGTAACCACCTGCTTATAAAGTCATCCATGTTTCTTTATTAAGTGTTCGCATTAGAGGGGTTCTACTGTATGACAGCTTAATGTAGAACCAAAGTTATGCAGAATGCTCCTGTAGCAGCTTTCTGCATTACTTTCGTGCTGCATTAAGCAGCCACATGCTCTTTAAGACTTCCATAGTAATGACTCTAGATAGTGTTCGCTTTAGATATGTTCTTCTGTATGTCTGTCTGAAATTTGATGCTTGGACATGCTAAGTAATTATGTCCCCATCAGATATCGAGGGGACATATTGTTTCTTTGGAATTGTCCGTCCATCTATCCGTCGCAAATGTTACTCCGTGCGTATCTCTAGCGATTTTGTGGTACATAGGAGAAACTCTATCTTCATGTAAAATGTGGGCCCGGGCTTCCATTTTATTTGAAATCTAGTAATAGAAGAGTTACAGGTATTTACTTAGTCAAATAAGAATTATGTGTAAAAAAGTGTCGCGCGACCTGAATGTTGATAAGTTTGTGAAGTTGTGCACTTGGGTTTCTGTAAAACCAATTACAGCAGAGTTACGGGTCTTGACTTGAAATTAACATTAGAGGGTGTGGGAAATTGTCTCGCCTGGATTTAAGCTGTTTGCAGTGCGTGTCGGGTAGCATTTAAAGAGATTTGTGGACGTACAATCCTTTCATGCAAAGATAATCCTAGATAGTGAAACAGTCCGTCCAACACTGTCCGTATAATAGTATAGTGTAACAGTCCAACACTGTCCGTAGAATACTATGGTGTAACAGTCCGTCCAACACTGTCCGTAGAATACTATAGTGAAACAGTCCAACACTGTCCGTAGAATACTATAATGTAACAGCCGTCCAACACTGTCCGTAGAATACTATAGTGTAACAGTCCAACACTGTCCGTAGAATACTATCCAATGTTGATGGTACATGAATTCCAGTCCACCCATAGTTTAAGGAGTTTTTGAAATCCCATTAACCCTTCCATCGCCAAAGTCGCAAAAACTGCACCACGACAAATAGTGCAATCAAAGATCAGACTCCGCCTTTTCAAGGCGACATGTGATCAGGGACTTCACTATTTGTCTCTGTCTGTAGTTCTATATATGTGCTTTATTCCTTTGAAATTTGGATTTATTTATCTTATTTCCTTATTTTACCGAATGATTTAAAAAATAACATGGAAATAAAATGGACTCCCATTAACGACCTACCACACGACTGCTGGAAAGCTTCCACACTTGACAAATACTCTGCTTAATGCAGAGTGAAAATAATGCAGAAAGCTCCTCTATGAGCTTTATGCATGGCTTTCACCCTGCATTAGGCAGTCACCTGTATAAAAGTACATTTGTAGCTAAATTCTTCTTTATTAGAACTCCGGTTTAGAGGAGTTTTACTGTATGCAGCCCGATTATGAATCAAAGTATGGGGTCTGACGAGAAGCTAAGTTATTCAACACACCATCTGGACCCAGCAGTTGTTTATGTAGAAAATAACCAGTTTTTCTCAGTTTATATAATTATATAAAATGTACAAATAAACACAAACAAGTATACCTCTGCTGCACTTTTAACCATTCGCTTGCTATTCACGTCAATATACCTACCTGTAAATAGTGAAGACCTAGATGAGACAGTTCCTGCACTATTTACAAGTTGATTGTGCAACCAGTGTACTCCACAGCAGTGATCGCACAACGAAATACTTGTACACAGTGAAGATATATGTAATTATTAAACAGGGCATGAGTAAAGCAGGAGAAATGTATTTCAAAAGTCAGCAAGCGAAGGGTTAATACACCGAGAACAAAATAAACATCTCCTGCTAGTGTGTTTGATAACCATCTGCTACAAGTTCGGTTTACAAACAAGTTTATTTTTGGTTTACATAACGTATTTATATCCATTGTTACACAACATGCATTAACCCTTTCCGTCATATAAACGTGTTTTCATGCATTTGCAAACAGAGCAGACTCTGATCAGACAGCCCCTATGGAACTTTAATTTAAATTTGTTTCTTAACTTTCTAAAATGACTATATTATAATGTTCCTTCTTCCATATTTCATTATGACAATTTTGCCCATGAATGTGCAGTAGATATGGAAACTTGGAATGAAAACAGAACTGGGAAAGGGTTAAACTAAACTGTCCCTGGTTACTTTAAGCTTTTAATCCCCTGAACTCTTAGCTCTCTGGGTGCATTGTGACGTCTGATCAGGATCTGTTCTGTTTGCTTTTCCTGAACACCGTAGTATAGATCCGATTCTTCAGATTTTCCCCAAGGTAAAAAAATCCTTTGTCTTAATGCACTTATAAGATTGCATATATATATATAAGCTAATACTGATGATGTCATTATTTCTTACATGCATATTCCTAGGCTAAATCATTAACTCTTTAAGGTTTACAAGTTTATGCAATATCAATGTAAGAAATAATGATATCAAGAATATTTACAAGCTGAACTTTTATAATGGTCTATGAACACACGAGGAATTTTGTTTTTGGCTTTGGCAGAAACTGTAGAATCAGAATTTCATACCTTTGATTTTGGCCTGCTCTGTTTGCAAAGGCATATTTATGGAGTAAAAATGCAGATAGGTATGTTGTAGATAAAATCTGATTGAAAGTACAAAGTGAAGAAAGCTCCCAAATGTTCTTTCTTCTCTACTCTTCCTGCATTAAACGGCTACATGCAATTGTACTTGCTTACGAAACCCTCATGGTGTGTTTATAACTAGCTAATTTCTAATTACTTTTAATTCAAACAGTCTGTATCCATATGTAACCTGGGTCCATGCTTATAAAACTTTTTAGTTGAGTCTGAGTTCGTTCTCAAGCTTTTGATTGGTCAGATTTGAGTTCTCAAGCTTTTGATTGGTCAGATTTGAGCCAAAGGCTCAAATCTGACCAATCAAAAACTTGAGAACGAACTCAGACCCAACTAAAAGTTTTATAAGCATGGACCTTGGTGTGTGTCCACGATCCAGCTGTTTGACACTCTGGTCGATTTTTAACGAGAGACATTGCTGGAAATGTGTATCTGAAATGAAGCTGATAACTACAGCGCTAGATACCCAAACCAGCTCTTTCAGCGTCGACTAAGAACAGTTGCTGCGTTAGAGACTCAGAAAATCTGCAGTATTAGACGCAGATAAACTGTAACGTTAGAGACTCGGAAAAATCTGCAGTATTAGACGCAGATAAACTGTAACGTTAGAGACCCGGACCAGTTGCTGCTTTAGAGATTCGGACCCGCCGCAGTGTTAGAGACCCGAACAGCTGCACCATTAGAGACTCATACCAACTACAGCTTAAGATGCTTAAAGCAGTTGTTGCAATAAAGACTCAGAACAGTTGCTACATTAGAGACCCGGGCCAGTTGCTGTTTTAGAGACACAGACCAACTGCAGTGTTAAAGCAAAACAGCAGCAGAGAAATTAACCAAATGCAGCATTAGGGACACATACAGCTGCAGCATTAGAGATACATATCCACTGCAGCATTAGCGATACAGACCCACTGTGCAGCATTAGCGATTCAGACCAGCTGCAGCATTAGAGACACAATCCAACTGCAGCTGAGAGAAACGGACCAACTGCAGCGTTAGAGGCACAGGTCAACTACAGTATTCGAGAAACGGGCCATCTGCATGATTTGCGACACAGGACAACTGCAGCGCTAGAGACAAAGACCAACACTGCAGCGTTAGAGACAAAGACCAACTACAGCATTAGAGACACATACTAACTGCAGCGTAAAGGACACATACCAACTATAGCATTAGAGAAACGGACCAACTCTAATTAGCGATTCAGACCAACTGTAGCATTAGAGACAAATCAACTGCAGCGTATGAGGCACAGGCCAGCTGCGTCGTCAGAGACAAAGACCGACTGCATCGTTAGAGACACACACTGACTGCAACATTAGAGACACAGGCCAACTACAGCGTTGGAGACACAGACCAACTACAGCATTAGAGAAACTGACCAACTGCGGCATTAGAGACACATGTCAACTGCAGCGTTAGAGACAAATACCAGCTGCACCATTAGAGACACAGACCAACTGCAGCCTAAGGGACACGTACCAACTATAGCATTAGAGAAACGGACCAACCGCAACATTAGCGATGCATACCAATTGAAGCATTAGAGACATAAACCAACTGCAGCGTTTGGGACATATGCCAACTGCAGCATTAGAGACACATACCGACTGCAGAATTAGAGACACAGACCAGCTGCACCGTCAGAGACACAGACCGACTGCATCGTTAGAAACACAGACTAACTGCATCGTTAGAAACTCAGACAAATAAGTGTTCGAGACTTGGCCACCACGAGAGACCCCGACCAACTACAGTAGTTTTACAGTTTAGTCATATTTATTTGTAAATTGTCAACAATATACATGTACATATATTCATGAAGACAATATATAATCAAATCATATAGACATCACTAAGGTATATAATACAAGATGACAATACAAAAGGGCTGGGCCACAAGTTGTGCCAACATTAAATGTCGGCCTGTCCCAACTACAGCATGAAGGCTCCAGACCAACTGTAGCGATAGACATCCAGATCAGTTGCTGCCTTAGAGATCCAGAACAGTTGCTGTGTTCGAGACCCCGACCACCACTAGCCTTAATGACCCAGACCCTGACCACCACTAGCCTTAATGATCCAGACCCTGACCACCACTAGCCTTAATGACCCAGACCTAGACCACCACTAGCCTTAATGACCCAGACCTAGACCACCACTAGCCTTAATGACCCAGACCTCGACCACCACTAGCCTTAATGACCCAGACCTAGACCACCACTAGCCTTAATGACCCAGACCTAATGCAGCGTTAGAGGCCACACAATGACCAGTCTTAGAGGCCCAGCTCAACTGCTAGAAGCGTTACAGTTGAATAGACACGCGTTTGAATGGTCTTTAAACGGGGTTTACGGTATTACAAAACATAGTCTTGTACATCATTGTATAACTGTTTTCATATTTTTCGTGTTAATATTCCACAACAATGTTTTCGTTAAAGATATCTCAGATATATTACAATCATGAAAAATGTCATATTAACCCATTACCTCATAGACTATTTTACAACCTCTTTGAATAAATGTACCGAAAGGGAGCATTATCTAGAGAAAAGGAAATTATTAGAATTTCGTAGTCTGAAACCATTGTGATAAATTAAGCATTTGCTCACATAGCAGCAAATGCTCTATTTATCACAATGGTTTTACAAAATGACTTTTACAGAGTCGTCAATATGAGGGAATGGGTTAATGCCCAGTACTGATAAAATTAAACCAGTATTGTTTTTCAGGTACAATGCAGTTCGTAAAATGTTCTCGAACGCTTTTTGAAACTACATGTATATAGCCAATAAAGATAGAAATATTTCATCCACTTGTTTGTATTCTTTATGTAGGCAATTCTCACGTCGATTCTATGCTTAACCTACATGCCTCACAAGTTGACAACTGCTCTGTAGACTGGTAGTCAAAAACGTGCCACACTAGAAAGTCAGGAATCATTTATACAAATCACAGAAGTTAACCTACAAACCATTCCTCCGACACTTGGTTAAAATGCAGTCAGTGCTGTAGGTGCAAAGCCGCCCCCCCCCCCACCCACGACCCCGAAAAAAATCCTATCGGGTCTTACCAATACATATATAGTCTCGGTAGGATTTTTTTCCGGGTCGTGTTTTTGTTCCGTTTCGGAGTGGTTTGAGATACTAATATATAGTTTTAGGTTAGCTTTGCATACTTCGATCATAAATGGTGTGGGGCGTGGTTCGTGGGTGAGTCCCAGCATGCGTCGGAAACCTTTGCTTAAGTGGAGATGTTGTTTATTAAGGAAATTATATGTTCGCTTGTGTGGCCAATCATTGCAATGGACTGCAACACTTTTATTTATTTTTATTTATGGGTCTATTGACGGCCATTTCTTTGAAATTTGGTCAAAATCCATTGTACAGTTTCGGAGATGTTGGAAATCGTTAGGCCTAATTCATTTTAGACGTGAACTATTTACAAACATATAACATTCATGAATGATTATCTAAAGACAATTCCAGTGAAAGTTGGTTTAAACCTATTCATTTGTTAAGGAGATGTCATTTAAATATTTTTTTCATGGAAATCTATTTTAGCTCCTGTGACCTATATAAAGATGTGGACCGGGGCGATTTAAATAGCGTTCACGAAAGGTCACTTGAAGATAATTCCTTTGCAATTTTGTTGAAATCCATTCAGACGGAATATGTAATTTAAAGAAAATTAAAATCTATCTTTAGCTCATGTGTCCGACGGTCACCTGAAAACCATTTCTGTGAAATTTTGTTGAAATCCATTCAGCAGTTTAGGAAAATTACTTGTTAAAATATGTTTCTAGGTCTTGTGATGAACACTCTCAAGACAACAATCCTTCTTTCCTAGGACCATCAAGGACTAGAACAGTCTCCCACCTGATATTGTAACTGCCTATTTATTCAGCCAACGATTCGGCTGTCCAACCTTTCTAATTAAACACTAGCCGTTCTGTTTTAAAACATTTCTGTGAAAGCATTTTTATAATAGTTATTTTAGTCAAGCGCACCTTGGACATTGAACTTCAGTTGTTGAAGATGTCCAGTGACCAGGGTCCATGCTTATAAAGCTTTTAGTTGAGTCTGAGATCGTTCTCAAGCTTTTGATTGGTCAGATTTGAGCCTTTGGCTCAAATCTGACCAATCAAAAGCTTGAGAACTCAAATCTGACCAATCATAAGCCTGAGAACGAAACTCAGACTCAACTAAAAGCTTTATAAGCATGGACCCAGGTACAAGTAGAAGAACCGAGACGATTTGTAATACTTTCATGAATGGTTACCTGACGGTAATGAATATCCTCAGGTAACCATTCAAATAAACGTCTGTGAAATTTGGTTGAGATCCTTTATGTGGTTTAATTGCCAATAAAAGAAATTGTTCGTTAAAATCATTTAAGCTCGTGTGACCTATTTTAGTTAGTTTAGTTTAATCATATCTTATTGTAAATTGTCCACAATATACAAACGTTCATGAAGACAATATATAATTAGATCATGTAGATAATACTTTATGTATGTAATACAGATGACAATACAAAAGAGTTGGACCACAAGTTTTACCAACATTAGAAATCGGCCCGTCCCTAATATGACCTATTTCTGCAATGGACAAGAATGGTTTATACATGTATATAAGTTTCATGGAGGTTCACCTGCAGATAATTCCTGTAAAATTTGGTGAAACTCTAATCAGTGGTTAATATGTTGAAGATTGACAACACACGACGGACAGTGCCATCCATATAGCTCACCTTGGGAACCTGTGCAGGGTGAGCTAAAACAGACAACATGAAACACACAGACATGGCTGTATAGGTGACATTTATCGTTAACTTCTTGGTAGAAGTAAGGGTGTTTTTAGGGAATATACACCATGTAGATATAGTAGTTTGATCTGGGTCTACACTATTTGTGTCAGTTTGTTACTGGTGACTGGTACATAGGCCATGCAATAAAGACCACTCCCTCCTTGCAAATAAAACAATCAACCACATTCACTCTCTGAAATGGGGTACAAAATTCTAAATATAACGCATTAGTATGTGATTTAGATTTTATTTCTTATTCACGGTCCATGATGATTTCAATATAACAGACATTCACATATATACGTATAGAAGTATCAAAATAATCTTTATTAGCGGGTGAAAATGCTAATTGTTGAGAAAACTAATGATTCACTTTCAAATCTGATATAACTGGATCAAAGTCTATTCACAGAGTGCAATATCAAGGGTTTACAACAAAATTATTTTTTGCACTTGTCACTAATCATCATCATTCTTTAACTTTCCTCTTTGACAGGAATAGAAATAATCTGCTTTGACAATAATAATTTTACTTCACTTGAGACAGAGATGAAAAAATTCAAGCTTAACCCTTTCCCTGTTCTGTCTTTATTTCAAACTTCATGGACTAACTAGTAATATTTTAATGAAACATGAAAGGTGGAATATTGTAGACATTTTAGAAAGAAAAGAAACAGATATTTCAAATCTGATCTGGGTCTACTCTGTTTGCAAACAAGTGAAAACATGTTTATATGAGGAAAATGGTGAACTCTTTACTTCATAGAGAAGCCTTTTGACATCTTTGCAAACAGAGTAGACTCAGTTAAGATGATTATGTAGGAACTCTCTAATCAGGGTCTGCTCTGTTTTCTTATAGAATATCTTAGAACTGGGTCCATGCTTATAAAACTTTTAGTTGAGTCTGAGAACGTTCTCAAGCATTTGATTGGTCAGATTTGAGCCTTTGGCTCAAATCTGACCAATCAAAAGCTTGAGAACTCAAATCTGACCAATCAAAAGCTTGAGAACTGATTCTATATTATTCGGCCTTATATTCAGGGAGTAAAGGGTTAAAGAATTTTACTGCCAGAATAAAATCACCATCATAAGATCAATGTAACTATTTAATATATTCTACCATTTTTGCAATAACTGTTGCTTGCTGCTACAAGTCATAAAGGTATTTTTCTTCCCTCTTTTCACATTTCTATCAAAACATTCAACTTCAACAATTTCATTATTTGAAAAGTTAAATTGTAAAAAACTCGTCAAAATGTGTTCTATTGATTCTGATCTGGCTATATATATATTGCAATACCTGTTAACTCAATTCCAGCATTCAAAATGTCCATTTGTAATGGATAAAACATAATTGATAAAGAATACATGTACTCACAAGAGCAGCAAATTATGTACATTGATCACTGAAACTTTATGACAAGGCCCAGATAAGATGCGTAAATTACATTTTCAAGAAACGTTCCATTATTTCTCTTTCAAACCCTTTGTTACATCCAACCCTTTTTGTACCCAATGATGATCTTACTGAACAGTAAATTTATTGAAATAAAATATGTTTAAACTAAACCCTATACTGCTACCACCCTTTATAATCTTCTCTTCGAGATGATTCTAAAGTGTGGTCATAATTAAAGGTTTGGTGGAAAAATAATGTTTCGATTATTTGAATACACACCATTATCTATTGCTCTGGACATTCTAACAATGATTAAACAAGATGAAAGCAATGAACACAATTAACCAGAAAAATAACACAGTGGGACATTAACAATAACATCAAAATATGTGACAGAATTAAGCTGAGGTGTTATGGTTCTCCTGTCGAATGATAATGCTCGGTCAAACCTGTTAAGGGACCACTTTCTGATTAAACACAGGAGTGTTAACCCCTTACCTAATATAATCTAATACAGTAAAACCTCTCTATAATGGCCACTAAATAACATCAAGTAGTTTGTGTTAAAGGCAGGTGGCTGCTTAAAGAAAGGTAAAAGTAAAACAGAACGCTCCTATAGGAGCGTTCTGTTTTACTTTCACCTTACTTTAGCAAGCACCTGTCTTAAATACCAACTAAATAACACCATCAAGTGGCCGTTATAGAGAGTTTTAACTGTAATTACAACAGACGACAAGTTTCACTACAATTATTTTAGCTAGCAAAGAGCTAAGAGTTAAGCACTCTAATGCATCCAATCGTTTATCTTCAATGGATAATAGAATGATTTTTAAATAAATGTTGCTATAGTTATTATCATTTTATACAGTAAAATATTTAAGGACATGCATGTTACACAAATATATACAAATCAAATTATCGGTAGGTCACTGATCACAGGCTTCTGCAATATTAAGGGCTGTAATACAGACTGTAGGTTATTATTTTTAGCCAAATTATTCGCCACAATGCAAACCTATATTCTTCGCAGCACGTATTATTATGCAAGCCATCCCTGTTACAATTGTTCTTCCTAATTTTCTAGTAGAAGCCCTCTGATCAAGGTCTGCTGTTTACTAATCAAATCTACAGTTTCTGTTGCACTTTTCTGAATTTGGTACTCAGTTCTTATAACTACCCCGCAATCAGTGACTGGCTCACGATTTGAGCCAAATAATCAAATCTTTGCACATGTATAACTCTTGCACTGTCAAGATTAGTAGTCTGCAAACTGTGTCACCTGTTTTTCTTCTTTTAAGTTTAGAAAATCTTTTATTATTTGTTTTCAAAAACATACTGAAACCATCACAGTTTGGATTCGGCTGAGATGCAAAGCGACTCAGTGTCTCATCTTGATCCAAATTGTTTGCAAAGGTAATCACAAATCTGTACTTAGCAATGCAAGAGTTTACACAAAACTGATTTGTGCAGATATAATAAGATTAAAACGGACAATTAAACAGATTACAAACAAATCTTACAGAATAAGTTCAAAATGTTCATTACTCCAGTTATCCTATGTATTCTGACCAACAAACTTAGGCAAGTAGTGAAGACCCAGATCAAACTGCTCTTCAAAAAGCAGTAAGATCATGTTCTACACCATTTGCTATATATATAAGTATATTTACACTACTTGCTACCTAGTAATTCTTATTAAACCCATTCCCTCATAGGCTATTTTTAGATCCAACCACTTTGAATAAATGTACCGAAAAGGAGCATTAACTAGAGAAAAGGACAATTTTAGAATTTGTAGTTTGAAACCATTGTGATAAATAGAGCATTTGCTCCTATAGGAGCAAATGCTCAATTTATCACAATGGTTTCAATAGGTGATTTTAACAGAGGCATAGAAAGGTGTCTTTATGGAGGAAAAGGTTAAATGAGTCTACCTTAACACATTCACTCCTACTGTCGCCTTTTGACACTTCTGTAAAAATCACCTTTTGAAATCATTATGACAAATAGTGCATTTGCTCCACAGGAGCAAATGTTATTTTTATCACAATGGTTTCAAAAGTAAAAACAATTCTAAAATTGTCCCATTCTCTAGTAAATGCTCCATTTCGGTAGATTTATTCAGAGGGGTTGGATCTAAAAATAGCTTTTGAGGTAATGGGTTAAAGTTATCAAAATTGTGCAAAATTGACTTATTCATGTTAACCCATTCCTTCATATTGACGACTTTTGACGACTCTGTAGGCTGTAAAAGTCACTTTGTGAAACCATTGTGATAAATAGAGCATTTGCTCTATTTATCACAATGGTTTCAAACTACAAAATTCTAAAATTTTCCTTTTCTCTATTTAATGCTCCTTTTCCGTATATTTATTCGAAGAGGTTGTATCTAAAAATAGCCTATGAGGTAATAGGTCAACAATCCCATGGAGAGGGGGCATTTGGTGTCCGAATATTTAGGGCAATTAGAGTACATGTATATATAAACACAAACACTTGGGCAGCGTCCTCTGAATGAGAATTCATCTATCTGGACACATGCAAACAGTGAATACTGTAAACCAATGGTGTTTCCCTGATATGGCCACACTGATTTCAAAGATGTGCAGGTATGTTTTCTCAAGGTACTGCCCATAAAGTGGCATATTTAAGATGCGTAAATTAAAACAGCTCCATTTTTTCTCAACCAAACCATGTGACCACTCTTTAGAATCACTTCTTTCGAGTCAGTTCTACAGAGAGGTCACAACAATGGGACTGGCTACAGAGAGGTCACAACAATGGGACTGGCTACAGAGAGGTCACAACAATGGGACTGGCTACAGAGAGGTCACAACAATGGGACTGGTGTAAAATGTTGGTCTTAATACACACCTACATCTAAGGCTCTGTTATATAAATTTTAACACCACAAAAAAATAATTTGGAGAAGTTGCTGTTTGATATTTTCCATAACAGAACATTTTCCTTCCATTTTTTAACCCTTTCCCTGTTGAATATTCATATAAGAAATAATGACTATATGAATATTCATTTCTAGATTTTTATAATGGCATATGAACATAGAATTGCCTGGTACATGTATTTGTTAATTTGTATAGTCAAGTCTATTATAATTGATAAGCAAAAGGAGAAGACCGAGATCAGACGGCTCCTATAGGAAACATCTTATTTGGGGTTACTCTGTTTGAAAAGGTGTGATAAAGCGTTAATAGGTGGGGACAAAATAAAAAGAGAAGTGTCTGAATGTCAAACAGTTAGAATCCAAATGAGGTGTACATTTAGGGCAAGAAGAGTACATCGACCTACTCCCAGCATGCTTCGTTATTATCATCATAATGCTAATAACAATGAAGTCAAAGTGTCAAACTGTTTGGATCCTGATCAATGCTAAGTTGCTCAGAATCTACTCTGGATCAGAACTCTGTATACACAGGATACCAACAAATTGCTGCGAACATGAGACGAGTTAAAAAAAAAGTGGCCATCTGCGATTTTCCATCTTATAATTATGCTTTACATTACACATTAAACCAATTATGTGGTTTATAGTCATTTGTTAACAATACTTTCATTACCCTAAATAAACAGCCAGGCAAGTATAGGTAATAGTGTAGACCAAGATTAAATTGCTTCTGAAAGAGCACTTTCATCAGAGCCTACACATAATGCTTCTGTTAGTTACATTAAAACCTCTCTATAAGGGCCACTAAATTACATCAAGTATTTTGTGTTAAAGACAGGTGGCTGCTTAAAGCAAGGTGAATGTAAAACAGAACGCCCCTATAGGCGCGTTCTGTTTTACTTTCACTTGTTTTAAGCAGCCACCTGCCATACATACCAACTAATTAACACAATTTAGTTGCTGTTATAGAGAGGTTTTACTGTACATTTAACTATTCCTTCATACAAATGCCATTTCAAGCCTTTACAAACATAGAAGAACCAGATCAGATGATTCCTGTACAAGCTGTCTGATTAGGGTCTGCTCAGTTTGCTTAGAAATAATGTAGATAGGATTCTAAGAAATAATGTAGATAGGATTCTAAAGTCCTATTAGAGCAAACATTATATTGCATTTTAAAAAGTCCATCTAATTTATATCCATGATGACATTATTTCATTGAGTAAAAGTTTTACTCAATGAAATAATGTCATAATAAAAAGGTTAAAAGTTATCAAGATGTTGTTGCACTGACTTATTTGGTGGAGAGAAGTGACTGATTGACTTTATATTTAGGGTATTTATAGTACAATAATTACAATTCTGGCATACAATACCTGAAGAAAACATTTATAATAGCTACAATTACAGCTAACTTAAACACTAGTCACCGACTGTCTCGTTTATTTTGCATGTAACCAAGGACACGTTGAAGACCCTTAAGTCGCTCCTGGTAAGAGGTCATCGCCAACATTGCTAGCTGAATTCTAGGATCCAATGGCAAAACTGCAAGCATCCACCAGTGCCATGTTGTTCCATTGATGCCATAATTTGAGTCAGTCTCAATATCTGGTAACTCCCCTAGGTGTTGGCCTATGTTAGCCCTCTGTGGCTGAGGTAGGGAGTCAATCCATGATTTACAGTTCATGTAAATTGTCTGAGAAAGGTTCTTCAGTTCTGAAAATAAAATAAACAACATTAACAATGGATACATGTATCTGAATCTCAGTTGTCTTAGTACCTTTTCAAACAGAGTAGACCCATATCAGATGGCTCCTGTAAAAACCTGAACAGAGTAAATGTATCTAAATGTAAGAAAAAATGAAGTCATGAAGATTAATTGGATTTTTATTAAAATGGCCTATGGACACAATGCATTTTGCCCAGACAGAAACTGTTGAATTAGATCTACAGTAAAACCTCTCTATAATGGCCACTAAACTACATCAAGTTTTTTGTGTTAAAGGCAGGTAGCTGTGAAAGCAAGGTGAAAGTAAAAAGAACATTGGAGCGTTTTTGTTTACTTTCACCTTGCTTTAAGCAGCCACCTGCTCTAAATACCAACTAATTAACACAATTTAGCGGCCGTTATAGAGAGGTTTTACTGTATATTATACCATAAGCAAACTGAGTTTGTCGAACGGCTCCTATAGGAGCTGTCTGATCTGGATCTACTCTGTTTGCAATGGCGTAAAATGAGGTATTTATGGAGTAAAGGGTTAAACAGAACAGGCCCTGGCTGATCATACAGCTTATATAGGAGCTGTCCGATGTTGGTCTACATTGTATGCAAAGGCAGTATTGTCAATGAAAGAGTTGATCCATTATCTCATACGATATCAAATTTTCATACATAATAACACATCAGGTAAAAGATTAAATGTGGCTAAAAAACGATTTGAATAATATGGGTAAGACAGTGTGGTAACAATAAGTTTGACATCGTCTTTAAGAAATGGAGTTTCATTATCTACAATGCAAGTCTAGCATGTACAAACAATACTATACCTTCTGGGTTATCTGGAGACACATCCTTTAGGAACTCTACTTTTGCCGTGCAGTATCCTTCCCTCTGCCCACGACTAATCACTTTAAATCGTTTGCCTCCAATTGTATCCACCAGCGATCGCCCATCAGGAAAGTACTGAACATCTCTGATCTCTAACATACATCCATACTCTGAAAACTCCTCTCTGAAATGTTGTAAATGCCTATGTAAACTACCAGATCTACATGTATATCATACATTTGTATCATAAGAAAACACAGCAGACCCTGATCAGACAGTTCCTACTGTAGCAATCTGATCAGGGTCTACTGTGTTTGATAGTATGTTTGGAAAATGTAGTGGGTGAAACATTATGTAAAAATAATTTGTTTCAGTTTTTACCAACATCTATTAAAAATACAAGCTGTGTCAAATAGTTTGGACCCTGACCAGATACCAAGGTCCATGCTTATAAAACTTTTTAGTTGAGTCTGATTTCGTTTTCAAGCTTTTGATTGGTCAGATTTGAGTGCTCAAGCTTTTGATTGGTCAGATTTGAGCCAAAGGCTCAAATCTGACCAATCAAAAACTTGAAAACGAACCCAGACTCAACTAAATGTTTTATAAGCATGGATACAGATGTCATCTAGCTCAAAACTGTTGAACTGTTTTAAACATTTCTGTATAAAATATTTGAATTAAATCGCGACCAGGTTTTTTAAAACACCAGATTTCGCAACAATTCATCTTTTTTCCCCCTACAGTTACTGTCATTAAACTGAGATAATATTTGCCCCCTCGCATACACAACTATCAAATGCCATCTACCTTTCTTTTATAACCACAAAAGGTCTTTAAACTTCGGTTCAAATTCAAATGAATGAAATTTAGCTTACGGATTTTCTCCAGTGGCGATACACATTCCAAACTGCCTCCTTCCGGATTCCATGCACTGACGGATCATCAGGCGGTAGCGTGGCTCAAATATATGCAGCGGACAGGACACATGGGGAAAGGCAGTGGTGCAGACAAAGACCGGGATGTCATGCTGGTTATCAAGTCCCATACTGAAAGGAAATGAAGGTACTGATTGATTATTTACATACAAGATATGAATGAATTTCTGATCTTACAGGAGCTTACAGCAGCCCTGTACTGTTTGCCATTCAAAAATATTTCAAAATATTTATGACTATTCGAAATAAAATACATGTACTGGTTTTGTTTAACCCTTTCCCTCATATAAATGTGTTTTCACGCATTTGCAAACAGAGCAGACCCAGATCAGACGGCTCCTTGAGGAGCTGTCTGATCAGGGTCTGCTCTGTTTGCTAACAGAATTAGATAGATATGTTTCTTTGTTTTCTAAAGTGTCTACAATGTTACACCTTCCATATGTCTTTATAACTACTTTGTTAATGAATATTGTGTAGGTATTGAAATTTGTAATAAACATAGAACAGAGAAAGGGTTAAGTAAAAATATGAATTAGAAAGCTTAGCATGGGCAAATATAATACTATTCTTTAACCCATTTCCTCATATTAACACCTTTTGACACATTTGTAAGTCTTTTTTTGAAACCATTGTAATAAATAGAGCATTTGCTCCATAGGAGCAAATGTTCTATTTATCTGAATGGTTCCAAAACTGCTTAATCATCATATTTTTTTCTTTAGTAAATGCTCTTTTTTAGTAGATTTATTCAAAGAGGTGTGTATAATAGCCTATAAGGGATTGGGCTAAACATTATGCTGTGAGGTTGCTTCAACCCTTCACCTGATGAAAAATCATGAAAGAAATAATGACATCATGAATAATTAACCCACTCCTCATATAAACACCTTTTCAGACTAGACACAGATCAGATTTGGTTTTGTTTTGTCTTTATCAGGTTTTACGCTACTTTAACAGTATTTCTGAACTTCCATCATATCACGACGTCCAGCTAATTACAGGTGAAGGACGGCCCCAGAGGTTCTTCTGTACACAGAATAAATTGCATTGTTTCGTGCACTGTAGAACATCCAGGTAGAACCATCGACCTACCACAAACCAGCTGGAAGAGACGCAGTTGCAGACAGGATAGACACAGATCAGATGGCTCCTGTAGTAGATCTAGATCTAGTCTGTTTGCAGAGGTGTGAATAGGTGTTTATATGAGGAGTGGGTTAATAGAGGTGGTTCAAATGACTACCAACTGGATAGGTTTGAAAGAGAAATTACTACCCAAATTAGAGATTTAGATGGACAAGTACTTGATCAATGTCTTCAGCAGGTGGGGTATACGAGTGAATGCCAAACACCTACCTAGCTAGGTCTGACATTTCTTCATCATGCTGGAGTTTTCTTTGTTCCACTTCCTCCGAAAAATAAACTTCCAACAGTTTCTCCATTGCACTTGTTACTGCTTGACGTCTCTCTGCCAGGTACTGTAAACAGTACAATACTGGTGTAAGGCATTTCATGCAAAACAAAAATTCTCTTTTCTCGTTGAATATTCATCTAAGAATTAATGACATCATAAATATTTATTATCTGAATTTTTATAAAGGTATAATATATACATCAGAAGTTTTGGTACTGGAAGTAACAGTAGTCAGATCTATCAATGTCATACGCTAACAGAGCAAGACTAGGTCTATTCTGTTTGTAAAGGTGTAAGCATAAGAGAAAAAGTTAAATACTCTAATCCATAATCACACATTTGCAAACAGAGCGGACTAAGAGCAGAGATCAAATCCTTTATAATATTAGTAAGCTCCAGTATGAGAAGTCCGATCTGGATCTACTCTATTTGCATTAAATAAAGAAAGTTTCTACTAGTTAAGTGCTAAATACACCTAAGAGCTGTATCCTAGCTTATAAAACCTTTAGTTGAGTCTGAGTTCGTTCTCAAGTTTTTGATTGGTCAGATTTGAGCCTTTGGCTCAAATCTGACCAATCAAAAGCTGGAGACCTCAAATCTGACCAATCAAAAGCTTGAGAACGAACTCAGACTCAACTAAAAGTTTTATAAGCATGGACCCTGATTATATCAGGAACACTTACCTCAGTTAGAGAACTCTTGCAAAGTGGACACTCTGTTTTATGATCTAGTACTCTGTCCAGACAGTGCCGACAGAAGACATGCCCACAAGGGGTTGTTACAGGCAGATGGAGCAGACGGTAGCACAAACTGCATTCAAACTCTTCTTTATTAAGCACTTCTTGTGGAACGTGTGGGTAGATCAGGGTTTTCTTTTCATCAGCTGTGTTGGAAAGTAACAATAAATATGTCTAATACTTAGCTAAAAATCAATAAATACAGTGGAACCAGTCAATAGCATCAATATTATTAATCAATATGAATGTCAATCAGTGCAGGCAGTTGCTTAATACAGCATGAAAGTCATAAAAAATTACATGAAATAGCATGAAAGTAATGCAGAAAGGTCCTAGGAGATTTCTGCATAACCCTTAATTTTGCATTTATCTTTAACCCTTTCCCTGTTCTATATTTAGCCCAATTTTCAGTACCTACTGAATATTCATTAACAAAATAGTTATAAAGAATTCTTGAAGGTGGAACATTGTAGACATTTTAGAATGTAAAGAAACAGATCTATCAAAATTCTAATAGCAAACAGAGTAGACTCTGATCAGACGGCTCCTCTAGGAGCCGTCTGATCTGGGTCTACTCTGTTTGCAAATGCGTGAAAACACGTTTGTATGAGAGAAAGGGTTAAATCAGAATGTAGACAGGTTAAACTGTATGTCAAAAAGGTTTCATTGTATGTCAAGCAATCGGCTAAATTCAGTTAACTTCATCAATTCCCTCATATTGAAGACTTTTGACGACTCTGTAAAAGTCACTTTGTGAAACGATTGTCATAAATAGAGCATTTGCTCCTATAGGAGAAAATGCTATATTCATCACAATCATTTCAAACCTGTGTTTTTGCAATTTACAATTTTTCCAAACACAGACAAAAACAGTTTGTTAAAAAAGTTGAAAATGTTTGTATGTGAGTCAATATCATGCAGAGATATTATGTGTACCTTTCTCCTTCGCAGAGTCACAATCTACAGACATGGCTGTGCTCTCCTGGTTTGATAGACTGCTGGTAACATCCATGTGTGTTCCAACTGAGTTGTGACGTCTGTGGCGAGGAGCCGGTGACTCTGACCGTGACTGAGGAGCTGAGGAACCTGACAAATACAATTAATCACATTAGAAGATCCTAGCATATTTAACCCTTTCCCTCATATAAACGTGTTTCACGCATTTGCAAACAAAGTAGACCCAGATCAGACGGCTCCTAGAGGAGCCGTCTGATCAGGGTCTACTCTGTTTGCTAGTGGAATTTGGAAGATCTGGCTCTTTTCTTTCTAAAATGGTTACAATGTTTCACCTTCCATGTTTCATTATAACTATTTTCTCTATGAATATTCAGTAGGTATTGAAATTTGGACTAAATATAGAACAGGGAAAGGGTTAAATGAAATTGTAAATACTGAATGATGCCAACTAGAGAGGGATGGAGCTGATCATTTAATTTAAGAAAATCGTTAAAGACTAAACCTATTTAGTCAGAGGCCAAGGAAAGATGAATAAATTAAAACATTATCAAGAATACATGTAGTTCCTTTTCCTTCATCAAATCCTATGTTGTAACCACTTTTTAGACAGTGTTACTGAACAAGATGGAAAGGAAGGGATGGAGAGGAACGGAGAGTAATGTTCTAATCTTTTATTTTAAGAATATTCATGTAAGAAATAATGATCGCATCAAGTGCTTAATAGTTTGGATCTAGATGAGATGCTTAGTAATCTGATATCTCATCTGGATCCAAACTATTTGCACAAAAATTAACAAATTCATTGTTAATGATGGGAGAGATAAACTGAGGTCATGACATCCTGGCCAACTTACATCTAGCTTGTCCACTGCCACGGATCTCCACTTGTTCTTGCTGACATTCTCTTGGCTCTGACTTATGATCCTGCAAGATAACATAAATGTATGTACATGTAAAGTCAAAACACTCTAAAGTCACAATAAAAAGCAAGTTTTAAAGATTGGTCTTCAATCCTTTGAATATTGTACATTACAATTGCATATTCATGAGGAATCAGATAAAGAATTATGATCCTTACCTCCGACCCTTCCTTCCTTCTCTCTTTGCCTTCCAAGAATGAGGATGCTGTTGTGAGGGTGTTTGATATGATGTCTTTCAGATGACGCACTGTATCCACAGTAACACGTGGCAACAGTAGGGCTGTGTTGAAGTTTGACCTTATAAGCTGGTCCAGAACTGTTGGGTTGAGTTGACGGCTTAGCTCTACATTTTTAGGGTCATCTGGACCTAACCTTGACAGCATATTGTGAAGTGCCTACAATGATATGACAATGAACAAACATGAGGCAATGTCAGGGCCTGTGTCAGGACTTGTGTGCTCATCTACTCAGTATCCATGCTTATAAAGCTTTTAGTTGAGTCTGAATTCATTCTCAAGTTTTTGATTGGTCAGATTTGAGCCTTTGGCTCAAATCTGACCAATCAAAAGCTTGAGAACTCAAATCTGACTCAACTAAAAAGCTTTATAAGCATGGACCCAATCTTTCATTCATAAGCTAACCCTCTCTTGTTGGTCAGAGCTACAGCATATTTATTAGGTGGTGAAGGCTTCATCATAATGGAAACAATCCGTTTGTGCTTATTCTGTCAATGTAAGAGTTCTGTTTTCTGCAAGCTCTAAGTGAACGGTTTCTTGACAGCCACATCCTATATTGCTGGTACTATTTAGAATTTTCTCTACAAAACTTAGATATTTAACTCTTATATTCAGATATACATACATGTACATACAGACCCAGATCAAACAGATCCTGAGGGAGCCATTTAATCAAAGTCTCCAGTATTTGCTACTTAGACCATCTAATTTAACCCTTTCCCTCATATAAACATGTTTTCACGCACTTGCAAACAGAGTAGAACCAGATCAGACGGCTCCTAGAGGAGCTGTCTGATCAGGGTCTGCTCTGTTTGCTTTGCTTTGTAAAATGTCTACAAGGCTCCACCTTTCATATTTATTTATAACTATTTTGTTTATGAATATTCAGTAGGTATTGAAATTTGGGCTAAATATAGAACAGGGAAAGGGTTAAGGGCTATATTATGACCTGATTATAGTTGTTATAGTTTCTGAAATGGCAAATTCAAGGTGGAGAGAGATTAAATGCTTTTTCAACAGTAGATTCAGATCAGAGAGCACCTGTAGGAGCTGTCTGATCAGGGTCTACCCTGTATGCATATGAAATATCTTGTTAATGCTACTATTAAAACATTAAAGGTCAAGTAAACAGATTGGGTTTTCATCAAATTCTGATAGTATACAGTTAGTTAAACACCAAGCTTTAGAAAATTCTTACCGTTTTGATCTAGTTTTGATTTAAATCGAGTTTTTTTTGTACCGCTAACAGTGCATTTTGAAAATCGATACATGATTATCTCCCTTGCGTGACCTCACTTGTGATGCTCGCCAGTCAAGGATCCCATTGAGAGGGGAGAATGTACACAGAAAATTAACCTTTTCCTTTAAATTAACGCCTCTGCGAATAAAGTAGATCCAGATCAGAGCCTACAGGAACCGTTTAATTAGGGTCTGTTCTGTTTGCTTACAAAATAAGATCAAATCCGACACCACAGTTTCTATAAATACCCACATTATTTTCACTTTTCCAGACATTACGTCCATGGATAAGCCATATAAAATGACTTTTTATCGAGTAGGGGAAACTATTTATGGGGTGTGATATTCATTTTAGGTGTGAAATACAATGATACTTAATATTAAAATTTTAAAAACATAATTTTTAATTTTGTTAATCTTAACCCTTCTCTTGCTGAATTTTAAAATACATTTCTCCTTTTTTACCCATGCCCTGTTATATAACTACATATATCTCCACTGTGTACACATATTTCGCTGTTCAATCGCTGCTGTGGAGTGCACTGATTGCACAATCAACTTGTAAACAGTGCAGACCCTGATGAGACAGTTCCTGCAAGAGCTGTCTCATCTGGTTTTTCACGTTGTACAGGTAGGTATTTTGACGTGAATAGCAAGCGAAGGGTTAAAACTTACTTTACCTGTCAGTGAATCTACACTATTCATAAACTTTAATTTTAAAATAGTATGAGGTTAGGACCAAGACCATTAGCAAATAGTGTAGATTCAAATCAGAGGAACCATTTGGGTCCTGCCCATGAGTTGGGTCCAAACAACTTTTAGACAGAACCGGACAACTTTAGATGAATTTCATACATGTATGTAGCTAGGCAAAGTGGGTTCAGATGAAATGAGACATTCTCGTTAAGTAACATAGTTTAATATTCATACTGTCATTATTTCTTACATGAATATGCAAGAGAAAGGGTTAAACAATGCTGAGTGTATCTTGCTTAAAGTTAAAACAAACAGCAGTCTCTCACCAGCTCTTAAGAAATGGAGCTTTTTCAAATTGACTTTAAGGCTGCCCACACCAAACCATATGAATGCTGTTATCCATATGAATGCTGTAATTTCATAGTTTTGTGAAACTCTGAACTCCACAGATACACCTTTTAACACCATTTTAAAGTGAGGAGTCTTACTTATAAACAATTATCTGTTCACCTGAAGTCATTGATTTTTACCTGAATATTCATGAAGGAAATGGTTTTAAGTCCATTCAGTACATTGTCTAATGAAATTGATGGTGGTTATGTAAATCTTATTATACAATTCTTACCAGTCCCCTTTTGACCCTTTCCCTGTTCAATATTCATGTACGGAATAATGGTATCATGATATTAGTATAGAAGCTTAATATTTACAATGTGAACTTTTCAAGAGATGTATTGCTTTGACAAAAATTGTAGAATCAGAGTAGATCCTGATCAGATGGCTCCTATGGGATCTTGGTCTACTCTATTTGCAAATGTATGAAAAGACATTTAACCCATTCCCTCATATAAAAGTGTTTTCACACATTTGCAAACAGAGTAGACCCAGATCAGAAGGCTCCTAGAGGAGCCTTCTGATCAGGGTCTGCTCTGTTTGCTTATGGAATTTGAAAGATCTGGTTCCTTACTTTCTAAAATGGCAACAATGTTCCACCTTCCATATTTCAATATAACTATTTTGTTCATGGATATTTATGGAAATTTGAAATAAACATAGAACAGGAAAAGGGTTAAATGAGGGAAAGGGCTAATTTCAGAGCAGCAAAGTCTTGATTACAAATTCAAACACAAAGGATTCAAATGAGATGCAGAGAAACTGAACATCTCATCAGGATCCAAACTATAAGACATATTCTAATAATGGTAGTAGACAACAAAAGGTTCAACCAATTACTTACTTACTGCATATATAACTACACCAGCGTTTCATAACATATCTTGTTTTACATACCTAGAGCCCACTTATATAAATGAGAATAATGTCTGATTTTATAATCTAAATTTTTTACATAAAACCAAATATGTATGTCAGTTAGATAATCAGTCTCATCTTGTAATGTTAACCAGGCCTGATGGTTATACAAGAATTTGATTGTGTCTGAGAGTATTCTCAAGCATCTGATTGGTCAAATTTTGAGCTAGCTCAATAGTTGTCCAATCAGATACATGTACTTAAAATGAACTCAGACAGTGAGTCAGAAGTTTAAGAACCTCGGAAAATAGTAACGAGTAGTAATAGTAATAAGTGGTTGCTTAATACAAGGATAAAGTAATTCAGAAAGCTCCTATAGGAGCATTCTGCCTTACTTTCTCTTCAATAATATAAACTGTGTGCCGGACAGTTTGGATCTTGAGCAGAAACAGAGCTACTTAGCTCACCTCCATCCAAATGGCCTACATTGTGTACCACTATTCTCTCTTTGCATGCAAAAGGTTAACTGCCTTTCATTGACAGGCTGTCATTTTCAGTCCACTCATGTCATTGTGGGATTGGTACATGTATATATACATGACATTGTATATGAATAGTCTGAAGTCACACAACTAACCAAAATGCCAAAAACACAATAAAAAACCAAAGTACCGATATCCCTTATTCTACTCCGATTCTATTAACATTTTTCCCAATATATAGCTTCTAACTTCATTTTTGAATACCTAGTACTACATTACATTCATATAATTTCATAGGCAAACAGTGGAGACCCTGATCAGATGGCTCATACAGGAACCATTTGATCTGGGCCTACTGTGTTAAGTCTATGACAATGTATGTAGATGACTGTGATCGAGTGAGAGTGCAAAAGGCTAATCAGCTTAATTCTTTCCCTGTTGAATATTCATGTAAGAAATTTGGCATAGATGTTTTTTATCATTTTGCTGCTGAGAAATAGCTATGCAAGGTAAAGATCAGGAAAATAATTACCCATTTCTAGAACACAAATTATGAAACCTGAATGAATGTCCTCAACATCTTAGTTTGCTATCTTTTATGTAACTTTCACAATCAGAACATTGCCGGACTATTATTCCGCTTATCCCCAGCTGAAAAGTTTATATAACTGCCTCCCATGTGTCACCCTTTATGTATACAAGGCAAGTTCATACAAGGCAAGTACAAGGCAAGTTCAAGTTCAGAATATTAACCCTTTCCCTCATATAAACATTTTCACGCATTTGCAAAAAGAGTAGACCCAGATCAAACAGCTTCTAGAAGAGCCGACTGATCAGGGTCTGCTCCGTTTGGTAATTAAATTTGATAGATCTGTTTCTTTACTTTCTAAAATGTCTACAATGTTCCCACCTTCCATATTTCTTTATAACTATTTTGTTAATGAATATTCAGTAGGTAATGAAATTTGGCCTAAATACAGAACAGGGACAGGGTGTTTATACAACACATAACAATAGTTACATGTATTATGAACAGCAATTTTGACTGGCTGATATCAATAGACACTATGATCTGATTGGCTGATATCAATGGACACTAAGGTCAAGTTCAAGATTTTACTTTCAACCCTTATCAAGCTGTAAAATTTGATGTCTGCTCAGTCTCTGACCTGGAACAATGTTTTATATGTACATCAGATCCGCTCAAACATAACCCTTTCCCTGTACAATATTCGATCAAGAAAAATTTACATTATGAATATTTATTAGCTTAATTTTTAAATTGTAAACTTATCTAGGAAATGGTTTGCTTTAATAAACACTGTAGAATCAGATCTATATCATGTCCAAAGCAAACAGAGCAGACCCTGATCAGATGGCTCCTACAGGAGCTGTTGGATCTACATGTAGGTCTGCTTTGTTTGCATATGCGTGAAAAGGCATTTATATGTGGGAAAGGGACCTTGGATCAGCATTCATACATATATTGATTGGCTGGCTTTTATAAGGGTTCATATTATAAAAACAGAAATTATTGCCATTGTGCAAACTATAGAATCAGATCTATATTATTATTCTATAAGCAAACATAACAGACCCTCATTAGCTTTGCTTCTAAAGAAGCCATCTAAGCTGGGTCTACTCTCTTTGCAAAGGCATGAAAAGGCATGTTCATTATATGAATATGAGGCAAAGCGTTTACAAAACACATCTGGATACAATAAATTAGACAGGATAATGGTTAAATCCATCACTGTCAACCCATACTCCTGTTTGGTTCTTTTATTTACCTTTTCCTTCATCAATTAATATAAACACCTTTTAATACATTTACAAACAGAGTAGACCCAGATCAGACACCTCCAATAGGAGATGTCTGATCAGGGTCTGCTCTGTTTGGTTTTGATATAATATAGATCTGATTCTACAGCTTCTGTCACGAAAAAAAAACCCACAACAATTTTGTTCATAGTACCTTAACCCTTTCCCTCATATAAACGTATTTTCACGCATTTGCAAACAGAGTAGACCCAGATCAGACGGCTCCTAGAGGAGCTGTCTGATCAGGGTCTACTCTGTTTGCTAGTAAAATTTGAAAAGATCTGTTTCTTTCCTTTCTAAAATGGCTACAATGTTCCACCTTCCATGTTTATTTATAACTATTTTCTCCATGAATATTCAGTAGGTATTGAAATTTGGACTAAATATAGAACAGGGAAATACCTTAATACAAATTCAGTGAATTAACATTCATTATGTCATTATTTTTTGCCTGAAAATATTCATGGAGGAAAGGGTAAGAGCCATCATTGTTTGCAGTGACCCTACACACAATTTTATATGGGCATGTCTGGTCAATGTACACATACATTTTTATAACCCTCTACCTTGTAGCCACGCCTTTACAAACAGTAGACACAGATCAGACAGCTCCTGTAGAAGCCATCTGATCAGGGTCTACTCTGTTTTCTTATGAAAAAATGTAGATCTGATTCTACAGTTCCTGCCTTGGACATAAATTCTTGTGTTCATATACCAAGAATTTAAACTTCAGGTAATTAATATATATATTATGATATTATTCTTACATAAATAGTCATAGAGTAATTTCTCCCTCGATGACAAGGATCAGAGTACTAGCAAAAATACTTGAATTCTGGTACGATACTGAGTTTCTCAGCGTCTCATCTGAATCCAACCTCTTTGCAACGGTATAGAACTAAAAAAATTATATAGCAAAGTAAAGGTAGGGTCAAAGAAATGTCATGATAAATACCGGTACCCACCTTTGAAAGACAGTCCTTGGCAGTTTCTATGGAGGAATCTAGGGCCAAGCACTGTAGCAATGCCACAACAGACTCCTCGTATTGCTGCAGCCCATACAATGCACATCCACGACGAAAATATCCCTGGAACATAAAAACAAATTACTGTTGGTTTTCCAAACATTGTTTGATCATTAAATGAAGCCAAATAATTGAAACAATATTCCAATTGAAATCATTGTATGTATGTAAATTACTTAGCTCTCAAATGGTACCAGTTCCTATGGAATAACTTTGCTGTGAATTTTGGAACTATGAAGTTTTGATACCATTGTGATAAATAGAGCATAAATACATGTAAAACCACGAAGATTAATTAGATAATATGTTATAATAACACATGCTCTATTTATCACATGGTTTTAAAAAGGTATATACTTTTTTAGAGGCATCAAAAGGCATCAATATGCAGGAATGCAGGGCACAATTTTTTTTAAAATGTTCACTCATCCTGCAATATAGATGAAGAAGAGAAAATTGTATGCAGGATGAGCAGACAAGTGAATTTTTGTCCTCTGGAATGGGTTAAATACTGGTACAGCAAAGGTTAAGTTACACAGAGGCATTAAATGCAGCACTGGAGTCTCACCTTTGGCCAATCTGGTCTCAACTCTAGCACATAGTCTGCATCCCTCAGAGCTTCTTTGTACATGTCCAGTCCAGCAAACGCGTGAGACCTGTTGCTGTATAAGACATGATCTCCTGGCACTGAAAGTAAACATATACACTTATAACTAAAGTGAGATTTAAGGAGGTACATGTATTATAATACAGTAGAACCCCTCTAATACAACCACTTAATGAATAAATATGAGTGTCTTTAAAAGCAGGTGGCTGTATAATGCAGGACAAAAGTAATGCAGAAAGCTCAGGAGAGGAGCTTTCTGCATTACTTTTGTCCTGCATTAAGCTACCACCTGCATCTAGCACCCAGAATTATACCTCTTTTAGGTGGTCGCATTAGCAGGGTTTAACTGTATTATATTTAGCAAATGTATATATATATGTAATCAAGAGTTTGCATGATTAGCAGAACCCCTCTACAGCAATCATATTTAATCCTTATATGTTCATATGATTATGGACACTTTTTCAAACATTTGCACACAGTGTAGACTGAAAATCAAATGGCTTAGGACTATATATAACTCACACAGTCATGCATCTGATCATGGTCTGCTCTGACTTATATAGATCTGATCCTTCAGCTTTCGTCAAAGCAAAAGATTCCCTTGGAAAGTTTACAATTTATAAAAAAACAAGACCCGGCCAACTTGAAAATTAGACCATGTGCATGCCCATGATTTCTCATCATGAGTTATGGTGATTCCTCAGGAAAAAAGGGGAGTAGTGTTCTGGTAAATAACAGTAAGCGGTTGGGATAGATCACTTGCCCTGGTTACAAATGAGGGGTCCCAGGTTCAAGCCCTGGTCTGGCGTTTTTCACCTGTCCTGTTACAATATGATTATTGGTAATGGCATATGAATACATGTGCATTTTTCGGGGTACAGATGACTGCCCAATAGGATGATTGCCCTACAGACGATAACTGCCCAATGGTTATAAAAAATACAGAAAGAGTGTTTTAGTATGCTTTTTCATCAATCATATGATATCATTATAATATATTATAATTTGATGTTTTTGATGGCTGAATACCAAATTCTTTGCTTTATGATTAATAAAATATTTGTATTTGTATATATCCATATTTACTTACATAAAACCTATCAAACATATGCTCCAAAAACATAGTTTGCATAGATCATGATGAATAAAATATTTGTATATTGTACAATATCCATAATTATTTCCTTAATCTGTCAAACACATAAAACATATATACTGCCAACTAATTTTATCCAATTAAAGGTTGATAAAGACATTTATAATTACACACTTATTGACTTAAGGTTGATAAAGACATTTATAATTACACCATTGTATCACTTCAAAAGCATTAATTAACATGCACAATTAGTATCAATAATTACGGGTATGTGCAGTAATAATAAATGTACAATCTATTAACGTTCACCTTGCTTTAAGCAGCCACCTGCCTTTAACACAAAATAATTGATGTAATTTAGTGGCCGTTATATACAGGTTCTACAAAAAAACCAATAAAACAATGATTCAGTAGGAGTGTTTTATTTCCCTCACCCAATTAAGCTCTTTTTTCAACATGTGTAACACACTATTTGTAGTATTTATTTATGTCATCAAACATAAAAATCTATGCCCCCCTTCCAAAAACATTTCTATGCTCCCCAGAGCAGATCCCGATCAGGTGGCCCCTGCAGAATAATGTTTACCTTGTCCTGTGATGTTGATATATATAATATATTAACTAGCCTAAGGTCTAAAAACATCAAGGATAATGCCATTATAACAACTTATTATGTCGCCCCAGTAATTTTTTACTTGTGGAGCGAAACGTCCCAGTAAATTTTCAATAGTGGGACGAATTAATACTGGTTTGGGAGCGAAACGTCCCGTAACCGTTTCATAACCGTAATCAAAATTTCAGGGGGGACATTTTACATCGACACCGGTTGTACTCAATGTTATATAAACCAAAAACAGTTTCATAACACAAATTTATAAGCATGTTTTCTCCATATTGGGTATAAAATTGCTACAATCTATCGTAAAATAAAAGCCTTACCCATGTTGATTGCTTCTGAATAGAGAGTAATTGCATCTTCATAGTTACATTTCTGAAAGGCCGAGTTCGCTCTCTGTTTCAGTTTGACCGCTTTACAATGGTCAGGAAACCACTTTTCTAGAGTCTGTATAAGTAGAACATTTGAATTAACCTTGAACACATTGAAATAGTGATTTAGAGTTCCACAATTTTTACATTGTTTTGATGTGTCTTTCACTAAACATTGTCTACAAAAGGTGTGTCCACACGGGATAGTGACGGGGTCACTCAACACATTTCGGCATATGAGGCAGTCAAATATCACTTCTTTGTTCATTTCCGTATTTGTGGCTGGTATCTCCTGACTAACCGAATTCACAAGCGCTGCAACCAAATGTTTCAAATCATTATTTGTTACCTGCCCAACACGACAGGCTTTTGAATAGGCTTCTAAAGCTTTTACGTAATGTCCACCTCTCGCTAAACTGTCAGCCAATCCAAGAATTAATTCAGGTTTTGGTCCACACTCGCTTATAGATCTCTCGTATATATCGGCAGCTAATTCGAAGTTTTTGGCACTGAATGCCTGTCGAGCTAAATCGACCATCTTCCATCAACTCTAAGGTATCTTATGAAAAAGATGGACATCAATTCGTTCCACTGAATACACGAACAATCGACGAACTTACATAAACACAGACCATGTGACACATGTGAGGCTCGATTTGATTGGCTGAGATAAAAATATCGTACACCAGGGTCAAGCTGTTACACAACATCAGTTTTCTCACAAATAAATATTCTCATAATACGTAACAGGTACCCAATATCATGAATGAGGTCTGGAGACATTTGAATTTATATAATGACAGTTATCATTCCTTACAACACAATACTAATTTTAACACGTTAAAACTACTTTGCCGATGCAATTTCAAAGTGGGTCAAGTTCAACATTCAGCGGCTTATAGAAAGGTCAATCTCTTCTAAAGGCCGTTTCAATAGGACACATTGTTTAGCCCTTTCCTTCATACAATCTCATTCCCACGCCTTTGCAAACAGGATAGACAAAAACCAGAATGCACATAGGGTCTGCTCTGTTTGCTCATGAAATAATGTAGATTTAGATCGAGATACAGATACCGATTCCAAAGTCCCGTGAACGCTATATATACACGCCATCTTGATGTCTCTATGGAAAGCCGTAGCTGTCTTATATGGGCAGTTTTCGTATTATCGAACCAACATGGTAATATATAGAATCATATTTTCAATATATGACTTCATTTTAGCAATATATGACACCAACTTACAATATATGTAACCAAACTATGTATATATGAAACCACTATAGTAGTGTATAGGTTCGAAATTACAATATATGAAACCAAACTACATATAGATCTATATAGAACGAGAACACTAATATATAGAACCAAAATGCAATATATAGATTCATAATGACATATATGGATCAGAAACTATGATATATGGAACTAAAATGACAATGTATAGGTTCATACCGATAAAATATGAATTGGTTATGTGCTTATATGGTACCAATATAACAATGAATGACTTCACATTTAAATGTATGAAACCAAACAACATTCATATTTAACCACGTTAGCATTATATGGGTTCATATTAACAATATATTATTAGAAAATGTACTGATATTGAACCAAACTGCTATATATGGAAGGGAAATACAGTTATATTGAACCGAAACAGCAAGGTATGAAATGGTACTGTATTTATATAAAACCAAACGGACAGTGTATGTTACCGATTTTGAATATATGAAACCAAAGTATATTTATATGGAACCACTTTACCAATATATATGTTCATTTTACGCTTATATGAAAGCAAAATGTGTTTATATTGAACCAAAAGGTAATATATTGAACCAACTTTCAGTGTATGGGACCATATGTACGATGTATGTAACGATAAAATGTTTGTATCATTGTATGAAACCACTCGTCTATGTGTGGAACCAATCGGTCAATATATGATAGCAAAACGTCATTATATCGTCTGATAGGACTACTTATCTCGGAGACATTTTACCTACGCACCGGATAGTTGCTGCAGCATCTGAGCGTCTGAACATTGGAGGATTCCGCTGGCATTTCGGTTCAGTATCTTATCTATCTATCTTAAAAGGTAAATTCAAACTACTTTTGCTGTGGAATAGATCTAGCGTTTTTTACGTGGAAAGTAATCCCAGTCTTCGATATAAAAGTTAAGATGTACAATTGATTTCGTGGTTCGTCCCGGGAATGCTTCGATCTTTACTAATTTGTAAAAATAGCCACAAAGTTCAGAACAAGTTTTTTTGGCAATATCTTTCTTAATAGTTGGTCGATCAACTTGCATTATACACCAAATGAAAGGGAATTTTTTGACGTAAATAAAAAATATCTAACTTTTAAATCGAACTTCCGGTTCCGGTTTCAATGGTTACAGCTGAAGAATTTTAATTTGAAATGAAATCGAAAGAATTCAAGGGTGTAGAGTATTAATCTAGGGTTTAAAGTATTCATAAACACTAAATTACATAACACTTTATGAAAGTCTTGGACTATTTACTTGCTAATTATTGATTTTGATCACATATTTTGACTTTGAAAATATGACGAGGAATTCACAAAAGCATGACGGTGTACCACAAAATTGTCGAAAAATGCTTTTCAAAATTTCCATCAAAAATAGGTGTTTTTGTGTTGGAAACACTCTTATTAAGAATCTTTATGGAATTGAGAGTTGCAGCTGTCTTTAATAATGCCTTCTTTTTTGGAATAGCAAGTTATGATTTTTATTTGATTTATTCATATATAAATTTCAGTGTGTCATGGCCACACCTCCTGCATCCGTGGTATCTGTAATCCTTGAAACTATAGGACTCACAGCACTTCAAGAGAATTTCAAGAGGGAGAGGGTGAAAGATGTGGAAATGTGTAAGCAGCTTTCAGACAAAGAGCTGTCAAACCTCGGTCTTACAACAATTGGGGACAGAGCACGATTCCGTGCAGAACTACAGCACCAACAGCCTGCTGCTTCAACCAGTAGAGGTTTGTTAGTTTTTATACCCTGCTGAAGGCAAAGGAGGTTGTTAGTTTTTATCCCCTGCCAAAGGCAAAGGAGATACAGTAATGGTGGCTGTCGTTTCGTCCGTGCATGCGCCTCTCAGTGTGTGCTTCCGTGTGAAAAAAATCTTGTAGTGCAAACTACTCCTACAATCTGATGCAAATCAAATGAAACTTGGTATAGACATTCAACATGATGAATAGATACATGTACATGATATAATTTTTGTGCAGCAAATTGAGTTTTGTAGAGTATGCCCCCTTGGACTTTGATTTTTTTTTAGCTAACCAGAGCACAAAGTGCTCAAGGTGAGCTTTTGTGATACCCCTGTGTCAGTTGTCCGTCGTCCGTCTGTCCGTCTGTCTGTCTGTCTGTCTGTCTGTCTGTCTGTCTGTCTGTCTGTCTGTCCATCAACAATTACAAACGACTTCTTCTTTGAAACCGACTGCCAAATTGTAACCAAACTTAGTCAGATACATACTGTAGGTGTGAGCTTCAAAAGTTGTTAAAAGATAGTGGGTGGGGTCATCGGTATTGTTGCCATAGCAACCATAAACAATATCTAGAAAAATCTTCTCCAGAACGACTTGTCTGATTTGAATGTAGTTTTCACCAAAATGTTTCTCAGTTGATAGACTTAAAAAGTTGTTAAAAGAATTCTGATCTGTCAAAAAATATGGCCGCCAGAGGGCGTGGTCATTTTTCCATATATGGAAATATTGAATTAAAAGTTAAAAACCCTCTAGAAGTTGTATGTATGACTACATCTTTATGAAACTTTGTCATGCTCATGTCCTTGATAACATTTAGTTCATATAGAAATTTAGGTCATTTCGGGTCATAAAGTAGGTCAGTAGGTCAAATCACCGAAACAACTTTTGGCCACTCTAGTGGTCATATTTTATGCTCAATCTTCTTGAAACTTTCTCAGAAGGATTCTCTTGACAAAATCTAGGCAATATTTGAAAATGAATAACATTGGATTAAAAAGTAGGTCAGTAGGTCAAAGCATAGAAAAAGCTTTCAAACATTCTAGCATCCATATTTTTAGCCCCAAGTTCATATAACTTGCTCATAATGACCACCATGACAAAATCTAGACAATATATTGATATGGGTTACATAGGGTCAAAAAGTGGGTCAGTAGGTCAAATCATATGAAAAGCTTCATAGTTCTGTAGGGGCCATGATTTCAGCTCCAGGTTCTTGAAACTAGCTGAGAATGATTACCTTGACAAAGTCTATATCAAGTATGAATATTGAATTTGTCTGACTAAAAAGTAGGTCAGTAGGTCAAATCATCGAATAAGTTTCTGAACACTTATTGGGCCATATTTTTAGCCCAAATTTCAAAACTCTTGCTAAGAATAATCACCTAGACAAATTCTAGATATTGCATGAATATGGGTTATGTGGGTCAAAAAGTAGGTCAGTTGGTCAAATCATAGGAAAAACTTCTGAGCTCATGGGGCGATATTTTTAGCATGTACTTTGTGAACCTTACGCAGAATGACCACCTTGATCGTTTTGAAAAGCTTTTGGAGACATCTACATTTACAGTCATTGTCATATTCTAATGTCTCTGGTGAGCGCCATAGGGCCAGTTGGCCCTTGTTTAATTTGTGTCCCACATCTTACGGCACTAACTACTCCTACAGTTTCAAAGCAAATCAGTCAAAACTTACACCAGACATTCACCATGATAAGATGTCCATGACATAATTTTTGCGTCTGCCAATTGAGTTGTAACAGAGTTATGCCCCATTGGACTTCGAATGTTTTTAATTTGTTTATACAAGTTTGTGGTATGAACTACTACTTCATGTACAGTTTTAAAGCAAGTCAGATGAAACTTGCTTCAGACATTCACCATGATGACTAGATACGCGGCCTTGGAATTTATTTATTTTTTAATCTTTTGATACAAGTTTGTCGTGTGAACTACTACTGCCACACTTTTGAAGCAAATCAGATCAGACTTGCTTCAGACATTTACCATGATGAATGCACGCATTGATTTCCATTACTGAGTCGTAGTAAGTTCTGCCTTTGGCAGGGGATATGGTCATGTTTTGCATGACGGTCTTGTTTTCTTAGGTATACCGAAATCCGCAGACATACTTCTCACCAAAGAAGTTGATATTGTACCAACCTTAAATTGATTTAGCTGTGCTTTAGAAAATAAATGTGAAGAGTAGACATTGCAATTAATGTAGACTACTAGACAAGAAGGTAAGACATGTTAACCCTTAGCCACCAAGTCACAGCTAAAATCATTCTACAGCAGTACAGGTATATATGCAAATGATTTGGATCCATATCAGCCACTAAGTATCTTGTAGGGGTGAAACGGTACACTACCCCCACGGTTCGGTTCGGTACACGGTACATGGGCCACTGTTCGGTACATTTTCGGTACACGAATTTTTATCTTGTAAACATAATTTTGAAGCTTACCTAGAAAAAAACCCCTTTTGAATTAATTTGTTTTGACTAGAATCAGTAACTGCCACAGCTAACAAAGATGGTGATTAATCTCTTAAAATTATAAACAGTCAAGTGTATTAAGAGAAAAACACTGCGTGACGGAGTTACTGCCCTTGAGCTAAATTTGTGTCCGAAATATCTCCGTAACGGAATGTCGCATTTTTATGAAACCTTGTAGAAATGTTAAGCAACGTTAAACAGTGTGTCGCGAAAAGGAATGATGACTCTGATGTTATTCGTTTTTTAGTTACCTCCCCTTGATTAATTTGAATATATATGTATGCATATATTTGAGTCAAATGGGTCGAGATATTGGGATGAAAATTTGGAAATGTGATGTGGATGAGAAGACAACATGTCGCATAGAAGAAGTGTAACTCTGACTTCCTGCGTGACTGAGTTACCTGCCCTTGAGCTAAAATTTGTGTCCGGAAAATATCTCCGTAACGGAATGTTGCATTTATATGAAACCTTTATAGAAACTTTAAGCAACCTTAAACAAAAGTGTCATGAAAAAGGAATGACGACTCTGACGTCATTTGTTAGTGAGTTACCTCCCCTTAATAATTGGGGTATATACATGATATATGTATGCATATATATGAGTCAAATTCTGTATCCGTGCCATATCTCTCAAACGGATTGAGATGTTGGAATGAAACTGGAAATGCAATGTGGATCAAAGACAAAGTGTCACAAAGAAGAAATGCAACTCTGGCTTTCTGCGTGACTGAGTTACCTGCCCTTGAGCTGAAATTTGTGTCTGGAAAATATCTCCGTAACAGAATGTCGCATCTTTATAAAACCTTGTAGAAACGTTAAGCAACCTTAAATGGTGTGTCGTGAAAAGGACATGCATGTATGTACATGTACATATGTATGTACGCATGTGTATGTATGTACGTACGTATATGTATATACATTTGTACTTAAGTATGTATGTGCATATGTACGTAAGTATGTATGAATATATATGTGCATATGTACACACACTTGCATGCATTTATGTATGTTTGCATGCATGTACATGTATATATGTATGCATGTATGAAAGAAATATTTGAAGGGGGTATATAATGTTTCACAAACATCTTGTTAACAGTTTGATATGGTGGTAATGTTTTACAGAATGCAGAAGATTATGGGGGACCAAGGAAGGAATTTTTCGGATTAATCCTGCCAGAAATGAAGAGCAAGTACTTTGAGCCAGTCAGGGACTGGGTGAAAGCCACTGAGTACGAAACAACTGGAAAAATTATCGGTAAAAGTGCATTGTTCAATTGATAAGTTGTGTTCAGTTTTTAACTTGCTTAATAAAACTAATTTCTCTTCTTTATGTCCCTGCTTTAGTGGATGACATATAGCATTGATCTTGTCCACATCCCAGTCTGTCCATTCACAAGTACATCAGGCATCCCAGAAGTCCTCTTGTCAAGACTTCTTGATTTTGCTCATTTGATAAAAGTGTTGTCCACTTCATTGCCAAAGGTTCGACCAGTTTTTATGCCCCCACTTCAAAAAAAAGGGAGGCATTATGTATTCATCCTGTACGGTGGGTGGGCGGGCGGGCGTCAGGCGGATCAATTTGTTTTCGCGCCATATCTTAAGAACAAATTGACGTAGGAAGATGAAACTTAATACAAGTATGTATTTAACTCTAGTGGAGAGGTGTTTCCTTATTGATTGTGGGTGGGGCTTCTGTGTCTAAAAGTAAAAATAGAAATACATCCAAAATTGGGGCATTTATGTCCTTAAGACATATTTCTCGTTTAGATTTGGTTAATATCGCAGTATGTATCACAATGTGGTGGTGAAATATATTTACCAGTCTCTAGTAAATAGTATGGCACCTTTTTCCCCAGAGAGTTATTGGCTCAATATCTTTTCAGCTCTAAGTATGCTCCAAAATGGAAAACTACCCAGGATTTTTGACGAAAATACTTTGGAAGAACTGTTTGGGAACAGCCCGCGAGATATTCTAGTTGCAGTTGGAAAAGGAATGGATTCCCTTGGGATATTTCAGGTACATTACCGTTTCTAAAATATATTTGCATTGTGTTTGTATGTGCACAAAATGATATTTGGAAAATAAAGTTATTGCACCATCGGTCCCTGTGTCTGACCATGCTACCAAAATGTAGCATTTGGCAATAAAATGTTCCTAAATGTAAAATGCATAAAACTCTTAAGAACTGTGCAATGATGTAAAAAAAAAAACTCCCATTATTTAACTCTTGAAGAGTGCTAAATAGATGATGTGGACTCGTTGATATTGCAGTTGAACTAAGTTGTTTTTCTTAGTAGGGTTCTTCACATGAAATCTGAAATTAAATTGTAGGTAGTGTAGGTTCTGGTCAGATGGCTCCTTCAAGAGTCAGCTGATCTTGACCTTCACTATTAACACTATTTAAGTGATTGCCTGTACTCTGCAGCAAGAGAACACTCAAATATATGAAACCAAATTATTCTGTGACAGAAGTTTCTGAATGAAAGGCAAGACTTTAAGATTTAAAGGAGAATAGTGTAGATCCAAACTAACCTGATCAGAGCATTTCTTTAAGAGACCATACAGCCTTTAATTTCCAAGATGGAAGAAATGCAAAAATATTCTGCAAGAGTAAATTTACTATGCTGAAATGATAGTGATATCAGATTTACTATTACCCGAGAAGTGCAGATCCTTGTGGCGGGGCTCATATCTGAAAATGCTGAAATTGCATGCTCATATAAGGGTTTTCAGTATGGCACTTTAGGTTGTGAGCGTTATGAAACCAAATTTATTTTTTTTTAACAAAAGTTGCTCAGTGAATGCTAGGCTTCAGTGGTGAAGGAAAACAGTGTATGCTTTTGTTTTCCATGAGAAGAATTTGGATTAGAGTAATTCTTTAAGTGGCATTTAGTTACTCCTTTAGTTTTCAAAATAGAAGGAAAGTTTAAAAAAAAAATACACTGGCCGTGTAAATATACTACACTGAAGCCATTGTTGACAAAGATTTACACTAACTTGAGTGCTGCTCATTTTAATTATTTACCATTTTATAGCAGTCATCACAATAACTAAACTTGTCATTTCCATGCTTGCTTAAGTTGTCATTTTCATGTTTAGCCAAAAAGGAGGTCAAATTAGAGGAAACCGTTGCGACTTAAGGGCATGTTTTGCATCTGTGAATAGATTGAGATGTTAGCTCATTTAGCCTCAAGGTGACAGAGTTATTGTTGTTTATTTTTGTTGCAAAGGCCTCACTATGGTTGTCACCAATGTCAGAACAAGGTTTTTTGACAATATTTTTTCTTAATAATTGATCAATGAACATATATTTTACATCAACTGAAAGGTAATTTTTGGCGTAAATAAAAATATGTTTGTTTTAAAAAAAAAAACGAGAAATAAAATTTTTATAGCCAAAAGATGATTTGGATAGGGAAATTTGCATGTAAATCTTTGCTTCTTAGGCACAGAGGAAAATACCGAAATTGAAATTTGTCTGGTTTCTTTCATTATAATGCCATAAAAAATTTCAGATATTCTTAGTTAGAATGTTTCCAACAAAATAACACCAATTTTTAACAAAATTTTTCAAAAAAATAGTTTTTGAAATTTTTATGGTACAACAATTTGCATTGAAAACGCCCTATTAAAATCAAATTTTGTATGTTAAATTTCTATTTCTCAACAGATTTCCAAAAGCTAGGAATTTTTTTTTACGCCAAAAAATTCCTTTTAATTTGGTGTATCACGCAAGTTGATCGGCTGACAGTGAAGAAAACTATCGGCTAAAAACCTTGTTCTAAACTTCGAGATTTGGAGTATATTACAATTGCACTGTTATTACATTTATTATAGATCCATCTAGATTTGGAACTATTTCATGATTTTTTTTTACAGATACTGAAAGCACATTCTTTCATGCGCCACTTGTTAACCCCAGCAACTGACCAGCCACTTACTCTCAAGATGACAATGCACCTTCTGCAACCCACCTTCTCCCCAGAGGGCTCTAACAAAAGGGCTGTGGAGTCAGCCTTGTACCAGAAGTTTATTAAATACCTTAGGGAACTTGCAGGTCATTTTCATGGATTTTACTTCTTCTGGCTTAAAACATTTGGTTAGGATGTATATTTTTCAAGATATACATCTCACATGTACAGTCAGGGGCATAAATGAAAACAGTTATTTTTTTAGCTCACCAGAGCACAAAGTGCTCAGGGTGAGCTTTTGTGATCGCCTGATGTCCGTCGTCTGTCGGCGTTTGTCGTGCGTCATGCGGTGTGCGTCGTCAACAATTTGAACTTTAAAAGTCTTCTCCTCTGAATCTACAGGGTTCTCAGCTTTCATCTTTGGCACATAGCATCACCTATAGGTCCTCTACAAAAGTTATATAAATTATGTCCCTGGAGTCAAAATTGGCCCTGCCACGGTCCCAGGGGTGGCCAGTTTTTTCTAGCTGACTGTTGTTTTCTGTACAAGTAGCAGAATGCTGGGCTCACTTAGGTTAGGCATGGGGAAAACTTCAAAAATCTTTTTGTCAAAAACTACATGTCACAGAGCTTAGATATTTGGTGTATAGATTTACTTAGTATTCCTTATTGACATTGGTAAATATCATAGTTCTGAGGTTAAAATTGGCCCTGCCCTGTTGGTTATACTTTAAAATATTATTTTACACTATAAAGGTTCCTCTGAACTAGAGGGATTGAGGTCACTCCATCTGTGTTGCATAATCACTGAATAGGTCAAGTTCCTGGTCAAAACTCTGCTTCAGAATTAGTCTCTGTTTGCTCACACTGTTTTTAACCCATTCCCTCATAGGATATTTTCAGAATCTGCCTCTTGAAAAATTTCAGAATTGTGTAGGTTTGAAACCATTGTGATAAATAGAGCATTTACTCCTATGGAGAAAATGCTCTATTTATCACAATGGTTTCATAAAGTGACTATTTTACCTCTTTGAATAAATCTACTGATAAGGAGTATTAATTAGAGAAAAGGAAAATTTCAGAATTGTGTAGATTTGAAACCATGGTGATAAATAGAGCATTTACGCCTATGGAGCAAATGCTCTATTTATCACAAAGGCTTTTTTCAGATCCTACCTCTTTGAATAAATCTATTGATAAGGAGCATTAATTATAGAAAAGGAAAATTTAAGAATTGTGTAGATTTGACACCATTGTGACAAATAGAACATTTACTCCTATGGAGCTTTTGCTCTATTTATCACAATGGTTGGCAAATGCTCTATTTCTCACAAAGGCTTTTTTCAGATCCTACCTCTTTGAATAAATCTACTGATAAGGAAAATTTCAGAATTGTATAGATTTCAAACCATTGTGATAAATAGAGCATTTGCTCTATAGGAGTAAATTAACTCATATACAAACCACATATAAAGTTACATACCGGTATGTGTCAGATCAGAATCCAAACTGTGTGCTAATTTTGGTCAAGTCATGCTAAGCAGTGATAGGGTTGTCATCTGTTAGAAATGTTGTCTGCTTATTTAAAGAGGTAAATCTGGGTCTACTCTATTGCAAATGCGTGAAAACATGTTTATATGAGGAAAAGGGTTAATTAGAGAAAAGGAAAATTTCAGAATTGTTTAGATTTGAAACCATTGTGATAAATAGTGCATTTACTCCTATGGAGCAAATGCTCTATTTATCACAAAGGCAAATGCTCTATTTATCACAATGGTTTCATAAAGTGACTATTATACCTCTTTGAATAAATCTACTGATAAGGAGCATTAATTAGAGAAAAGGAAAATTTCAGAATTGTGTAGATTTGAAACCATTGTGATAAATAGAGCATTAACTCCTATGGAGCAAATGCTCTATTTATCACAAAGGCTTTTTTCAGATCCTACCGCTTTGAATAAATCTACTGATAAGGAGCATTAATTATAGAAAAGGAAAATTTAAGAATTGTGTAGATTTGACACCATTGTGATAAATAGAACATTTACTCCTATGGAGCTTTTGCTCTATTTATCACAATGGTTAGCAAATGCTCTATTTATCACAAAGGCTTTTTTCAGATCCTACCTCTTTGAATAAATCTACTGATAAGGAGCATTAATTAGAGAAGATGAAAATTTCAGAATTGTGTAGATTTCAAACCATTGTGATAAATAGAGCATTTGCTCCATAGGAGTAAATTAACTCATATACAAACCACATATAAAGTTACATACCGGTATGTGTCAGATCTGAGTTCAAACTGTGTGCTAATTTTGGTTAAGTCCTGCTAAGCTGTGATAGGGTTGTCATATGTTAGAAATGTTGTCTGCTTATTCAAAGAGGTAAATCTGGGTCTACTCTGTTTACAAATGCGTGAAAACATGTTTATATGAGGAAAAGGGTTAAATAGAGAAAAGGAAAATTTCAGAATTGTGTAGATTTGAAACCATTGTGATAAATAGTACATTTACTCTTATGGAGCAAATGCTCTATTTATCACTAAGGGCAAATGCTCTATTTATCACAATGGTTATTATCACCAGTTATTCTTATCAAGTTTTAATTTTCCATTTCCATAACAATTCCGTTTGTATAAATTGTTGAAATCGCGATTTTTATACAATTTCTGCTTTGAAACAATCATCAGTACTTTAATTCTGAAGGGGTTCGAAACGTTCAGGTGTGAACTGGTTTTGTTACGAAACGTGCTCTCTACAAGAGTTGTCGTTCGTTTCTAAATACGCAATATATCAAGGAGTTGTTAGGTTATGCGTAGTAATATGTAATGGAAAATGAAACTTTTCCACATATTTTTTGTGCGATATATGCTTTCCAAGTTAACGTTCGGTAAACGTTCGGTATTGGACTTAGAAAATATTTATAATAAAGCAAATCATCCCAGAAAGCTTGCCATTATAATTATACAGAGAAAGGGTCAAATAACACCCCACAAAACAGGTGTCCAGTTTTGTTTAGAAACATACATGTAGTTGAAACTTTAAAAAATCTTTCCCTCTGGTGAGCGATTTCAGGGCCATCATGGCCCTCTTGTTTATAACTTAAAACAGTAATTTTCTTCACAAAAGTTATTTCCCTTTGACACAGTGTAAGAGTGCACTTCTGTTAGATATGGTAAAATAACTATTTTCAGTTATATCTTGAAAATTCAGTAAATACTAGTTTAAAACTTACAATAAGCACATAATATTCCTGAAGCTAAGCTCATTAAATGGCGATTTTATTCCCATTTATTTCCCCCATGTTTGACGTTGGTGTCTTCAAGGATAATTGTTTTACAACCAATTGTATGATGTTGAATGCTCATTTTCAGACAGCTTGCGTAAAACTTTCCCAACCTTGTGTACATGATTTTATGACTCAGTTTTAAAGATAAAGAATTAAACTATCAAGGAAAAATGCCCCATCTCCAGGAAAAAATCTGGAAGTTCAGAAAATGAGAATGAAAATTGTTCAGCATCATTCTGTGTATCAGAAATAACTTGAATCAGTTGTTTTTGGAAAATCAGCCGAAACAAAAATAACTGAAAACAGTTATTTTCATTATATGCCAAAAAACCAAAACAAACTATTTTCAGTTATGCCCCTGACTGATGTACATTTTAATTTTTGTGATAACATAATTTTACTGGTAGTGTTGGGCACCAACATTTGTTTATGTTACATTGCAGTGAGGCAAAAAAATAATGATATTGGTCAGTGAAAACTGGTATAAGGTCAGGGAAAAGTCAGTGAAAAGTCAGGGAATTTTTTCTTGCCTCTTTGCTGGCAACCCTGTTTCTCATCAAGAACAGAGTAAGCAGAAGTTCCAATATTTAAGATGTAATAAATTTAGGAAGTTGGCTTCCAAGTACATACAGATGAAGGGGTTTTGGGATGAAAAGGACCTGAATGGGGGCTTTGAATTTCCAAATTCTGTTCCTTATTTGTATAGTGATTGCTGAAGCGGAACTTCATACTCCTCTCAGGGGAGCAATATCAGGCCCATTTGGACCTCTTGTACTTTGCTAATTTTCATGAGACTTCCTAAGAAACTTTGCCTTAATGCAGTCTTGGACAGAGTAAATATTGGTCACGTATGGTCCAAAAATAGGTCTGAAGTGCCTGAAGACTCAGGTTAGTGTTTTAGGACCTATATTGCCCTAGTGTTGGATTATTCTTGAAGATCTAAGCTATAATTACTATTCAACTGCTTACAGAACCACTGATTTCTTCTGAACATGTTCATGCAAAGCTAAAATGATGTACCTTTCTCTCTTGTTTTACTTGAACACAGCTTCTTTTTTTTTAGCTCACCAGAGCACAAAGTGCTCAGGGTGAGCTTTTGTGATCGCCTGATGTCCGGCGTGCGTCCTGTGTCGTGCGTCGTTCGTCGTCAACAATTTGAACCTTTAAAGTTCTTCTCCTCTGAATCTACAGGGGTCTCAGCTTTCATCTTTGGCACATAGCATCATATGTAGGTCCTCTACAAAAGTTATATAAATTATACCCCTGGGGTCAAAATTGGCCCTGCCCCAGGGGTTTTCAGTTTTCAATAGAAACATATAGTGAAAACTTTGAACATCATCTCCTCTAAAACTAGAAGGTCCTCAGCTTTCATATTTGGCACATAGCTTCAACTTCAGGACTTCTACAAAAGTTATATAAATTATGCCCCTAGGGTCAAAATTGGTCCCACCCCAGGGATTTCCAGTTTTTAATAGCTGACTGCGTAAACAGCCTATGGGATCACCAGTTATGCATAGGAAAAACTTTAAAAATATTCTTGTCAGAAACTACATGTCCCAGAGCTTAGATATTTGGTGTATAGATTTACTTAGCATAACTTTATGAGTTTTATAAGTATCATAGTTCTGGGGTTAAAATTGGCCCTGCCCTGTGTGTATATACTTCTTTACACCAGAAATTACATTCTAAAGGTTTCTCCTTAATATCATTCTTAGCTGAGACCAGTCAGTGGGACTTCTTATATAATCACCCTTAGCCTGATCGGTAGAGTAGAAATTGTGTTTAGACAAATAACACACACTCATTTAAGATTGAGAAAACTGCGGATAATTCTCAAAATGCAGAATACTCTTAAAGCTTTTTTTTCAGCGGTTAGCTGTCTATTTTCACTCTTGTTCTAGTTTTCCACCAATCAGAAACTATGTTACATTGTAATTTGCATATGACCTACAAGTATTTTCTAGTAAACCGTGTTTTCATTAGTTAATCCCTTGACTGGCATACAGCCTTTTTATAATGTCTCTACACATGGCCAAACTGAAAGTAGGACGTTTCGGCATAGGAAGTTTCGCCCCGGATGTTTCGACCCAGGACGTTACGTTTTGGCCATCTATTTATTCGGCCTAGGACGTTTCGGCAAAAATTGAAAATTTGTATTAAAAAGCAAAAAATGAATAATCAAAATCATTTAATAACTATCTATATGTTAAATATTGATATGTGGTCCATTTTTTTGGTTTATACAGATCAGGATATTAGCTAAGCAGGTGACATATTCACACTTACTCAACCTTGGGTACAATGAGTGAAAAAGAGGTGCTTTCAAATACTATAGTCATTGTTTAGTCATTAAAACAGCCCCAGACCACACAACACATTACTAATGATTTACTATCCCATTCAGTTTTGATTTTAGTCTTGGTCCAAACTGTTTGCCACTCACTTTATGCTTTTTGTTTTTAGTCAAAATGTTGTTTAGTTCAACTTTTGGTGGATTCAATTACATGTACAATACTGTAGTCACGTAGTTGTTTATTACCATGACCGGTAAAACAATATGAATTATTTATTACTTTGGTCATTATCAAAACTAGAGTATATAATACATAAACAATACTATTGAATAAAACTATATAAATTTATTATCCTCAAAAGGTGTGGATCAATTTTGACTATTCAATTTTTTGGTGTGTCATACTTTATATCAGTTCCTAACCCATTATCGTACTTATCACCTCATGGTAATGATTGCTGAGCATTATTGCCAGTTTGCCAAAACCACTATTAAACTTTAAACATTTATTATCATTTTGCTATCAATTTAATACAACATTTGATCACATCCACTTTGGCGAACAGGTAGTTTGCCGAAACCACCATAATTCACAGGCAATGCTATAGGAAATAAAGAAGAAATGTTGTTTAGTATATATTAGAGTAGTGGCATTAATAGTATTAATTACTATCACCGACCACAGCACCAATTAAGGCTCTGGTTATTCGCTCTCTGTGATATAAAGCTACTTACTGAAGGCTATTGTTACGGCTCTATCACCTGGTGCTTTGGATCGAGTAGTAGGTTCAGATAGCTAACTTTATATTGTTTTAAAAATGCATGTATATTCAGTTAATGGTGTCACTAATGATGATGCACACACGTCAATCAATGCATTGATCCAGGCTATAGATAAATACCTTTCTTTAAGTAATTACAGCCTCTGCACAAAAAAAACCTAAATTCTGTATGCTTTATTTAAAGTGTATTCAATAAGTTATCTTCATATCAATATAAATATACATGCTTTCAAGTAAATTTTTATAATAGGTAAAATGAAGAACTAACTTCAGATAGCTTTAAAAAAAATACCTTGACATTGTACATTTTAATAGTGATTTCCTATAAAAGCAACTTGATTTTTTCCATTATTAGTTATACAGTTCTTTCCCAGGGTACATGACGATTTATTCCCGGCTGAAGGAAAATCATGTTGCCCGAGCCGTCAGGCGAGGGTTACATGATTTTACCAGCCGGGAATAAATCGGCATGTACCCTGGGAAAGAACTGTATAACGAATTTATTATACTGCAAAGTTTTACAGTTCGGATAATTTATATAAATCCATTTTGGCATGTTGAATCACTAAACACGCTAATTCCCCTAAAAGCGCCCCAATACATTTATTTCTACCCGAAGGTATCCGAAGTGGTCGGTATTGTATTTCATCGGCGTTCGTGTTATTATAGATGGCTGGACGATTTAATAACCCCTCTAAAAACTGTTTTATTGGTCATTTCAAACAATGATGTTTTTTAATTCATTCCTGCATTGTTTTCTTTACGTATCAATAGTTGTCTATTATAAATTTTGCTATTGTTTAGCCGAGTCGAGAGGTCGGTCTTTTGGTTTCTGACCATAATATGTGGGGCCTGCCATAGGGGAGTTCTATGTACCCTGTAAGCTCACAGGGTACATGGACTCATGTACACGGCTAGTTAACCAATCAGAAGTGAGGAGTTTACTTTGCAGTATAATAAAACTGCTTATTCTACTCCAAGTCATTTCCATTGCATGCTTCTCTGCTAGTATAATTACAAGCAACCCTTCATAGATTTAGTTCCCTGTACTAACAGAATCTCGAAACATTGAAATTAAGTTGGCAGAGATTTAATATCATTATGGTTTTGTACATTATGTCAATATTTGAATGCCGCTGAATATCTTTTTAAAAGATATTTCTTGTCATACAAATGTACCTATGCCCTGCATTAAGCTACCAGCTATCAATATAGAGCATATCTGTTGTGAATTTCAGCTTAACTCTTTGCATGCTGGGTAATTTTGTCATCTGCTAAATTGTTGTCTGCAGCATATTCACAAGTCATCCTAACTACACACTTTCTTACTGAGTTTTTCAGAAGTTCAGTCTCATTGACAAACAGTTCGGATATCAGATCAGGCACCACATTATGTTGGCCCTGATCTGGATCCAAACTGTTTGCATAGGTCATTAGTGGTGGGAGAATCCCACTACACACTTTCTTTCTAAGTTTTTCAGAAGTTCAGTCTCATTGACAATCAGTTTGGATATCAGATCAGGCACCACATTATGTTGGCCCTGATCTGGACCCAAACTGTTTGCATAGGTCATTAGTGGCGGGAGAATCCCACTACACACAGAAGTTCAATCTCATTTACAAACAATTTGGATATCAGATCAGGCCCCACATTATGTGGGGCCTGATCTGGATCCAAACTGTTTGCATAGGTCATTAGTGGTGGGAGAATCCGCCTCTAGCATCCAAAGAATACAAGATCCAGTGGTCTAATGCTCTATCCATTCTTTCACTACATTCTTTTAGCATCATGTTCAGGTCCTCTACAAAAGTTATATAAATTGTGTCCCTGGGGTCAAAATTGGCACCATATTGGAAACATATAGTGAAAACTTTGAAAATCTTCTCCTCTTATTGTCTGGTGAGCGATGTCAGGGCCATTCTGGCCCTCTTGTTCAATTGACAGGTGGAAGACGGGAAGGGATAAATCTTGGAATGGTATTGAAATTTGTAACTGGAGTAGAAACCGAACCACCTCTTGGATTTGGAATATCACCCTCAGTTATATTTGTAAACAGTGTGTCATTGCTGCCAACTGCCAATACCTGTTCCAATCGGTTGACATTGGCAGTACCTTCAGACAACATTTTGCCAGATGATGAGACATTATTCAAACTATGATTATGCGTTTTGCAACAGTTACTTTGGACTTGCATAATGTGTATAGGATAGCTGAAGGATATCTGTTGCATGAACTTTTGTCAGTTAATTACACTTATAAACCCCCTGCCAACAAGTATAGGGGTAATGCCAGTTTCACCTTGTTTGCCTATTTTTTATGCCTCAAAGGATTGTGGGTGGTTTGCATACAGTACTTATCTGTCTTTTCGTCTGTCAAACAGTATATATCTTTGTGTCCTGGCTGTTATTTTATACATAGATGGATTTCTAGTTCACCAGAACTTTGGCCAGAGTGAGGTATTGGGATGAATCTGTGTCTGTGGTATTTTTTTGGTGCATAGATAATCCTGTCATCTTATCACTGTCAGCCCCATGTGGTGCTGATGATTAGAATGTCACCACTGCTTGGGCTTGGGACTGTGCATGTCGTAAAAGGCGACTAAAGGGACTTACTTGCACAAAAAAGTAACATTAAATGCAACACTCTTTTCAAATTTTGGGCCATGGGCCTTCTTCAGGAAAGACAGTTTGTTCAACTAACTAGGTAATGTCCATTTTCAAAATGGACATTACCTAGTTAGTTGATTAAACCGTATTTCCTGAAGAACGCCTCTGGCCCAAAATTTGAAAAAAATGTTGCATTTAATGTTATTATTTATGATAGTTCCCTGTGGAATAGCTGGTACAGAGATTGTACAAAATAGTTTTAACCATAAAGTCTTGATCGAGTTCGATTTTGGTTTGGATCACATCAGTATGACCAGAGTTGCGGCCCCTGATTTAACAAAAAATGCTGTTTTTTCGACTTGTTTACACTCTAGAAGCCACATTTTTTTAGCAATCTGAACCAAACTGCTGTAAGGTTGCAATCAAGATTGAATTTTGATTTGATCACAACTGTATAACTAGAGTAATGGCCCCTTATTTGGCAAAGAAATACTGCTATAACACCTTGAAAGTAAGTACTGCTATAACACCTTGATCAAGTTGAATGTTGGGTTTGATTGCACTTGTGTGACTTGAGTAAAGGCCCCCTTATGTTGAAAAAAAGCACCAAAACTGTTTCCAACTTGTTAATACGCCAGAAGCCAACATTTGTAAGCAATCTCAACTAAACTTGCACAAAATATGTTTGGCTATAAGAACATGGTCAAGTTAAATTTTGGATTGGATTGCATCTGTAGGATTAGAGTTATGACCCCTTATTTTGTTAAAAATGTTGTATTTGGACTTGTTTATTCTCTAGAAGCAATATTTCTGAAACAATCATAATCAAAACTTGCTCAGAATATGTATTCTGAAAATTCCAATCAAATTCAATTTTGCATTGGATAGGTCATGTATGAGCAGAGTTGTATACCCCTGATTTGGGAAATAATTGTGTTTATTAACTTGTTTACACTAACTGCTTCATAAGGCAACATTCCTGTTTAACTGTTTTCATTCCACATACATGTATACTGTTTAGTCTGCATCATCAGCATCAATCTTGTGTGTACATACAATCAATCTTGTAACAGATGATCACTTTGATAATCTTGCATGTAAGTGGTTGCTTGAAGCAGGATATAAGTAATGCAGAAAGCTTATATATGTGCTTTCTGCCTTCATATAAAATGATCTTGATTATAAACATAATATTCAAGATCATTACTGATTAAAATCTGTTTTTTTGAAAGGCTAATGGATGAAATATTGAATTTTATACTTTAAATTGAAAAACAAAATGAAAGTAATGCAGAAAGCCCATATAGCATGGTTATAAGCTAAAGGCAAAAAAAAGTAAAACAGAATCCAATAGAAGCTTTCTGCTTTTCACACTTCTTGCTTTTAGCTTCTCACAACCTGGATTTAAAACAGTCAGTGATTCCTCATTTCCATATATTAGTCAGGACATTGTATTAAATATATGGAGGAAGGCATAAATGCTGTTTTGAACAGAATTTTTGAAGCAGATATAGTGAATGTGTGTGTAAGGCATATGACTGCTTAAAGCAATATGAAAGTAAAGCAGAAAGCTAACATGGGATATTTCTTTTTTACTAGCTTGTTGCATTAATCCTTTACTCCTTTAGCTTGTTTTCAGTGTTGAAGACAAGTGGTTGTTTAATGCAGGCTGAAAGTAAAGCAGAATACTGCTTTAGGAGCATTCTGTTTTACTTTCAGTCTGATTTAAGCTACCATCTGTTCGGATATAATAAATATTTCTTATGCGGCATAGTAATGACTGTACAAACTATGGAGTAAAGGGTTCAGCTTCCAACTAGTTTAAAGCATTTTATACAAAAGTTTGATCATTATTGAACTGGACAATGCTGAATTAAAAGATTTTGTCTGTTTTACAGGATATACCCTAAACAAACAATATAAAAATTATGATAATTGGAGATATAGGGAAGCCAGCTTGAAATCTTACTTTAGAATCTGTCAGGTGAAAATATAGTTCTTGATGAAGGGAGTGAAGTCAATACAACAAGTCAACATTCCCTTATTTTTATGTCTGCACCAGCATAATACTTAGTACAGACAGAAGAATTTAATGGTGGGAAAATATTACTCCTCTTGATCAGGAGCTGTAAAAATAAATGAATTAAAACATAATCATTTAACTAAAATGTTGAACAGCATACACATTCATGGACCTATCTCCATTTTCATTATGGTCCACCCTCACTTCATCAGGTGGGTCCATGTCATTTGCACATATCACCCCTGGCAAGTCCAAAATTATGCAGCACTGCACAGGAATAAACAGTCACACATGTCTTCAGTGAACAAAGTCTGAGACAACATTTAAGGCAGGGGAATATCCTTTTCAATACACCAAATCTCTGTTCAACAACAGTTCTTGTTCTTGTCAAGCCTCATCAAATCTGCAAAATGAGATTTTACACTAGAAAATATTTTGTCACATGCTTAGGTTATTCTTGAATTTCTTAAAACATAGTAAAGTGACCTGATGTTGATTATTCAGCAAGTAATGTTTAACACATGGACTCCTAGTGATGAGCAAACTGACCCTTTACAAACAGCTACCTGTAAAGTGTACACTTGTCTTAAGCAAACAGTGTTGATCAAAATCAGAGGAGCCCTTTGATCTGGATATACAAAGTTTGTCATTTAAAGACACTAATAAATAGATGTGTATTTGCACACAAAAAAATAAACAAATAAAAATAGAAAGAAATGAAATGAAGCAAATTATGTGGCATTGATCTGTATATATGGCATTAAAAATCTGAATCCCCCTTTTTTAGATTTTTTTCATTGATTAATCTACTCTGCCTATAGAGGGATTAGATCTATGTTAAAATTTCACACCAAATATTTCGCTTACAGTACAAGTAAGATAAAACAGGCATTTTATAGATATAATAATGGTGCTTTGGCCGAGGGCTTAGAGCTAGGAATCTCAAGTTTGTGTGCCTTAATTCTCTACATGGGTTTGAATCCTGGCTGAGTTAATTTTCAAATGGAAGCTAAATAAGTAAAAAAAAAAAATACAGGTTTAATACCTGGATATTTAATGACAGCTGATAAAGTTGACAAAATCAGGTACATGTTCTGCATGGTGCCTGGATCCTAATGTGTGTGCAATCTATGGCACCCTGGTGACCACATAAGGAAACCCTGAAAAAATAAAAAGTTTCATTTTATCTAGTTTTTTTATGCCCCCAAAGCTAGGCTTTGGCGGCATATAGTGATCGCACCGTGCGTGTGTGGGTGTGTGTGTGTGTGTGTGTGTGGGTGGGTGGGTGGGTGGGTGTGTGTACCTTTTGTCCGGAGTATATTTCCTTTGTCACATCAGCTACGGATACCAAATTTGGTGTGTGAGTTCATCTTGGGATGGGGGAGTGTCGCGTACCATTTTCATGTCACTGTGACCTTGACCTTGACCTTTGACCTTGATTTTACAAAAAGCTTGTCCGGAGCATATCTCCTTTACCTTACCAGCTACAGATTCCAAATTTGGTGTGTGAGTTCATCTTACGATGGCGGAGTGTCGCGTACCATTTCCAGGTCACTGTGACCTTGACCTTGACCTTTGACCTCGATTTTAAAAAAAGCTTATGCCTTACCAGCTACAAAAAGCTTGTCCGGAGTATATTTCCTATACCTTACCAGCTAAGGATTCCAAATTTGGTGTGTTAGTTCATCTTGGGATGGAGGAGTGTCGCGTACCATTTTCAGATCACTGTGACCTTGACCATGACCTTTGACCGATTTTACAAAAAGCTTGTCCGGAGCATATCTCCTTTACCTTACCAGCTACAGATTCCAAATTTGGTGTGTGAGTTCATCTTGGGATGGCGGAGTGTCGCGTACCATTTCCAGGTCACTGTGACCTTGACCTTGACCTTTGACCTCGATTTTAAAAACCGCTTATACCTTACCAGCTACAAAAAGCTTGTCCGGAGTATATCTCCTATTCCTTACCAGCTAAGGATTCCAAATTTGGTGTGTGAGTTCATCTTTGGATGGAGGAGTGTCGCATACCATTTTCAGATCACTGTGACCTTGACCATGACCTTTGACCGATTTTACAAAAAGCTTGTCCGGAGCATATCTCCTTTACCTTACCAGCTACAGATTCCAAATTTGGTGTGTGAGTTCATCTTGGGATGGCGGAGTGTCATGTACCATTTCCAGGTCACTATGACCTTAACCTTGACCTTGACCTTGACCGATTTTACAAAAAGCTTGTCCAGAGCATATCTCCTATACCTTACCAGATACGGATTCCAAATTTGGTTTGTGAGATCACCTTCAGATGGCGGAGTGTCGCGTACCATTTTCAGGTCACTGTGACCTTGACCTTGACCTTCGACCTCGATTTTACAAAAAAGGTTGTCCAGAGAATATCTCTTATACCTTACCAGCTGCGGATTCCAAATTTAATGTGTGAGTTTATCTTGGGATGGCGGTGTGTCGCGTACCATTTTCAGGTCACTGTGACCTTGACCTTTGACCTAGATTTTACACAAAGCTTGTCTGGAGCATTTCTCCTATACCTTACCAGCTACGGAATCCAAATTTGGTTTGTGAGTTCATCTTGGGATGGGGGAGAGTCATGTACCATTTTCAGATCACTGACCTTGACCTTTGACCTCAATTTTACAGTCCGGAGCATATCTCCTATATCTTACCAGATACAAAAAGCTTGTCCAGAGCATATCTCCTATACCTTAAACGTTGACAATCAACCCAGGGTCCTTTTTAACGTTGAGAATGACTTAGGGTCCTTTTTAACTAAGTTTTGACGCTTGGCTCTTTTCTTAGCTATCATAATCGTCAAAGGTTCTGTTTCTAATGTTAAGAACTGACTCCTGTGTCATTTTTAACAGCATCAAAATTTCATGTTACACCTGCATTACATTGTATTGTTTTTCCACCAAAATGCATTTCGGTGTCAAACACTTTGGGGGCATTTGTCACCCGTGACGACCCTCTTGTTTAAAATAGATTTATAAAACAAAAAAGCATTGAAGTAGATCTATATAGACCTATCATTCACCCTTTACTCCATCTATATACTCATTTCAATGCTTGTAATTAATTTCTCCTCCTAAGTAAAATAAATAAAATAATGCATTGAAATTTATCCTGAATAAAACAGTTCCACTTTATAGTCATGAATATGCCCCATGAGAAATATTTCCTATATCCTACCAGATGGTAGCTTAAAATAGGTTGAAAGTAAATCAGGGTGCTCCTAAATTTTTAAAAGGCCATTCTGCTAAATACTTTCAGCCTGCTCTAAACAACAAGATAGAGTAAAGGGTTAAACATACATTTGGAATCCCTATCAGCCACACAAATCTAGATCTAGTTTATTTATATTTTTATTGGCAGAGACATAATAGATATACTAGATCGTACAGCTTAGTGTTACTGTATTATAAATTATCTACTGTCCATTTCAATTTACTTTGTCACTGAATTTTAGTCGATATTTTTTTCATTTCGGGACAGACTTACCTTAAATATACTTCATTTGATCGCATCGTTTTTCACGAACTCCCATGCTAAATATCCCTCAATATAATTCAGTAACAAGTAATAAAATGCCGAAAATGCATTTTCTACATGCTATTTCGATCAGCTGTTTCTTTGCAAATGGCCGCTGTATTTATGGATCATGGAGCGTATCATTTTTCAACAGGGGTGAATTGCATACTGATATTAAATAAATGACGTATTTTCGTGTATGACGTCAACTTTTAAGAGCTATAATTACCCGTAGTTAAATTCGAACAGTCTACTCGACGTCAATCGTCCGCCATTTGCAATTTGAAATGAACGTGTTTACAATGGGAAAACATTGTTTTTATGCATGAAATCTTTATTTAAAGATGGATTAAAGGGAAACTCGGGCACAGAGTTCGTGAAAAACGATGACACAAGTAGTTTAAATTTGATCTCGATCCGGTAAAAAATGAAAAAAATTCTCGATTCAAATTCAGTGACAAAATAAATTGAAATGGACAGTAGTTTCATTTTGTACAGTGAAAATTGTGTTAAGCGATGTTTTTTGTATTGAGTATATGCATCTTTAAAGACAGATGCCTGCTTAAAGAAAGACTAGTTGGTCTTTATGCTTGAATATTTTCTTAAATAAGACGTCATCTGCATTTTAGATTGACATTTCATTCCATTTTTAATCGCCGCTTAACCCAGGTTTTACTGTATCACTTGAGTTAGAGAGTTCAAAAGTTGCGTCCCTTAGAGGAAGTTGCTATTTTTAGATTGTTTACACTAGCAACTGTGACGACATCGGTAAAAGTTTACTGGCTATGCCATAGACGTGTTGTTTAAAACTGTCAAACTGACCACCGACAGGCATGTTTACCACCGAAAACTAAGTCCAGAAGTAACAGAATAGATTCTGGATTGAATCTACATCTATGTCCCTTACCTTCTCTCTGCTGCGGCATTTCAGCGGATTCGTCCGATCACGGAAAAACCCTGACTACGCGCTCATATTGAGCCAATTGCCGGATTTGTCTTTGCAAGTCCGCCATGTTTGTTTGAGTCAGTAAAGGTTGACTTGATCCTGGTCTCACTGGGGGGGGGGGGGGGGGAAACGTATCCCGGATATTGCTAATAAATGAGCTGTATTTTGACGCAACGGGGAGAACAGGAGGGCAACGAGGGTAAGTAAATGCGTATTTTCTCTTAATTAGTTCTTTTTCGGAAATTGATAGGTGGCGCTTTAGATTCACCATACTCATATTATACACGCTATATACATGATTTGGAATCAAACAATGCAAACGATGGGGAAAATCACAAAATGAACGCCGTGCTCGCGAAAGAATGCATAACCATCTCCCAGATTTTTTTATGTTACTGAAAGATTGAATCAAAATATAAAATTCTGAATTGAGCGATCGCTTTGAATATCATTCAACTATGTATACTGAAAATTTCAGTCATATTGGTTCAAGTTTGCTCAAAATATGGCCTGAAACGAATAGTCGGTTTGTCACTGTCAGGGTACTGGGGATTGGTAGCTCAAAGATTTTAGTGTACTGGGTATTGCATTACATTTGTTCTCTTTTTTTTTCGTTTTATTGAACGTTGTTAGATATTTCAGATATATTTCTGTCGTGATAAATGCTGTTTGTAGTCAATCGCACATTCTAGATAGATCTATATGCCTCTGTATTGAAATACGCGATGATCACTGACTTATTAAAAGCCATTATCTATAAGTACTGGCTACCTGTTAATAATAGCTTTTGTGTAGCAGTGCCGTAAAATCCAACTCATCCATCCATCAATCATAATAGTCTTTTTACTTATTTCTCAATAGATCTGTTGTTTACTCTTCAGTTAATTGATATGAGATTACATGTAGATCTATGTGTAGCTCCAGTTAACATGCTCAGTACCATATTGAGTACAGTAAAATTGAAATACTAGTGCATAGTTAGCTCCCCTGTTGAAATTGTAGCCATTTACAGTGATAAAGAAGAAACTCATTGATAACGGTCAGGGCATCGTCTGGTTAGTCTCATACAAATATGTAGATTTATGCAGGATAAACAAATTGTACAAATTAAGTATGAAAATTAGGAGTTGAACACCACACTCGACTTCATAAAAATATAGTTTCATGAATGTTGTATTTGAACTTATACACAGTTAAAATAAGTGCAAAAAAATGAGGGTCAGGAAACGTGCCCGATGTATTATAAACTCATACATAGGTACAAAAATCGTTCAGACAATTTGTAAGAAAATTTCTCTTTCGAAAGTCACAGTCCCGTAAATTATAGGAATGTGTCCTGTAAATTAGACTGACAAATAATATGATATACATTGCTTTATAAACAGCAGCATTCATCAAAACGAGCATTTAGGAGTATACAAGTAGACCGAAAATTTCAAATTCAACTCTGTAATTTAAAATATCCCTTTTGACTGAACTATGCACTGACCGCTGACAAATGTATGTAATGAAAATAGTTTGATTCAGTCGAACAATCAATTGTTAACTGTTTGCAAGAGTTACTAATAAAATTAACAAAACGGATTACTACTTGCGTTCACATAACCCAGAACCAACAATTTGCTGGGGAAAAGTGTGTCATTGGATTGTCCCGTAAATTATGAAATTATATTTAAGGACTATTGGTAAAGGACGTGAAGTTGAAAACATTTTCAGGGACAGTGAACATTCTTCTCCCTTTTCCTGTAGGTACCAGGACGCCTGTCTTGTGCATTACATTTTCTTTTTCAATCAATTTCATCTGCTTTTGATGGCCTTAAGTTTGTTATATTTTATAGTACAGTCAAACATTGATAAGTCTATTAACACGATTTCCTACATACTCGTAATTCAAAGTTTCCATTAGAACTAAAACTACACTTAATTGTTCACCTCTTTATTGGCGAGTCTATATTATCTTTTTCAAAGTGCGAATAAATTCTCATTTTGAGTCATTTGAAACAGATATATGATCCTCCCTGCTGGCATTGAATCTATATCTTTCATATTGATGATACATCGTTATATATTTTCAATGACAGCTATACATTTATCAAAGGTTGGCTGTACTTATTTAAATTATTGCTGCTCTAAATTATCACACTGTCACCAATGTTTTGCTAACTCATGGGCCGAAACTGAAGGTGCACATGCTCAAATAATGCACGTTTCAACAGCCCGCTTCAATTAGTGTTTGAGTAATGAGTCACACAACACCTCGAGACAGATAAACACTATCACAACATATGAAAAGACAGACATACTGAAAGACAGACGAAAGTAGGGATGGACGAACAAAACAATTCAGCCATTTAATGGGATTCAAACATGTTGATGTGAATAAAACTATTACTATAATTTACGGGACAAAAGAGATTATATTTTACGGGACACTTTGGTGACTGTATGTGTGGCTTTGTAAATGCCTATTTGAAAGGAGACATACTTGACTATATTCGTATGTAGATCGGGCAATAGGAATAAATGCAATGAAGTGAATGTTTGCACTTTTTGTAGAAGAAATACCAAGTAAGCATGTTCGTGAGTTAACAAAAATAAAAGTAAATATAGTAGTGAATAAAAATCTGAAACATTCTACAAATAATTGCCATTAATATATTGCCAATCTTGTTTTTATTGAACCATTTATTATTTCTAAATATATTTGTATTATACTGGCATAATTTAAAACTTAATTTACGTTTGACAAATTGTGTAGAAATACTTTGATATTGGCATCCTCATCTACGGGACAATTTAATCTAAGCTACGAACTTTCATGTGGAATATTTAAACAATGCGAAAAGTTATGTTATTCAAACGTCGATAATTCGGTATTGAAATCATAATTATGAAATAATATATATACAAATTCAAGGAGGCAATCTTGTAAGCTATTTTTTAAAATGTCAAATAACTGTGTAGACGAATTATGTAGCAAAATGACATCCTCCATGAATTATTTACATGTGACTGTGGTTTAAGTATTGAATTAGACGTAATTGAGTGGCATGACACTCGGGAATGATGGAAGGGGCAACTGCAGAAATATATTTGTCTCGTAAATTAGGCCTCGTAGATAAGGATTTTTCTTTTCCGCTGTATTTGATTGGCCAGCAAAATTTTACATGCTTTCTCAAAGTACTTTTCATTAAATTTCGGTGGATAGGGCATATTTTAACAACGCTTAGAGACCTATTATTGGGGTTCATAACTGCCCCTTTACCGCAAACCAGTTAGCACAGTAGGGTTCGAATTGATAGATGCTAAACCCATATCTTGCAGCAATATATGTACAGATTTTAATTCAAAAGGTCTCAGAGACAAATGTATTTTATCTAACAACCTGGATCTAGATCAAACGCGGCATTATGCAGCATCTGATTTGGATCCCAAACTGTTTGCAAGTAACAGTCAAGACACGACCAGCAGGATAAGGGTTAGTTGCAATTTATCCTTATCCTGCTGGTGGCCACTTGACTGTTATTTGCAAACAGTTTATGCATTCTTTCGCGAGCACGGCGTTCATTTTGTGATTTTCCCCAACGTTTGCATTGTTTGATTCCAAGTCATGTATATAGCGTGTATAATATGAGTATGGTGAATCTAAAGCACCACCTATCAATTGCCGAAATAGAACTAATTAAGAGAAAATACGCATTTACTTACCCTCGTTGCCCTCCTGTTCTCTCCGTTGCGTCAAAATACAGCTCATTTATTAGCAATATCCGGGATACGTTTCCCCCCAGTGGGTCTAGCCTAGGATCAAAATAACGCGATCAGCTCAACTTTGATCAAGGAGTTGAGCTCGTTGAAGTTTCGTGAAACGCAGCTCAAACTGAGTCTGGTATTTGATCCTGTTACTGAGCGCGTTAACCGATTTGAGCCAAATAAGAGACTTAAGCCGTTTCGTGAAACCGGGCCTTAAATGACCTTGACCTTAACATTTACCCTTACACCAACGAATTTTAATTTGGCAAATTTTGTAAAAAAAAATGTAGTTCTACCATATAGTTACTACCCTTAATCTATTTATGTATTGGGATACGTACTTTTCTATGAACTTTCATGTATGGCCAGTTTTACTAAAGTAATTAAGCCCCCCAAAAAGTTACTCATAATTTTGAATTTAATCTAGAGCTAACATATATTAAATGTAAATGTCATTAGTCTAACGCTAATTAATAGGTCTTGCCCTATAACAAAGTTACACCAGTAGCTGTCGCCATATTAATAACTGTTTATTATCTGCTTGGCTTTCGCAAACATGTCAATTCCATGGTTTTCCGACATCCAGGTCTTCGGACACTCAGCCTCAAGTTGAGCCAAACAATCTCTTCCTAATTGTAAGTTTGGAAATAAAAAAATAGGTCTTTGATCTGACGTTTCCTCAGTATCGCTGTCTTCTGTTTCTGTGCCTGATGTTTGGTTTAGATCAGAACCAACAGCTGGCTCTGATGGGGCATTGTTTAACATCCCTGCAGTGAAAAGTCTGAGTGGTGTTGATTTCACAGTGCGAATTCTGTGGTTATTCCAAGCTGAACACCACAGCTGTAATTTGTCGTTAATTCCGCTTAAATACACATGATGAAGCGCAAACAAATGTTTCTCATTTAGCACGTCAAGCAGATCTTCATCTTCTAGAAAGTAGAAAAGGTCATAGTAATAACTAAGCACACCGTCAAAAACATCGCGCCAAAGCCTTTCAATCCTCTGATTGTGCGTGCTCTTACCGACAAGCATAGATTCAGGACCGCGAACATTATACATGTATTCAGCCACCTTGCTATTTTCCATGCCCATATCAGACCTCACTGGAATTGGAGTACCGTATTCCTGCACACCTTGTCTAAAGCAGTCATAAACAGTCAAAGCTTTGTTGTTGTCGGTACATGACAAAAATGTTATTAGCCGACTAAAGCCATCAACACCGCCACAAATCACAAAGTGCCATCGGATCAGTTTATGATTCGTATCGACATGCCATAAGTGGTTAGGTCCGCGAACGTTATACACCCGCCGTCTCAATCTCTTCCTCTTTCTTTCTTGTATGCCCCGACTGTCCAAACGTCTAAGAGAGTCTCTAAACCTAGCCCTTTGTACCTGCCAGACAAATAAGACACATTTATCAATACCGATTGGAGTGTGGATTAACATTATACCGAATATCTTACACTGATGTTGATTAGCTATCAGTTTTAATGCACAAGTTGACTGGAATAATATGATACAAGCCTTGGTGATCGTCACATTATTTTCAGTCAACAAGTGCATTAAATTTGACAAATCAACACGATTTGTTTCTATGTAATGCTTATCACACAGAAACATTAACAATACACACTTTTCCATAAAATATGGACTTTTGGAGTCACTATGCAGGTATGACTCAAGCCTCTCTGATGTCTAGAACTGATTGCTATTAGATAACTTGGATCAATGCACGTGGTCAAAACTTGAAAAAACTAGGAGAACTTTTTCTTCTGGTAAAAAAAGTTTTCATTTCTAATTAACCATACACTACACTCTCGTTATAGCGCGGTAAACGGGATCCAAATCGGCAAACCGCGCTATAGATGAACCGCGTTATAGAATTTTTATTCAAGTGAAAACCATATTCTACCCACCATATAGGACATGTAAAAGAACAGAAAAATACTGTTTCACGCAAAAAAAACGCAATGTCAATGAAATTTAACATTGTCCCAACCAGTTTTAATATTTCTTAGTGTTTATTTTATATTTCAGCGTCTGGATCAAGGAAGCTACACCTGTGTGACGTTAGAATCACTGTGTCATGAGAACCACTGCTTTACACATTGTATTGCATATGTTTTGTTCGTTTGTGTTGGTGTGTTCGTTTTGTCCAGTGGTTTTGAAACAAATGTCTGTTTTACGTATTACAAACAACTCGGCGATGAAGTATTTGTGACAAAAAAACATAAAAATAAATTTGGACGATTGACTGACAGTCACAAATGTACTCGCCCTTGTTCCACATGTTTCATATGAATGTACAGCATAAACATGCAGCACAATGCAGTTACAATTACAAGGACAATCGCGTGATGTGTTAATATTCTTACACTTCTCGAATGCATCATACCAAGGACCTACAAAAACTATTTGTTTAGCCATGAATATTAGAATATCACTATGCCAGTTTAATTAAGATCAGTCGTATTCCCTTGTATATATCCCTTGCTCGGCTTGTGATTGAAAATTGAGCATTTTTTTATCAAAATAAAGTGAACGGTGATAGAGTCTATGTTCAGTGGTAGTTGTCTCGACTTACGACTGTTTGCAATCGCTCATGCGAACATGAACAAATGTGAACAATTAAGAATGAACAGTGACAGCTTGTAAGTTAGTCATCTGCTTTCTTGGCTTGACAGTTTGAAATCGTTCACCTGAACATCTCTCAAGGTGTCAAAATGGATTTTTATCAAGGATAATCAAGGATGTTTATGGATTTTCAGCAAGTGCCTATTATCACAGAACAAAAACACAGTCAATTAAGGCGCAAACAAACAATTACCCGTGAGCTGATATGACCATTGTTTGCACTTTTGTAATTGACAGGTAGTGAGGGGTGTGAAACTCGTCAGGGTAACTGAAACTAAGTTTTTTTTGGAAACAAATCTTAGTTATGATTTTAAAAAAAAGATGCTGGAAAAAAAAGGGATCCAAGGCAGCCCGCGTTATAACGAATATCGTATACCGCGCTATAATGAGAGTGTAGTGTATATGGATTTCCCATATTGAGAATTTTCAATCATACAATAGTATGTTTCTTCTTTTCGGTAAAAAAAACAGCATGACTCGTTGAACATCACAAGTTAAGATCAGTTAAATACCAAACCCTCTTTTTAATGGTTTAAATGTCCCCTTCACGAACGGGAGGTTCGTACAAACTCTAGCTGAATGTCAATCTAAAGACGCGAGTCGTTCAGAAAACTAATCAAAGGAAATATTATGCGTATTTATTGACCTGTCGGGACGTGGTTTCGTGTCGGTTCATTGCATTATTGTGAAGGATATGTAGTGAACATTTCATTGTTAACTTTACTCAGTTACATTTGTGTCATTGGATTAAATCGTTCCTAATTGAACGATTACAGAAAATAACGGTCATGTTGTATCACCTATTTTGTTCATTTTATAAGATTACCCTTATTTGCATAGCTCAAAAGTTAACTCCGCCCCGACAGGTCAATAAATACGCGCAATAGACATGGTCTACAAATGCATTTGGTACCCAAACGGTCCTTTGTGCAAGCAAATATACTATCTAAAATTTGCATGGCACCCCTTTCATTGATTATCCAAATTGATTAAATACAAGAAAAGTATATACCGGTTTACAAGGTGCAGCGTAAACAGGGTTTAAAAGAAATATTTGGGGTCAAAAGGTCCATTGTGCGAGTGATTACATTTTGACTTACTGGTAAATGGAAACAAGTCTTAACCCAATTCCATTGCAAGAGAGCTCTATAATTAATTGGACTAGATCTAATCGATTTAGTATGGAATTCCATAAACGACAGCCTACTGCCTACTACTTACTGTCTACTGCTTACTGCCTACTGCTTAATTGTTCATAAAACAGTGCACACTTTCTTTAAATAGTTTAAAACATGTTATTGACTTGTGTGCAATTTATGTTCAAATTATAAAAAAAAAATGAGATTTGTATGAAATTTAATCTTTGATACTGTGATATAATGTTTCACAGTGTCTGTAACGCACAAATAATATTTTTACTGCTTACTGCCTGCTGCTTACTGCTTACTGCTTACTGCTTAACTCTCTGCTGCTTACTGTCTATCGGTCAATCAGCATCGAATCATCCCAAAACCACTCCAAAATACCCACTGACCTCTTGAAAACTAAAAAGACTAATGCTGTGAAAAACTTCAGTATGAGTTTTAGCGGAATAGTTCAGATTTCTTCCTCCAACGACGACAATCAACAAGTAAGCAGTAGGCTGTCGTTTATGGAATTCCATAATTTAGGGCCTACGTTAGACTTAATTATAAGACGTCATAGAGACGAGGTCTTTTTTTTGAATGGTTGACTTCCTGTACAGGGGAATGTGAAATAATACGAAATTCCGATTAGTTGTACAATTACATTGACAATGGCCTGCATTTAAGTTTTGGTAATTGTGAAATGTATAATATTTACCTTTATTCCTTTCTCATTTAGCAAATTCCTTAGCATCGCTTCTCCGCAACGAGGGAATTCTGTTAGCATCTCAGCAACGACAGTGTCCAACTGATTATTTGACAGATCTGTGAATACCAGCTTTGAAATATTATATTGTCGCATTTTCCGGTAAAGTGTACTTTCCGAGACACATAAGATTTGGCTGACATCAGCGATGGAAAATCCCGACTCCAGAAGACTTTCTACAGTTAGTTTCGGGATATCAAACCTACCATTCCGTTCCGCGTTTTTAGGTCTTCCGTATGTTACGCATGCTAATCTCAATTTCATTATGTCATTTCTATCTGTTACACCTAAGCACTGAAATTCGTACAAAGACAGATAAGTCACAATGTCCGGGGAGATCTTTTTGCTCTTTAAAGAGATTTATTTGACCGGCGCTTAGTCCATTTCTATCCAAAATTTCAACCATCTGTTCGTTTGAATCCATTTGACCTTTTTGAGTTTTGAGACCGTTTCTGGTGTATAGATAAATACTCCTCCCATAATTAGTCCTATCAGAGGATATAATGACGTTTTGCTATCATATATTGACCGATTGGTTCCACACATAGACGAGTGGTTTCATACAAACATTTTATCGTTACATACATCGTACATATGGTCCCATACACTGAAAGTTGGTTCAATATATTACCTTTTGGTTCAATATAAACACATTTTGCTTTCATATAAGCGTAAAATGAACATATATATTGGTAAAGTGGTTCCATATAAATATACTTTGGTTTCATATATTCAAAATCGGTAACATACACTGTCCGTTTGGTTTTATATAAATACAGTACCAGTTCATACCTTGCTGTTTCGGTTCAATATAACTGTATTTCCCTTCCATATATAGCAGTTTGGTTCAATATCAGTACATTTTCTAATCATATATTGTTAATATGAACCCATATAATGCTAACGTGGTTAAATATGAATGTTGTTTGGTTTCATACATTTAAATGTGAAGTCATTCATTGTTATATTGGTACCATATAAGCACATAACCAATTCATATTTTATCGGTATGAACCTATACATTGTCATTTTAGTTCCATATATCATAGTTTCTGATCCATATATGTCATTATGAATCTATATATTGCATTTTGGTTCTATATATTGGTGTTCTCGTTCTATATATATGTAGTTTGGTTTCATATATTGTAATTTCGAACCTATACACTACTATAGTGGTTTCATATATACATAGTTTGGTTACATATATTGTAAGTTGGTGTCATATATTGCTAAAATGAAGTCATATATTGAAAATATGATTCTATATATTACCATGTTGGTTCGATAATACGAAAACTGCCCATATAAGACAGCTACGGCTTTCCATATGTCTCCATTTCTTACATGAATATATATTCACACACAAAAGGTTAGACATGTTTTATTTAGAACATGTACGTTTATACTTGGCAATAACAAAACAGATCACTAGATCTATATAGGATCAGAATGAACAAAAACATCAACTCTTCAAGTCAAGTCAAGTAAATTTTATCTAAATAGAGTCGGATATATGTAGTTCTAGATCCACAGGCGTTGGGCTCATGAAATATGTCTAAAATAAGTTAATATGTCTCTAAATTGACGTTTTGTAACATTTGGGGCCGAAAAAATAAAGCCTGGGGCGTTTTGAGACAAAGCTGAAATTTCGTATATTCTATATATCTTAAGCTTTCAGTAGATCTAATAGAATTTTTTCTTTAAATTTATTTTGTTGGTTACATTTTGTTGAGTTCTAGTCGGTACTTTGGCAGTTATTTAGAAACGATATTTACAGACTGCTGACCGAATTCTTGGCGTTGACCGACCTAGCTAGGCTAACTTTCACTCTGCCTGCATCTGGTCTACTTTCGTCCTTTTTAAGCAGTCGCCTGCTGTTAAAGTCGCCCATGTTTATTCATTCAGAGATCGTTTCAGAGAGGCTCTAGCTACTGTATACAATGTATCTATAAGTTTTGGAGATAAAAAAAAACAAAAAAAACAAACAACGTACGTTATAAAGTTCAAACCGTTCCGGAACTATAGGCCTACAGTAAATTCCGTCTAAATTTAAACAACCATTCAATGACTAAACATGGACCCGTGCCTTTAAACAGCTGCACGGTGACTTACCTCATGGGCTATTTTTAGATCCAACGACTTTGAATAAATCTACCGAAAAGGAGCATTAACTAGAGAAAAGGAAAATTTTAGAATTTTGTAGTTTGAAACCATTGTGATAAATAAGGCATTTGCTCCTATAGGAGCAAATACTCTATTTTTATATCACAATGGTTTCAAAAAGTGACTTTTACAGAGGCCTAGAAAGGCGTATTTATGCAGAAAAGGGTTAATACAGGATGAATTAAAGTAATGCATAGTTTTAGCTCATTTAGGAGCTTTCTGTATAGCTTTCGTCCTGCAGTAAATTGCAATCTGCGCCCACGGCACAGAATAAAACCTCTTTTTGGTGGTCGCATTAATTAGAGGAGCTTTACTGTTTTTACTTTTTATAGAGTCAAAACTTAAAGATAATTTGTAACTCTCACCTGGAACCTAGGTAGCTGGGACATATTTTCTGCAAATCGCCCGACTCCCTGAGAAAATGAACACGTGGTGCAAGCCTGACCAAAACCGTTTTTCAAAGCGTTCTCGGAGATATGGAACAGACACGTTTACAGTTCAAAACGTACGTTTGACCTTGAACTTTGACGCTGACCTTCAGCTAGCTGGGTGACTGAAATTATTAATATGCTGATTAATCATGTACTCGATGAATCATTAACGAAATTTAACTTTTATAGTTCTATTGTTGATCGCAAAATACTAGTAGTTTTATTCAGGGCCATATCACACATTTGCGGAACATGATCTGGATTCGGACAGTCTGTAAGGTCGCACATCTTAAGCAAATCTACAGCTTGTGTGCAATGAGGTCGATCTATTTGCTCTGTGAGCGTAGACCTAGACCAGCCAACGCGTCTCCATTCCCGGTCAGTGTTTCCTTCCAAAATTTGAACCGCCAGGACTGCTTCTGACATCCACTAAAAAGGGCGACCTGGCTGACACTTGCTAACATCAATGATCATTGATCCAGATGACCCGCCCAGAAACTGTCTCACCACGATCAAAGCTGTTTGAAACCCTTGAACGATTCGGATGTTAGTAGAAATTGATTGCCGCAGATAAAATTTTGAGCGGTCATTTTTACAGCTATATAGACCCGGTTTATTCCAATGTCTCCCACATTTTGATTTTCAATTTTCCAATAAGTCCCACATTCAAGCCAGACAGGTGAATCAGTGGAGCATGCAGTAGACTATAGTCAGTATCAATTGTTTGTGATATAGTTTGATTGAACTGACCTACCTGTCTATAGAAAGAGAACAATTATATACCCGATAGGAAAAAAATTTCCGGGTCGTGTTTTTCTTGTTTTTTGGAGTGGTTTAAGGTTCAAATAGATAGTTTTAGGCTAGTTTTACATACTTCGATCAGATTTTTTTTTAATTATTATTATTCTATTTATTTATTTAATTTTTTTTTTTTTTTGGGGGGGGGGGGGGGGGTCCGTAGGTGAGTCCAAGCATGCGTCGGGCACCTTTGACCACAAGCACTCACGTTTGCTCGCATGGTTAACGAACTTTAACTTTGAAACATTGGTGTCAATGACTGTACGCCGACCGTTGGTCGTAAAGAAGGGTCAACACTCGAATAATAATAGCACGCTAGTTACCCTTTCTGCATTGAATGTACAGATAATAAACAAGAAAAGCATTGATGTAATTTGTAATTTACTAAACATCAAAGGGCGCCATTATAAAGAACAACCATGCTGGTTTTGTTTAAATCTATTGTGAAACAAAAATGCTTAGAATACGAGTGATCATGATACTTATATGCTGCACTTACCCTTTCAATGAAGATATAACTTGTCTGCTATTGAAATAGTGTAAACATAAATGAAGACAAATGAAAGATATTTACATGAAAATATACACTGATTGGCATTATTTTAATACAACCATGCAATCATTCAAAGGTTTAGTTCAGCATATTGCTGCATATTCAGCATAGTTCAACATATCGGAACTACTACAGACAGAAGTATGATATCAGACACCCTATCAAACAATGAAATAATTATACTTAAAACAACTAAATAATGAGTTTGTCCAAAGCTTTTCAATACTGTGAATTTAAGAATTGAATCAAATACCGAAATAGTTTAGATTGTAGTTTGATAGATAATTAGCACGTTTTTATAAATTATTTTAATTGATTATTGACGGATCAGTCATGATTAAATCTTAGAAAATAATAGTATTATTTTCATTGTAAAATCTCATTCATATATTGATAAACTCAAAGGTGCTCGACGCATGCTTGGACTCACCCATGGAAACAACCCCCCCCCCCCCCCCCCCCAAAAAAAAAAAAAAAAAAAAAAAATTGTGATCGAAGTATGTTAAACTAGCCTAAAACTATCTATTTGAACCTTAAACCACTCCGAAAAACAAGAAAAGCACGACCCGGAAAAAAAATTCCTATCGGGTTTATATATATGTATTGATATATAGACCCGATAGGAAATTTTTTCCGGGTCGTGTTTTTCTCGTTTTTCGGAGTGGTTTTAGGTTCAAATAGATAGTTTTAGGCCAGTTGAACATCGATCACAATTTTTTTTTTTTTTTTTTTTTTTTGGGGGGGGGGGGGGGGTCCATGGATGAGTCCAAGCATGCGTCGGGCACCTTTGGATAAACTCTGATAAGATAAGCTTAATATAACACACCAATTTGCTAGAAATCTAGAGTTTAAAATGGTTTAAAATGCCATACGTGGCACTAAGCAAGGTCGAATTCTAATGACATAAGATATCTCCAATTATGGTCCCAATGTGCTCCATTTTTCACATGTTATACAATAACGTACATAAATTTAATTAATCACTACTTAAAAACTTAAAGAATGTCTTAACATATAGCTGGGTTTCTTTAAATTTTAATAAATAGACATTCTGTAAATATTGGGCGGAAAATATCTTGAAGTGCGTTTGATTTTCATGAAAATGTGATTATTATGTACATACGTTCCAAAAGACAAACTTCAGCGTCACCGTATTACGGTGCAATATACTCAGCCTTTCTGACCTAGTGACTGGTTTCAAGTCGATAATAAACTAAAACATTCATTTATACACCGTAATGTATAGGATTTGTACTCTTAATTGGGCCAAACTTTACAAAGTAAATATACGTTATACCTAAACTTTCAATTAATCCGCATTCAACCAAAAACTGCACACTGGACTGTGTATTACTGAAAAAAAGTGTAATACTTTCCATGACCTTAAGGCAAGCATATTGCACCGGAAATTCGAAAGGATCAGCTTTTAAGTATCAATAATGCATTTATTTATTTTAATGCAATTATAACAAACAAATGCTTATTTTTATTTCATTAATTCTGATATGTTATTTACACTCTTAATCGACCAGTACATACAATTTACAAGTAACTTTCACTTTTTCAACGGTACAGAAATGACTGCTCCTCCCATTAGCTGAACATTTCGTAAGCCCATATAGGCGCCGCGTTTAAATGCGCGGGCGCCAATAATGACATTATGAATATTTGTTTGGACGCCGCTGTAATGAACCCGGGGGGGGGGGGTCATAATATTTCGAACTTCCGACTCCCCGGTCATAAATTAATATTAGACCATCATCCCGTCATCTTATGACCGGGGGGGAGGGGGGGTCGATGTAGTCTATTACGGGGGTTACTTTATTTCATTATACCGGAAAGCGAATCCCAGGGTTTGTTGCAATGCATGAATAGGGCCTACGTACAGTAGAACCTCACATAACACTTTCCCTGTTCTATGTTTATTACAAATTTCAATATCTACTGAATATTCATTAACAAACTAATTATAAAAAAATATGGAAGGTGTAACATTAAAGACATTTAAGAAAGCAAAGAAACAGATCTATCAAATTCTATTAGCAAACAGAGCAGATCCTGATCAGACGGCTCCTCTAGGAGCCGTCTGATCTGGGTTTACTCTTTTCGCAGATGCGTGAAAACACGTTTATATGAGGGAAAGGGTTAAGGTAGTTCTCGCTGCTGCTCGGTTATTCAATTAACACCATATTTGGTCCAGGTAATTAGAAAGGTACCACCAACACGACACGACTGCGACGCTCATTTAAAATTTGACGTCGGTTGCTTAGCAATAAATGACGTCAAAAACGCCCTCTGGTGTCACCTAAGCAAGTCACATGTGACTGCGAATAAATTTCTTTATTTATTTACAAATGCCGTTGCGTATTTGAATCAATTCGAAAACCGTTTTGAAGAAGAAGCATTGTTCTTCAATATGATATGCGATATTGTTTTACAAGCGTAACACTTTTGTTAAGTCAAGAGTTGAAAGTTGGAAAACCCATTTACCGCATTCTGATATTGGATTTTTCCCGCCACTTTCGACGAATTCCAAAAAAACAACCTAGCAAAAAACCAATACCAATTCGAATTATTGTTTCGCTACGAGTGAATTTGCTAGGTCATCTCGTCATCATATTCGACGCCAACGCGACGTTGAAATATATAATTATGTCCTCCGTGAGAATATATGACTGGATTTAAAAGAATGAGAAGTAGATCTAAAACAATAAATAAAAAAAATCTGCTTTGGAATACATATGAAAATAATTAATTAATTGATAGGGTGTCAAACGTTTTACTGCGAAATATATACAAAGGAGTGCATAATGTCATATTTCATTTTAATCCGTTGCTCTATAAATATATATTTTTAAGTAAACAGAGAAGACGCTGACCAGACGGCTCTTACAGAAGCATTGGGTCCATGCTTATAAAACGTTTAGTTGAGTCTGAGTTTGTTCTCAAGTTTTTGATTGGTCAGATTTAAGCCTAAGGCTCAAATCTGGCCAATCAAAAGCTTGAGAACTCAAATCTGACCAATCAAAAGCTTGAGAGCGAAACTCAGACTAAAATAAAAGCTTTATAAGCATGGACCCAGGTTACTCTGTTTGCAAAGGCGTAAAAAGGCTTATTTGTGGAGTAAAGTAATGTAATTAGAAAGTGGTTGTCTCGAGTGACAAACAATTTGGATACTCATGAGTCGCCGAATTACTCGGCGTACGTCTCATCTGGATCCAACCTGTTTTCAACTACAGTAAAACCTCTCTTAACCGGCCGTTAAATTTAGTATGAATATCGGTCTTGGAGACAGGTGGCAGCTTAATGCAGGGTGAAAGTCATGCAGAAAGCTCCTAGAGGAGCTTTCTGCGTGACTTTCACCCTGCATTAAGCAGCCACCTGCCTAAAAGTGTCTAAATTCTTATCTACTAGAATTCCGGTAAAGAGAGGTTTTACTGTATGACTAATTCGAGTTTAGCTGGAGAAGTGTGGACAACTCGGCTCAGACGTAGTTCTCTATCTGGTTCAGTATACAATATTATGTACAGTAGAGGTAGGTGTGCGATCCGCTTCTGTGCCAAGGACAGGGCATTTAGTTTGGATATATCTTCAGGGCTCTACAATAACTTTTGAATGTGGTTGCTTGAAATTTAGGTGGCCAAGCTAGTTTTCAGGTTGCCCGAATATGGAATTGAATTTTTAATCATAAATAATTAACCCTGCCAATTCAGAAAAAAACACTCGTACATGTAGATTTTAAATTTTAGCTTCAGGATTAAACGTTATTTGGTATCTTACTACATGTACAAATTTGGTATCTCACTACAACTTTTCTGGTTGCCTTATCGGACAACCAGTGGGACGTAGAGGTTGTCCGAACCAACTTTTATGTTGCCATGGGCAACATGACAACTGTTAGTGTAGAGCCCTGATCTATATGAATAAATAGTCATTTACATAAGGGTTCCATAACTAGTTTTTTTAACTACCATAAAAACTCACTAACACAGTCTCACTAACACAGCCATTCAAGTTGTATGTGTTGGTTTTTTTAAACTAGGCGATAGCTTCATACAGGACAAAGGTTAAGCTAAACACTTCTGTAGGAGATTTCTGTTACATTTGCCCTGCATTAAGCAACCACCTGATTTAACAGACTCCTGCGTTAACATATTAGCGAGTCTTTACCATACTCTTGTGCCCCCAATACACACACCTGGCGTCCATGAACTCTAGAATGCCAAACACGGACATAAACTCGTCCACTGTCATAGGCGGGTCTAAGATCACCGTTGCAATCAGTGTGGATCCAGATGAGACGTCCTGTTAGGATCCAAAATGTTTGATGCTGTGGTAAAATGGTTTTGGATTAACCCTTTCGCTGCCAAATTATGTCGTCTGCTAACTTTGTCGTCTGCTACAAAATGTCATTTTTTTGATATTCTTCATTTTTGTTTCAAAAACATAGTAACAGTAACAAACAGTTACTCGGCGTCTCATCTGGATCCAAACTGTTTGGCATTGGCAGCGAAAGGGTTAAAAACAAAAAGAAAATTAAAATGTAAAACTTGTAGCAGATAACTAATTGTGTAGACGATAATTTATTTGGCAGCGAACTTTTCCCTGTTCTATGTTTATTGCAATACCTACTGAATATTCATAGACGAAACAAGTACATGTATTATGAAATATGGAAGATGGAAAATTGTAGCAATTTTAGAAAGTAAAGAAGCAGAGCTATCGAATTCCATTAGCAAACAGAGTAGACCCTGATCAGGCGGCCCCTCTCTGTTTGCAAATGCGTGAATACGCGTTTAGGAGGGAAAGGGTGAAACAACACAACTCGGTCATAGGTAAAATCAATTCCCACAGGTCAAATAAAGTGTTCGTATCTGTATATCCCACAATATTCATAATGACTACATGTATAGTTCATATTACCAAAGGTGACAACAGGCGGTCGTATCGAACTTATTTTATAATGTAAGGCACGCAAACACTATTACTAGACTGCTGATCCAGAAAAATCTGAAAAAATACCCATCTGATTTATTTAATATATTTACCAAGGTGTATGTCTTTTTTATCAAACGATGATTTGAACGCATACAGACTAGAAATAAGTTTAAATCACTTGTTCAGCGGCTAGCTGTCTATTTTCACTTTTGTTCTAGTTTTCCACCAATGAGAAACTGTTACATTGTAATTTGCATATGACCTAGTAGTAAACTGTATTACTTGACTGGCATACAACCTTTTTATATGCCTCTACACATTGCGAAACTATGTAAAATTCTGATATACAGTCTACTAACGTGTCGAATTTCCTGGGGGTAATTATTACGATATTGCAGTTATTTCAAACACCATGTTTTATGATAATTAGCTGCTTCGGCCTCGCAAATTGAATTCAATGCAATAATTAACATAATTACAACACGTGTAAGGCCCCATGTTACACAGACATGTTCTATAAACTTCTTAGAGTTCAGTCAAAACGCCATATAGTACAGAAAGTAATTATTTACGCAGATATTTAGCATGGGACGGTAGACTGTCGACTGTCGAAAGTTCTGTTCTTAAAATAGATTTTAAGACCTGGAAATTCCCATAAAATCAAAGTACTGATGTACTGATATTTATCACCTCATGGTAATGGTTGCTGAGCAATATTACCAGTTTGTCGAAACCTCTATTAAACTTTCAAACGTTTACTATCATTTTGCTATCAATTACTACAACATTTGATCATAAGTCCACTTTGACGAACAGGTAGTTTGCCGAAACCACTATAATTCACAGGCAGTGCTATAGGAAATAAAGAAGAAGGGTTGTTTAGTATATTAGAGTAGTGGTATTGATAGTATTAATTACTATTCCCGACCAAAGCACCGATACTCTGGTTGTTGGCTCTCTTTGATATAAAGCTACTTACTGAAGGCTATTACTATGGCTCTATCACATGGGGCTTGGGCTCATAGAGTAGGTTATACTGTTTTAAAACTACATGTAGATTCAGTTAATGATATCATTAATGATGATGCACACAAGTCGATTAAAGCGTTCATCTAGGCTAAATAAATACAGTTCTTTATGGAATTACAGACTCTGCACAAACAAAAACTTTTGTCACTGACCGTTCCAAGGCGGTACTTCCATCTTCCTCCTATTGTATGTTTGTTTTGTCTTTGTGCGTCTCTTGTTGTTTTTTCTACTTATTTACATTTGCTTTTTCCATGGATTGCTGTTCGGGCGAGTGTTTGTTCTGTATGTGGTGTTTCCTGCATGGCTCATTTTTGTACTTTTATGCTTTAAAGTGTATTCAATTTCTTATCTTCATATCAATACAAATAAAAGCGCTTTCATGTACATTTTATAAAAGGTAAACTAAATAACTAACTTGAGATAGTTTAAAAACATTACTTTGACATCGTACATTTTAAAAGTGATTTCCTGTAAAAGCAACTTGAAATATTTCAATAAATGCTTCTTCTACTCCAATTCATTTTCACTGCATGCTTCTCTGCTAGTATAATAACATGCAAACCTTCAATGATCTAGTTCTCTGTACTAGTAGAATCTCCAAACATTGAAATAAATATTGAAGAGATTGTTTTGTACATTGTGTCAATATTTGAATGCCGCTGAATATCTTTTTTAAAAGATATGTCTTGTTCATAATGAAATTAATATACACGTGCAAAGATCGAAGAACAGGCAAACTCGCTGAATTGACACCCACTACCAAACAAGTGCTGGCCTCAGTATTTAACCGAGTTATTTACAAGACAGACAAAAATGTTTTTTGGGGTTTTTTTTGCAAACAAAGGGCCATAACCCTGGTGTACCAAGTCAGTGATACTTGCAGGGTCGTATTTCTTTATTGTACTAAACATTTGCACAAAGTTTCACTGAAAAACTCCACACCATAACTGAGATATGACTTCGACAAAAAATTACGTTTTTCCCAAACAATGGACCATTTTCCAACGTCAATATGAGCCATACTTGTAGGGCCGCACCTTCTTATGGCTTTACACAAATTTTCATCGTAAAACCAAGGCCGTTTCTGATATATGACTCCGGACAAACAAAAAAAGTTAATGTTTTGCAAATAAAGGACAGTAACTCTAATGTAACATGGTCAATGTGAATAATACTTGCAGGGATGCATTTACTTATACTTATGCTACTTTACCCTTACAACGCTGACTTTTCAAATGGACTATTCCAAATTTCAAACACGTCAAGCTTATAGCGAATATTTGGGGAGTTTTCTAAAGAAAAGTGTAACATGGCAAACAGTGCAGACCCTGATGAGAGGGCTCCTCTAGGAGCCCTCTCATCTGGGTCTACACTGTTTGCAAATAACATCAGTGACTCGTGTCCCGCACAGTAAGGGTTAACATTTACACGAAGTTTCAAGGGGGAACATCAAACAATTTCTGAGAAATGACCGGACAGACTAAAATGATACATTTTTGGCAAACAACTGGCCATAACTCTTGTGTTCCAAGGTCAATGTAAATAATACTGGCGGACCGCGTTTTCTTATGTCATTTAACATTTACACATGGTTGTGTGGAACAACTTCAAACATTCTGAGAAATAGCTCTGGGCAGACAAAAAGGTAACATTATTGACAGACAAAGGGCCAGAAATCTGGTGTTCCTAGGTCAATTTGAGTGATACTTCCTTTTTAGTACTAACCATTTACACAGTTTCAAAGAAAAAAAATCAACCGTTTCTGAGATATGACTCCGGGACACACGGATTGACAATGCCAAAACTATTTCCCTCTGCGTTCAGCGGGGGTGATCACAAATTTCTTATTGCAATTAGTCTGGAGTACAAAAAAAACTATAAATCGAGGGCTTGGTGCAAAACTGTTGTAACTCCTTCACTTTGTGAATGAGTTACAATAGTTTTGCACGAAGCCCTCGAAACGGAGTTCAAATCTGCAACAACAAAGATAAATAGGGGCTTTCTCCACATATCCCTAGCGTATTAAGACAAGAGGATCACGAAGCCTATATATTGCTAACCTATGTACATAATGCACTAGTCCAGAATTCCAGATTATAATAATAATACAAAATGTACTGTTTTCAACAGATTTACGGTTAAGTAAATAATTACCCCATTTCTATCTTAATACTTGTACATTTGCATAAGCAAAGAAATGGGGTTACCGGTATTACATTGATAACAATATAAACTAGAGGTTTTTGTCACAAAAACGGATGTCTCCCCTCCAATAAAAGCAATATGTAAAGGGAAATCACTAAAAATGTTATGGTCTTGATGAATGATACTTCCCTTCATTATGCGTTTTCCACACTACATTTTTCAAAAAGAAAATGATAACAGCTAATAACTCCAAAAATACTGATACCAGATTAATGGCCCTTGTGCATGACACTTACTTTGATCATGCTCTTTCCAAAAATAAAATGTGATTCCAATAGCATCAGTCGAACAGGAGTTATTGATCGGCCAAAAAATGTAACAAAGGGCAATAACTCCAAAAGTATTGAAGCCAGAATTATGGCCCTTGTTCATGACACTTTCTCTCATCATGCTCTTTCCATGTATGAAGTTTCAATACGATGGCAAGAGCCATGTAGGAGTTATCGTCCGGACAAGAAAGAATTAAACAAATGTACAAGGGGCAATAACTCTAAATTTATTGAAGCTCGAGTTAAGGATCTTATGCATGACACTTTCTCTTATTATGATCGTTCCATGTTTGAAGTTTCACTCCAATGGCATGTGTCACATAGGAGTAATCATCCGGACAAAAAATTGTGATTTATTTTACAAAGGAAAATAACTCCAATATTAGTGAAGCCAGAGTTATGAACCTTGTGCATGACACTTCCTCTCGTTATGATCTTTCGATATATGAAGTTTCAATCCAATGGCATCAGGCATATTGAAGTTATTGTCCGGACAAAAAATTGTGATATTTTTTACAAAGGGCAATAACTCCAATATTAGCGAAGCCAGAGTTATGGACCTTGTGCATGACACTTCCTCTCGTCATGATCTTTCCATATAATAAGTTTCAATCCAATGGCATGAGCCATATAGGAGTTATCGTCCGGACAAAAAAGTGTGAATTTTTTTACAAAGGGCAATAACTCCTATATTAGTGAAGCCAGAGTTATTTACCTTCTGCATGACACTTCCTCTCATTATGCTCTTTCCATATATGAAGTTTCAATCAACTGGCATCAGGCATATTGAAGTTATTGTCCGGACAAAAAATTGTGATATTTTTTACAAAGGGCAATAACTCCAATATTAGTGAAGCCAGAGTTATGGACCTTGTGCATGACACTTCCTCTCGTCATGATCTTTCCATATATGAAGTTTCAATCCAATGGCATGAGCCATATAGGAGTTATCGTCCGGACAAAAAAGTGTGATTTTTTTTTACAAGGGGCAATAACTCCTATATTAGTGAAGCCAGAGTTATGGACCTTGTGCATGACACTTCCTCTCATTATGCTCTTTCTATACATGTATATGAAGTTTCAATCAACTGGCATCAGGCATATTGAAGTTATCGTCCGGACAAAAAGTGTGACGGACAGACGGACAGACAGACAGACAGACAGACAACTCTCACGAAAACAATATGTCTCCCCCATATAAATATGGGGGGAGACATAAATATAACCTATTTTTTAAGTGCCTAAGGAGATGACCTTAAAATTAACTTCACTTTGATGCAGGAACACCCAAGCAATTTGGTCGAAATTCAATCTTGCTTCTGAGGTGTTGTTTAGTTAACCCATTCTTTCATATAAACACCTTTTCACACATTTACAAACAGAGTAGACCCAGATCAGACGGCTCCTATGGGAGTCATCTGATCAGGATCTGCTCTGTTTGCTTATGGAATTTAGTTGATTTGTTTCTTTACTTTCTAAAATGGCTACAGTGTTCCACCTTCCATATTTCATTTTTACTATTGTGTCCATGAATATGCAGCAGGTATGGAAACTTGGAATAGACCTAGAACATGGGAAGGGTTAAAGGAGGTAATGTTAAATCTATCTTTACGCTTTTTAAGCCCATTATCTACTTATGAAGTGAAATGGGACAATTTACATCAGTTGAAAAGAGGATAATTCCAATACACTAAATGTAATAAAACCTATTCAGCCAGTAAGATTGTGTTTAACCCATTCCCTCATATTGACGACTTTTGACAACTCTTTAGAAGTCACATTGTGAAACAACTGTGATAAATGGAGCATTTGCTCCTATAGGAGCAAATGCTCTTTTCATCACAATGGTTTCTAACTACAAAATTCTAAAAATTTTCCTTTTCTCTAGTTAATGCTCCTTTCCGGTAGGTTTATTCAAAGAGGTTGTATCTAAAAATAGCCTATGAGGAAATGGGTAAGAGAAATCATATATATTCTATTTGTAGACGTGATCTACTTATACATGTACTATGTAGTAGAGCAAACCATCTCTCATAGTCGGTCACCTGTAGATTAGTTCTGTGAAAATCCATTCAGTGGTTCTGGGTTCAGGAGATTGTTATTTAACCCTTTACTCCATGAATGTTCATGTCAGAAATAATGGCTTTATGTTTTATAATGGCACACGAACAAACGAATATTTCCCATGGTAACAACTGTAGAATCATATCGATACTATATCAAAAGCAAACAGAGCAAATCCTGATCAGACAGCTCCTACAGGAAACATATGATCTGGATCTACCCTCTTCGCAAATGTGTAGAAAGAGTATTTATGGAGTAAAGTGTTAAAATATTTTTTTACAAATTTAATAGAGGATCACCTGAAAAGCATCCCTGTGAGATCTGGTGGAAATCCAATCAGGAATTTGTCTTAGCTCATGTGACCCAAACAATTTAATACATGTATTTAATAGGTCACCTGCAGATCATTCCCGTGTCATCTAGTGAAAATCAATTCAGATGTTTAGATGTTGTTTAACCCTTTCCTTCATAGAACGCTTTTTACATTTACATGCTTGCAGAGTAGACCCAGATCAGATGGCTGCTACTGGATCTGCTCTGTATGTTTATGAAATCATAATAGATCCGACTCTACAGTTTGTATTGATACCAAAACTTGTATCATTATAAAATGTCAGCAAATAAATATTCACGATGCCATTATTTCTTAAATGAATATTCAAAAGGAAACGGTAAAACATGTGGCTCAAACAGAAACTGTAGAATCAGATCTCTATTATACCATAAGCAATCAGACCAGACCCTGATCAAATGGCTCCTACAGGAATGATTTAATCTAGGTCTACTCTATTTGTAAATCCGTGAAAAAGCGCTTAAAACTTTATATGAAGGTAATTGTTAAAATAAAGGGAATGCAACACTCTGCTATGGGTCTTTCTGCATAACTCTTCAGCATTAAGTTGAGTGGACAGTGTAAGAAGACTTTACTGTACAAACCGTATGGATCTAGACCATTTGACAAATAACCGCTTGACATTCATAAAATGTACATTGTATTTATTGAATGCTACATACATATCGTATATAGTCCCTACATTCCTGGAACTATGGGTGATTAATTACCATCACAGCTTGTATTGTTAGTAGAATAGAATAGAATAAAATGGAATGGAATAGAGTAGAGTAGAATAGGAAGGAGTAGAATAGAATATAGTAGAATAGAATATAGTAGAAAAGAATATAGTATATAAGAGTAGAGAAGAATAGAATAGAGTAGAATAGAATGGAGTAGAATACAGTAGAGTAGAATAGAATAGAATATATAAGAAGAGAATATAATATAATATAATAGAATAGATAAGAATAAATAAGAATAAAAAAGATAAGAATAGAATAGAACAGAATAGATAATAATAGAATAGAATAGATAAGAATAGAATATAATAAATATGAATAGAATAGATAAGAATAGAATAGAATAGATAAGATAGATAGATAGACAGACAGACAGACAGGCAGACAGACAGACAGACAGACAGACAGACAGACATACAGATATATAGAATAGATAGATAGATAGATAGATAGATAGATAGATAGATAGATAGATAGATAGATAGATAGATGATAGATAGATAGATAGATAGATAGATAGATAGATAGATAGATAGATAGATAGATAGATAGATAGATAGATCCATAAGCAAACGGTGTAGAACCCTGATCAGATGACTCTGACAGGAGCCATCTACTCTGGGTCTACTCTGTTTGCAAAGACTCAGAGAAAGGCATATTTATGGAGTAAAGGGTTAACTGAAGTTTCAAAACAGCCAATGAACACAGAACATTTTGGCTATGGTAGAAACTGTAGAATCGGATCTACATTTATATCATTTCATAAATGCAGATCGACGCTGATCAGATGCAGAGCTAATCAGATCCAGAGCTACAGATACATGTGCATACTCAGATACTAAAATCGTCATTTCTCCACCAAACTATATCTTGTGACCACTTTTCAAGATGATTCTAAAGAGTGGTCACAACATAGAGTTTGATGGAGAAATAAAGGAGTTATTCTTGAAGATGTTTTAACTTGCCTCGGTCTCTGAGATGCCTCCAATAGGTTCCATCTCATCTGGGTCTACACTGTTTGCAAATGCATCAAAAGGTGTTTTTGTCAGGTACAGGCTTAACTAATCAAGTAATGACACGAAACAAAATTATTTTACATGTACTAGTTCTAGCAAATATACAAGATGCATTTGTCAAACAATATGCCCACTGCAGCCATTGATCACAGTCTGACATTCCTGAAAATTTTAATCCTCTCATTGGCATTATTCATATATATATATATATATATATATACACCGGTATATGAAATCTTTAATGACGTCATAAGAATGTCCAAAACATTCATTAGCCCTTTAATCCACAGACATCACCTTTTTATGCCTTTGCAAACACAGGAGACCTAGACCAAACAGCTCCTGTAGGAGTCGTCTGATCAGGGTCTGCTCTGTTTGTTTATGATATAATGTAGACATTTGTTGCCATGGGCAAAGTTTCCTTTGTTCAAGTGACAGTTTCTATCATGATAAGAACTTCTTTTGATCATAGTGCCATTATAAAGACTCAGTTAATAAATATTCATGATGTCATTATTTCTTGCCTGAATATACATCAAGGTCCATGCTTATAAAACTTTTAGTTGAGTCTGAGTTTGTTCTCAAGTTTTTGATTGATCAGATTTGAGCCTATGGCTCAAATCTGACCAATCAAAAGCTTGAGAACTCAAATCTGACCAATCAAAAGCTTGAGAACGAACTCAGCCTCAACTAAAAAGCCTTATAAGCATGGACCCAAGTAAAGAGTTAAAATTGGGTCAACCGAGGATTTCTTTTCTTTATATAGAATCAAGTAACGATAACCTGCACAAGATCAGTGGATGCATTCATACACTGTACAAATAGTTAAAATATTATGGGTGAGTTTAAGTACAGAAAGACAGATCAAAAACAATATGCCACAATGTTTAATCTCAGGAGCCTGAAGGCAGATAAAGCCTGAAATATAATACCTTAATGGCTCTGGAAAACGGATTATTGAATTTTAATTGGTCTGTGCTGTTTATTCCTGAAGTACATGTATGTAGTTACCAGAGCTACAGATAAAGGTGTATAAAGGTGTACATGTATATTCAAATACTATATCAGTCATTTCTCCTCCAAACCCTATGTTGTGACCACTTTCTTTGAGATGATATTGAATATGGGGTCTGGTGGAGAAATGAATGTGCTATTTTTAAAAAATTATTTATGAACTTTATCTATTTCGCTGTGATGCTAAACCCTTTCAACATTACATAACTTCGTCAACAAAAATTGTCACCAGTGAAAATTCTCAAGAAGTCTGAGTGTCAAACAGTTTGGAACCTGATGAACCTTGACCTCTCACCTTGATCAAGACTATTTGTAAATGTCCTAACAAATCTGTCCATTGTGTTGAAAGAGTTTAACCCTTTCCTCCATAAATACGCCTTTCTAAGCCTCTTTAATAGTCACGTCTTGAAACCATTGTGATAAATAGAGCATTTGCTCCATAGGAGCAAATGCTCTATTTATCACTATGATTTCTATACTACAAAATTATAAAAAAAAATCCTTTTCTCTAGTAAATGCTCCTTTTCGGGATATTCATTTAAAGAGGTTGGGTCTAAAAATAGCCTATGGAGGAAAGGGTTAATGTAATTGAAACAAGAGCACCACAGGCTGGTGCCATTGCTCTTCTGTTTGGTTGTAGCCCTTGTGACAGTATACTTGTGAATGTCATAAGACTTGCATGAATACTACAGAAGTTATAGCTAATGTTAAAGTTTCCGGACGACAAAAACAATGACAAAGACAACAACGACAATGTGGACACTGGAGTTGCAAAAATAATGAAATACAGATGAGTTGAAATGATAACGATTGAACACTTTAATGATTCCAATCAAATTTCATTACCTCACATAATCATAATGAATATTAACCCTTCTCTTGCTGAATTTTAAAATACGTTTCTCCTTCTTTACCCATCTCCTGTTGTATAATTACATATATCTTCACTGTGTACAAGTATTTCGCTGTGCAATCACTGCTGTGGAGTGCACTGGTTGCACAATCAACTTGTAAATAGTGCAGACCCTGATGAGACAGCTCCTGCAGGAGCTGTCTCATCTGGGTCTTCACTATTTACAGGTAGGTATATTGACATGAATATCAAGCGAAGGGTTAATGTATAACAAGTTCTACACAATCAAATGTCTCCAAATTTACCACTTAAAAGAAGTTTAAATATTTGGCCCCTAAATCTGGTGATAACTTAATGCAGGTTGAAGGTAATGCACGAAGTTTCCAAAGGATATTTCTGTGATACTATCATTCTGCAATTACCCATTCCCTCATAAGCTATTTTTAGACCTACCTCTTTGACTAAATCTACCGAAAAGGATCATTTACTAGAGAAAAGGATGTTTTAGAATTATTTAGTTTTGAAACCATTGTGATAAGTAGAGCATTTTCTCTATTCATCCCAATGGTTTCAAAAGATGACTTTTTTAGCGGTGTCAAGTCGTCAATATGTGGGAATGAGTTAACAATTTGCTTCATATAAACACCTTTTCACGCATATGCAAACAGAGTAGACCCAGTAGACTCTATAGCTCCTATAGGAGCCGTCTGATCAGGGTCTGCTCTGTCTGCTAATGGAAATTGATATATCTCTTTCTTTAGTTTCTAAAATGGCTACAATGTTCCACCTTCCATATTTCATTATAACTATTTTGTCCTTGACTATTCAGTAGGTATTGAAATTTGGAATAAATATAGAACAGGGAAAGAGTTAAGCATTAACATGCTTTTCAAGACCTCTATGTTTATTCAGTAAGTAATCACTTTTCAAGACCAAAAGGCAAATACATTTACAGTAAAACCTCTCTATCATGGCCACTAAATTACATCAAGTATTTTGTGTTTAAGGCAGGTGGCTGCTTAAAGCAGGGTGAAAGTAAAACAGAACGCTCTAATAGGAGCATTCTGTTTTACCTTCACCCTGCTTTAAGCAGCCACCTGCCCCTAAATACCAACTAATTCACACAATTTAGTGGCCGTTATTGAGAGGTTTTACAGTATTCTAAATAAATTATTCACTAACATTTACCCTTTAGCAGACTGAGATGCCTTTTGACACTTTTTCAAATAGAGTAGATTCAAATAAGATAGCTCCTGTATGAGCTGTCTGATCAGAGTCTGCTCCGTTTGTCAGCCATGACCAAAAAACACAGTCTTCATGTGATTATTTCATACTGATCATATATTAAAAGGGTTAACCCTTCCCCTCATATAAAGGCTTTTTCATGCATTTGCAAACACAACAGACCCAGATCAGACAGCTCCTGTATGAGGCGGCTGATTAAGATTACTGTGTTTGCTTATAAAATTATAATAGACCTGACTGCAGTTTCTACCAATCCCAAAACATCCTATGTACAGATGCCAAACATCCTATGTACAGATGCCAAACATCCTATGTACAAATGCCAAACATCCTATGTACAGATGCCAAACATCCTATGTACAGATGCCATTATAAAAATTCAACAACTAGATACTCAAGATGTCATTATTTCTTACATGAATATTAAACAGGAAATGGTTAACAAGATATGTTTGTGAAACACTATGCCCTGATATGACCCTTGACCTTGATATATAACTTTGACTTTAATTAGTCACCCCTAAAATTGTTCGCTTTCATAAGTTTCACATGTATGCTAACTTTGAAGTACGTATGTTCAATGGCCACACAATTATTGCCAAGGTTAAAGTTGGGGACAAATCAACCAACCAACCAACAGACAGACAGAGCAAAAATAATATGCCCCCTCCCACCATGGGTGGGGGTATAATAATGCTCTAGTGTTGTAATGTACAGAATCACTTATACACATGGAAAGCTTTACAATGGTGTACAGATATCCATCAGTAAAAAACACGATGAACAGGAATGTTGAAACCACACATTTGGCACAGTTGTTGTTATTGTTGTCCGTTTGTCCAAGCTGCAGATAAGAAGTGTACTGACCAATCCAAGCCTCTTATTTCTCTGCCAAATCCTATTCTGTTGGTTCTGATTAACACTTTCCTCCATAGGCTATTTTTAGAGTCAACGTCTTTGTTGAATGAATCTACCCAAAAGGAGCATTTACTAGAGAAAAGGATTTTTTTTAGAATTTTGCACTTTGAAACCATTGTGATAAATAGAACATTTGCTCCTATATGAGCAAATGCTCTATTTATCACAATGGTTTCAAAATCTGAATTTAACAGAGATGCAAAAATGTGTCACTAGGAGGGAATGTGTTAAAATTTCCTTTGAGAGGTGGTTCAAATCAATACCATCAAGATACAGTAGAACCTGTCTTAAGGGACCAGAACAAAGGCCTAAGTATGGGTCTGTAAGGCAGGTGGTTGCTTAATGCAGATCTAAAGAAATGCCTTGGCCAACAGAGGAGACCTAGATCAGCTGACTCCTATGGGAACGCTCTGATCAGTGTCTGCTCACAAAATTTGTTCTAAATTAATATTTATTATATTTCTTTTTTTATTACTTACAGGAATATTCATGAGGTGAAGGGATATAATTGTCTAGAGTGACCACTAGAGTGACCACTAGAGTGACCACTAAATTGATGTTTATCTGTCAGTCATAATAATTACAACATGTACATGTAGTAGCTAAATATAGGCGGACTTTATATAGACAGCGTCTACAGGGGTTTTCTGCATTATTTTTGCCCAGCATTAAGCTGCCACCTGCTTTAAAAACTCCTATGTTCAATAAATGAGGTCTGCTTAACCCTTTCCTCCATAAATACACCTTTCTACGCATCTGTAAAAGTCACTTTTTGAAACCATTGTGATAAATAGAGCATTTGCTCCTATAGGACTACAAAATCCTAAAATTTTCCTTTCCTCTAGTTAATACTCCTTTTCGGTAGATTTATTCAGAGGTTGGATCTAAAAATAGCCTATGAGTGAATGGGTTAAGACAGGTTCTACTGTAGCGGTTTGGTAGAGAAATATAAAAAATCATTTAACTTAGCTTTCCTAATCACTCTTCTACTGACTTTTATTTCACGCTCAGTCCTTTATCTTTAATATGCTGCGCTTTTCAAGGTCTTCCATCTCCTTCAAGACAAACGCCACATTGTATCGTAGTTCATGAAATTTTGCAACAGGAACCTGAAATTTAGAAATACCGGTATATCACAGAGACTTAGATAAGATGTGCAGATTAAAACATTTTTTAAACAAGAGGGCCATTGGCCCTATATCGCTCACCTGAGTTACAGTAATACATGTATATTGACATGTTAATTTTTCAGTGGAAAACAATCTAGCAGATGAAATAAGCTTAGTGCACTGCTTTCACCCTTTCACTGCTGAATAAACTTGAACTGGATTCAGAACTAATACCAAGTGACTGGTTGACCAAGATCTAAACTGTTTACAACTTGTGCCATTTTTGCCTTAGCTCAAAATGCCTAAAACTGGTCTTTGAGAAATTCAAATGACTTCAATAAAGCTATGCAATTAATGCAATTATACCTTGACCCAGGTATGTAGGCAAATAAAGTGCTAGGCAGTACATAATGCCAGTTTTTGTGTGAAATGACCAATAAGAATATCTTTAAAAATCGTTTAACCCTTTCCCTCATATAAAGCTGTTTTCATGCATTAGCAAACAGAGTAGACTCAGATCAGACGACTCCTACGGAAGCTGTCTGATCTGGGTCTTCTCTGTTTCTTTTGACACAATATAGATCGGATTCTACAGTTTTTGTCAAAGCAAAAACTTCTCTTCAGAGAAATAATGTGTTTTACACATTAAAAATAAGAGTAGACTAGATCAGAAGGCTGCTATAGAAGCTGTCTGATCAGGGTCTGCTCTGTTTACATTTGACAAGATATAGATTTGATTTTACAGTTTTTTTCAAAGCTAAAACTTCTATTTATGGCAATAACAATTTTTTAAGCATTAGCAAACAAGAGTAGTCCCAGATCAATTTTTGTCAAAGCAAATAGGTTAAGGGTTAATAGGTGTTTAGAAATAATTCTAGATCTAGGTGTGAATATCTCATGATAATTCAATTAAATGGGTCATTAGTATTTTTAACAATTGAAATTGAGAAGAGTTACGTCTACTGTTATAATTAAGTTATATTTACTCAGTTATTTCATTAATATCATACAAAATTCAGACATTTTAGGACTTTTTAATGTGTTGTCATCAAATTTTATATAAAAATGTTATATTTAAGATGCTTTTTTGGGCAGCAGTAGTAATTTTAACACCTATCATTGTTAGGGGGGCAAATGCATTATCATGTTTTCTTAAGAATTACCATGACTTATATCAGTTGGGCCATTGCATAATCATGTTTTCACAGTTTTCTTAAACATTACCATGACTTACATCAGTTGGGTTTGGACCCAGATCAAAAGTCTAGATGGTGATCATTTTCCTTGATTGGCTGAATTGTTACTTTCCAATATCTCTCACATCTAATTTGAGAGACATTGGAAGACACCATGTAACATCTAGCTATCACTAACACTACACACTGGGGTTAATGGGTCAAAATGCCTTTAATGTTTCGTCTGCAACAAAAAGTTATTGTCATCTGCTTCAATTCTTAAATTAAACTTACTTTCTTTTTATTGCAAAAATATGGTTAAGATGACAAACAGTTTGGATCCTGATGAGACGCTGCAGTATGCGGCCTCTCATCTGGATCCAAACTGTTTGCATAGGTAATCACAGTTTCACCACTAGCATGCAAAGAGTTAAGAGTCATGCATTGACCTGGAGAGATTTTACTGCCCAGTGCTGTAACCTTTGAACTGAAGGATCTGGAGTTGTTCATTTAACCCTTAATTTCCCTCATATAAACTTGTTTTCATGCATCTGCAAACAGAGTAGACCCAGATAAGGTGGCTCCTGTAGGATCAGTGTCTGCTATTTGCTAATGGAATTTGACAGATCTGTTTCTATGCCTTCTAAAACAGCTACACTGATTCACCTTCAACATTTTATCATAAATAGATATAAATAGAATGACACTAGAACTCCAATGCAGTTATCTCCCTTTGTCCCTTATGGCTATGCTGATGGGACAAGGGAAATAACTGTGAGGAAATTACCTTTTAAGTGTTACAGATTCAGATGTTAAGTAGCATAAAACCCCAGGGTGAGACCATTTTTGGCCCAGGGGTCATTATTTGAACACACCTGATAGTGGTATATTAGGTGATGCTTCATACCAAATATCTTAGCTCTAGATTATGTGGTTTCAGACAAAAAGATTTTTAAAGGTTTCCCTATATAAGTCTATGTAAAAACTACAAGCCCAAGGGCAGGGCCATTTTTGGCCCGGGGGTCATCATTTTAACAAACTTGGTAAAGGACCATTAGATGATGCTACATACCAAATATCAAAGCTCTAGAAATTGTGGTTTCAGAGAAGAAGATTTTTAAAGATTTAAAAAAAAAACCTGTAAAAGTAGTGGGGCGGGGCCATTTTTTGCCCGGGGGTCATGATTTTAACAAAACTGATAGAGGACACCCTAAGGTACATTTCTGTGAAATTTGGTTGAAATCCTCCCAGTGGTTTAGGAGAAGAAGTCATTTGAAATAAAAGTGAACGGACAGACGGACGGACGTACTTACAAATGGGTAGTTGTGTGACTTTTTCCTTTGATCTTTTCTTGTGTGACTAGTCCCACAAGAAAAACTATTTTTGGCTCTAACTTTGGAAAAGAATGATCTGGAAGCTAACCCTTACCCTAACCCTATGTCCCACAACTGGCCAGGTTAATGTCACAAGAAATGGCCAGGTTAATGTCACAAGAGATGGCCAGGTTAATGATTTTACTTGTGGGACTAGTTAGAAAAAGTCACACAACTACCCTTTGGTGAGTGCGGACAGACGGACAGACGGACGGACGGACAGACGGACGACGGACGACAGGCGGTCACAATAGCTCACCTTGAGCCTTTGGCTCAGGTGAGCTAAAAAGCTAATTTAATTCTCCACCAAACCCTTTGTTGCGACCTAAGTTTAGAATTGTCTCTTTAGGTGTTTTGTGGAGAAATCATGATTTTAGAATTTGAATACACATCTTTACCTATTACACTGTCATAATAATTGTCATTAAATCCTTTCTCTCATATAAACATGGTAATGGGTTAATGTTGTTTTTTTGTGTACATGCTCCAGATGGTAGATGTATATATTCTACCTTGGCAGGACCAGGGACTTGTATGCCAGTGTCAGTTTTATTATTTTTTTTGAAGTGATTTTGCATTTAACCCATTCTCTCCTACTGACACCTTTTGACACCTCTGTGAAGGTCAGTTTTGAAACCATTATGATAAATAGAGCATTTGCTCCATAGGAGCAAATGCTCTATTTATCACAATTATTTCAAAACTACAAAATTCATTTTTTTCCCTTTCTCTAGTAAATTATTCAAAGAGGTTGGGTCTAAAAATAGTCTAGGAAGGAATGTGTTAAGGAAGGTTTAAGGGTTTAACCCTTTCTCTGTTCTGCATTTAGGCCACATTTCAATATCTATTGAATATTCATTAATAAAATAGTTATAAAGACATATGGGAGGTGACCCACTGTATACATTTTAGAAAGCAAAGAAACAGATCTATTAAATTCTATTAGCAAACAGAGCAGACCCTGATCAGACGGCTCCTATAGGAGCCATCTGATCTGGGTCTACTCTGTTTGCAAATGTGTGAAAACACTTTTATATGAGGGAGGCTTAAGGGTTTAATAAGCATTAGTTGTTAGCCTGGTAATGTGGGTGCTGAATTCCAATTATAAGGATAATTCTAGTCCTAAGTATTTAGCAAGAAAAACAGATACACAGTTTTGGCTATGGAGAGATTTCAAAATGCTGATGATATTTTTGTTTCTTGTCATATATAAGACTTGATATTCTGATGGGTTAACTCCCACTGAAGTCCCACTGCCTCTCCCAGATTTGCATCTTATCAAAATCCTGCTGTAAAGATTGAGACTGAGGGTGCGTCAATAGCTATGTAGGACAGTAGTACCATGATATTTGAAATGAAGTTGTTTAATGTATGTGTATATCAGAAAGCAGAGAGCTCTGAGGACAGAACCTTGATGTACCAAAGATGTTACAGGCACATATGATGATTACTCTCCATCAATGACAACAGTCTGTGTTCTACAAACCAGAAAGGAACAGTTGAGTATTTGTGGGGAGACATCTTATTCCTGGAGAGAGATGAGAAGTTTCAAATGATTCAATCTGTCAAATGCTTTAACAAAATCACTGGCGAAGTTGTTTCAAGGTGGTCTGTGAGTTCAATGGATTGTTTTTACAGAAGTTTCTGTCCCTAAAACCATGTTGAAGTTCACAATGAATATTGTTAGTGGAAAGATGAGTGTTCAATTATTCTACAAAAGATGCATGTTAGCGAGAATGACCGTCAGTTTGCTGGGTCGCTGGTGTCGCATTTTAAGTACATGTATATGGGGCATACATAGGTATTTGCAAACAAAAAACAGAGCAGACCCTGATCAGACAGCTCTTGTAGTGTCGGGTCTGTTCCTATAGCAGCTTCTGGTCTGGGTCTGCAATTGCGTTACTATTAGTCCTCATGAATAATATAGTTAAGTCAGTGAGTTTGACCCATTCCCTCATACGCTATTTTTAGATCCAATCAATTTGAATAAATCTACCGAAAAGGAGAATTACCTAGAAAAAAGGAAATGTTTAGAATTTTGCAGTTTGAAACTATTGTGATAAATAGAGCACTTGCTCCTATATGAGCAAATGCTCTATTTATCACAATGGTTTCAACAGGTGACTTTTACAGGCATAGAAAGGTGTATTTATGGAGGAAAGGGTTAAAGGCATTTCTAAGCTTTTGATCTTGTTCTGTACTGCTTGTTGTTTGTTATCTTACCTCAAAGGTGTGAATGTTTCCATCAGTTAAGGTCATTTCCATCAGCACAGTAGGCTCTAAAACTCTATTCAACACACTGAAAGCAAAACAGTTGATGATCAATAAGAGAAAAAGCATTTGTATGAAGGAATGGGCTGAACACTCTGACCTATTTGTGATAACTTATGCAATCTGAACTCAAATATGATGCCAAATAACTCGACATCTCATCATAATACACAGCAATTATATTTTTGAAACAAAATGGAGAGAATTAGAACAAGATAACTGAGGCCAATGACAAATTTTGTCGATGGCAGTTGTCATGTGTGAGAGATTCTTTCAGCTGGCTTTCAGTAGGTCAGTGGTTCTAACTGGGTGTTCTTCAATTTATTCCATGAGCCTTCGGCTCAGGTGAGCTAATTTATCAACAAAACAAGGGAAGTAATTATGGTGTTTCCAACTGCTTGTTTGACACAAGAATAACAAAGAAAGCTGAAGAAATTTCTAAAATAAATTGTATTTTGTTTATTTATACTACATTTCCTTATTATGCAATACTAGAATTGTGTTTGATACAAAACTGATTTAATGAATATCCAACTAGAGGTTTTTGTCACAAAAACGGATGTCTCCCCTCTAATAAAAACAATATGTAAAGGGAAATCACTAAAAATGTTAGGGTCTTGATGAATGATACTTCCCCTCATTATGCACTTTCCACACTACATTTTTCAAGAAGAAAATGATAACAGCTAATAACTCCAAAAATACTGATACCAGATTTATGGCCCTTGTGCATGACACTTACTTCCATCATGCTCTTTCCAAAAATAAAATGTCATTCCAATAGCATCAGTCGAACAGGAGTTATTGATCGGCCAAAAAATGTAACAAAGGGCAATAACTCCAAAAGTATTGAAGCCAGAATTATGGCCCTTGTTCATGACACTTTCTCTCATCATGCTCTTTCCATGTATGAAGTTTCAATACAATGGCAAGAGCCATGTAGGAGTTATCGTCCGGACAAGAAAGAATTAAACAAATGTACAAGGGGCAATAACTCTTAAATTTATTGAAGCTCGAGTTAAGGATTTTATGCATGACACTTTCTCTTATCATGATCGTTCCATGTATGAAGTTTCACTCCAATGGCATGTGTCACATAGGAGTAATCATCCGGACAAAAAATTGTGATATTTTTTACAAAGGGCAATAACTCCAATATTAGTGAAGCCAGAGTTATGGACCTTGTGCATGACACTTCCTCTCGTTATGATCTTTCCATATATGAAGTTTCAATCCAATGGCATGAGCCATATAGAAGTTATCGTCCGGACAAAAATGTGTGATTTTTTTACAAAGGGCAATAACTCCTATATTAGTGAAGCCATAGTTATGTACCTTCTGCATGACACTTCCTCTCATTATGCTCTTTCCATATATGAAGTTTCAATCAACTGGCATCAGGCATATTGAAGTTATTGTCCGGACAAAAAATTGTGATATTTTTTACAAAGGGCAATAACTCCCAATATTAGTGAAGCCAGAGTTATGGACCTTGTGCATGACACTTCCTCTCGTCATGATCTTTCCATATATGAAGTTTCAATCCAATGGCAAGAGCCATATAGGAGTTATCGTCCGGACAAAAAAGTGTGATTTTTTTTACAAGGGGCAATAACTCCTATATTAGTGAAGCCAGAGTAATGGACCTTGTGCATGACACTTCCTCTCATTATGCTCTTTCCATATATGAAGTTTCAATCAACTGGCATCAGGCATATTGAAGTTATCGTCCGGACAAAAAGTGTGACGGACAGACAGACAGACGGACAGACGGACAGACAGACAGACAGACAACTCTCACGAAAACAATATGTCTCCCCCATATAAATATGGGGGGAGACATAATAAAAGGTTTTGAAGAAACCATGTGGACCAAATTTTCTTTGTAAAATTTCAAAGTCCCATAACTCTGCAGAAAATCGGGGCAATAACTCCAATATTATTGAAGTCAGAGTTATGAAACTAGTGTATGACACTTCCTTCCATCATGCTCTTTCCATAAATGAAATGTCATTCCAATAGCATCAGTAGAACAGGAGTTATTGATCCGACAAAAAATTGTAACAAAGGGCAATAACTCCAAACATATAGAAGTCAGAGTTATGGCCCTTGTACGTGGCACTTCCTCTCATCATGCTCTTTCCATTTATGAAGTTTCAATTCAATGGCATGAGCAATATAGGAGTTATCATCCGGACAAGAAAGTGTGAAAAATAAAAATCTTGAATTGTGACATTGACCTTGAATTGTGACCTTGACCTTTGATCCATGTGCCCAAATCCTGCTGTCTGCACATCAGTTTTTTAAGGAGAACATTTGTGCCACAGCATTTTGGAATCCTCCTAAGGGTTATACAAATGTGGAGCAGACATGAAAATTAAGGCTAAAAACATTTGAACTTGCATTGTGACCTTGACCTTTGACAAAAGTGCCTGAATCCTGCTGTCTTCACATCGGCTTAATATGGAGTACATTAGTGCAACAGCATTTTGAAATCCTCCCCAGGGTTAAGAGATATGGAGTAGACACGAAGGTTGTGGCTAAAAACATTTGACCTTGACCTTTGAGCCACATGCCTGAATCGAATGTTCTGCACATCTTGTTGAGATGAACATTTGTGCCAAAGCATTTTGAAATCCCTCCATATTTGTGAGAGATATGGAGCGCCGAGCGGACACGAGTGTGACAGACAGACAGACGGCCGGATGGACAACTCGACCAAAAACACTGTAGAATCAGATCTTTACAATTCCATAAGAAATCAGAGCAGACCCTGATCAGGGTCCATGCTTATAAAACTTTTAGTTGAGTCCGAGTTCGTTCTCAAGTTTTTGATAGGTCAGATTTGAGCCTTGCCTTTGGCTCAAATCTGACCAATCAAAAGCTTTTGGCTCAAATCTGACCAATCAAAAGCTTGAGAACTAATTTTCAGTTAAACACTTGGGAAGCAATTTTCATGCATATTTTGACTTAAAATGTTAAAATATACCATTTACATGTACTTTCATTTCTTGCTTACATAAGATGTCTTTATATGACAGGTGCCATAACCAAAATTAGGATTGTTAACCCTTTACCGTATAGGCTATTTTTAGATACAACCTCTTTGAATAAATCTACCAAAAAGGATCATTAACTAGAAAAAGGGAAAAGTTTAGAATTTTGTAGTTTGAAACCATTGTGATAAATAGAGTATTTGCTCCTATAGGAGCAAATGCTCCATTTATCACAGTGGTTTCACAAAGTGACTTCTACAGAGTCGTCAAAAGTCGTCAATATGCAGGAAAGGGTTAAATGCATTGTTTACAGTAATGAAAACTATAAACTACATGTAGCAATATTTCTGAAATATAAATTGAAAGAACTTTAAATTGGTGTGACAGCTAGTGTGTAAAAGTAATGTACAGAAATGAAAATCACTTGGTTTATAATGGTGTATACACAAACAAAGTTTTGTCATGGCAGAAATTGTGCAATCTGAACTAGATCTATATATTTCTATTTTTAAGCAAATAGTGTTGACCCTGATTAGACAACTCATACAGAAGCCCAATGGTCCAAGTCTACTCTGTTTGCAAAGGTTTTAACTCTTTGCACGCTAGCAGCGAAACTGTGATTACCTATGCAAACAGTTTGGATCCAGATGAGACGCCGCATAATGCGGTGTCTCATCAGGATCCAAACTGTTTGTCATCTTGACCATATTTTTGCAAAAAAATGAGAGAAAGTTTATTTTAAGAATTGAAGCAGACGACAATTACTGCAGACAGAAAATTACTTAGCGTGCAAAGAGTTAAAAATATCTCTATGACGTCAAGTGTAAATATTTTACTGGCCCTAACAGCAATACATGGCAGCAAAGTGCTTATCATTAGGTAATTTTTCTTATCAGTGAAAAAATGTCATTTGCTTTATTTCTCAAAATTAATATTTGCCTCCATTTATCATTACTAATCTACCAGTCTCTCACGTGGATCTTTCCCATTTGTACAGATTTATATAAATCCAGCTAACGCATGGACAGATTTTACCCATGTTTAACTCTATGCAAACTATATGTGATTATCTCTGCAAATAGCTTGGATCCAGTTGATAGGCTAAGTAAATATTATATAAAGTAACTCCTCTAGATCCAAACTGTTTAATTCTGACTGAAATTTGAAGCAACTTGTACCAGACAACATCATATTACTGGCAGACAACAGTTATTTAGTATGCAAAAGGTTAGTCATAGTACATGTATATACATGTATAACATTATATAAAGATACAAATACAGTGCTACCCCTCCAAACCGGAAATGGAGTAAAGAAGAATTTACATCTTTTTAAATAGGTGACTGCTTGATGCAGGGTGAAAGTCAAGCAGAAAGCTCCTTTTGGAGCTTTCTTCTTGACTTTCACCCTGCATTAAGCTGCCACCTGTCTTAAAGACGGGCATTGATCTAATTTAAATGTCTGGTTTAAAGGGGTTTCACTGTACATGACATTCACACATCCAGGGGATGTTGTTTACAGAAATTAGTTGTTAAAATCCATTTTAGTTACTAAGTATGGTACAAACTATAAAGTATTCTAGGTTGTTGAATTGCATACAATACACATTTTTTCCATGACAAGTGACTTATGTAAATTAAATACATGTATATGTTGAACTCTTTAAACTCAATGTTTATCACCTAGCAGGGTACAAACTGTTTGTTACTATTATTAAAAGAAAAGAGAAGAACGTTGACCTTGTACTCCATTAATACACCTTTCTACGCCTTTGCAAACAGAGTAAGAGACGTCTGATCAGGGTCTGCTCTGTTTGCATATGATTAAATATAGATATGATTCTACAGTTTCTGCAATTTATAGTTGTAGCAGATGACAATGTGCAGTGGCAAAAGAGTGATCCCATACTAAAAACAGTCTATACATGTGCAGTGGCAAAAGAGTGATCCCATACTAAAAACAGTCTATACATGTGCAGTGGCAAAAGAGTGATCCCATATTAAAAACAGTCTATACATGCACAGTGGCAAAAGAGTGATCCCATATTAAAAACAGTCTATACATGTGCAGTGGCAAAAGAGTGATCCCATACTAAAAACAGTCTATACATGTGCAGTGGCAAAAGAGTGATCCCATATTAAAAACAGTCTATACATGCACAGTGGCAAAAGAGTGATCCCATACTAAAAACAGTCTATAAATGTACTCATATGCAAGCAAATAATACCCAATGCATCTTTTGCATGCTAAATAACTGTCATCTGCAAAGATTATCCCCTGCTACTGTTTTTAAAAGTTGATTTTCTCCATTTATTTTAACCCATTCCCTCATAGGCTATTTTTAGATCCAACCTCTTTGAATAAATCTACCAAAAAGGAGCATTAACTAGAGAAAAGGATTTTGTTTTAGAATTTTGTAATTTGAAACCATTGTGATAAATAGAGCATTTACTCCCATAGGAACAAATGCTCTATTTATCACAATGGTTTCAACAGGTGATTTTACAGAGGCGTAGAAAGGCGTATTTATGGAGGAAAGGATGAAAGAAATCTATCATCATTGTGTCAAACAGTTTGGATGCTGAGTTACTATAATAATAATAATAATAATAATAATAATAATAATAATGACTTTATTTAACGAGGCTACACATTTAGGTAAGCCCAATCTTCCATGTGGGCCTCAATACATTATATATATAAACAAACATAGATCTAGAAGAACAAAAGTTTAGAAATTATACATTATACACAGAATAGCATTCAAAAATTAGTTAACCCTTTCCTTCATATAAATGCACTTTCACACATTTGCAAACAGACTAGACCCAGATCAGACAGCTCCTGTAGGAGCCATCTGATCATGGCCTGCTCTGTTTGCTAGTAGAATTTGAATGTCTTTACTTTCTTAAATGGCTACAATGTTCCACCTTCCATATTTCATTATAACTGGGTTTTTTTTCCTATCAATATTCAGTGGATATTGAAATTTGGAATAAACATAGAACAGGGAAAGAGTTAACACAAATAATGAGGGGGAAAAATTATACATATATACATCATAAACACTCAGCATCACATGTGGATCCAAACTGTTTGCATAGGTAACCATGAATTCAAAGCAAGTGCACAAATGAGATATATTGTTAACATTACCAGTTTAAAACTTTGTTTAACCCTTACTGTGCGGGAAATGGGTCACTAATGTCCTTTGTAAACAGTGTAGACCCAGATGAGAGGGCTCCTAAGTTTGTCATGCTTCAGTAACACTTTTCTTTAGAAAATTCCATAAATAATTCACTGCAAACATAATTCATGTCTGAAGTTTGGAATAGTCAATTTGTTGTAAGGGTTAAAATAAATATTATGCAACTATACTCTTCCGGACACTCAAGACTCAACAGAAGGGACTCTTTTCCTCCGTTGGTAATAATGCATTATAAAAATTAACCATTCTCAGCGTGAATATTTAGATATAGTGACTGTATGAATATAAATTAGCTTATTTTTCCTCAAGACAGTATGAACAAAAGAATAATTTACCATGGCAGAAACTGTACACTAGAACCTCTCTATAACGGCCACTAAATTGTTTTAATTAGTTGGTATTTAGAACAGGTGGCTGCTTAAAGCAACGTGAAAGTAAAACAGAACACTCCTATAGGAGCGTTCTGTTTTACTTTCACCTTGCTTTAAGTAGCCACCTGCCTTTAACACAAAATACTTGACGTAATTTAGTGGCTGATATAGAGAGGTTTTACTGTATAATCATATCTATATGTCATAAATAAACAGAGCAGGGTCTAATCTGTATGCAAATGTGTGGGAAAGACTTTCTATGAGGGAAAGACTATAACTAATATTTATGATGTCAATATTTCTTACGAAATGTTCATGACCCTCAGGGTTAACCCTTTACTCCGTGAATATTCATGTAAGAAATAATGGCATCATAAAAATTCATTAGATCAATTGTTATAATAGCACCTGAACACAGAATCTTTGTTTTGGCCATGGCAGAAACTGTAGAATCATAAATATTTTATATCACAAGCAATCAGAGCAGATCCTGATCAGATGGTTCCAACAGAAGTTGTCCGATCAAGATCTACTCTGTTTGCAAAAAAGGAGTATTTATGGACTAAAGGATTAAGGCATCTTTAATAAGCCTCGACATTCACCAATGCCTAGGCAAATTAGTGTAGTGCTAACCTCATGTATCAGAAAGAGAAAGCAATAAAGGTTAATATAGGTTTCAATGTATTTCAATATTGTTTCTGAACCCCTTCCTCCATAAATACGCCTTTCTACGCCTCTGTAAAAATCACTTTATGAAACCATTGTGAAAAATAGAGCATTTGCTCCTATAGGAGCAAATATTCTATTTATCACAATTGTTTCAAATTACAAGATTCTAAAAGTTCCTTTTCTCTAGTTACTAGTTAGTGTTCCTTTTCGGTAGATTTATTCAAAGAGGTTGGGTCTAAAAATAGCCTATGGAGGAACGGGTTAAACATACAACCTTGTTTGATACCAAAAACAATTGAACTGTTCAATGATGCCTGGGTACATTCTTACCTTGTTGATATGCCAACATCCACTCTCCATTTAAATCCTTCTATCTGTGGTAATCTAGGTCTAGAGCTCAAAGAAACGTCATCTATATGGGAACGTCTAAAAAAGTATCAATAGAATCATTACCATAGGTGACAACAGAATCATTACCATGGGTAGCAACAGAATCATTACCATAGGTGACAACATAATCATTACCATGAGTAGCAACAGAATCATTACCATATTAATTCTATACAAGTCAGAGACCCAGATAGGATATGCAAATTAAAATATTTTCAAGATAGCTCCTTCATTTCTCCCCAAACCCTATGTTGTGGCCAATCTTTAGAATCATCTCAAAGTGATGGATCTAAAAAGTGATCACAACTTAGTGTTCATTGGAGAAACAATAATTTTAGTACATATAGACTGATGCTCTGTGAAGTTACTGACAGATATCAATTTCTTCTGTCACTACAATAGTGTACAAGAAAAACATTGATGCAAAGCATCAAAGGCGCGGGTTACTGAATAGTGAATAAAAATAAATCCTGTTTTATATACATGTATAATATATTAACTAAAACAGGTAAAGACATCCTTTTGTTCAGTGCTATAATAAAACTTCTGTTAATCATTATTCATGACGTAAATCTTTCTTACAGAAATATTCATGGAGGAAAGGGTTAAGTAGCCAACCTACAAAAGAAATTCAATATTTCTTTACTAAATGTTCAGTTAAAAGAGGTTTTACTGAATGCCTCATAAAGTAAACAGAAACTGAAGAATACCTGCTGCCAAATACAACACTTGCTAAATCTGTATGGAACTCTGATGGAATTCTGGAAGACAAACACATACAGAAATATAAACTATGCAATAAAAGAAAGACATCCACTGACTAACTGGACGGTTATTTTGTGATTTCACACATTATATATCTGGGTATCAAAAAAAGATTGACAGTGCTGGTTGGTTGGTAAGAATGTTTATGTATATTTCAAATTTCAATACCTACTGAATATTCATGAACAAAATACAGTTGAACTTTGATATCTCGAACTCGGATAACTCAAACTTCCGGATAACTGGAACAAATAGTTCAGTCCTGCCAAAACTTACACTACATAATTGTTTTAAAATGTATCGCTACAGATATCTAGAAACACATGTTACAGCTTAGTACAGGTCTACAGTAATGCTGAAAGCTCCTACAGGAGCTTTCAGCATTACTTTTGACCTGTATTAAGCTGTGGCCTTGAGAAATGGTTCAGTTTAGATATCGAATAACTCGAACTTCTATTATCTCAATCTAATTAATATGGTTCCTTAAGTTCGAGTTATCGAAGTTCAACTGTAGTTATAATGAAATATGCAAGGTGGAATATTGTAGCCATTTCATAAACTAAAAAAAAATCTATCAAAGTCCGTAAGCAAACAGAGCAGATCCTGATCAGATGGCTCCTATAGGAGCCATCTGATCTGGGTCTACTCTGTTTGCAAATGCGTGGAAACACGTTTATATGAAGGAAAGGGTTAAACATGTTTTATATCAAACTCAACAAAAATTGGGAATTCAACCCTTTCCTCAGAAAAATGCATTTACACACCTAAAAGCAAACAGAGTAGACCCAGATCTGACTGCTCCTGAGTAAGGTCTGCTGTTTGTTTGTGGAATTACAGTGAAAAAACCCTCAGCAGGATGTTAAACAGGATGTTAAAGTTAATATCAGAGCCAGTTTTTCAGATTGGTGGCAGCTTAATGCAGGTTCAAAGTCATGAGTTTCAACTTGCATTAAGCAGCCATCCGCCTTAAAATTCCAGTTACAGGAGTTTTACTGTATAAGGATCTGCATGCCATAGTTAAAAAGTCCTGTTTTCAAAAAAAATTACAACATGTATAACAATTCAGCTACTATTCATGTTATTATTTCTTACATAAACATTCAAGAGGGAGAGCGGCCAGATAAACCATGAAAACTGAATGGAGACAAGATTAAACTCCAAAATGACTGCATTTCATCAGAGTCCAAACTGTTGGTTACTCTGGCTGTATCTTTGAGGACATGGAAACTCACTTTTAGTATTGTGGCAGTTGACCATTCTTTTAACCCTTTCCCTGTTCTGTATTTAGGCCAAATTTCAATACCAACTGAATATTCATTAACAAAATAGTTATAAATAAATATTGAAGGTGGAATATTGTAGACATTTTAAAAAGCAAAGAAACAGATCTATCAAATTCTATAAGCAAACAGAGCAGACCCTGATCAGACGGCTCCTCTAGGAGCCGTCTGATCTGGGTCTACACTGTTTGCAAATGCGTGAAAACACTTTTATATGAGGGAAAGGGTTAAGAGGTAAAACTTCTTTACGGAGCAAAGAGTTGAAGAAGACCCTCCTATGCTCATTTTCATTGTCCTCAAATATCAGAAATGGTAAAAACTTTGCAACAACTAATAGTATTATTACTGTACTTATTTATCAGAAAAACTTCCAAGTATTTTTTTTATAATTATTTTGCAAAAATAATTTGGAAGTAAAGAAAAGTCATGGTTCTATTAGATTTAATTGATAACAATTTCATTCAAAAGAGGAATTAGTTGAGGGTTTTAACACACAGCAGGTCATAAAAATAATCATCTTAGTACTACAGATGTTTTATTAACCCTTTACCTAATACAGACACCTTTTGCAAACAGAGTAGATAAAGATGAAACATCTGCTGTATTTCTACACCTATGCAAACAGAGTAGATCCAGATCAGATGGCTCCTATAGGAGCCATCTGATCAGAGTCTGCTCTGTTTGCTTATGAAAATAATATAGACCTGAGTCGACATTTTTTGTCATGGTTCTACCTTTATTAAAATTCAGCCAATAATATGCAACATTCATTATGTCCTACAGGAGACATATGATCTGGGCTGTGTTTGCAAAGACATTTACTCCTTCCGCCATAAATATGCCATTCTAAGCCTCTGTAAAAGTCACTTTTTGAAACCACTGTGATAAATAGAACATTTGCTCCATAGGAGCAAATGCTCTATTTATCACAGTGGTTTCAAAAAGTTTCAAAAAATGGTTTCAGAACTACACAATTATAAAGACTTTCCTTTTCTGTAGTTAATGCTCCTTTTTGGTAGATTTATTTTAAAGTGGTTGGATCCAAAAATAGTCTATGAGGTAATGAGTTAAAGGGCATCTTTCTAAGGTAATGGGTTACAGACATATCTAACGAGTCGTGACAACTTAGGGCTTGGTGTAGGAACAGAAGATTACACTGTTGTCAAATGGCTGGCTTACTAGCTTACAACTCTTATTACACCTCAATAACAACTGTAAAACTGAAATTTCACCCCTTGTCCAGCCTTTGTTAACAGACCAGACCCAAATTAGACAGCTCGTGTAGGAGTCATCTGATCAGGATCTGCTTTGTTTACCTATGGAAATAAGAGCATGGTCTTTCTTGTGTAATCCTTGGTATAGAAAGCATGTCATGATTTTACTGTGCATCATTTTAACTTGACTCTATTTATCATGATATGATACATGTTTTGTGAACCATATTATGTTTTCTGTTTGCCGGGATAAATCTATCTAATCTATCTACTGGTTATTCAGTTAATGAATAAATGTAATACAAATATTCATGTAGAAAAGGGTTATCTGTCATAAGTTAACCAATTTTCAAAGATAAATTTTGCCTAAACTTTGCTCTACATGCATAAATGTATTGTAAACAAGTGCTTTCATTGCAAAATTTAGACAAAACATTTTAAAAACTTGTGAACTTACCATTACTAAATTTGAATTATCATTCAAAATGTAAAAGAATACACATGTAATTACAATCTCACAGCAAGTTTATTTTAATGGATACTTACTGAATCTCTTGTAAGTCTTCTTTAAATAACTGGAATGAGAGATAACTGGTTATGAAATACAAAAAACACTCAATGTTTCTCTCTCTGTTACTATTGACAGTAAAACATCTATAACTAGAACAATTTGACCTGGACCCTGGCCTGTATGCAGAATACATAATGAGAGAGATGGTGCTGTATAAACAAAACTCTGTCAGCAAATTGTAAAGTCTATTCTCACTGAAATAACTGGAGAGCGATAACCTGTGCATATATGTAAACCATACAATCATGGGTGTGTCCACGCATAGTTGCTTACCGGGACATGTGCCGAGGATAAACCTGTGTAATGCCGATGATAAAAATAGAAATGTTACTGATCTTTATTCATGGAAATTAAATAGGTCCAGCATGTTCGAGCTATATAAAGGAACAACATTGTGAAGAAAAATGCACACTTTTAAAACCATGTGGCTGTCTCATACAAAAACAAAAGTAATATAAAATATGCCCACCCCTAGCACAACTTCACAGTAAGAATTTTCCACAAACAAAGAGCCATAACTCCAGTGACTGTCACTACATACGTGGTTACCAAACTTGACCAAGATTAATGGCAAGTTAGGTGATGATTGAAGAGAAGCTTCTCAAGTTAAAGAGCGTACAACTTTACAGGATATTGAATCCATAGGACCACCAGGCATGGAGAGAGAGAATTCGGTCTCGACCAGACAGCCAGGCCTAACCCTTGTAAAAGGAATAATAAACGGCCTGGATAATCTAAACAGGATGATGATGATGATGATGATGATACCATTGACCCTTGCATGCATGCATGCATGCCTGCTATGGGAGGAAACCTAATACATGTACGTCCTATCTGAAGATGGCCATACAAAACCACTTTGGGGAAATTTCTGCATTACTTCCATCCTGCATTAAACTACATGTATCTGGTATATTGCGTCATCCTTTCCATCATATACATGTAAATGCTTTTTCACACCTTTGCAAACAGAGTAGACCCTGATCAGACAGCTCTTGTTTGTTTATGAAATTATAAAAGATCAAACTATACAGTTTCTACCAATACCAAACAATCCTGTTTATATGCTATTACAAAAACAATCAGCTGATAAATATTCATGATGTCATTATTTCTTACACAAATATTGAACAGGGAAAGGGTTAAAGAGATTTACTGAAGTCAGTAAAATGACAATATACACAAATCTTCATGCACATGTAATCAAACTGTATTTGTAAACATTTCTAAATTATCTTTATACCTTATCATCCAGGATTCCTACATTTGTACCCCTTTGCAAACAGAAAATACTTTGATCAGACAGATCTTGTAGGAGCTATCTCATCAGGATGTGTTGCCTTTATTGTATGTTACAGATCTCTCCTGTTTGCCATGACAATAAATTTCCTCATTTTATATCTTTAATAGAATAATTAATTAATATTCATTAACAGAAGCAAAATGTACTGTATATCATCTTATCCTATTAACAAAATGATTTCTACTTAAAATAAAAATTCTCACCTGAGGCTGAGTACTGAATTTTCTGTAATTTCTGAGTCATGACAATGTTCCTTTGTACTTGTATTATGTCGACTTCACATTGAAAAAATATGGCTTTAAGGATTAAGACTTTATTCAGTCAATATAGAAGGAAATGTTATACGAAACTTATATACCAGTAATATGTACAGTAATATGTACAGTAGAACCTGTCCTAAGCAGCCATTCATTTATTGAACATAATAGTCTTAAAAATGAGGTGGTTGCTTATAATGCAGGGCAAAAATAATGCAGAAAATAATCCTATAGGAGCTTTCTGCATTACTTTTGACCTGCATTAAGCTAACACCTGCCTTCAAGACCCATAATTAGACTTCTTTTTGGTGTCTGCTTAAGACAGGTTTTACTGCATTTGAAATAAAGAATAGTGTACCCATCTTATCCATGCCTCTGTCAAAGAACTTACCTCTTGTTTTAAAGATGCTATTGGAAGTCTCAAGGCACACTTTAATAGTCTTAAAAGTCCTGTGTATATTATACTTATAGTCTCTTCACTAACATCACTTGATACTAGTTCCTTAAACTGTTTATATTCAATGTTTTTCCCTTCACATGCTGACACAATAACTGAAATGTAAAGAGGAACAATTAGATACAAGTTGGTTCATATATTGGTAAAGGATTTTCCATTGATGTCGTATAACCATACACAACATTTCAAACAGTATTTGACCTATTTAGTTAAGTTTTAACCCTAAATACCTGTCCAAGTGTTTGTAAAGAAGCAAAAGTCAAATCAGCACCTTTTTTTTTATAACTTTGACCCTATACTCCATGAATATTTATGTAAGAAATAATGTACATATGAATATTAACTAGCTTAATGTTACAATGACATAATTATGACCAAGAATTTTTTTTGCAGAAACTAAAAAATCATATTATCTACATTTGTATATCAATCAATAAGCAAACAGAGCTCTTACAGGAGTCATCTCATCTGGGTCTATCCTGTTTGCAAAGGCATTAAAATGTGTATCAGTGGAGTACAGTAAAACCTCTCTATAAAGGCCACTAAATTACATCAAGTATTTTGTGTTAAAGACAGGTGCATGGCTGCTTAAAGCAAGGTGAAAGTAAAACAGAACGTTCCTATAGGAGCATTCTGTTTTACTTTCACCTTGCTTTAAGCAGTCACCTGCCCTTAATACCAACTAATTAACATAATCTTGTGGCCATTATAGAGAGGTTTTACTGTAGTAAATAGTACAGAGTCTGTACTACAGACCCAGTCTGGGTACGTTTTGACTCCATTTGGGTACGTTTTGACTTGGGTACGTTTTGACCTTGGGTACGTTTTGACTATAACTCTAATACCTGCACTTGTTTTAAAAACAACAAAATTATTGTAATCATCGGCAATTCGGCATACATGTACGTATGGTACTAAACAAAAGTTGAGCAGTTATGGTGCAAACAGTATGCAATACTTGGGTATATTGTTGATGATACTAGGAGTGTAAATAAACGGTTACCAGACGTTTCGCTACCCTGACCTTTTCACTATATAGATGTAGTCATTTCACTACCCACCGGGAAGTTGTTTCGCTACCCTGACCATTTTGCTACCTGTACATGTACATTTCACTACCTGTCGAATTTCATTGGAAAAACAATATTGTTGCGGCGGTGATTAGTGATTTCAAACAGCCTGGACATGGATGAGACACAGAGATACTCTGTGTCTCATCTGGATCCAGGCTGCTTGCAAATCTACGGTTGTGATTAACAGACGAAGGATAATGAGAGAATTACTCACTCTTTCATAGTCACTGTTAATAAAAAAAAAAAGAAAAGAATGTTTAAGCGATATAAGAAAAATTGTACAGCTCAACCTCTACTTCGCATATCAAATGCATGCAAGCGACATATCGGCGTAGTTGTATAATAATTTTAATAAATAATATAATTTATATACCAACATGTGTGAATAATTATATCTAATTGTGTGGTGAAAGTGCCGGGTAGCGAAATGACTTCCCGTAGTGGAGCGAAATGGCTGTAGCGTAATGGTCAGGGTAACGAAATAGGGTAGCGAAACGCTGAGTAGCGAAACGTGCTTAAATCCAAATGAACTATGGCAATTTGTTTTTATTTTTAATATAACTTACTAATGAGAAGTTTCTTGAAGACGTTCTTATCTAATTTTGTCAGGGGTTTGATCATCGCCTTCACCTCAGCTGGGATTTTAGCACCATAAAATGGCGTTCTGTCCGCAGCTGATGACTTGCCACTTCCCGTTACCTGTATAACCGACATTTTCAAAGCTCATTTGAAGACAAGCATCGCGTATCTTACTCCGGCACTTTCAAGTTTGCCGTGATTGATCTGATTACTTTCTTTTTCCTTTCACCGCCCACAACCGGATGTAAAAGTTTACAACAAGCTTGAACCCCGCTTCAGTTCCCATTCTATTTAAAATGTATAAGGCGCAAATCAAAAGCCGACAACCAATTTAATCGGAACACTTCCGTTTATCTCAGCGGATTTAGTCACATGAAATGTTTGTGTAAACATTTGAATCAGTACACGCATGCTTATTTACCCGTGACTCAATAACAAAAAGCAGACAGAAAGAGCTCCTTAGATAAGTTTTATACTACTGTCTTGCTTGCAAGACTCAAAGAAGGACTTGGCCTAAGGAAACTGGACATCCGTGTACACTCTAAAACTGAAGAATGGCTGATGATCTGAGATCAAGGTATCCTTATGCCCACCATGACTCTGCCCTAATTCAGTTTTAATTCTGTGTTAACCACTTTTTGCCAATATCTCTCTTGAGATCTACATAATGACATACCTGTCAAGGGTCAGAACGCGTTAAGAGTGATATTAATAGCTGGGGTCCAAAGGCCCCCATGTAGCTCCTGATTAAGGTTTAAATACTGCCATTTTAAAGACGTGACAAAGCCTTTTCCTGACCGCTTATTAGATCACCGTTTGTTGTGCATGACATAACATCGATTCGGCTTAATCAATGGGTCGTAATCGGCACATTGTGGCAATTATGAGCTGATTTAAGGGGGTTTGAAGGCAATTCAGAAAATGCTAGTGTGACACTGAACTAAGCGTGTGAGCGTGATTTAGACATAAAATGCATGTGACACATGCAGTGCATGTGTCTTGACAGGTATGTAATCAGGTTTATACTGGTGGCCTCAAGTAGTGCACACATAATTTCTATAGACCAATACAGGTCCTTGGAAACAGCTTTTGATAAGTGTGGAACAATTCACAAGTCTTGATCACTGTCACAGATCACATGAAACCAGGTCAACATAAATTATTAATGCTTACACCTCCAAAAATGTGCCACAACAAACAGTGCCACTGAGTCCCAGATCAGATGCTGCCTTTTCAAGACTGCGTCCGATGAGGAACTTCATTGTACAGTAAAACCTCTCTATAATGGCCACTAAATTACATCAAGTATTTTGTGTTAAAGGCAGGGGGCTGCTTAAAGCAAGGTGAAAGTAAAGCAGACTGCTCCTATAGGAGCGTTCTATTTTACTTTCACCTTGCTTTAAGCAGCCACCTGTCCTAAATATCAACTAAATAACACAATTTAGTGGCCATTATAGAGAGGTTCTACTGTATATATGTGAAACTCTAGTTTTCCGTCTGCAGTTTATTCATTTGAAGTTTGAATATTTATCTCAGTTCTTCATTTTACTGGAATGTTTTAATCTGGGTTGCCAACCAGGAATTTGGCACCAAAACATACATTGGATTTTTTGTTGGCATCTTATTTTGATAAGAAAAGAGTGCAACGGAAATTTTTATTTGTTTCATAGGTTGCCATGAATGTAAAACTGTCTAGATCCTTGTATAATCATTGTTGTGACAGCTAGAACTTCGTAAGTTATTTCGCTGTAAACTGTGAACATCAACACTTTTCAGCTGACCTGGGTATACACTATTTGCAATGGCAAAGTGCATTTATAACTGTTAGCAACTTAGCATGCTTGGGCAAATTGGTAATTAACTTTGCAAACTCACCATCTCATCAGATTGACCAACTGGTCATATTGTCACTTCTAAAGAGTAAGATCAATATTAGCACTTACTTATATAGTTCTTGCTTTAAGGTGACAATATCTTTTTAAAAGATGTTGAATAAAACATTCTTTGATATTTTAGAGGGGTATGTTTAGGGAAGGCAATGGCTGAGCAGGCAAAAGGTTATTCTTTTTACATGCATATAGATAAGTTCTGTATTTTTGCAGAATGATGGGTGGTAAGGAGAGAGAAAACAGTGTGATGAAAACAATGATACTGTTTAGCTTGGCGATGATAATTGTCCCAGTGTTCATGTACTTCTTCAGCAAACGTGCATTTTTTGAAGGTATGTACTCATGGTTATATTTAAAAGGATCTCTCAATATATAAAGGCTCTAACTGGTTGCACACATGGCATGATTACCGTATTCATCCTAACAAATGCCACACTGACTAACTTCAAAGGGGGGAGAGTAAATTAATGATGAATGAATCAAATAAGTCAATAAAAACGCTAGTTGTATAAATGATTAAATAAAGAAATATATAGGTTTTTCAAAATACAGGTACAGGTGGTAGCTTAACACTTTTAATAACCCCCCCCCCCCCACCCCAGCCCAACGGCGGGAATATAGTTATCGCATTGTCCGTCCTTCCATCCGTCCGTCTGTCAGACAGTCTGTCCCAAAATTTGTGTCCCTTCTGTAACTTTTGTTTTCTGTGTTTGGATTTCAAAATAACCTGGCACAAATGTTCACCACACAAAGACGATGTGTCATGTTCAACTCCCTGGTCCATGGGTCAAAGTTCAAGGTCATCCTTCAGGGTCAAAGGTCGGGAGCATAAGTGTTTAACAAACACACTCTTGTCTTCATATTTATAAATGTATTTTCGCACATTTGCAAACAGAGTAGAGCTGTCTGATCTGGGTTTATTCTGTAAGTGGCTAAGTGCTAGTTGAGTTTGAAAGATTGGATTCTTTACTTTCTAAAATGGCTACAATGTCCTGGGGACCTTCCATATTTCATTATTAAAACATGGTGAACATTTTTTGACTCAACTGGGACTCGAACCCAGGGCCTTTGGCTTACCATGCAAACACTCTACCGACTGAGCTACCAAGCCACACTGTCTAATGCCTATCAACTATTTCACCACAATCTCTACCCGGCAATAGTACACACACACCCTCTACATTAGAATTTGTCCCAAATTCTTACTCAAAGAGCACTCCATTATTACAACTCTTTTTCATATAAATAACCCTGTGGGTTAATTATGTTGGGGGGCCAAATGTAACATGGTGAAAAAGTTGTGATTTGACTGAAACTTGAACCGTGGGCCTTTGTCTTACCATTCCAACACTCTACTGACTGAGCTACCAAGCCACACAGTCTATAGCCTATCAACTAATTTCACCACAATCTCTACCCGGCTACATTATAGCTATTTTGTCCATGAGTATTCAGTCGTTATTGAAATTTAGAATATAGAACAGGGAAAGGGTTAATGCAGGGTGAAAGTTTCATTCTGCAATCTGCATTAACCCTTTCCTTCATATAAAAGCATTTTCAGGCATTTGCAAACAGAGTTGCACCAGATCAGATGGCATCTATAGGAGCCATCTGATCAGGGTCTGCTCTGTTTACTAATGGAATTTGATAGATCTGTTTATTTTATTGAAATGGCTACAATGTTTCACCTTCCATATTTCATTATTACTATTTTGTCCATGAATATTCAACTTAGTTATTGAAATTTGGAGTGAACATAGAACAGGGAAAGGGTTAAGCAACAACCTGTGTACAAAATGCCCTTTTAACCTTTTACCTCATAGGCTATTTTTAGATTCAACCTCTGAATAAATCTACCAAAAAGGAGCATTAACTAGAGAAAAGGAAAAATTTAGTACTTTGTAGTTTGAAACCATTGTGATGAATAGAGCATTTGCTCCTATAGGAGCAAATGCTCTATTTATCACAATGGTTTCAACAGGTGACTTTTGCAGAGGCGTCAAAAGTTGTCAATATGAGGGAATGGGTTAAAGAAATGTCTCTAGATACATGTATATAGTACCTTAGTTTAAGTGTACAAAGAGTTAAGCTGCAGTTTGAGGTTATCCATGAGTCTACTTTATGTGTAACATTATTATAACTAAGTTATGTATATTCATTAACTCATCCTCGGCTTCATCAGTTCTTAATCTGTTTAAATCCTGTCAACACTGAACCAATTTCTGATGGCCCTTACAAACAGTTTGGATCCAGATACTGGTTAATTTGAACAATGAAGCGTTTTTGACTCAAATGTACACAAGTGTTTATTGATAAGAAATTAAAGAATTATTTGAGAATTGTGGCTTCTCTAGGAAAATGTTGCCAATAAACTTTACATACTGATGAAATGGTTATTTTCGCTTTGAATGAATCTAGTTTTCATTTGAGGGATGTTTTGACATGCAAATTATTTTTCAGTTTATTTTATTTATCCTTTTCTCTAGCTAATGCTCCTTTTCGGTAGGTTTAATCAAAGAGGTTGGATCTAAAAATAGCCTATGAAAGAATGGGTTAATGCAAGGTACATGTATAAGTAATGCTGAAAGCTCTTCTTTAGATCTGCATTACTTTTGATCTGCATTAAGCTACTACAAACTGTACAGATCCATAATTAGACCTCTTTTTGATGGCCAATTAAGACATGTTCTACTGTACTCTAAGGGTTGGTTGTTTCTGTTTTGTTTCAGCATTCATGGGAATGAGCAGCCAGGACAGTTATTTCTACGCAGCCTTTGTTGCAATTGGTGTAGTTCACGTAATATTAGGAGCATTTGTGTATACTGCATTCATGGAGGACACATCAACAACATTGACTTACAAAGCCGACTGAGAAAAAATAGCTCATGTGTCTAGGATATACATAATATGCATGTTTTTATGCTGGCACATAAAAAAGCTAGTAAGGTCAGGAAATTGCACATGTCTGTTTGGATGAGACTGTATATTGGTGACTAAGCTGTGATCAGAAAAAGTAATGCAACCAACTTGGTCAAAGCAATACTGTGTTCTGATGCAACTATTTATGCATCTGTCCAACTGCATTTTTATTGAATCCAACATAAAAAAGAGTTATATAGCACTAGAATGATGTGCAACAGTCAAGTCTATGACTTAACTCTTGGCATGTTAATCACTAATTCGGTGGTTGCAAATGTTTGGGATCCTTATGAGAGGCCAAGTAAGCAGGCATTTCATTAGGATCCAAACTGTTTTGACACACTGGTCATGTTTTTTGAAAAACAATCAAGAAAATCTAAAGAACTGGCGGGGGGGGGCATTCAAACAGCTGTAAATGGTCAATTCCAACTTAAATCCTATCTATCAAGCTATTATTTTGTTGTTATTTATTGTATCTGAATTAGCACTTTAAATACAGGAAATAAGTTATAAAGTGGTACATGTATATACAAACAATTCAAATGCAGACCAGAGGACTCCTCATTGAGCTATCTGATCAGAGTCTGCACTTTTTGTCAACTAAAATTCTTAAAGAGGAAGTCCCTACAATGAACATATATTTTCAATGATATTATAAAACTTGGACAGTGGTATTTGTTATGCTCAATCATTATTATGAAGATTGTCAATTTGAACTTAGATCGGAAAATGAACCTGTGATACAAAATAAATTTCATCAATACTTAAATATAATTTTTGCTCTATTATCGACCTTTTCCTTTCAAATTTTCCACTTTTTGCTGATGATCACCTAATCCCTCTATTGTTTACGTAACAGTTCACGCGGAAGTGGTCGGAGACATGCAAATAGTACGAACTGGTACAAAACTAAAACTCAATCCAAATAAAACTGAATCATCGGTGAATAAAATCGAGATCGTCGATATCAAACATAGATGTTTTGCCATTTTTAACGTTAATTGGATAGGTTTTCTTGCGATATACTGCTTTTCAGCATATAAACAAATGAGTTATGTACATGTATATTTTAGGCATTTTTGACAGGCGTTGAATGTAGGGGCTTCCCCTTTTAGAAAAATTATTGTTTACGGTTTTTACAATGATCATTTAGTATCCAGGAGTTTTAGATTTCTATGTCAAATGTACCAGCCATGAGTTTATCAAGAAAAGTTTCTGAACAGTGTAGATCCTGACTCCTGTTCTTAATAAAATGCTAGTGACTAACCTGTTTACTTCATGAATATTCATGCCAGAAATAATGACTATGAATATTAATTAGATCATCAAACTTATATTATTTCATAAGCAAAAAATGCAGACCTTGCTCAGATTGCTCCTACAGGAGTTGTCTCTTTGCAAAGGTATTAAAAGGTGTATCTATTTAATAGTAAATTATTAATGTACAGTCACTAAAAGGAGAGTCATAGATAAGAAGAGTGCTTAACAAATTTATGTAAATTGTTTTATCATATTTCTCCACCAACCCTTATCACTTTAAGGTGATTCTAGTGAATACAAACAGCATAGGGTCTATTGGACAAATAGGAGATATTGGTGAATCAGCACAGAGTAATCCTCATATCTATAGCTCTACAAAAAAATACTATACATGTGGGTAGAATCCGAGATATGCATATTTTGATATTTCATTAAGTTCCCATTAACCCTTTACTCCATGAATATTTGTGTAAGAAATAACTACATCTTGCATATCAATTAGAATATTTTTTGTAATGGCTAATGAACTTTGAACATAAAAAAATGAAATGACCATGACAGAAACTGTAGAATCACATCTATGTTATGCCATAAGTAAACAGTAAATCCTGATAAGACTCCTATAGGAGCGGTCTGAACTGGGTCTACTCTGTTTGCAAATGTGTATAAAGGCATAGTTATGGAGTAAAGGGTTGATATATTTTTTAATTCCCATAAATAGGTCAATGTAGTGTCTGTTAAGTTGTTGTCATTATGTTCTATTGTACGAGGGGTGTTCCAATAATAATGTCATCTGTGCTTTATTTCGCGGAAATCGTGCAATTCATGCACAAAACCACCTCGTGTCGATTGAGTAATCACTGGCTCGTGACACAGGTAAATATCTCGTCCACACGTTCACTTGCCTCGGTACAGTGTACATCGTTTCATAGCCTATTCGTTAGACTATACACAAAATGACAGAAAAACGAGCTGAAAATGTTCTTGAAATTAGGGCCTATATAAAAGGTAGGTCATTACTCGGCATAAAGGCTGTAGATATTCACCGCGAGGTGTGTGACATTCATGGAGAGGGCCAAATGTCCCACAGGACTGTTTGTAGGTGGGTAGCTAAATTTAGTGCTGGGCAGCAGCAACTGAAAGATGCTGCTCGCCCAGGTCGTCCTGCAACAACTACGACCAAAGGTAACATAGAAAAAATCCGGAATATCCTCAAAACTGATGCTCGATTCACCGTAAGACAATTGGCTCGAATGACAAACTTGTCGTTAGCAAGAGTTCATGCAATTTTGAAGAAACACCTAAAAGTTAGAAAGATAAATGCAATATGGATACCCCATTTGTTAACGGATGAGCAAAAGAAGACGCGTGTAACAATGGCAAAAAAACTTCTCAAAATGTACCCAAAATATAGTAAAAAGGCTTTTGATAATATAGTCACTGGTGATGAGACCTGGGTGTATTATTTTGAACCAAAGCGGAAGGTTTCCAACCGAATATGGGCCACTAAAAATGCCAGACGCCCAAGTATTGCCAAACGAATACGAACGGTAAAGAAGGTTTTGTATGCTATTTTTTTCACTAATAAGGGTCCAGCTATTCAAATCCCGGTGCCAAAAGGCAGAACGGTCACAGGCGGACAACAGTTCTATAAAAACGTTGTTCTGAGAAAATTGAAGAACTACTACAAAAGTAGCCGCCCCAAAACAGGACTTAAGTATGTCCGACTTTTGCATGATAATGCACCCGCTCACAAGGCACGTATTGTGACTGACTTTTTGGAGTCAGAGAAGGTTACCGTCCTTCCGCACCCTCCGTATTCGCCAGACTTGGCCCCCTGCGACTATTTTCTCTTTCCAAAACTTAAATATCATTTATCTGGAAGGAGATACAATTCGAGAAATGCCCTTGGATCTGCTGTTTATCAGTGTCTGATGGGTGTCCCCATTGAAGAGTATGAAAAATGCTTCCAAAAATGGATTGACCGGCTAAAAAGGTGTATTCTGGCTGGCGGAGAGTATTTTGAAGGGCAGAGCAAATTAAAATGAACAAAAGCACTTCCGCTATATGAGCACCGATGCAAGTGACATTATTTTTGGAACACCCCTCGTATGTAAGCCATAAGTTGTTTAATATGCATCATGTGCTATGTTTTTGTTCTGTTACTATGATTTGCCATTTATATGAGGTAATGGTTCCAGTATGTGGGTTGGTTGTGGGAGATAAATACAGACACAAATATACCCTCTTTGTTTTTTTAAAAAAAACTTTGACCTTCTGTGTAAAGTTTTAACCCCAACAAATTGTTATCTGCCTTTATTTAACCCTTTCCTCCATAAATACGCCTTTCTACGCCTCTGTAAAAGTCGCTTGTTGAAACCATTGTGAAAAATAGAGCATTTGCTCGTCTAGGAGCAAATGCTCTATTTATCACAATGGTTTCAAACTACACTATTCTAAAATTTTCCGTTTCAGTAGATTTATTCAGTGGTTGGGTCTAAAAATAGCCTATGAGGGAATGGCTTAAACACAAACTGTATTGCTTTCTTCTACAAACATGCAGTCCAAGATGTGAGGCTTAGTCACTGTAGCTGTATCTTATTAGTCTCTATGTGCTGTCCCATAAGCACCCTTACAAGTAGGGACAGCAACCCACACCTAGTCACATTATCCAGACACAAGGTTAACCAATCAAAACACTACTGTTATAACACTTACATCCAAAGTTAATGACAGATCAACTAATACAATTCGAAATGACCAAGCCAGGTGTAGAACCTGCAATCTCCCATTTAGTAGTGTACACTTAACCGTTCTATTTCATAAATACTTGAACTGTTCTGATCTAATATTTTCACCACTAAGGACCTTTTTCAAAGATTATCATGTCAAAATACTAACATTATTCATTGTTCTCTTTGATTTTATGGTTGAATGCATGTAACAAAAATGTGACGTGTACTTTGACATGATAATCTTTGAAAAAGGCCCTTAGTGGTCGAAATATTAGATCAGAGCAGTTCAAGTATTTATGTATTATATTAATTCCCTTTCTGGAATATTTTCTTCATTGCGTTCTATTTCATTTTAATTTTATAGTTATATTGACAATTTTGCAAACAAAGAAAATTAGATTCTACATTATCTGCCAATGTCTTGCAAACAAAGAAGACCCAGATCAGACAGCCCCTTCAGGAGCTGTCTGATCAGGGTCTAATTTTTTTCTTAAATAAAGGTAGATTAGATTCTACACTGTCTGCCATGTTAAAATTTCACTTTGTCATTGCAAAACTTTGGTTGGTTCATTAAAATTTATTATTTGATTGAATGAATATTCATTAAATCAAAATACTGCATAAAGATTCATGATGTAACAGTTAACAGACTGCTGTCTGAAAATCTTATAACCTGGAATTGTAATAAACATTCACCAACTGTACATTGGAAGCTGTGTAATTTGCAGGTCCATTACTCAAATTCACATTTAGTGGCAAATTCACTGACACTAGATCGAAAAAGACTATAGTTCTTCATTTATCACCTACCATTCTTTTTCAATCTAGTGCCATGGCCAAATTAATGTCATTTCACTTACATGTATAGTAATTGTTATATGTTGTTACTGTCCTGTTTTATTAACCTGTCAAAATTTAAATAATTATAGTACGCTTGCTGAACCATCGGTTGATATCGATTGTTTCCGCTAATAAAAGCTGTCCTACCTGGCTTATTCGAGTACTTCTACCTTTATTGTGAATCTCTTGAAAAACGTTTGAAACACAGGTTTACCCAAGCTGAATATATGCTTTCAGTGACGTAGGAATATTCACATTTTGACAGGTCAATAAAACAGGACAATATAAATGTGAAATAAGGGAAACTATTTGTATATTGTGCAGTTTTTTCGTGTATAAATCTATGTTTAATGGATGAAAAGTTATATTGCTTCTGAATTGTATAGTGACTCCCTTTGAAGTTACAAAACAACAGTTGTTTTAACTATTTACTCCTTGAATATTGATGTAAGAAATAATGACATAAATATTAATTAAATTTATTTTAAAATGCTCCATGAACACATTAAGTTTTGGCCATGCCAGAAACTGTAGAATCATATCTATATTATTTCATAAGACGACAGAGTAGACACTGATCAGACGGCTCCTACAGAAACTGTCTGATCTGGGTTTACTCTGTTTGCAAAGGTGTAGAAAAGTGTATTTATGGAGTAAAGGTTTAATGCCTTTACAAACAGGGTAGACTCAGATGAGATGGCTCTTGTAGGAACTATCTGATCAGGTCCACTGACTCCACTCTGTTTGTTTATGAAATCATATAGATCTGCTTCAACAGTTTATGCAATGGCCAATAAATCATGAGCTCATAAATTATTATAGAAATAAAAATAGCTACAGTCATAGTTTGTGTATTATTTCAAGTTTACCCTTTAAATGCGGGAAATGGGAATATTGAAATGAGCAAACAGTGTAGACTTTTTCTTGGAAAGTATTTTTCCGATCCTCACCAAACTTTGTTTGTGGCCATTATATCTTGGTCAAGTTTGATAGCCATGTAAATCGCTTCAGTCGTTGCATACTTTAGAAGCTGTTACAGTCAAAATGTCTTACGTGTCATACTCCTTACACTGTTAGGAGCACTTGCCTGAAACATTCACAGATCCTGTATGTGCATCTTGAACGACGATTATGATCCTTACTTTCTGTGACAAAAAAAATCTGAAGTGGGACATCAGTGTCCTATGGACACATTTCTAAAGTTTGATTTTGACCTGTGAGCTGTGACCCTTAGGACTAGTCCACCCGTAGAGGTAAAACGCGTCACAAACCATATATTTGTTCCTGAATTACCTGTGGTTATACAGACAAGTAATAAGCATACGCAGTAAACCTCTCTATAACGACCACTAAATTGTGTTTATAAGTTGGTATATTAGGGCAGGTGGCTGCTTAAAGCAATGTGAAAGTAAAACAGAACACTCCTATAGGAGCATTGTTTTACTTTCACATTGCTTTAAGCAGCCCCCTGCCTTGAACACATTTAATACTCGATGTAATTTAGTGGCCGTTATAGAGAGGTTTTAAGTACTGTATATACTAATGCTGCATGATTTCTATGAGCTTCTTGTGACAACCATTGTCCACTTACCCATAAATTAGAATGGTTGCAACTTCTATAAATAGAAAAGTGCACTCACGGCTTGGTAGTATCCCCCAATATCTAAATTCAATTAGCCTACAGAATGGGGATTAGAGAGATTTGACAGACCCAAAGAGCTTTAACCCTTTCATTCATGCAAATGCCTTTTCACGCATTTGCCAACAGAATAGACCCATCTCGGATGGGTCCTAATTGCCGAATGAGCCATCTAATCAGGGTCTGCTCTGTTTGCTTAAGGTACGATATAGATATTATTCTACAGTTTCTGCCTGAGCCAAAATGTCATTAGTTATAATAATAATAATAATAATAAAGACTTTATTTAACGAGAGTACTCATTTGGTTAAAACCAATCTTCCATGAGGCCCTCAACAGAGAGAAAACATATATACAATTTGTAATAAAGTAGCAATGCTATCATAACAATTTTGCATAAGCACCAACCTTGCACCGTATGATAGACAGATCTGAATTAACCCGTAAAGCACAATTGTTTAGGTGTTGGTTTTTTTGTTTTTGTTTTGTTGTTGTTTTTTGTTGTTGTTTTTTTGTTGTCGTTTTTTCACACAGTGTAAACCCAGATGAGTGAGCTCCTGTAGGAACCCTCTTATCAGGGTCTGCACTGCTTGCAATGGGAAAAAAACCGTTGGCTCTGGTGCAAAAGGGCTGTATGTAGAATTCATAGGTACATGCAGCCCCATTTCACCGAGTTAGATCGATTAAAACTAACGATATTAGTGACACACTGCATCATGTACATAGACTGTGTCAGCAAAAGATTAAAGTGAGTAAATGACGTCATGAATTTTCAGACGGTTGAGACCTAACTTAGGACTATTTTTAAACACTGGGAAATTCATTTATTAATAGTATACCATTTTCAAGTACTTATGACGTGAATGCATACGTCATCCAAAGACGGGAATATTATACGTCATTAGATGACGCAAATCAAACGTCATCACAAAGATATTAATACCCAAGGTTGTCCATCCATAACTGAAAATTCCACGAAAACAACCGAACAGAGACCCTGAACACCAACGGAAATCAGCGGAAAACCAATCATGGACGAAACACCCTAACTACCAGATCCATGCACATGGATATGTAAGACAAGTGATAGCTAAATACATGTCGAACGCTGCACTAAAATCAGTTCGTTTCTCATCCTCTGTATATTCTAGAATTTGGCATCGTTGGAGAAGCAATATAAAGTTATGCTTCGAGCTACTTTGCCGAGTTTACGAATTAACACATCTTTATAGAACTTTGCGATAATAAAAGTGTGCAAGATGGGTCTACATTTGCAAAATTGTATAGATATACATACATGAAATCAACACTAAACTCATAGTACAATTGAACTGTTCTTATAACGGTATAGATCTAATAGACATGTTTCTTAACATAAAACACTGGCAACACTATAGGACCCAAATAGGCGTCCTTCGGTCAGAGACCACACATTTGGCTAAAATAACAAACGGTGACATATCTCACACGAAACAGGCAATCTGTTATAATTCACATAAGGGAGGCTGTTAAAAACCCAGAAGATGTGCAACAAGCAGTAAAGACCCTGACTATAAAGATTTGGCAGGCAATCCCTTAATCAGGATCACACCTTTTGTAGAAATAGGACAAAGACAAACAGTGCAGAGCCTGATCAAAATAACTTCTGATCTGGGGCTACACTGTTTGTAAATAACTGTCAATAATAGGGGTAAAATTAAAACACATGTCTGTTTCATGAAAGTACAGTAACACTGAAGATACATTAATCGCCTCGCCTTGTCAACTGTAAATACAATTTTTTGAATTGAATGACCGAACAGGCATTTTTCACATCATAAGGCAGGCTGTTCCAAATGGATGATCCGGAATAAATAAACGATTTTCTAAACAGTTCCGTTTTAGGTCTGGGTGAGTAGAGTTGAACGTTAGAAGATGATCTCAGCGTTCTATGATTGGTTCACGTCCTTATAAAGGAGACATCTGATCTTAGTCTTCACTGTTTGCAAAGGTCCACATAGGTGTCTCGGGAGCAACTTTCTAATGAAGAATAAGAAAACAATGAGCCTCTTTTTATTTGTATGTTGATCAACTACATGTATAATGTTTATAAATCTTCATTTCACCGTCCAACGATACCAACAGGTTCTGAGAATGTTGTGTCGCTTTTAGAAAAAGATTATAAATTCTATATTGCCATTTATTGTGACCCCTCTTCGTCTGGTGTCAATTGTCCGGCGTCGGTCAAAGGTTAATTGTTAACCCATTCCCTCATTGACGCCTTTTGATGCCTCTGCAAAAGTCACCTGTTGAAACCATTGTGATAAAATGAGCAAATGCTCTATTTATCATAATGGTTTCAAACTACAAAGTTCTAAATTTTTCCATTTCTCTAGTTAATGCTCCTTTTCGGTAGATTTATTCAAAGAGATTGGATCTAAAAATAGCCTATGAGGTAATTGGTTAACTCTTACCCCGCTTTCCGCGACTTGCCACGCATTTGCAATTGGCTTTCAGGTCCAGACAATACTTTTTGATTGCTTCTGATTGAGAAACTAATGGTCGGGCTGCAAAAAGCTTTGATCCTGATGAAACGCCAAGTTACTCGGCCTCTCGTCTGGATCCAAACCATTTGCAATTGCGCGTCCAAGGGTGATTGTTATGTAAAGGGTTAAACAATTACCTGCATAAAAAAAAAATCTTTGAACTTTTGCGAGGTATCTCCTGTCTGACTTCCAAACATTTTAACCCTTAGCCTGCCACATATTTTTTCTATCATATTCTACCCTCAATGAATATTAATTAGGCAAATCTTTACCAAAAAAAAATATGCAGGCTTATATTGAAGGCAAAGGGATATAGCATGGATTTTCCATGGCAAACGGCACAGACCAGATGAGTGAGCTCCTATAGGCGCTCTCATCTGGGTCTACACTGTTTGCAAATGCAACAACAGTTATGACTGGCAGGCTATGGGTTAAATAAAAAAAAATCCGGTTTACAGAGGGTTTACCGTATACCATTGGTTTCATGACTTTCATTAGTTTACCATGAGCATTTTTTTCACCCACTACATGTTTCCAAATTCAACATATAGTTATAGTTTGCAGCAGGCTAATAGTTAATGTATATTTTAATACTAACTTCTGTTTGCAGAGCGATATGCATTCTGCGTGCGTGCAATAATGATCTCCCCATTCGTAGTTGTAAGGCCTCCAGCATATACCACAGTCTTGGTCGTCATGACCTGGGGGGAAATCGCCTGGATGGAAGTCTGTCAAAGGAAAATGCAAACATTTCAACAATCGTAAACTACTCATAGATTTCTGACAAGCTCTGTCATATAGCCATTTTAGTTGTGTGATTTGTCCCGCCGATGTACGCATGATCTATTTGTCAAATAATCACAACAATTATCCATCTATAATAAGACATAAAGAAAACACTGTCAAAGAAGCTGGAACAGTTTCTAACGGTTCAATTATTTTACGTTTCTAGTCCACTAGCAGTTTTAAATCACATTACAAATGTAACTGATTCAGCGACGTCAAGTTTAAAGTAGTCCGTGAATATAACAGTCTCTGTAGTTCCAATGTGATTTATGAAGAAATCCCTGACGTGTTCCTATTGGCACCTCAACAACAAACCAAGAGCTAGTACAAAACATATCGCCTTCCTAAATCCATCACTTGGTTCTCTTTCATTTTATATTGTAAAACGCGACCAGAGTCAGTGTCAAACATTATGGACCCAGAGCACGAGGTTGTTAAACGTTTTAATTGAGCCTGAGATCATTCTCAAGCTTTTGGTCAATCAGGTACTTGACAATGAACTCAGACTCGGACACTGACGTTTTATAACATCTGACCTTTAGGAGACGTTTAGTCACTCTCATTTTATACTATGACTTGGATCAATATTAGTATTGGAGTTTTGCTCGCAATGCATTTGCTCTTTCGCTGCATGTATTGCCATCTGCAATATTCATGTTTCAGTTTTCAATCGTTAATTTAAAAACAATATACAATATCAAACAGCTTGGACCCTAATGAGGCATCATGTAACTTGGCCTGTCATCAGGATCGAAACTGTTTGCAAAATGAAATGTCCATAATTGCACATGTGACAATCACTTAGCCCCTCACCGCTGTAGTTCGAATTACGGTCTGGACATTTGGATACAGTAAAACCTCTCTATAACGACCACTAAAATACAGTAAAACCTCTCTATAACGACCACTAAATTGTGTTAATTATTTGGTATTTTGGACTGGTGGCTGCTTAAAGCAAGATGAAAGTAAAACAGAACGCTCCAATAGGAGCGTTCTGTTTTACTTTCACCTTGCTTTAAGCACCCACCTGCCTTTAACACAAAATACTTGATGTAATTTAGTGGTCGCTATAGATAGGTTTTACTGTATTTCATGTGAGGACGCCAGCTAAATTGTGGTAGGTCTGTAGTTCTACCCGATTGTTCTTCTGTATACAATACACTTTGTTTCATTCACAGAAATGTCCGTGGGGTTCTCCACCTGTAACTAGCTAGACCAAAGATGTACGCGTACATATCGTTTCCTATGAAACTAAAGCAAATAAAATAAAAGTTTCCTACTTGAGAGTTCAACCGGAGCGCCGTTACTTTCCCACAGCCAGACACCTTCTATGTCATCTTTCATCCCGATCCAAGCACACTGGGCTTTAAAATGGTAAACACTATTCTAACAATATCGTCTCTTTGTGTCAACAGGATACGATCGCCCCACTATCCGTATTTTTTTGTCACAAAACAACAACAAACAAATGAATAATAAACATTGGTTATACATGAACATTACATTTTTTACCAATTCATTATAAGGAACGACTAAAATAGATAACAATTGCAAAGGCGGGCAATGGTATTTGGTAAGATGTAAATATATATTGAATAAAATTCAGTTATAACAGTGAAACATATCGTCTCATGTGGGCTTTAACTGTTTTGCAAAATTTAATGTAATAAGTAGGTCAAGTTAATTGAATTAACTTATGGAACTGTGTAGTTGTCCTACTAGGTTCAACAGTATGAAGGTAACTGCCACAGTGTTGAACTTTATCAATGTATGCCGTCTCTCTATGTACAGCATGCATGTACTGGAAGTATGAATCTTTTACTCCACGAGTATTCTTGTAAGATATAATGCCACCATTAATAGTACGTCAATGATTGTTTTATAATGGCGCCACGAACAAGGGTTTCTTTAACCCATTACCTCATAGGCTATTTTTAGATGCAACTTCTTTGAATAAATAAACCGAAAAGGAGCATTAACTATAGAGAAAAGGAAAAAATAGAATTTTGTAGTTTGAAACCATTGTGATAAATAGAGCATTTGCTCCCCTAGGAGCAAATGCTCTATTTATCACAATGGTTTCACAAAGTCGTCAATATACAATATACAATTCAATACAATTTCTTTATTGCATAAAACATACATTATATGCTTATAGCAAAGGCAAATCATCATTAGTATACACAATACACATGGTACACAGACAGTAATACATTTTTAAGGCAGTGCGTAGTAAGCAAAACGTTTGCCTAGAAGAACTTTAAACTGCAGATTTTAAATATATCAAAATGTACAATAAAATGGATTCTGAAATATTCCGCATATATCCTTCTTTTTTGTTACTTATTGAACTCTCAATTGGTTTGCAAAATAAACGTATCTAGCTATGTCGGTAACAATTTTCTTATTTTTAAGACACATAAGGTTTTTAAATTTCTGTATAGTAGGCCATGTATAGTAATACTTTTTCAAATACTTTTTTCTAAGAAGTTCGAATTTTGGACAAATTAACAGAAAATGATACTCGGTTTCAACTTGCTTGTTAGTGCAATTTAAGCATACTCTTTGATTTCGAGGTATGTTCTTGTATCTTGATCGTTCTATTTCTAAGTCATGTGATGGTATTCTAAATCGAGTGAGGGCAATTCTATATTTAATTTCTTTGATAAATGAGAGGTAGTTTTCTAGTTCAAGTTCATATTTTATATATAATATGAGGGAATGGGTTAATATGACAAAAACTTACAATCAGATATATCATAAGAAAACAGAGCAGACCCTGGTCAGACGGTTCGTGTTGGAACCGTTTGATCTGGGTCTACTCTGTTTGCAATGGTGCTATGGATAAAAAAGTTAAATCACATTCAATGGAATAAGTAACCCACTACATATTCTTAACTCTTCACGCCATGAATAATCATGTAAGAAACAACGATCTCATGAATATCAATTCGATTCATTTTTAAAATTTATAATATGAACATGGAAAATGCTGGCCACTGCAGATCTGGGTCTACTATGGTATTAAAGGCATAGGAAGGCATTATATGGAGCAAATACCGAAACATTATCCACGGCTTAGTCTCTTAAGTTCTTCTTTTAAAAAGGCATTTTCATAGTTGCTGTGTATTTCAACCAAGTGACTGCTATGTTGCCGACAAAATTGCTGCAAAGGTTAGAAATAAACATTATCAACATTCAAAGTTGTCAAAACACATTTAAAACTGGCCCGCAAAGGAATCATATTGTTATATCTTGTTATAATTGTCCATATCTTAACCCTTCTCTTGCTATTCACGTCAATATACCTACTTGTAAATAGTGAAGACCCAGATGAGACAGCTCCTGCAGGAGCTGTCTCATCAGGATCTGCACTATTTACAAGTTGATTGTGCAACCAGTGCACACCAAAGCAGTGATTGCACAGCGAAATACTTGTACACAGTGAAGATATATGTAAATATACAACAGGGCATGGGTAAAGGAGAAATGTATTTCAAAATTCAGCAAGAGAAGGGTTAAGCTTATCCTTAGGACCATTACTCTGTTATATGAAAATATAGTGGAACCTGCCCTAGTCGACCACTCATTTATTGATCATAGGAGTTACTGTATTAAAATCAGATGGTTGCTCAATGCAGGGCAAAGGTAATGAAGAAAGCTCCTATATAAGAAATAATGACATCATGAATGTTTATTAGCATGTGTACGCGTGATATAATGGCTCAGACAGAAACTGTAGAATCAGATCTACATTATACCATAAGCAAACAGAGCAGACCCTGATTAGACAGTTCCTACAGGAGCCGCCTGCTCTGGCTCTATCCTGTTTGCAAATGTGTGAAAAGGCGTTTATATGAAGGAAAGTATTAAACCTTTACTTATGATTTGACGCCTTCGCAAACAGAGTAGACCCAGAACATACGACTTCTATATGATGTGTTTGCTTATGTAATAATATAGATCTGATTCTACTTTTTCTGCCACGGCCAGATATCAGATACATATCAACTAGATTGACCCTTTTGTCCATTACCTGGTGTATATTCATGATCAATAATGACATAATGAATAATTACATGTATTGTTTTTATAATGGTAACTACATGTATGCATACACACGTGACCCCATAATTATAAAACTCTGAGCTCAGTCTCAAGCATGTTAAAGGTAAGATTTTGAGGTCAGCTGACAATCTGACCTTACAGGTACTTGAGTTCGATAACTCAGAATTTTATAATCACGCTTTGTGGTGTTTAACTACTAAACCTACAATATTTATTAATTCTATACACGCTGGCGGCAACACCGTTATTACCCATGCAAACAGTATTAATACAGTTGAGATGCCGCATAATGTGACTTCTCATCAGGATCCAAACTGTTTGACATTTTGACCATAATTAAAATTTTATCAAAGAAATGACAGAGTTTCTATTTTAAGAATTAAAGCAGTTAATAATTATTGCAGACGGAACATTACTTAGCGTACAAACTGAGAGTAAATGCTTCAGTTGGTGTCTGTATCAAATGATTGACTTGAAGCTGTCCCAGTATGTTGTTTCTGTTTAGTAATAGTAACCCATTTAACCATTTCTCTCATATATAAACGTGTTTTCACGCATCTGCAAACAAAGTAGACCAACATCTGGGTCCATGCTTATAAAACTTGTAGTTGAGTCTGAGTTCGTTCTCAAGTTTTTGATTGGTCAGATTTGAGCCTTTGGCTCAAATCTGACCAACCAAAAGCTTGAGAACTCAAATCTGACCAATCAAAAGCTTGAGAACGAAACTCAGACTCAATTAAAAGCTTTATAAGCATGGACCCAGCCGTCTGATCAGCGTCTGCTTTGTTTGCTAATGGAATTTGAAAGATATGTTCTTTACTTTCTAAAATTACTATAATGCTCCACTTTTCCATGTATATTCAGTAGGTAATGCAATTTGGAATAAATTTAAAACAGGGAAAGGGTTAAACCTCACTTATGAACCTATTTACTATTTACCTAAAGTAAAGTTTCAGCAAGAGCTCTTTACGCAATGTGACCCTTGCGAATTGTGACCTTTGGAAACTGTGACCTTTGACCAATGTGACCTTTGGAAACTGAATTGTGAAGCAAACAATGCAAACCTTGATTACAATGCTGACCCAATGATCACTCTGAGCTGGGTCTACAATGCTTGACCATGTCCCTTTTAACTCATTCCCTCTGTAAAAGTCACTTTTTGAAATCATTGTGATAAATAGAACATTCGCTCCATAGGAGCAAATACTCTGTTTTTCACAATGGTTTCCAAACTAGGCAATTTTAAAAAAGTTTCCTTTTTTTCTAGCTAATGCTCCTTTTTGATAGATTTATTCAAAGAGGTTGGGTCTAAAATAGCCTATGGGGAGAGGGTTAAGAACGCTAAGCATATATGGGTTTGTTAAATGTCTGGGAACAATCCATAACTGTTCCCCAAATGCCCCTACAGCTTCAGTTGATCAGAATCTGCTCTGTTTGCTATGGAATAATACAGATCTTATTCTGTAGTTGTCATAATCATTTTTTTTCTGTGACATAATGAGACGCCATCTTTTACACCGTTTAAAGGTTGATTTTCGCACTATTAAAGAGCCCATTACCATGCTAATCGCAACATGGTCCGCATTTGCAAACAGCAGAGATACCAATTTACTCGGCGTCTTATCAGGATCCAGGCTGTTTGGCATTCCTCAAATGCGCGAATATTGGATGTCAGTAAAACTTTTAGCGGATCAGTGAACACAATTATTTCAGCACAAGAAGGTTAATTAAATGTATTGTAAAACCTCTCTAAACCGGACGTTCAATTAAGTATAAATATCGGTTTTGGAGGCAGGTGGCAGCTTAATGCAGGGTAAAAGTCACACAGAAGGCTCCTCTAGGAGCTTATTGTATGGCATTCACCCTGCATTAAGCAGTCACCTGCCTAAACGTATCTAAATTCTTCTCTACAAGAATTCCGGTTTAGAGAGGTTTACTGTACACAGGAAAAAAAGTTGAATGCTTCACATACCTCTGCTTCAATAAAGTTCGCGAGTTCTGTTCCAAAAAGGTAACAATAACCCTCGATTGGGATCCACGTGTTTTGACATCCAGTGATTGTCAAGTCCGCTGTTCACAGGAAAATGTACAGTAAAACCCCCTTTAAACCGAAAGTTTAGTGAATAATTTATATATTTTGAGGCATATTGAAATACTAGTTTGCATCATTTTATGAAGAGCTCCCTGAACAACTTATATCATAAAACACATCTTTACTCGTGATTTCTTGTCCTAGAACGAAATATTAGCGCGATATCGCGAACACATACGGAACCAATCGAAACACCTCTGGGGAACCAATCCGACACAACTGAGCATTGCAGTTGGCACGGAACTGAAACGCACGCGATTTGTTTCTAAAACGCGGGTGAGTAAATGGTTATGCTCAAGGTGCACATAACTTCCCTGTGGAGTTTCGTTTATTACCATCTGCTGAATCTCATGGGATCTGTTGGAGTCCGAACTCGTCCTGTTTATGCATAATCAATTGGGACCCGTTCTCCGAAATTTTTTCTAATATAATAATACCAATTCTAAGTATACTTTGTACAGCCGAAATAATTGCACTTTCAAGCGTGCATTAATGTAGGCTCCTTCGACAGAAATCATCGTAAGTTATAATATATAATGTATACGACGATCACAAGTGAAAGTTGCGATCGTCGTATGTTTCACCTTACTTTAATTTCATTGTACGATATTTTATATATGGCTGCCCTCAATGATCTGGGTTGGCACTATTTGAAACATGACGCATTTTATGCGTTTTAGATTTGGTGACAAACACTGACCCGTATGCTTTAGATATTTTTCTTTTAACCCTTCGCTTGCTATTCACGTCACTATACCTACCTGTACATAGTGAAGACCCAGATGAGACAGCTCCTGCAGGAACCTGTGCAACCAGTGCACTCCACAGCAGTGATTGTACAGAGAAATACTTATACACAGTGAAGATATATGTAATTATACAACAGGGCATGGGTAATGAAGGACACATGTATTTTAAAATTCAGCAAGAGAAGGGTTAATATTTGATCTACATGTATTTGATGCAATTAACATTTATCGCTATAATCACGACATGACGCGAATCTGCAAACAGCTTGGACCCAGATGAGACACCAAGTAAATCGGCGTCTCATCAGGCTCAAAGTTGTTTGGCACTCTGCCAATAATTCCTCATATGCTTGATCGAAGTACAGTAAAACCTCTCTATAACTGCCATGAAATTGTTTTAATTAGTTGGTATTTAGGACAGGTGGCTGCTTAAAGCAAGGTGAAAATAAAACAGAACGCTCCTGTTTTACTTTTACCTTGCTTTAAGCACCCACCTGCCTGTAAAACAAAATACTTGATGTAATTTAGTGGTCGTTATAGAGAGGTTGTACAGTATTTACACCATATCCACATTTGAGCAGACACTATAATTTTACAGGTAAGGGTAAGATTTAGTAGTACTGTACATGTATCGGGAGATGTAGAAGTAAAACAATCACATATCTTACCCGAATTTACAATAATTGTGAAGACGAACAGACGCAGATAAAGGCACATCTTTACAAGAGAAGTTGTCTTCGAGTCTTTGGTGAACACGATACGTATTTTTATCTGTACTGTCTTTAACATGTATTTGTGAAATTTGATTGTTCAAGGAGGACCAATTATAACTGATTTATGTTTATAACTGTCTCCATGTTCAAACCATTCTTGTGACATTTGTTAACCCTTTCCCTGTTCTATGTTTATTTCAAATTTCAATATCTACTGAATATTCATGGACAAAAAGTTAAAATGAAATATGGAAAGTGGAACATTATAGCCAATTTTAGAAAGTAAAGAAACAGATCTGTCATATTCCACTAGCAAACAGAACAGACTCTGATCAGACGGCTCCTATAGGAGCCGTCTGATCTGAGTCTACTCTGTTTGCAAATGCGTGAAAACACGTTTATATGAGGGAAAGGGTTAATGGTGTACCCAGGGGGACATTACTGTTGTTTGACTTAAATACCAGGCATTTGAAACAACCACAATAAAGGTACGGACATAATCATACGCAGAAAAGGAGTGCCAACAATTCTCTGAAAAGTCAAGGTAATATTGTAATTGTTTTGACCTAAAATCCATAAGTAGTTCTAAATGGAGTGCCTGTAATTCTCTGAAAAGGTCAACCTATATATAAGATTAGTTGGAAATCTATACCATATTATACTGAAAATTAAACCCCACTGAAGACCACAGGATTTGCCAATATTGCCGTAGAACAAAAGCATCATATCTCGTTTAGTGAGAATATGAAGTCTTCCAAAACTTTGACCTGTTACGATAGTTTACTTACACCGAATTGTTCAAGATTTGAAAAGAAACCAAATTACTGACAAGTGTTAAACAGCTTGGACTCATATGATAAGCCGAGTTATTCGATGTCTCATCTGGATCCACGCTGTTTGCAAATGCTACTTAGATCGCGCTAAGCATGAGAAGGTTAATGTGTAATTACATAGTGAGGATTTGATTAGTACACCTACAGCATACCTACTGCAACACCTCCCTACAACATACCTACTGCAACACATCCCTACAACGACCACTCAAAATCAGTACAGTAAATTACATCTAAGCCGGAACTTAAAATTAGTGTCATTGCCGGTCTTTCGGACAGGTGGCAGCTTAATGCAGGATGAAAGTCACTCAGAAAACTCCTTTGGGAGATTTCTGCACAACTTTCATCCTGCATTAAGCAATCTATCAATCAATCAAGCCACCTGTCTTAAAAGTCCTAAATTGTTCTAATTAAAATTCCGGTTAAGAGGGGTTTATTATATAAGTCTAGGTCTAGCAGACAGGTGGTACCTTAATCATTTACCCGTGAATATTCAAGTAAGAAATAATAACATCATGAATATTTATATACTGTTTTTTAGACTGGCGGAAGCCAGTCTTAAGTACCGCAAATCGTACTCAATAATTGTACCAAATGCCACGTCCGATTTAACATTTTTGTGCATTAATGCACCATAGGCGGATCCATATGTTTAAGCGCATATTTTTAATACAGCAAAATACATGTACCACTTAACTACTATTTGAACCAGAACTGTCGATCCCTCCCTGCACTGCGATGTGCCTGTGATTCTAGGTAAAATGCTAACGAGGAGTTAACCCTTCCACTGGGGGCCAACTACGTATTATTATCAAAATGTTTTGCTACGACATTTTATATGAGTATTTTAATGGATTTGTTTTCCTACGAAGGCAACTTTATTATCGTAGGAAAACATTTCCCAATTGATACACTGGCTTCCTAGGAAAAAAATCTATTAAAATACCCATATAAATTGTCGTAGCAAAACATTTGATAATAATACGTAGTTGGCCCTCAGTGCATTCCCCTCATATAAACGTGTTTTCACACATTTGGAGAGAAGACCTAGATCAGACGGCTCCTACAGGAGCCGTATGATCAGGGTCTACCATGTTTGCTAATGGAATTTGAAAGATCAGTTACTTTACTTTCTAAAATAGCTACAATATTCCACCTTCTATATTTCATTTATAAGTATTTTGTCCATGCATATTCAGTAGGTATTGAAATTTGGAATACACATAGAACAGGAAAAGGGTCAAGTGAGTGATCCGAAACATTCCTGTATATCTTGGGAAGGACAAGTAAACTGTCGTCTTTAGGTGTCGGCTTATTATTTCTAGGTTGCAAATACTGTCATCAGTAGAATTGTTGTGTTTCTAGAGGGAGATTATTTACAGTTGTGATATGAAACACGGCACAAGGCTGACCCAGTTTTCAGTATTGCTCAGTTGCATTTACAGATGCGTATTGACTGTGTATTTCTGAAATCAGTTTTCATGTAAAGCGATACTGTTTTTAAACTCTTTGTCTGTGTTACAGATATTTCCAGATACAGTAGAACCAGTCTTAAGCCACCCTCAAAAGGAGGTGTAACTATGAACCTACACATGTATAAGGTAGGTGGTAGCTTAATGCAGGTCAACAGTAATGCAGAAATTTCATATGTATTAAGCACCCGCCTGCTTTTAAAAACTCCTATGTTCAATAAATTAATGGTCGCGTAAAACAGGTTCTACTGTAAGGGCTAGTTATTTTTGTGTCTATATTGCATACTTCATTTTCTGTTCAATTTCATAGCAAATTGTGGAATGAAATGCGTTGCAGTTGTCATGCTGATGTTATAATTTACAATTGAATAGAAAAACATATTTTTATTTTCTTATTATCGTCTCGATTATCACCCATGTTTCCAATGGGGATCAGTGCGCCCTTCCGTCTGTCTGTCCACCCGTTCGTCGGCAATTGATTTAAACGACGTCTCCTCTAAAACCACATGGTAGAATGTAACCAAACTGCAGTTAATGATCTTGGTCCATCAGAATTGCTTAAAGAACTCGGATCCATGAAAAACTCTTGTTGCCATAGCAACAAACGAAAAAAAGAAATCTTTTCCAAACCTAGGGGTCAGATTTGAATGATACTTGACAGAAGTCGTCCTCTGATAAACCTTAGCCAACATTTCTAAAATGATGTTGATATCTCAACGATTTCAGCGCTTTGATTTATAATGGTATACGAACACAGTTTTTAGACTGGCGGAAGCCAGTCTTAAGCACCGCAAATCGGATTCAACTGTCGTACCAATCCCACGTCCGATTTAACAGTTTTGTGTATTAATGCACCATAGACTGATGAGGAGTTAAGCGGTTAAAAAATAGTGCCCCTTGAAAACTCACTCTTATCACTATGAAAGTGATCCGAATAATTCCTACATATTTTGGGAAGGAAAAGTAAACTAAAATAGTTGAAAACCATTACCAAAACGGGAAGAGAAGATGAGCAAATTATAGCATTGTAGCGGTCACGTAAATGACATTACCAAAATGTTTTCAAAACGTTTCACAAGCGCTTGAATTGGCAGACCTTTCAGTGTCCATTGAGAGGACATTTCCTTTGGTGTACGCGTTAGTGTCAGCTATGGCAGCGACTAGCATATCTGGTATCCCATAGACCCTGAGAAAGCGCAGCATCTTTCCTCTGTGTACCATGTCAAACACCTTGCGGAAGGAAATGAATGTGATTATTGAAGGAATTCGATGTTCTTCCACACCTTCAATGATCCTTATGAGAGTTAAGATCTGGCTAGTTGTTGTTTTGCCCAACCGGAACACATTTTGGTTAATACTGAGTGTTTTGTTATACTCTGGGCGGGTGCGGTTGGTGATCATCTTATTGTAGGTTTTGGCAACACTGCAGTCCAGGCTTATTCCTCTGTTGTTTCCTCAGATGCTGAGACCACTTAATTTTGGAATGGATACTATGTATAGGATGGACCACTGCGTGACCTTGTGTCTCTCAGTCAGTGCCGCATTGCAGAAATCGAGTATAATGTTATTAATTTTGCACCGTTTCAATAGCTCTGGTGTTATTCCATCTTCACCCCCTCTTATCCCTCTGTGATTGATTTCTTGGCTTTGATTAATTCCCCCACGCTGAAAGGACCAGGTGTTATGTTTAGGTCCTTCACTATTGGGTATATACCCTAATCCTAATTTTCTATATCTGGTGATGCTCCTAGGAGGTTTGAGTGTGTTCATACCAGTTCTTAATTCTCTCACGCCGCTATATATATGTCTCTTCTAGCCTACATTTTTGGTCCCTTCCATTTTTGTCTGTTTTCTTCATCAGCGTGTTCCTCATATGCCCAATGGGATTGTTTCATTTTCTCTCTTTGTTCAATGACTCTTAGCATTGGGCACGCCTTTTCTTTCACATTCAGTTCAGGCAAGTAGTGTGTTCATTAAATAGCACACCTTTATTTGATACGTATGTACATTAAGATATTTAACCGATGTCGTTAGTCTGTAATATTACAGTATTACATTGGAAACTCAAGTGGCTACTTTAACCATTTACCTCTTGAATAGCCATATACAGTAAACCCTCTTCACAACGGAGGTGTTTGTTTCCAGACATTTTGCTGGTATAAAGAGGTTACCGTTATAACGAGTTTAAATATGAAAGGAACCATATGGCCAGTTTTAAACTAGTACCGACAGGTGAACGCTTAATGCAGAACACAACAAGTGCAAAAAGCTCCCTCTGTGAGCTTTTTGCACTTCTTGTGTTCTGCATTAAGCGATCACCTGTCTTAATGACATTGCACCTATTTATTCAGTGCTTGTTTCAAAGACGTAACGCTAATTTTGTTTCAAGGCATACTGCCGTTATAACGAGGGTGCCGTTGTAACGAATGCCGGTATAATGAGGGTCCACTATAATAAATAGCCATATAATAAATATTGTCAGTATGAATATCAATTAGCCAAATTTTGTAATCGCATCACGAACAAAGGGTCCCTGAAACTGTCGAATTAAATATATCTAATTTATTACGCTCAAAGAGCAGATTTATGTCCGACGGTTCCTAAAGGCGTGTCTATGAGGTAAATGGTTATTTACAGTAAAACCCATAGAAAGCTCCTAGAAGAACTCCTTCAGCTATGGGAGCACAACCTTTTCAACCAGATTGGATCCAGAGAAGACTTCCAGCAACTCTGCATCTCCTCAGTGGCAAAACTGTTTGACACAGATTATATTTTTTTGCACAGAAAGTAACTTTGAAAATCCAACGCAGTCAATCTTAGCAGCTTATTTGGCACCGCCAGCGTTAAAGACACCGTCTAAGAGATTTTTTGGCTGTTATTGTATGGCGGTTTTAGTATATATTAATCCAGAATGGTTTTAGTGCCATGTGAGATACGGTGTTTCTGCAATAGTTTTGTTCTTATCTGTACCCCTAAAAAGTCTACTCAAACTACTATCTGCTCAACTTGTTCACTGACTTTTAAACCTTTTAAATAACTATTGACTAAGTGTCAAACAGCTTTGATCCTGATGAGACGCCGAGCTTCTCGGCGTTTCATCTGGATCTTAGCTGTTTGTAAAAGAAAAAATTAGGTCGCGCTTACTATAAGAAGGGTTTGCCGTCTAGAAAAGCAATACAACGTATTTCGAAAGTACATGTACAAAAAATGCACTTCTAGCACGAGTTCAAATTACAGTAGCATAACCCTTATCATACCAATATTGAGAATAACCTTGAATCAATCGTGCGGGGTTTAACCCTTTCCCTGTTCTATGTTTATTTCATTTTTCATTGCCTACTGCATATTCATGGCCAAAATAGTTATAATGAAATATGGAAGGTGGAACATTGTAGCCGTTTTAGAAAGTAAAGGCACCTGTCGGGGTTTGACTATATATGTGTTGGGTTCAGGATGTATTGAGGAGCTACACCAATGTCTGTATCATATATCTGATTTAATTCCTCGGTAATCATAATAATCATATGATCATCTGAAATAACAAATAACAATAATAAGCATACGCACAAATTAATACATAAATACGATGATAAACATACACATTGTACAATAATGATTAAAGTACGGGTTTCTTATAGCGATAAACACTCGACTTAGTACAAATTACAAAAATATGTTTAAATAACGAAAAGGTACATTTACTAGAATGTATGAAACCTCAAAAGTGTCATTATCTATAAAATGTTAGAATATACCAATCGAGAATATAGTTACCTGTATAAATATTAAATTTATCCAGAGTTTATCATATCAAGCACAATAAATATGGCGACTATTTGTATTTTTCAAAAGTTCCGCTGCCAATCACGTGATGTCCGGTTGGTATAAAATGTTAGTTTGAGTTATGTCCCTTCAACAGTATTAAACATGCGGATAAATGGATCTAGAAATGGGTAATCAAAAGAAAATTAACACAATACTGCTAGTAAATTTATTTATTTCGATAACTCTGTAGTTTTCACCCTATGACACACATATCTTTCAAATTCTATCAGCAAACAGAGTAGACCCTGATCAGTGATCAGACGGCTCTTCTAGGAGCCGTCTGATCTGGATCTACTCTGTTTGCAAATGCGTGAAAACATCTTTATATGAGGGAAAGGTTAAAGGACTAAAGTGATAGAGGGCGAATACCCCTGATGATTTTAGATTGTGTGTAACTACATGGGCTGAACATGCCATGAAATTAGGTTCTCTATGGGTTCATGTTTAGATTATTGTTTGTGCTTCAATTTATCGCCAGTAGTAACCTTTGCCTATATTGAATGTCTATCTGAAGCTCTCATTAGGAAATAAAAGTATGTCTACAGTAAAATCTCTCTATAACGGCCATTAAATTAAATAAAATAGTTTGTGTTAAAGGGTTAAAGGTATGTGGTTGCTTAAATCAAGGTGGAATGAAAACAGAACTCTCCTATAGGAGCATTCTGCTTTACTTTCACCTTGCTTTAAGCAGCCACGTGCCCTAAATACCAACTAATTAACACAAATTAGTGGCCGTTATAGAGAGGTTATACTGTGTGTTATATCTTTATTGTAAACTAGGGAATAAATGACTATGTAAATGACTGTTCTCTATTTAGTTCCATGCCTGTTTCTCACAGAACCGTCTTTCTCCTAATACATGGTACATATAATTGTCTTTTTGATGTGCCAGATCATCCACCCAGAAAAACGAGAGAGAAAATGATGAATAATTATTACAAGAAGATAACCACTAGCATCCCTGGTTGTCACCACATATCGCTCTCTACCACTCTCTACTGCCGCAAATGAAAAGTCGTTACAAAGACATCTATGTAGATTGTCCTCTTCTTCTGGCATCGTCAATTGGAGGTGATACCGCTTTCAAGATCTTTATTCACAACGCTGAAGGAGACTGTGCGATACAGTTGAAACATTTAAAACGGTAATCTTATTCTTCGGAGTTATGAAATATTCTACTCCAGTCGTTGCAAAGGGGTTTGGTCTCTATACCATACCGCCAGAGGTATTTTGAGTTAAGATGTTTCCAAATGTATTTCACCACTGGCCACCTTTCGTATAATTTCATTTAAATCGTGTGGAAATGAATGCTTCTGGCATTCAACCACATCAGAAATTTGGTGAATTCATGGTTTTCAACCCTTACTCCGTTGTGAAAAATAAAGTCTGCTCAAATCTGGATCGGGGCAATTTTTGGCTTATTCCGATCGAAAAGAGCTTTTGAAAACTATTGACCCGTGTCAAACAGCTTGGGTCCTAATGAGACGCTGAGTTACTCGACGTCTCGTCTGGGTACAAACTATTTGCAAGTGTGAGTCAAGTCGCAGTAACGGGATAAGAGTTTTAAATTAATTCACGATCTCGAATCTGTTAACAGATATGTTATCGGTCACAACATCAAGATAAACAGTATAGATATACACTCATAGATGCGTGAAGTTCAAACAGACACCTTTATGAATATATTGGACTTTGCCGTACTCACATAATCTGGTCTTAAGACAAGTTCCTAGTTTCACGAACATTCTTATGTAATTATCTAGCTAAGTCTGTTATTTAAAACTTTCACAAGAGCATAAATTAGTGTTTAAATTGACACAAAGGGGTAAGATGTTTGCTGAGTTATCAGTTAAAGAACACATATTGCACTTGATAGTAACTGAAGGTGACCTAAACCAAAATCAATATTTAAGAATTTGTAACAGACTTAAGAATATTATAAAATAAAATTTGGGTTGAATTAGATGCTTCATGCTAAAACCGTTATTTTCTATTTAAATATAACAGAATGTCTCCAAGGTCTCTGTTTAGAAAAAAAGTATTCCACAAATCCTCTATATGTAAGTGCACTACCAATAATAGGTTAGGCCTGGAACTAAGTAATTACTTAAGAATGTTCCTGAAACTGGGACCAGGGGAAATGTAACCATTTATTTCACTAATATCGGTGTAAGAATTAATGTACTATATGTTTGAATGCTAACTAGCTCAATATTTATATTGACATATAAAACTATTTTGACCTATAAAAAGTAGGTGTATGGATGGGTATTAATTTGATAGCTATGTTTAAGTAATCCTGTGTCTGTTTAGGATCCAGTCTTGGACATACTGATCAAGACTAATCATTCGCGTGCTAAACGCGACCTAGCTGGTATTTACAAACAGCTTGAATCCAGATAAGTCACAAAGCAACTTGGCGTATAACATGCCACTCGGTCAATAGTTTCCCAAACGTTTTTACCACCCGAAAGTAAGCAGAACCACTGTAGTAGGTCAGCTTTGAGCATATATCTCTTTTTTTTCCAGCAGACTATATAATGGCTAACAACTGTTGGAATACAACCCCGATAGAACGAACACTAAACAACTATCATTATCGGTCTTTAAGACAGGTGACGGCTTAATGCAGTACGAACGTCATGCTGAAAGTTCCTCTAGAAGCTTTCTGCATGACTTTCACCTTGCACTAAGCAGCATAAAATGCATAAAATCTTTAGTGCTACAATTTCGAACTATCGAATTTTTATTGTACTTTATTTTTTGAAATAATGGAGAAGTGTATTCCTTTGAAAGGTGAAAACGTTTGTAAACAGTGCAGACTCAGACCAGAGGCACTGGGATTAGAAGACAACAAGCCTGATTCACTTGCAAATGAAGATCTATAACAATGCTTATACATCGCTGTTTCAACGTCCAACAATTTGGGCGACCTTTGTGCCTCTGAAATAAGAACATATATTATTGTACATAATAAAACAGCTCTACAAATATTTAACCATTTACCCCATGAATATTCATGTGAGAAATAATGATTTAATGAATATCAAATAGATTAAATTTTATTATGGCACATGATCGCGGGAATTTGTGACCATGACAGAAACTGTAGAAAAAAGTATATATCATTTTATAAGCAAACAGAGCAGACCCTGATAAGCGGCCCCTACATAAACTGACTTTCATAAATCTTAGTCTGCTCAGTTTGCAAAGGCGTAGAAAAGCGTATTGATGGAGTAAATAGTTAACCCGTTCAGTCCTGGTGACAAATTCGTGAATACATTTGCAAACAGTTTGGATCCTGATGAGACGCGGAGTGACTCGGTGTCTAATCAGGGCCCAAATTGTTTTCAAGACACTGATCGCGTTTATGTATGAAATTGAAGGAATAACACAACACCTTTTAAGAATAAACATATGTAATGATTTTTGAACATGAAATTTCCCAGGGATGAATTGGTTAACCTGTTATTTTATGATATCAATGTTAAAACTAACTACATCATGCATATTAGTTACATGTTTGTAATGGTATATGAAGACATGATGTTTTAGCCATGGCTGAAACTGTAGAATCAGATCTATATAAGTCCATAGAGCAGACCCTGATCAGACAGCTTCTACAGGAGCCATCTGATCTGGATCTACTCTGTTTGCAAATACTTCTAAGAACATATCTATGGAGTAAAGGGTTAAATGAATGATATTGAGACGTTTTACTGCAACGCAGACAAGTTGTTAAACTTTCAAAACCATTATTTCATAACGGTACAATACATCGTCATGGTAAATGCAATATTACATCGAATTTACCTTGATCGAAGTGGCCAGTGCCCTTTCTATAGAATAAGCGAAATATGTTTGGATATAAAGATCGGAATTGTTTTTGGAAGGTGATAAATTATATTACCAGGATTGAAAAAACGCCCTAAAGCATACATTTAAGATTATTCATACGGCAAAATTGTATTTCTAGTATAAGAATACTAATAATTATACAATATTCTATTATTTCTGTATCACCTTCTAAAGCCGTTGCTACCAGGATTCAAAATCGCTCTATAGCATCCATGTTAGATTATTCTGATATAGTCTCATACGCCAGAACTGTAGTTCTAGTAATAATACCAATGGTTATCCAATAGTCTATTATTTCTTTACCACCTTCTATAGCCGTCGCCACCAGGATTGAAAAGTGCCATATAACATCCATTTGAAATTATTCATACGCCAGAATTGTAGTTCTAGTAATAATACCAATATTTATACAATATTCTATTATTTCTTTATCACCGTCTATAGTTGCCGCTACAAAGATTGAAAAGCGCCCTATAGCATCCATGTGAGATTATTCATACGCTAATAATTATACAATATTCTATTATTTCTTATTATATCACCTTCTATAGCCATCGCTTCCAGGATTGAAAAACGCCCTATAGCACCCATGTGAGATTATTCATACGCCAGAATTATAGTTCTAGTAAGAATACCAATAATTATACAATATTCTAGAAACAGATTATTGTTGCATGCCTAATTTGCCTAGCAACAAGAGGTCACTGATACTATATAAGAAGCATGCTGTGGCCATTTCAACACTTTTGTGTATAAAAATTGTTGTCTGCATCAAATACATTTCTCTTCAGTTTTCAGAAAATGGCGCGAAAAAGAGTGTAGACCTTGATGAGACGTCGAGTTACATGGCGTCTCATCAGGATCGAAACTGTTAACAATGGGCATCACATATAAAGGGTTAAATAACGGCAATCATGGACAAAATCATGATAATTTGTATTTCTTTTTAGCTGTGTGTGTGTGTGTGTGTGTGTGTGTGGGGGGGGGGGGTTGCTATTGCTTGCATAAACTATTGACGAAAAATCTTAAAATTAGTTGTTGTTGTCAAGCTATTGAAATAAAACCACCATACTAACGGACTGTACTCCGAAATTATTCATTATTCAGTTTACTAAAGTACCATAACTGAAGTACGTATTCATGCAAAAGACATTTAGCAAGTTTTACGTAGATGGGGATCGGATATAGAAGCACTCTCTTAAATCTATGTAGTAGACGAATAAACCACAATTCTAACGTGAGGAAAAAATAACTGATCCCACATTTGATCCTACAAAAATGTTCATTTCCATCTATACTTTCTACGTGTAAAACAATTAGGATCGACGGCAAACACTAGGGTCGGTTTGTAAAGGTGAAGGCAGCCATGTTTTTTACCTAATCGAATATCAAACATTGTCTGGGGGTACATGTATTATGAATATTCTTGTCAGAAGCAATGTCTCGACCACACAGGTATACACATTGTCCTATTTTTATAACACATGATATTTTGGCCATGACGGAAATTTCAGTTAGATATTATTTCACAAGTGTAACAAGTTTCCTACTATTTTATGAAGAAGACTGATTCCGAATTCTTTTTCTTATGGAGTTAGACAATTTCAGGTTATACACATATATTATATATTCATATTAACACATAATTCACAAATCATAACACAATTATAAGTGTCCCTTTAAAAGCTCAACCACGTGATCAACTATACTATAAGTAATGACCACACAGGTCCAACTTTAACTATTACCTAACCACACAGGTTAATATAGTTTTGTCAATAACCACACAGGTTAACTTTTACTATTCTACACTCCACACAGGAATATGAGTCAATGTCTCGACCACATATGTATACACATCGCCACTACCGTTTTACACTCCACACAGGATAACGAGTCACCAAGTCTCGACCACACAGGTATACTGTTCACACTGCTTCCACGTAGGATAATTTATAACAGCATCATGCTGCTTCATCAGTTCTGTAACTAACGTACAGTCTGTATCACATTACGTGTTATACGCCAATTCGTACATATAAGTTATACTGTCACAAAAGGCAATTTCAATATAAAATATCTTCAAACTAAAATATCAGCTGTACAGGAATAGGAATATTTTGGGCGGTATCTAAAAAGGGTCTCAGCATTTACAGTGTCGCATTTATGACACGTTCTCTATCCAACGGAGTTCCGAATTAGCAATTCTTTAAGCACGGCCAGTTATATATATGTACACAATAGAAGTTTTCATAGGTTAGTCTCTTAAATGCATGGCACACTTCAAACATGGACCAGACGCCTTTCCCCGTAATATAACGACCCACAATAATGGTCTCTAATGTCCTCTTTTCCAAAGCAAGTCTGAACGCCCCCACTACTGTGTATAAACTGCCCAGAGTACACCTGTATATTTCGATTTTGACATGTTAGCGGTGACCTTTAGGGCGAGTAGAGGTAAAACGCGTCACAAACCATGTATTTGTTCCAATAGTTACATGTGGTTATACAGTCCTGTAATAAGCATATACATACTAATACTGCACGATTACTACGAGCTTCTTGTGACAATCATTGTCCACTTACCCATACATTAGAATGGTTGTAATTTCTATGAATAGAAAAGTGCAGTCACGGCTCAGCGCTCGAAATCGAACTATACATGCATGGATTACCTGTAAGTAGCTTTATAAATCTACCCTAAAGAACAAAAGCGCTGAGAGTCCATCAAAGCAAGATAGCTGACAGCCCTATTCAACTTTGTGACAACAAGCAAACAACAGAACAAGATAAGCCGTCTGATTTCGGTTTAGTAAAGGGTAAAGAACGTTTGACATGGTATCGTCCGTTATAATCTGCGAACCCAGTATGCAACATTACCACCTGACACTAGGGTATGTGAGGGTCCTTATGGAATACGGCAGTGGTGCATGAAACAACAGACAAACCATCAGACACTTAAACATGTGATAGTCATGATGCAATATTGCATTTGTGCATAACACTACAGACAAACCACCTGGCATAAGGACATGTGGGTGTCATTATTGAATATGGCATTGGTGCATGGTCTTTTTATTATGCTGACACTGTTTTGTCCAGAATACTTCTCCACGGTATTGTACAAAAACTGTATTAAACCAGAACGTATTATATCGAGACCTCGTTATACCGAAACAAAATTATACCGAAACTATATTATACGGAAACTACAGTTTACCGAAACTGTATAGTAATCATAAATATTATTGGATTCTTCGCAACTACAAATTTACGCTCTGTTACAAATACAGAAGAACCTGTCTATAGCGATCATATAATAAATAAGTATAGAGGTCATAAGGCAGATTGTTGCCTAATGTAGAAGTAAAGTAGTGCAGAAAAGTCATAAATGAGCTTGTGGCATACTTTTCGTCCTGCATGACACAACTACCTGCCTTAAACCCAAGAATTATGCCTATTGTTAATGCTCGCTGTAGACCGAATAGACGGGGAGTAGCCTATGTAGCTTTGGGTATATATATGGTCATACTAACTTCTGCTTGCAGAGCGGTATGCAATCACGGTTGCACTGGTAATCTCCCCACCGATAATTGTACTTCTTCCAGAAAATACCACAATCCTGATCACTATGACCTGGGTCATGACCCTCGCCGGGGTAGAAGTCTGTCAAAAAATAAACACAAGCGAAGTTCTACGCAAGCGTGACATGGCTGCGTAAAACATGTTTAAGCAGGGTAGAAGATAAAACAGAGCAATATTATCATTTAGTAATTTTGATTATGCATGGGCATACAAATGTACATGGCTGTGACCAAAGACTTCTGAAATAAGCAACTGTTCTTCTAAACAGGTATGAGTTTTGTTCCAGCTGCTATTGCTTTGGATTTTAGCATTTATAATAACTTTTACAAACAGTCTGGATCCAGATGAGACGCCGAGTAACTTGACACCTCATCAGGGTACAACTAGTTTTCATGATATGGAAGAAAACATTTGTTGCAGCAGACGACACTATTTGCAAACAATTATTGCTCAGAGTGCAGATGGCATTTAGTGTACATTATGCTGGACAGCAAATGACCTGCAAATGGCCTGCAAATGGCCTGCATAATGTTAACAACATATCAAACATCAAATAGTTCTTGGGCATTAGTGAGCATAGTGAATAATACTGCAGCTGCATGTTACTGGAGTGTAAATCTGGAGTGTAGGCTTGCTCAGTTCAGTTTATTTCGCATCATAGTAAATCATGGTCATTTTGAATTTCTCCAGCCCAATAACAGCTTGAGTTGCATTGATATGAGGGAATCTGATATATTTAGCGGTTTTTATCCGAATAGCAAAATATCACTTCTCAACGCTGAACATCTGTAAAGCATATTAAAATATCATACCCGAGAATTCAACCCGACTGCCATCACTCTCCCACTGCCAAACACCTTCGATGTCATCTTTCATCCCGATCCATGCACATTGGGCTATACATGATAACCAAAACACAGTTGCAGGAAAAACAACATAGAAGACAAAGAAAGAAAATTGAATGAAGACTTTCAATACCCTGAGCTAGAGATATAATTCGTGATCAAAACCTCTGCAGTTTGAAAGTAGAATGCACGTTTTACAGACGTTGATTTGTATGAAACAAGGTGGATGCTGACCACACGAATGGCATGAGTCTACACTGTGTGCAAAGATTCTATACGCTTCTGGGTACCTTTTTACTAACAGTTTGTTAGTTTTTGCGTCACTTTCGTAACTTGCGAGTTTTGCGTACGTAAGAATAGTGTGTAACTCTTCAGTAAAGTCTATCAACTTATTTCACCACAATCTCTACTTGGCGGCACACACCCCTTCTACACAAGAATTCGTCCCGAATTCTTACTCAAAGAGTTTCTTATTATTACAAATTATCTTCATATAATATTCATATTATCTTCATATAAATCACCCTGTGGGTTGATTACGTTAGGCGCAAAATGCAACATGGTGAAAAAGATGTGACTCGTCTGGGACTCGAACCCAGGGCCTCTGACCTACCTTGCGAACACTCTGCCGACTGAGCTACCAAGCCACACAGTCTAAAGCCCATCAACTTATTTCACCACAATCTCTACCCGGCTACACTTCTTCAATGAGATCAGGGTCCAATGTTATAAAACTTCTGAGTCTGAGTCTGAGATCATTCTCAAGTATCTGACCAATCAGATGCTTGAAAATTATCTCAGACTCAAGCAAAACGTTTTATAACCTTGGGACCAGAAGATAGGCGGTACATAAATAATTGAATAGCTCTGATCTAATATTTCGACCACTAAGGGCCCTTTTCAAAGATTGTCATGTCAAATACACGTCACGTTTTTGTTACATGCATTCAGTCATAAAATCAAAGAGAACAATGTTGATCCAGCGTCGTGGTGACATTGGGTTATTATTTAAAATGTCATGACGTCATCAAATGACGCCATCAAATGACGTCATGAGCGCAACGACGCCATCGATAGTTCCTTATCTAATGTTAATCCAATTGCAGGAAGTAACAACCCCAACAATTCAGTAGACTGGTTTGAAAATCCTATAGCTTCAGGAATTTCAGTTTTGCAGAAAAATGATCTTATGTATCAGAGACAAACAGCCAAACCTCAATGCCACCTGTCATTTCTAGAATAAATACAATATTGGGCAAAGGAAGTTTTCTAGTGTCAAGAGCAGTGTTAAATTCTGAAGGGAGGTGATCTCCCGAGAGCAAACATTGCAACACGAAAAGAGAAAATTGCAGACTCGGTTTTATTGAGTCTGTCCATGAACAGTAATTGAAAGTGCAACACTGCTCACGCCCCCTAGCACCGGCTTAATCGGTATTCAATTTTCAGAACAAGAAATACTAAAATTCATGATCTAAGTCTGATTTCGCAACAAAAACAATACAGAAAATAAAAAAATAGGATACGTCAGTTGTTAACATGTCTAGCTACCCAATCACACATGCACAAAAATTACTTTTAGAAAGGGTATCATCTAGGACTAAAATAGACAAGGTAAAAGTGTTATCAGATCCTTCTAAACGAGAAAGGCAAATGAGACTGCGAGGGTATTTCTTTGAAACTTATAGTGCACACGATGAAGGTAATGATCAAGCTAGTGATAATTCAAGATGAAGAAAGATTTCACACCAAGCTCAGGTAGGGATAGGCATCTTGACCTATACATGTATATATAGAATTGGTTAATTAAGAATGATATAGTCAATAGTTTGTAAAAGAAAAGTGAGCTGAATAGATCTATATCGAAAAATGAGAAAGATATTTCTATGAACTTTTGCACGATAACAATATACTGATTAGACCTGCAGACAAGGGTTCAGGAATAGTTATAGATAAAACATAGTCAATGTAAAAGATTTTAAAAGGTTTTAACGAGTGATTCATCTGAGGAAACTTAAAGTGATCGGACTGAAATAAGCCTGAAAGAAGTGAAAAAAAACTAGTAAACAAAATGTTTAGGGAAGGTGCCGTATCTAAAGAAATGAAACAGTATCTTAAAGTACCCCAGACCAGGAAAATTGAAAGACAACCCCAACATCCACAAACCAACTGCTCCTTTTAGAGCAATAGTAAGTGGCATGGGTACTGCTACTGGGAAGTTAGCTGATGTTGCTGAGCATGAACTTAGTGAATTTGTTGAAACTTAACCAAGCTACATCAGGGATACAACTGAATGCATTAACAAATTAAAAGAGATTAATGGTCCGCTTTCAGAAAATTGCATTTTGTTCTGTTTTGACGTAGCAAAGTTGTATCTATCAGTTCCAAAGAAAGAGGGACTTAGATGCATGTATGGAAGGTCTCACAGACAGAAGTGATCTATTGATTGATTCAGAAAATGTTCTAAAGATGATTCAAATAGTTTTAGCGACAACACATTTTCTTTTGGGGATTGTACAAAAAGGTGGGGCGGCAATTGGTTCCAAATTAGGAAAGAATTTTGATTGCGTATATACATGTACATGTATAAGGAAATGGGATAAAGAATTGATGTCACACAGAAAGGTGCCCATGTTTTACAAGAGATTCCTGGATGATGGTTTCGGGATCTGGGACGGTACAATGCAAGAACTGGAAGATTTTGCGAAACATGAAAACAGTATTCACCCAAAGATAAGATAGAGCTTAGATATGGTTTTGATCAGATAGGATTTCTGGACACTTTATTTAAAACAAGAGCTGTCCGCAGACTTTCTTTAGTGCTGGATAGTGTAGTGGAAGTCTAAGTCAGAAAGGGGAGATAACTATAGCAAAAGTAATTTTAGGGTTACCTGCCCTTGTGAAATGGGTCCCCCTTGTAATAGTTAACATGTATACCAAAGTTTAACCAAATATCTTGGACAGTTTCTGAGACATAGACTTGAAAATAAAACTTAACCAACAATGAAAAAAATCGAAAAAAGGGGCATAACTATAGCAAAAGTAATTTTAGGGTTACCTGCCCTTGTGAAATGGGTCCCCCTTGTAATAGTTTACATGTATACCAAAGTTGAACCAAATATCTTGGACAGTTTCTGAGACATAGACCTGAACATAAAACTTAACCAACGATGAAAAAAGTCGAAAAAAGGGGCATAACTATAGCAAAAGTAATTTTAGGGCTACCTACCCTTGTGAACTGGGTTCTCCTTGTGATAGTAAACATACATACCAAATATGAACCAAACATCTTTGATGGTTTCTGAGAAAAGGGACCTTAACAAAAAGGTTAACCAACGCCGACGCCGACGAGAAGATCATGACAATAGCTCAACTTTTTGAAAAAGTGGAGCTAATAAACAATGGCCATATTTATGTTAAAATTCTAAAGGGAGGTGATCCTCGAGAGTAAAAATTGCAACACAAAAAGAGAAAATTGCAGACTCGGTTTTATTGAGTCTGTTCATGAACAGTAATTGAAAGTGCAACACTGCTCACGCCCCCTAGCTTAAGCGGTATTCAATTTTCAGAACAAGAAGTACTGAAATTCATGATCTCGAAGGATCAGAAGGTATAACAACACTGAGAACAGACAAACAGCTACACGTAGTTTAACAATTCTTCCTGTCATCCTCCCAGTGCAAAGAAAAGCATAGCATATAGTTGGGGTCTGAACATTAAGCGTATATGAGAAAGAGAGTCCGACTACATAAGGGAGAGAAATAAACTCAAGGGTCAGTTAAGGAAGAGATTATATAGCGGCAGGATGATAGAAAAACTGTTGGTAAGAGTAGACAATTGTTAATTATCCTTTTCTAGATGGGGTTTATATTTCTCAACTTATTCGGGTTGCCCGAGCCTGTTCTTTGCTTGAAGATTTCAACAGTCGTAATTTTGATATTCATTTACTTACGGATGCGGCTGGATATAATTAGTTAGTGCAGCATATCCTGAACCCAGGTGGTTGTTTTTTCAGTGGCCAAAATCGTGGGTCAGTTCCAACGATTTAAAAGGTTTAAACTTTCTAGAGCTAGTTCCAATTGTTTTAGCTTTCTTTACATGGGGTCAGAGCTTTGTGGGTCAAAATATTTTGTTGCACACAGACAACCTGTCACTGGTTTCGGTTTTGAATAAATGTACTTCAAAGTCTGCAACTGTTATGCAGCTTGTTAGGCCCTTAGTACTGCACAATATTCTAGTAAATTGTCAGTTTAATGCTAAGAAACTTCCGTGTTGTAACAATGGTATATCCAGATGCTTTGTAACGTAAAGACTTCATACGTTTTCAGCTCTTGGCCCCAGATGCTTCGCCTAAGCTGAATTCAATTCCTGATCTTCGAATTGAATTTAAACGGTTGTTAGCGGCAGCATTTGCTCCAAAGACATGGAAGCTTACAATACTGGATTACTTTGTTTTACAATGAAGGAAATATTCCAAAATAGGGAATTAATATAATACATAAATACTTGCCACTATATCCTCTCTTCCTTAACTAACCCTTCAGTTTATTTCTTTAAATCTCTAGTTTCTTTTAAATCTCTAGTTAAAATAGACAATGGCCATATATACACAGGATGATAGACAAGCAGTTGGTAAGGGTGGATAAACTTGACATATCTGCCACATTAGTAAAGAAACAAACAGTTAGATCTAATAGTTTTGACGTATTCAAATCTGCTACCGAATATACATTACATTGTAAAAAAACATTCAAAAGTTTTGCATCAATCAGACCGGCTTAAAGAAGTATTCCAACAACTGCCAATCGTAGCATTCAGGCGTGATAAAAATCTATGTGACACACTGGTGCATTCAAAAACTAACAGGATTGTTAGACCAAGCAATACAGTCTGTTCGCAGGGTTGTGCTACTTGCAGTATTCTTGAAATGTCAAGTATAAGTGACACAAATAGGCAATCAGTTAACAATGTGTCTACTAATATTAACTGTAGAGAAAGAAATGTAGTATATGCAATTAAATGCAGTAAATGCGATATAATGGTGTATGTCGGTGAAACTGAGAGAGAAATTCGGGAGAGAATGAAAGAACATTTGAGTGATGTGAGGCATGAGAGAGAGAGAGAAGCCAATAAACAGACATTTTGGAATCGGTGGTCATAGCAGTGATGATGTGGGATTTGTAGTTTTTGAAAGACAGATCCATGAAACTGATTGGATATGGAGGCTGAGAACGTACAGACCATTTGGCTGCAACATCAAAGAGGATAATGCGCTAATGCATGCATGACGTCGTTGCACCCATGACGTCATTTGATGACGTCATTTTGATGACGTCATGACATTTTAAAAAACAACCCAATGTCACCATGACGCTGGATCAACATTATTCTCTTTGATTTTATGGCTGAATGCATGTAACAAAAATGTGACGTGTATTTTGACATGATAATCTTTGAAAAAGGCCCTTAGTGGTCGAAATATTAGATCAGAGCAGTTCAAGCATTTATGTACTTTGTTTTAGTCAATTCTTGGAGCAATTTGATCTTACTTTTTCATTTACTCCTCAGTGGCCACCAACTATTGAACACGTTACACGTTTCATTGCACACCTATCTTTGAAAAAAATACTCCCCTGCTTCGGCACGCTTATATATACCGGTAGCTGGTATTGGTTACAATTGTAAAAGGCTAGATGTTAAAGATGTTACACAAAACCTTTTCGTCAAAAAAACTGCTGCTTGGCCTGGACAAACTAAGCAAGATGACTGATAGTCGTCTGCCATTTACACCCAGTCTGCCAGACAAAATATTAGAGAAGTTTTCATCGGTATGCTCTTGATGTGCATGTTCAAAACGGCTTTTTCTTTGGCTTATTTTAAGGCTATTTCGAGTTGGCGAGTTAGAGGCGGATAGTACAAAGAATTATGCCCACGCTTTGCATTTAAATTACATTTATGAGTTACATGTTATGGTTCACCCTTCGGGGTTTGTATTAGGCATGCTAAGTCTGATCAGTGGGGCAATGGAAACACGCTAGCATTGAAAGCTGTTAATCAATACTATGCCCAGTCAAAAACTTGAGAGCATTTTTGAAAGTGCAAGTAGAAGGAAGTGATGTGCTACTTTGCCATTTTGGTGTTATACCGGTGACAAGATACCAGTTCTCTGCTGTATTGGATAAGACTTACGCCTTATTGGCCTGGGCGGCAAATCTTTTAGATCACATTCGTTTCGAATAGGCGCAGCTAGCGTCGCTTCAGACAAAGAGGTTAGGGATTTAGGTAGATGGAAATCTAGAGCATATAAGCATTATATAAGAATACCAACGAACCAACTTGCAGGTAAAACAACAGGTGCTGTGGTTTAAGTAGTTAGATATGTACTTAACTGTGCCAGTTTGCGGATTGAAATCATGATTGCTGTTTATTTGTCTTTCAGTGAGCTAGATTGTCCTTGACAGTTTTTGCATGTCATGTATGTCATTGAACAGTTTCTGTCAAGCTAGCTTTTATCTGTTGTATTTCTTTTTATTACTATATATAACATGCTACCGCTGAATAAACATTAGGTCACATGGCCTATCTAAGTTCACTTCAGGCAAACAATACAAAATCTGGATAGTTGGGTCATGAATAATAAAAAGGGCATTCACTTATGCAAGGCAATCAACCTATGATGGACCTCAGTTGGACATGCAAATAAAAGGAGCAGAGGTATGGTGGCATTGAAAAAGGGGACTGAGAACCAAACAACTGTCGAACTTTATTTATTCATTTGTTGTTATCCGCTGGGGATCGACCTGACATCATGGTACTATACTTTTGGGGTAATAAAATCGGGTCTATTCCAGCTTTGCGACTAAGGCTTGACATTTTTGAGTTGGATGTGATCCGCTCTTTGGTACCTGGGGTATTGATTTTGTGGTCTCAAATTCTGCCAAGGCTCAATTGGCGAGGTGAACAGTCATTAAATCAAGTGAGAGTTGTTATGCTATGTTTTACATTTTGTACTGTGATTACTGTCTTCTATGTTGTGGGGAATTCCGGCGGGGATACCTTTATTTACAATTTTTGTTTAGCTAGGGTGACTTTAAGATAAGTGTGAGGTTAGAACGTCAGCAAACCGGTTTAAACCCCCAGCGGTGATTTTGCTACTGACCGTGCCAAGGCGGTTCTCTCTTTGTCACCCTTACTTTTGTTTGTCTTGTGCCTTTGTGCTTGTGTTTTGTTCATGTTTGTCTCTGGTGCTCGTGTGTTTGTTGGTGTTTTCTGTGTTCTTCTCGCGTGTTTGCGTGTGTTTGGTTGTGTGTGTGTGTGTGACATGCTGTCTATTGATGTGTTGGTGATGATTGCGTCTTGTGTGTGACATTCTACTGTGTGTGTGAGTATAAATTGCTATGCTTTCTGTAGGTGTTTTGGTGATGGTGGCGTTTTGTGTGTGGCTTTTCCTGCTTGACTTTACTACTTTTTCATTTCGAGCCAATAATAAGATATCTACTGAAGTTATTGGTAAAGGTTGACGGTATATAAAGTACCCAGAAATTACAAATGAAGACATTTTTTGTTGACTCGGTGCATTTGTCAGATATGGGAAATATATATATATTTTTTACATAGGATTCAAGAAGCATTGGAATGCTTTCTAACATCAGCATTCCTCGAAAATAATAAGTAAAAGGTATTAAACTCCGGTCGAAATCTGCTAAAAATTCGATGGGTTCATTCACTGCGATCGTCATTGAACGCTTATTTGGCCATCGATTTCCATAAACTGTGTCTTATTTATCAAAGAAATCATCACTCTTGATGAGCAGTCATCTATTTTTTCTCAGAATATTAACACGTTTTTACGAGTCGCCAGAGTGACAACCAACCTCTCTAGGACACAGGTTGACTCTGAGGTTCGAAATAGAAATACGCTATAATTCAAGTCGAAACACCATATACATTGTAACTGGTCTATAAGACATTGTCACTGTCTGATAGCATGAATGGATATCGTGTATTCATTATTTCTTCAAATAATAATCTTCTGAAAATCTCTACAAGCTTGATATTGATAACGGTGAAAGTCACTTAGAACTTTCGGTTTTAAACCGATATCAGTATCAAGCTTTTTTTTTTGGTTGGTATAAGGTATGTTTTAGATACTTATGACATGTGATTAAAAATATAATGTATTTGTGATGGAGTTGTTGTTGCTGTCGAGACATAGCATGCGAAGGGTACCCGTGGATTGTACTACATGAAGTATTCTTGAAATGTCAAGTATTAGGGACACAAATGGGCAATCAATTTATAATTTGTCTACTAATATTAACTGTAGAGAACGGAACATAGTATATGCAATTAAATGCAATAAATGCGATAGAATGGTGTATGTGGGCGAGACTGAGAGAGAAATTCGGGAGATTATGAAAGAACATTTGAGTGATGTAATACATCAGAGAGAGATAACAATAAACATACATTTTAGAGTCGGTGTCATAGCAGTGATGATGTTAGACTTGTAGTTTTGAAACGGACGTACAATGCATGTAGAATTAAAAGACAGATCCATGAAACTGATTGGATTTGGAGACTGAGAAATTACAGACCATTTGGCTGTAACGTCAAGGAGTATAATGCGCTAATGCATGCATGACGTCGTTGCGCTTATTTGATGACGTCAAGATATTTTAAATAACAACCCAATGTCATCATGACGCTGGATCAACATTGTTCTCTTTGATTTTATGGCTGAAGGCATGTAACAAAAATGTGACGTATTTTGACATGATAATAGAGAGGTTTCGATTCCTTACTTATACGTGTACGTATATACGCGAAAGCCATAGTGTGTCATCATTTCGGTGTGTGACGTCATCAATATATGTGTAAATATCATCAGTCTTTGACGTTCTCAACGTGTAGGGTTGCTTCTAGAAGTTTCAGCAAAACGTATAGCTATATCATCGTTTAATGCCTATTTTAGTATTTTTCACATGTTTACTAGTAAAATGTGTTGATAGAATGTTAGTATCAGCCCTTCTCTTTGTGTCTCAACAGTTAATTTACGTGAGAAGGGAAATTAAAGGTGTTTAATATAATAATTTGTGACGCAGTTGAAAAGTTCATCTGAACCGAGTCATGGGGCTTTGTGTGTCAATTTGGCTTTGCATTAAATCTGTGTATGCTTCTTATTTGTGATTCAGTCTGTCTGTCTGTTTGTCCGTACGTACGACCACCCATCCCTCCGCTCAGTCGTCTTACTTTAAATATGTCTGTCTGCCTTCCTGTCTGCCTGCGATCTTATGCTTATTTTGCTATCTGTGATTGTTTAATATTGCTATTATAAATAAGCTCTGCCGAGCGTATGTTATTTGTTAATTCTGTACCGACTTGTAAAACCATATTACTTGGCTTGACTTCACTGCCTGCCTGTCTATCTGTTTGCCTGCACGTCTGTCAGTCTATCATTCTCCCTCTATACTGTATGTCCGTCCGTCTGTCTGTCTATCTGTATATATATCTGTCTGTATATCTGTATCTATTTGTTTATCTATAGAAAAATGCCCCTGTGATACAAATAAACCGACTTCATCAATACCGATAATTTTTGTTCTACAACACAATAGTATCGGCCTTTTCCGTTAAATTCTTCCGAGTTTTGCCGATGATCACCCGATCCTTCCATTGTTTACGTAATAGCTTTCTCGGAAGTGGTCGGATAATCGCGAATAGGGTGAACAGTTGCGAAACTCAAACCTAACCCGAATAAAACTGAAACATCGGGGAGTAAAATCGGGATCGGCGATATCAAACACATGGATGTTTTGTCATTATAAACGGTAATTGGACAGGTTTTTTGCGATATACTACTTTTCAGCATATAAACAAATGAGTTTTGTATATTTCAAGTGTTTTTGAAACGCGTCAAATGTATGGACATCCCCTTTAAATCAGGGTGTCTAGCATTTTTTATTACTCGTAACGCACAACATATTCGGTAATTAAATTTCAAGTGTTTTCTATTCAAATTAAATATGACAAAATATTTGTTGAATACAGTTTTACGACTTCTATACAAACACCGTTGGTGCAACTTTGACCCGACGTATCGTGTTTTATAGTTGGCTATGCAATGTTGGCCCAACGTTGTCCCAACGAACACCAGCCAATCCCGTCAACGAGGGAAAGATAGTTGGATGGACGACGTTTAGTTGGCCCAATATGCATCAGTCAACGCCAACGCAATGCCACTATACCGACCATTATATGACGTTGGGCCAACTATCTAGGATATTATTATACCACATTTATATAACGCTCTTTTCACACAGGATATGTGCGTTCAAAAGCGCTTCACATGGAAGAAATCACTAATCGGAACGAACCGCATGGTTATCTATCCATGCAATAAAATATATACTACAGATGTACAATATAATTATATGAAATCACTTGCCGGAAGGAGCAAAATGATTGTCTATCAGCACGGTCAGTATAAATGGTTGTTTGTGTCAAAAAAACTATAAAAATGAATTGCTACGGAAACCAACGGAACAGTCATCGCCATTGGTCGGAATCTGTCGTAAGATTCAAATTTTTACATACCGGAAATAATCATTCGGTGTACCTGTATCAGTTAGCTCCCTTTGACCGTTATATTTGATTGACTACATTGAACGGTATATTTAGCTTATTTGCATGTAAGTTTTATGTGGTAAGATGGGCATATTGCCTTATTTTTCTCAATAAAATATATTATGTAGGACAACAACCAGTGTCAGCCATTGTACATGTGGTAACAACCTAATTAATATTCAAAGCGTTGTTCCGAAATAGAATCGGAGTCATTCAGAACTTGGCCGAAGATGTCCGCTGATTTCCGTACAAAATCCCCGTTTCTAAAACGGAGGCTCCTTTTAAAGAATTTATCAGTATTCGTATACCGATAATATTTAGCTGAACACATATATCCTGTCGGAAAATGGGTTGTAAGCATTTCTTCATTGTATGTACACCTGTACAGGTTCTGGTGTTGATTGATTAATACGAAAAATGCGCGTAATACATCTTTAAACTTCAAAGGAATCAACTAGAAATTTCAAGACCAATCACTGTGGTACCAGTAAGGTCATGGTGCCTTAAAGTAAGTGTTGGGCAATCTGTAGGTAATAATCAGTACACTCTATAAAACGCGTCAAATTAACAATTAAGGAATCTTGCATTTCTTTTTTCCTATGAATTCATGGTCAGCATTGCCAATGTTCCAAAATGGCAAAAAGGATCGTATTTAATGAGTTTCTGATAAACTATTTCCCTAATGAAAACATATGTGTGAGTACAGGGGTTACAGAGACGCTAGACAACCCTAATCGAATCTAAAGAAATAATTCTATGGATTAAGCAATCAGAGCAGACCGTGGTCAGACAATTTCTGTGTGATTTGGGTTGATACTGTTAGGAAAACATTTGAAAAGTATTTCCATAGAGGAAATGCCCATTAACCTACAGTGCTGTACCTGAGTCACATTTATAAAAGAATCTAGCATAGCCTTGTTATAGTTGTAGACCCAAGTCATTGACTGCACAATTTTCTCTAGTATAAATTTCATGGAAAACGTCCATAGCTGACCCAGTATCAAAAAAGTGGAATAATCAATTTTAATACACAGTCCCCTCCCCAGTCGTTCACATCACGTTTTCTTGATTTTCTCGTCCTTTGGGAATGTAAATAATCCTATTTTGTCTCTGTCGGATTTGGAGCTACACCTATAGGCATAATTTAGCACTCAAAACGAAGCAGAGCTACATTACGTGCGATTCTTTTCTATACGATATTGAGTATGCTATTTATCGTGTATGTTACAAGTGACGTCATCACAAGGGAGGTAAGCGAGCGACAATAAATCAGCCGATGCTTACTTATCGATGATATATGACAGCTGAGCACTGTGTGCGATATGACTGTATTTTTTATGTTTTCGAAAATACGTCGTACAAATTACTCATTTGTCAAATATTTACGAAAGAGTGTCATGCTTGATTACTTGATATTTATGCATATTTAAGCATATATCATTATAATACTTATTCTATTAATATCCTTCACACTTATACTTTTATATGTCCAACAATCAGGGAATTGCTTAAAGTATGCAGAGGACAAAACATTTAAATTTGACTGGACCGTAAGTTAGATTATAAATGATACATGTATTTCTTTTCGTTTCCTTCTTATTATTGATAAGTGCTTTTTCACATCATGTCAGTTTATTTTGTACACAGTCTACATGTAGTTATCTTTGAGTTTTATACATGTATCATACTGTTGTTGTTACTGAAAATAACTATGGTGTCTAGTTGATCCAATGTTTGAAAAAAAAACATCTGAGTATTAACCTTTCTCATGCTCAAAACGGTCTGCTAAAACCATGACAGGCTTCAATTTTTACTGTTTTACAGAAATTATTGACCGAGTGTCATTACATGTAATTTGTGTTTTAGGAATAATTGGTCGATTGTATGCACTAGTTAATTCGCGTTGTAACAAATTTGTAACACAATATCTGCATTAATTAATTTGCCTTTATGAAATTACAGTTAAACTTCTCTATAACGGCCACTGAATTGTATTAATTAGTTCGTATTTAGGACAGGTGGCTGCTTAAAGCAAGGTGAAAGTAAAACAGAACGCTCCTATAGGAGCGTTCTGTTTTACTTTCACTTTGCTTTAAGCAACCACCTGCCTTTAACACAAAATGTTTGATTCAATTTAGTGATCGTTATAGAGAGGTTTTACTGTATTGATGAGTGTTTGCAAATGCTAGTCAGGTCGCCCTTAGCAAGAAAGGGATTAATTCGGCACGCTATTGGAGGAATATCATGCGATTCGGGACGAAGTCCAGGCAGCGCACAATTGCATGAACCAGTCGCAATACTACCCTGTTAATAACGAACAATTTGAGAGTTTCACTTTGTCATACAAAGGTCATCTTAGGTCAACCCAGTATGCGACATTATCAGATCTTTCAGTATAATTAAATAAAACAATGTACTAATATATATTTTGACGAGATCGCTTGCATCCAACGTAGATATATACGTATTTGATTGTAGATCGAATAACGTAGATGTATTAGGTAATTGCACCATGATCTACATCATTACCATGAACATGTCTTGTTTCAAATAAAAAACTGAATCACAACTTACGGCCTAACCTTCTTGTTTCTTCTTTTAAGAAGGCATTTTCATAGTTGCTGTGTATTTCAACCAAGTGAGCGTTGTGATGTCTACACATTTCCTGCAGAAGTTAAAACAATTCTGAAAGTAGGAGATCCTTCGAAAGCAAATGTGGCAATGAACATTGCAGAATCGGTTTTATTGAGTCTGATCGTGAGCAGTTATTAGAAGTGCATTACTACACACACACACACACACACACACACACACACACACACACACACACACACACACCTAGCACCGGTATTCAATTTTAAAAACTAATATTTTCGAAAATAATGATCCCAAAATATCAGAAAATTTAACAAAACTGAAAATGGAGTACGGGGCGACTTTTACCGGCCGCCACAAATATAACATACGTATACATACAAACGGTAGAAGTATTAACCCTTTGAGAGTGGAATAGCATATCGGTGTTTAAATATACTATACAGTACGAAAGACGTGCTAGAGGTTTTTGAGTGACAAACTACATGCATGTTACAGGTTAAAAATTATAAGCATTGTTTTAATTGATCTGACATTTAAGTCAATCAATTTTGCATGTTATAATTAAATAAAGTTCAAATCTTAATACTTTGTTATCAGTAAAATGTTCGTACATTACGGCATAATCCTGTGTAGGTAGTTAAACGATGACAGAACTCAAAAACATTCCCGTAAATCAGGATTCTATCACCATTGCTTTTGTTAATCAATATTGATGATTCACAGAAGCATTTGATGCATGCACATAAACATTTAATACATGCACAGAAAACAAGGTCAACTTCTCTTCAGATCCGTGTTTGGGCCACATTTACACATAGGAAATGCAAGCCCTATGCGATCATTATCACTTGTTACCCGGTCCATTAGAAATATGCACCAACGATAAAAAGCATTCAGAAATATAGGCGACATTTGACATGTCTGTTAAAATTCATACGCATATGCGGTGAATTCTAGGTAGCCCAGACATGATTCCATACCTGATTTCTTTCCTACCTACCTCTGCTTCAATAAAGGTGGTGCTTCCTGTTCCAAAAAGATAACAGTATCCCTCGAAAGCAATCCATGTGTTTGGACACCCAGTTATTGTCGTGTCCACTGCTCAAAAGAAAACCCATATTCATATTATACATGCGTATACGTTTTAAAATTGAATAACAATGTGTGTATGGATAATACGTTGTGAATATTTCCTGACAGAATATTAAAAAATCAGGATATTGCCTTCCGTATCTCACAATTCGGGAGACAGTGGACATAATGTGTCCGAAGACCTGTGCGTGCTGATGTTAGATCGCTTCTCCGTAAATGGTATACATACATTTTTTGGAGATTTAGTCAAATGTGACACATGTCAATCCTGCAAAATACGGACACAACCCATTAGTGTTAGATGAGTCGTCCTTATTGAATTTCAGTTGCATTTAGCGGTGGCGCTATATACACATGTATATTCTGTTGTACCGAGATTTCCTTGGTCATACAAACATTCTCATCAGTAGGTGTGAAACAGTGCAGGACCTGCTTATATGCTAGTATTTGGAAACGCGACTGATCAGGCTCTGTACCGTTCACAAGCAGACATGCATCGTTTTGGGTTGCACATTTCAAATGTTTTAGACTTGTGGATGTAAAACATGTAGCAAGTAATCGTTATCATGGTTAAGAAAAGATCTGAAATCTTTCATCATTCGGTAATGTTCAACAGATTTTAAGGTTCGCGGGGGTTTTGTGTTATAAATCAAACAACCATCTTCTTTCCCGAACGCCTTGATTAACATATTTTTCCATTTTAAGAAAGGAATACAATATATTCATTCCAAATATGTTTGGAGTAGTAGCGAATGACGGCTATTACAGGTGGGTCCAGTGGGTCCAATGGATCCATTGACGGTTATTACAGGTGGGTCCAATGGGTCTTGGCGCGCCTGAGCGGTGAACCGGTCAGTATTATCATCTAGGTGATCTCGCGCTAATATTGCTCCCAATCTACTAAGATCCAACCAATGATAGGCCACACGCGCGTTCTAACAATAATGCTACTTGTCCTATGGACATTTAGTGATTAAGGGTCACTTCAAAATCAATGTTTTGAGTAGAGGCTTGATATTTATTTACATTACTAATCATCGTCGCTGTCCCCCTGTATCTAGTAATTGAACAAGGTCTGCTCATAATGCCAACTGAGTTTTAGATACAGGCTTAACCATTTGTCAGCACAATCAAATTGTCCCGGTCTGAATGGATATCATGTATTCACAATTTTTCAATGATATCCATTCATGCTATCAGATCTGGGCAATGCCTTATAGACCAGTTATATGGCGTTTCGACTTGAATTATAGGTATTTCTATTTCGAAGCTTAGAGGTTCGTTGTCACTATGGCGACTCGTTGTAAAAGCGCGTTAAAATTCTTAGAATAAATAGATGACTGCTCATCAAGAGTGATGATTTCTTTGATAAATGAGATACAGTTTATGGAAAATAGTGGTCAAATAAGCTTTCAAGGACATTCGCAGTGAATGAACCCATCGATTTTTGAGCAGATGTCAGCCGGAGTTGAATACCTTTTACTTATTATATAGAGCAGGGGTGTTCGCGAAAAAACTTTTTTTTTCATTTTTTTGGTTGGGTCAGAAAACTATATTTTGGTATGTTTTAGATACTTATAACATGTGATTAAAAAAGTAATGTATTTGTGATGGAGTTGTTGTTGTTTTTAGACATAGCATGCGAAGGGCACCTGTGATCCAGAAAGTATTTGCCCGAGAAAAAACATATCATTTCTGGCATTTAATTCTGAAAAAGGTTTCTTTACTGTCGAAATCACAGTTTAACTGGAAAGCTGTTTAAGCAAGAATTTAGATACAATAACTAAGAAAAAAATTCTCTGAAGTTTATTATCGAAATCTCTCACTTATTGGCAAGTACAAATGTAGTCTCACGTCCTAAAATTTATGGTGATGTGATGTAAGATTATTGGGCACCCCATTTTCTCACTTTGATCATCAAATTTGTCCAAAAAAATCATTAAAAAGTTTTATTATCCTATACTACTACAACATACTGCATGTCTGGTTGTCAACCATTTTCAGTGGACAATCACGCTAACCTCTTTGCATGTACGCCGACAAGAAAAGTTTCGTACTTTATGAAAGCGACCGGAAACGGAAGTAGGACGTCGGATATCTGTACTATTTCGTTTTTGTCGTACACTTTATTACTTTTCTACAGTTACTCTGTTTTCAGCTCAATCATTGAGTACAATAGCGATAGGTGGATACAGTTTGTTTCAATTAAATGTTTTCGTTTTGTATGCACTTTGGCACTGTATTTACTATCGTGGTTGTTGTAGATTAGTCGGAGAGGGGATACGTTTATTTACACTGTTTGTCTTTTAGGGTGGGGATGGATTAAGTGCGAGGTTGGGCGCCCCTAAACGGGTTTAACCCCCTAGTGACATTTGTCACTGACCGTTCCAAGGCGGTACTTACATCTTCCCTCTATTGTTTGTTTGTTTTGTCTCTGTTCGTCTGTTTATGTTTTTGGTATGTTTTTAGGGGTATGAATCACCTTTAGCGAAAGGTTTAGCTGCATCTGTCAGATTCGTCATTGCAGAGTTGTAGCCCTTAGAGAAAGACAAATCATGAGACAAACGTTTGTGCAGCGAGCTTTTATACAGTTTTAAGAGATTTGAATGAAACTTCATACACATAGTCACTATCTAGTGTACTTGAATGGATCGGAAACGTAATTGCAGAGTCATGGTCATTTCATCCAATGTGCCTTGTTGCTGACATGTAAATATGCTTTTAATGTGGAAAGGTTTTGTTTGATATCAATGTGGGTTCGGGGCATTTTTGTCTCATCAGTGACTGTTTTAGGTAACGCTTAGCATTCCATAACATTATGCGCATGCACAGAGTCTCGTCTGCCTCAGGTTTAAAGCTTTACAAACTGGTTTGATTTATCATAGATATGCTGAATGAGTGTCAGACAGCTTTAATCCGGATGAGACACAGAGTTGAAATGGCTTCCCTCCTTGGCGCTCAGGACTTAAGTGATAGCATTACCACTGGTTCGTCAGTGTCAGTATGAAGCGAATGACTGTGTTAAGTCCATCGGCGGAAAACTAAGTAACAAACCTGTTGAAATTGTGGTCTGCAATGCACCTGAAGTCTCATCCGAAAAAGTCGTGGAGAATCGAACCAACAACCCCTGGCTTAGGAGTCTAGCGCGTAACCACTAGACTGCTAATATTGTAGTCCTTTGCACATTTCAGTGTGTGCGTTTCTGGAATTTATATTCATAGCCATTATCAGAGTGTCAAGCGAATTGAATCTGTATGAAGCATCCGCTTATTCGGCGTCCCATCTGATCCAAACTGATTGCAAATGTCACTACTTGAAATTCCATTTCGCTTTACCCATTCCCCCATGAACATTCATGTAAGAAACAATTACGCCATAAATATTAATTAAATTATTTTTATATACAACACATGGACACAGGAATGTGGCAGAAACTGTAGAATCAAACCTATATCATATCGTAAGCAAACAGAGCAGACCCTGGTCATACGACTCCTGTAGGGGCCGACTGGTCTGGGTCTACTTTATTTGCAATTACACAGAAAGCCTTATCTAAATGACAGCTATCAAGTAGTGTTAGTAGATGGGGAATTGTCCATCCCAGTTAACATGAAATATAGCGTGCCACCGGGATAGGTCCTGGGACCAAAACCCTTCATCATGTACACAAAACCTGTCAGCTCAATCTGCAGAAACCATTGGCTAAAGCACCATTTAATGCCGATAACTCACAAATATACCTATCCTTTAAGCCCAATGACAGTTCCTGTCAACAAGAAGCTTTATCACGAGTTGAGAACTGTTCAAAGCTCAATACTGACAAAACTGAGGTAATCCTGTTTCATACAACAACACAGTAGTACCTGAAGACATTCATGTGCAGGTAGGGCCCTCTAAAATCAATTCAGCTTTGTGTATAAAGAATATCGGTGCATGGCTCGATTCAAAAGTGGATATGTCATCATACATTAGTTCGGTGTGTATGTCTAGTTATGCACACCTCCGACGAATAGGTCGTATAAGAAAGTACCTTTCACCTGATGCTACCAAGACTTCGGTGAACTTTCTGGCTACATAAAAAATAGACTACTGCAACTCATTGCTGCATGGAATTAAAAAAAACACACTGCGGAAACTTCAAAGAGTTCAAAACACAGCAGCTCGCATCATAACCAGGACTCCTCGATATGATCATATCACGCCGGTTTTGAAGGAACTTCACTGGCTTCCGGTTCAACCTCGGATTGAATTAAAAATTCTGACACTTGCGTATAAAGCCATGTACACACTTACGTATAAAGCCATGCACAATGAATCCGCCAAGTAAATTGTCAGCAAGTAGTTCCTTGTCGTTGGTTGTTCATGCTTGCTGCTCCGAAACTCTGGAATGATCTGCCATCAGGCAGTAACGATGCAAGCTCAGTGGCATGTTTCAAAAGATCTCTGAAAACGCATTTCTTCAACATATATTACTAGGACAGTTTGAGAAACGTAGCTAATAATCCTCAATTATAATAACATGATTCCTTTGCCATTGCAACCGGTGGGATATGCTGTAGGAATCAATCTCTCATTGACCGTGTAGATAATCATGTGGTTCATACCGGTTAGTGATTTCATATTTATTATATATATCATATTTATTGTATATTTATTCCATATCTTTCATTGACTGGGAAGATAATCATGAGGTTCCTACCGGTTAGTAATTTTATATTTATTGTATATCTATTGCATATCTTTCATTGACCGGCTAGATAATCATGTGGTTCCTATCGGTTAGTGATTTATATTTATTGTATATCTATTGCATATCATTTATTGACCGGGTAGATGATCATGTGGTTCCTACCGGTTAGTGAATTTATATTTATTATATATCTATGGCACATCTTTCATTGACTGGATGGGCGATCATGCGGTTCCTTCCGGCTAGTGATCTTATATCTATTGTGTATCTATTGTAAATATTTCATTGTCTGGATAGATAATAATGCGGTTCGTTCCTATTAGTGATTTCATCCATGTGCAGCATGATTCAATCGCAGTTTTCAAAACGTTGATGGCCTTATTTAATTCGGGTCTTCCTTAACTGTTTGTCATCTACATGGATCTTAAGGAAAGGAATATCTGATTATCTGATACAGTAGGAAACTGTTTGTTTACAAAACAGTTAAGGAAGACCCGAATTAAATAAGGCCATCAACTTTTTGAAAACTGCCATTTAATCATGTACGCGAAGTTCAATGAGCTTATCTCGAAATGCAAAGTAGTTGCAGTCAGGGATTTCTGTTATTTCTATGTCAGTAAATGGGAATACTTTTGTCAAAAAAACCTTACAAAGTAATGGATTTTTATTGTAGTGTAGCCTTTATGACGATAAACAAGTGTGTTAAGTTTCATTAGATTAGACTGAATATTTAAGAGGTGTTCGAGAGTCACTGCTGGTCAAAACATCAATGTGAGTAATTAGCAACTGTGTTACACACTGTCGATTATTAATAGAATGTGTGTTTTTTTTACATTATATAACTGTGTGTTACACACTGTCGATTATTAATAGAATGTGTGTTTTTTATATTATATAGAAAATAAATGCCTTGTAGAACAAGTACTCCCCAGGGGAGTACCTATTCTATGACAGGAGTCCATATTCTACGAGAGGTGAGTGTTTTACGTAGAATATGGACCGTGGAGTACCCTTTCTACGTCGAATATGGACTAGGGAGTACAAATTCGGCATTACATCGGCATATACTGCTCTGTTTTGTTATTAAAATGATATTCACATAGAATTGATTCTTTCTATTGTTTATCCATTTTGAGACTGACTGACAATGATAGCTTATGTTTGTATTATACTACATATCATTAGGATAGCTTATATAAACTGAAACCCTGTGTAATGTTTACTAAACAAAATACCAAGTACAACAACAATTCCTAAGTAAAACAGCTGATCAAATCTAATGAATACACTAACCTTTAAGTTTTCTTAACAAATGTAAATTGTGGACATCGGGGTAAAACTTAAAAAATGTAAATTGTGGACATCGGGGTACTTTGTCTTGATTTTGTTGACTATTCTTATTTATTTTACTCTTTTTGGACGGTTATAATATGTTAAATCAGTATTATAATTTGCGGTGATCCGATTTTATTTGTGATAAACTTGTATGTTTTATATGGCATGCAATGTCGTTTATACCATCTCTTATGATTCCTTCACGGAATGACTATGCACTATTCGAAAGATTTATTGTATATGATTTTTATATTTATTGAAAGTGCATTGCTGAGACGTAAATAAAGATTCTATTTATCCATCATTTCAATCAGCTACTTGAGTTCAACTTGTTAAAGATGTATGCTTCGCAAATGTCCGCACATTTTTGCCTTTCGAACTGACTTCAGAATTGGAATCTATGTACCTCAACACTTATCTAACGCTAAACAGCACGGTCAGTAAATAGTTGTTTGTGTCGAAAAAACTAGAAAAATGGATTGCTACGGAAACCAACGGAACAGCCTTCGCCATTGGCCGGAATCTGTCGTAAGATTCAAATTTTTACATACCGGAAATAATCATTCGATGTACCTGTATGAGTACATTGACCGTTATATTTGATTGACACCATTGAACGGTATATTTAGCTAATTTGCATGTAAATAATATGTGTTAAGATGGGCATATTGCCTGAATAAAATTTATTATGCAGGCCAACAACCAGTGTCGGCCATTGTACATGGGGTAACTATCTAATTAATATTCAAAGCGTTGTTCCGAAATAGAATTGGAGTCATTCAGAACTTGGACGAATATGTCCGCTGGTTTCCATACACAATCCCCGTTTCTAAAATGGAGGATCCTTTTTAAGAATTTAGCGGTATTCGGATACCGATAATACTTAGCTGAACAAATATGTCCTGTCGGAAATGGGTTGTAAGCATTATTTTCGTTGTATGTATACCTGTACAGCTTCTGGTGTCGATTGATTAATACGAAAAATGCACACAATACACCATTAAATCACAACTATTTGACCTGTCTGTATTTATATTGGTAATTTCAGTAATGATATTTGCAAAAGATTGAGTGTTGTATTTAGGTATCTTTTTCAACAATTGTTTGGCGATTTCTTGCTCTTTTGTAAGAAGGCGTGTTATCCACCTGGCGCTTATCCTTCTCATTTTAAATCCCGTCTGAGAATTTAGCTATATGCCTAGTTGTAAATATTGCATCAGTTTTACTTTTTCAACTATTTTTGGCAAAGTTGCAGTTTTCGGACAGTGTGCATGAGGCGCATCTTTCACTGAATCTACACTGCTTTTAAACTTAATACACCATCGTGTGACAGATGAAAATGAACAGTCATGTTCCCATACACACGGCATTAAATATGTCTTATGCCTGCATACCAAGAATATAGCGGTACTTGATAAAGGACCGTATTTGGTCAGTGAAAGCAGACCTTTTCCAAACTATTTAGCTTTAGTGTACACGAGTAGACAGTGTTTATCGAGCTATTGTCAAAGCTAGACTGCACGGGATAAAACATGTAGTGTATCAATGGAGAGCTCACACATTCCTCACATTCCTCTATACGATACATATAACTATTTCTTGTAAATCGTGGTAAAACGCGAGATATCGGCCTAGTTGCATTCATATTTGAAAACTAACAATGTAAATATACTATGTTTGCCAAACTAATGGACTTTAACTCTCCAGACAGTGCAGATCTTAAGTTTATATTAATCTACATGTATATGTACCGCCATACAGGTGACCTCGATGACATGGTATTGATTTAAATTGCGGGAGAAATTAGCGCGAGACTACTTGGATGATAATACTGACCGCTTCTCCGCTCAAGCGCACCAAGGCCCACTGGACCCACCTGTAAAAACCGTCATTGGGTCCATTGGCCCGGCCCCACTGTTATAACCGTCATTCGCTACTACTGTTTGGCTGTCAACGATTGTACAGTTGGCAATCACACTTTCCTTTTTTTCATTTACTACGATAAAAAAGCCTTAGTACTATATGAAGACGCCGTCTAAAATCCGGAAGGAGGTTGATGGATTCTAGCCGGATCTCGTTTTTGTCGCACACTAACCTGTTTGCAGCTCAATCATTGAGTACACTAGCGATAAGTGGGTCCAGTTTGTCTAACTTAAATATATTTTCATTTTACTTTCAAATGACAACTGTATTTGCGATCACGGTTATTGTAAATTAGTCGGTGGGAATACGTTTATTTACACTGTTTGTCTTTTAGGGCGAATATGGAATAAGTGAGAGGTATGGCGTCCCCAAACCGGGTTAAACCTCTCATTGACACTTGTCACCTGCTGTTCCTAAGCGGTTCTTCCATCTTCCCAATATTTGTTTTATGTTTATGCGTCACATCTGGTCTTTTTATAGGCATATACATTTACTGTTATTTTTTGTCATGGTGCTGCTCGGGCGATTGTGTGTTTTGTATGCCCTCCATGACTCATACATTTACCTGTGTACTACCTTGTAAAGCATCCTACAACGTAAGCCTTGTATGACTATTACGTTAGTTTGATGTTTTAAACCAAGACCTTTTGCTTATGCAAAAGTCATACATTTCAATATCGTCATCAGAACGCAGTATAAAATCGGGTCATGTTGAGAAGTGTAAAACATTTGGAGCTGGTGTGAACGCTGCACAACAAAAGATTCCATCTATGTACCGGATAACAAACCTTCATAAAAAAACATACAAAGTCCTCTCCAATGCAAAATTGAGTTTATGCACATCTACATATCTTTAAAAACTTTTAACATCTTACCTATTAAAGTTACTAAAGAATAATAAAACTGTATTGTGTCAATCATTGACTTGAATGAAGTTGCTTTGATCTCCCACATTCAGTACGTAAGACATTTCTAATTTATACACTATCTACCACATGAACTTATCAAAATAATCTCAACAATATAATGCCTTTGTTAAACGGATTTAGTATGAAATCTTCTATAGGCACCGTTGGATATTCACGTATCACTGGCCTTCTTCTGGGCAATGAGTTGGTGCCTTGTTTGTGTGCCATATATGGTCAAATTATTGATATTGCAAAAGGCAGAAATAGCTCACTGCTTGTCGAAGACTTGTATTTATTGCTATGAGAGGGAGTTCATGTTCAGTCTGAAACCTGATACCCAGGCTGGTGTTATTAATGCCTGCAATGATATTCTCGATATTCGGATCACATATATAATATTGATAATCCTATTTTATGCAATGGATTTTTCCCACATACCCATCTGTCTTTTAACAATTTGTCTCTTCAAAATATATAACAAATGTGATCACTGACTTCAATGTAGTTAGATACCCTCATCTAGATGAACATATTCCTCATGCTACATCATATAGGATTTTCATTTCACGTATGTTTTGCAAGAGACTATTCCTCTGTTATCGAAATATCCCACTCGTTAGCAAATACAAATGTATTGCTCTTGTATAAAAAATGGACTTCATGACTAGAATTTGTGATTTACAAACCTTGTAAGATAGTCCGAAATATATATTATCGTATTTTCTGCAAAAATAATAATCTAATGATATAGCAATATGTTGCATGGTTGGTAGTCGACTCCTATATAATCAACCACCACGCCTTCCGTCATTGCTCGTGCAATGACGATGAAGAACTCCAAAATCCGGAGGTGAAAGGGAGGACGTACGACATGTGGCGATATGAGGACGTCGGATCCTTGTCGGATCTCGTTTTTGTCGTACCCTGAAATAAACTCAGGGGATTCCGATCTGGTTACATGAAAACGGGATAAGTGTAAAGCTTTGGACGCGTTCTAAAATATCTTTAAAAACTCACAAAGGGGGTTAAAAAGGTGGTATTCTTGCACCATGTTGTCTTTCCTCCTTTTTGAAGTATGAATTTGCGCGTTGTGTGTGTGTTTGTGTGTGTGTGTGTGTGCAACAATTGTAACCAGGGCTTCTGGGGGAACTGCTGTGTATTTTTGCGGGATCTCCTACCCAACTTTCATTTCTATATTTGGTAATATGTAAACGTATAACCATTTTAATGAATGAATCATGTTATATCTTACCTGAATTCACAAATGCGAAAATGAAGACGCTTAGGTAAAGCCACATGTTGACAATATGGCGTCAAATAATGAGTCGTGGAAAATTACTAACATTTTATCCCTACTATCTCTTCTGTCTTTAGCCTGCCTGGTTTGAAAGCTAGCTTTATTTATTGTGGATTGGTCCATCAGAATAGACTGGGAATTTAGTGAAAGAATAACACAAAGTGAAAATCCTGATCAGAGGACTCCTCTACGAATTCTCCGATATCGATGTATACAAATGCAAGTACACTCGTGTTTTAGCTTGCAAAAGGTTAACTACGAATGGCTGCCGTGGACAAATCTGCCATCGCCTTTGCATCCATATGAGACGGCAAGTAGCACATGGTTTAATCAGGACACAAGCTGATTGTCACTGGGTCAAAAGCTTTTTAAAGTTTATAGAAAGTAAGTAAAACGTGTAGCAGATCAGAGTTTGAACAGTTTCTGTACTAACAGTATATGAATTATACTAACAGTATATGTACTATATAATATACAGTCTACTTGATAAAGGTACAACAGAGCACCATGTTTGACCCAAAAACCCAAAAGCGGAAAGGGAGTGCATGTAGTCGTGATATTACAAGGAAAAGGAAAAGATAAACGGCGTTTTGTTCTGGTGGGGCAATGCATGTGTGAAATCTACAGATGAACCTGTATGAATTGGCCATTTATTGATGGGAACGGGAGTTTTGAAAGTCATGGCATTTGGTTGCTTAATGCAACGCAAAAGTAATGCCAACAATTCGTATATGAGTTGTCTGCATTACTGTCGACCTGCTGCATTAAACCATGTTCGTTAAATACACATAATTAGACTCCTGTTCATGGTCGCTCAAAACAAGCTTAACTGTATAAGACAATATTTTATTGAATGGGAGTAGTAAGATTTAACCAACTTAGCAGCATACACTTAATATAACGCGTAGAAAGGAAAACAAGATGAAACTGCATGTTTTGTCATTTTCTTGAAATGTAACATGAAGTTCAAACAATATTAACGCCGAAGAAAGCGAAACTGGAAACCCTGGTGAAATTTCTCATTTGCTCCGCATTATTATTATTTTCCCGTTGATGTCCGTCCACCCCCCACCCATCCCCCCAAAAAACAACAACAAAAACATCAACACAAAAACAAAAAACAACAACAAAACAACCCCAACAACAAACAAACAAACAAACTGTAATTGCCTAAAATATGTGTACATGTAGTGATGTATACTCATGTTCTTCAGTTTTTGTTGTTCCTTTTGTTGCAAATTTAGTTTATCGGAAACTTCCTACTTAGAACGTAGGTTTTTTTTTTATATTTGTGTTAATACATATATCAAATTATTTGTTATTGTTATCATCCTATAACCTCATACTGGATCAATTCAACTTTCAGTAAAAACATTTTGTTACTGAGTAACATGCTAATATAAGTTTTATTCTACAACAAACAACGTATGGTGTACGTGTATACATATGCAAATATGAATTCTTTCATTATACATGATTTGACAGGTAGGAAAGTGCGTGTGTAGCTAGGCTGATGCTATATGTATTTCTTTAACATGTTATTTATTTCTGGTTTTGACTAAATGTTCCCGCTTAAAGATCATTTTCTTAAGGAGAGACACTATACAAGACTAAAATATCACTTCAATCCTTTCACAGTAATGTAACCTGTTGATTTTTGTCTGTGTTTAATCCGTCCTTTTGGTGCTGTGTCGGTATTTTGTATTTTTTACCTGTCTGTCGGTGTTTTATCGATGCTATATTCCCTTTGAAATGACACTTGGTGAGTGGTTCCTCAAATGCATTAATAAACGAATCGGGAATAGGTAAAAGCGTAAAATTGAAACGTTTTGAGGGCTCATACAGAGACATAATCAAAATGCAGAAATTGTTAGAAGACTAGCGGAAATGTAGCCCGCCCCTAGCAATCATGTTTGTTTTAGATATCAACATCATTTTAGAAATTTTAGCAGAGGTTTATCAGAGGACTATTTCTTAAGTATCATTCAAATCTGACCCTTAGGTTTCGAGAAGTTTTCTTTTTGTTGCAATGGCTACCAGGGTTCTTCATGGATCCGGATTCTTTTAGCAATTCTGATAAAGCTTCATACCCAAAGTACATGTATGAGTCAAGCAACACCGCATACAAAACACGCAATCGCCCAAACAGCACCATGACGAAAAACAGCAATGTACATGTATATAAAAGATACAAAGAGACACACAGGCATAACAAACAAACAATAGGGGAAGATGGAAGTACCGCATTTGAACGGTCAGTGACAAATGTCACAGGAGGTTTAAACCAGATAATTTATCTAGAGTTACGTTACATTCTACCATGTGGTTTCAGAGGATATGTCGTTTAAAGCAATTGCCGACGAACGGATGGACAGGCAGACGGACGGACGGACTGACCCCCTTGGAAAAATGGGTGGTAATTGAGATGACAATAAAAAAAACTAGACTGTCACAGGACAACAAAGCTCGCCTATTGTAGAACTTGTCTCCAAAGATGAAGTCAAAATAGTTTTCTATTTTAACTGAACTACATCAATGTTAAACATACTGGCAAACTCTATTCCAAATACCAGCTACCCATAGCAAGTATTTCATGTTGTATTAGTGCATCTTAACACTTACCCCAAAACTTAACCTCCCTATTTCAGCCCAAAAAGAAAAGTCCACTACACTACATCAATGTTCAACACACCTGGAACCTCCATTTCAAGTATCAGCTTCCTAGGGCAAATAATTGATGTAGTATTAGTGCATTTCAACACTTACCCCAAAACTTTAACCAAAAGCCAACGCGGACGCCGGGGTGAACCCCCCCCCTATTCTTCGAATAGGCGAGCTAATAAAAATATATTTTTCTATTCAACTGTAAATTACAACATCAGCATGGCAACTGCAACACATTTCATGCCACAATTTGCCATAAACTTGCACAGAAAAGTAGATATATGAAATGTAACCGCAAAAGTTACTGGCCCTTGCAGTAGAACCTGTCTTCTCGACCATTACTTTACTGAATATAGGAGTCCTGGACCCGTATTCATAAAAATACTAAAGTATTTCACTTAAGTATACTTAAGTATTTTATGAATACGGGTCCAGGCGGTTCCTTAAAGCAGGACAATGGTAATACAGAAAGCTCCTATGAGCTTTCAGCATTACTTTTGACCTGCATTTTAAGCTACCACCTGCCTTATAGGTTCATAGTTACACCTCGTTTTGAGGATCGCTTAAGACTGGTTCTACTGTACTTATAATTATCTGAAAATATCTGCAACCAAGAGAAAGATCTTAAAAACAGTATCGCTTATAATGAAAACTGAGTTACACAGAAAATACACGTCTGTAAATGCAACAGAGCAATACTGAAAACAGGGTCAGCCTTGATTATTTCACATCACAATTGTGAAGAATCACCCTCTAGAAACACTATAATTCTACTGATGACAGTATTTGCAAACATAGAAATAATAAGACGACACTTAAAGAAGACACTTTAAGACTTAATATGACAACATACTTACGTCGTTTTGGATGAAATGTCTGTTAATTCAAGCGCGTATGACACATCTGAAAACGTTTTGATCATGCAATTCACGTGACCGCTTCAATGCTATAATTTGCCCATTTTCTCTTCCCGTTTTGGTAATGGTTTTCACGTTTTTAGTTTATTTTTCATTCCCAAAATATATAGGAATGCTTTGGGTCACGTTCATAATGATAAGAGTGAGATTTCAAGGGACATTATTTTTATTATTGTTTTAATTTATGTTTTAACTCCTCATCAGCACTTGACATAGAATCGCAGGCACATCGCAGTACAGGGGCGGATCTACAGTTCTGGTTCAAGCAGTAGTTAAGTGGTATTTTGCTGTATTGAAATATGCGATTAGACTTACTAGGTACTTAGTACTTAAGACTGGATTCTGCCAGTCTAAAAACCATTAAACCTTTTCTCCATAGATACACCCATTAACGCCGTTGTAAACAGAGCTGACCCTATTCAGACGGCCTGTGGTCAGGGTCTGCTGTTTGCTTAACGAAGTACATTTTTGTATATAGATCTGATTTTACAGTTTCTGCCATGACCAAAAGTTCCTAAATAAAATTCACATGCCTTTATAGAAAAGAAAATCTAGCTGATATTTATGTCATTATTTATTACATGAATATTCATGGAGTAGAGGATTATCTATATCATACCGAGGGTTCGTTACGCCGATAATTTTTACTTTGCATCATTGATGTTCGTATCCCATGCAAAAAGAAACAAACACGTCAATATAGAGTTCGTGGGAAAATTGCACGAGCGCATGATCCTAAGAATGTTACAATTTCAATGACGTTTCATAAAATATGGTACAATACTGTATGAGGAGTAGTCCGAACAAATTGTATAGGCACATGTACGGACGGACGGATGGACAATTCGAGTCCTGTATAAACTAACCAAACATTACTGAAGCTACAGTTATGCTTCATGCGCACTAAACTCTTTCTCATCACGACATATTCCTATTTTGAAATAAAGCAGCAGCATTTTAAAATTATGCTCCAAACACACTATATACCTATATATGAAAACGGGTTCAAAGTGATACATGTGCAGTACTCCTTAGGAGATCTAATTTCAACTGCAGATACCACAAACCCTTATGCCAATTAGCCCTTTTCATGTTGAATATAATGACATCATAAATATATATTAGCAGAAATTTTCTTAATGGCAAATATAAACAGGATTGTTTTGGTATTGGTAGAAACTGTAGTCAGATCCGTTATAATTTCGTAATAAACATACAGAGTCCACCCTGATCAGAACATTTTTTAATTGAACCAGAACAGCTGAGGATCCACGACAAAGTTGAAAAGAGAACAAAAGAGGAAATATGATGACAGAGAATAAAGATGACCCAGGCTGATTCACAACAGAAGAGAGTTCATACTGAACCACAATAAAAGGCGGACCATAATAATGCACAACATAGGAGGACTCGTGGTGGACAAAAAAGATGACTCATAATGCACAGGATGAAGAAATGGCTCGTAGTCAACCACAACGAGAACTCTCACGGAACACAGTCCATTATGAACTACAACAAACGAGGGTTTTTAATGAACAACAAAAGAAGACGCATAATGAACAACAACAACAGAGGGTCCTGAATGAATCACAAGAAAGAGGACTCTTGAAAAACACACACAACAGAGGGCCCATAATGAACTACAATACGTTGACTCGTTATAATACACAAGCGGACGCATCAAATAACCATGATAATGAAAGACTCATAATGAACCACAGCAACAGGACTGATAATGAACTACAACAGGAGGTGTCATGTTGAACCACGACAAGAGGACTCATAATGAACTACCCCAAGACGACGTATGGTGAATCACAGGAAGGTTCATAATGAACCACAAAGCACTCATAATGGTCCACATCAAAGGAACCCACAATGAACAACAAAACATGAATCATAATGTACAACCGCAAAAGAGAGCACATTCAGAACAAGAAGAGGGGTACTCAAAATGAACTACAACAAGAGGACTCATAATGAACTACAACAAGGTGATTCACAACAAGAAAGCTCCTAATGAACTACAACACGACAGGGATCAAAATGAACCACAACAAAAATATTCTTGAATAATACGAACAATAGAGGGCTAAATAATGAAAATAACCTTAATGAACCACAACTAACAAGAGTGCCAGTGGGCACAATATACGCCCGTCGAACATAAACTGAGGTTAACGTCTAAGTCCAATTTTGCAACCAAGTTTCAAGGTTGTGAATAGGCGTACTTTAACAAAAAACCTTAACCAAAAATTCTAAATTAAAAAGGGCCATAATTGTGTCTAAATGCTTGACAGAGTTACATTGTATTTACTCTTGCCTACAGATGAAGCTTCTGATGGTGAACAAATGTTTCAAGTTTCAAAGCTTTATCTCAAAGGGTTATATAAATAAGTGGACTTTAACCAAAACCTTAACAAAAAATTCCAAGTTAAAAGGGGGCATTATTCTGTCAAAATGTTGGACAGAGTTATGTACTCTTGCCTATAAGTGACGCTTGTTATGGTAAACAAGTGCTCCAAGTTTAAAAGCTTTATCTCAAAGGGTTATGTAAATAAGTGGACTTTAACCAAAACCTTAACCAAACATTCTAACTTAAAAAGGGGCATTATTCTGTCAAAATGCTTGACAGAGTTATGTACTCGTGGCTACAGATGAAGCGTGCGATGGTGAACAAGTGTTCAGAGTTTAAAAGCTTTATCTCAAAGGGTTATGAAAATAAATGGACCTTAACAAAAATGTGTTCCACAAAAATTGAGGTTAACATTTTTGCTTAACGCAAATGCTAAACGCAAATTCTAAGTCCAATTGTGTGACATTGACCTTGGATATACGAACCGGGACTTGGCAGGCTACTGTAGCATGTCTAGATTAACATTGTGGTTAAATTTGGGAAGGATCCACCAAGCGGAACTTGAGTTAGAGATGTTACAGACGGACGGACGAACGGACGGACAGACAGCACCATTCCATAATACGTCCCGTTTTTCAAACGGGCGTATAAAAAGGACTCAAACTGAACCAGATCAAGAGGATGCATAATGAACCACAACAATAGAGAACTCATAATGAACCAGACTTAAACGACTCTTAATGAATAGCAACAAGAGAACTCATAATGAATCACAAACTGAGGACTCACAATAAATCACAACAAAGGGATTCATAATGAATCAGAACAAAAGAGGTACCTCACTGAACCAGATCAAGAGGACACACAATGAATCACAACAAAAATAAGTCATAATGAAACACATCAAGAAGGCACTTAATGAATCAGAATACAAGAGGACTTGTAATCAACCACAACAAACGAGGACTCATGATGAACCAAGACAAGAGGACTTGTTTGTAACCGAAACAAGAGGAATCATGATAAATCACAACCAAGGGCTCATAATGAGCCAGAACAAAAGAGGACTAATAAAGAACCAGAACAAAAGAGAACAGCAGGAGAACCAGAACAAAAGATTCATAATGAACCACAACAAAGAGGTTTCATGATGAACCACGACAAAATGGACCATGAATAAAGTGGACTCACAATAAGCCATAAAAGAACAATCCTAACAAAGCAGAACAAGAGGGCCATGATGTATTTCTATGTAAAAAGGTCAGCTTCAGATAAGGGCTGATATGAAACCAAGGGCCATAATTTTAGCCCCGGAGGTTAAAATTTGATCAATCTTGGATAAGGACCATTAGGTGATGCTTCATACCAAATATCAAAGGTCTGGGCATAACAGTCTCACAGAGGATTTTTGAAACACTGATAAGCCCTGGGACGGAGCCATTATTTGCCTGGGGCATAATTTAAACAATATTGGTAGAGGATCATAAGGCAAAGCAACATGCAAAATACTAAAGATCTAAGCCATTAAGTTTCAAAGGAGAAGCTATTTTAAAGATGTACCTATGAAAAATTGATAAGCCCTGGGGTGGGGCCATTTTTGGCCTGGGTCATAATTTGAAGAATCTTGGTAGAGAACAATCAAATGATGCTACCTACCAAACATCAAAGTTCTGGGCCTTACAGTTTCAGAGATTTTTAAAGATGTACCTATGAAAACCTAATAAGCCCTGGGCCGGGGCCATTTTTGGCCCGGGTCATAATTTGAAGAATATTGGTAAAGGACCATCAAATGATGCTACCTACCAAACATCAAAGATCTGGGCCTTACAGTTTCAGAGATCTTTAAAGATTTTAAAGATGAAAAACTGATAAGCCCTGGGGCGGGGCCATGTTTTGGCCCTGGTATCATAATTTGAACAATCTTGGAAGAGAACTATTAAAGGATGTTACCTACCAAACATCTGAGATCTGGGCCTTACAGTTTCAGAGAAGAAGATTTTTAAAGATTTTCCTATGAACAATTTATAAACCCCGCGGCAGGGTCATTTTTGGCCTGGGAGTCATAATTTGAACAATCTTTGTAGATCAGAAGAGTGGGGGGGGGGGGGCATTTTTTGCCCAGGGGTCATAATTTGAACAATCTTGGTAGAAAACTATTAGATGATGCTGATGCTACATACCAAATATCAAAGGTCTAGGCCTTACAGTTTCGCAGAAGAAAATTTTATAAGATTTTCCTATGAAAAACTGGTAAGCCCCGGGGTGGGTGGGCGCATTTTTTGTCACGGGGTCATAATTTTAACAGTTTTTGTAGAGGACCATTAGATCCTGCAACCTACCAAATATCAAAGCTCTTGGCTTTATGGTCAGAAAAGATGTTTAAGTAATTGTTGACTACGCACAATGCATGTACGCACTTTGTGCCAGGTGAGCTAAAAAGGGAACTCCTGATGTACAAGAACAAAATATAAACTCTGAATTAGAATAAGCAAGCTCTACATGAAACCATAACACTTCTAGAAAGAAGCATCTTTTTCAGCTATTAAAGGAAAATTGTCTCAAAAACATATTCAGCAGTGAACTAGAAGATCATATGCTGCATATGATTTCTAATCTGAGTCTAAAGTGGACACATAATGTTGACACTGATACATGAACAACAGCTAAAATTGGTTTACAATGTCAACTCGCACCTCAGTCTCCCACGGAGATAACATAATATCACTGTCTAACTGTCAGCGACATGTTGCATGCTCACTAATAAGTAAACAACGAGCAGAGAACCATAAAAATCAGCGCAGTCCACTTTTTGGGGGAATCAGCATAATGTTAGCATTAAAACCTGCATGAGAAAATCGTGATTGACTGTCGCATGTAAAGTACATATCTTAGTTAAACTTAGATGGACTGCAGTATTGCCGACACTCCTAAATTGTGGAACGTACCAAAATGTAAAGTACATTCATGGCTCACTGCTCGTTGTTTACCTATACTATCAATATCATAGTAGAATCTTTGTATACAAGAATGAGAAAAGTTCTATAACAAACAGATTTATTTCTGTAAATATGTATAAGATCTAAGTGATTCTTGAGGAAATACATCATATACTTTGTAAGGCAAGACCTTGCTTACTTTCTTTTTATAAAGCTTACAATGTAAATATATATTAATCAAATATCAAACATTTTCAAGAATAGTGCCTTTATTTTTCCACCAACCCCTATACTATAACCACTGTTTAGAATTTCTTGAAGAGATGGTTCTAAAAAGTGGTCACAGTACAGGGTTTGGTGGAGAAATGACGATTTTAGTATTTAGATATGCACCTTTATCTGTAGTTCTGCCTTCATGAATATTTAATGAGGTCAAATATGCTACTGAAACACATGCAAGTGCTTAGAGAGAAGACTTTGACTAGTAATGTACTCAGGCAAGGAAACAATGTTTTGCTCTCAAATAAAATGCCCAAACTTTGGAATAAGATGTATACAGTTTAACGGTGTCTAATTACATCATGATAAAGCCGGATTTCACAAGTATACACATATTGTAGCCTAAAACAAACTTTAAGCAAATCTAGCACCATTAACCATTTACTTCACGAATACTTATACATGTACAAGAACTCTGGACTTCATGGACATTGCCTAACCAATTTATACAGGCCAATTAAGGAAGGAATATTTAGCCCTGGTAGAAACTGTAAAATCAGATTTATACTACATGTATAAGCGAACAGAGCAGACCCTGACCAGATAACTCCTTCAGTAACCACCTGATTGATATGGGTCTACTCGATTTGCAAAGGTGTCAAAAGACATTTCTATGAGGTAAAGGGTTAATAAAATATCTAAAGTAAGCAATACTGCAAAATGCATACTGGTACATATTTATCATTATACATGTACAAAGATGACTCATTAACCAAGACCCATTAAACAAATATAGACAACATAATAATTTTGAACTAATGAATCTGTAATCATATAAAGTTATTCATTCTCTTTCTAAGTAGTGACATTTCTCAATCTTTGGATACTAGATTTATGAGGTCTCCCTGTACATACGACCCTCACCACATGACAAAATTTCAAACAATGTCTACTCAGACCAGTCTGATCACAATCTACACTGTCTAACAATCATCTATATCTGCAATTATCTGTGATCTACTACACATACAACCAACAGTGCTGATCCTGATAATGCTATATTTCTATAACCAAGTTACTGGTCTGACCTTACCTCGCTGTTTTCTTGTATATTGCTGAACTAAAAAACTATACAAAATCATGTGGCCTGCACATGTTTATGGCATTTTCAAGTTTAACCTTTTGAGCACAAAATTTTCAAGGTGGAATGGTTTATTGTTGCTTATCCCTTTACCTCATACAAATGCTTTTTCATGCCTTTACAAAAAGACCAAACCCAGATCAGACTCCCTGTAAGCGCCCTCTGCAGTTTGCATATGAAATTATACAGTAAAATCCCGCTAATGCGACCACCTAAGAGGTATAATTCTGGATGTTAGATGCAGGTGGTAGCTTAATGCAGGACAAAATAAAAACACTTATGATTATTCATTAAGTGGTCGCATTGGAGGGGTTCTACTGTATATCTAATTCTACAGTTTCTGACAATAGCAAATAGTCCTGCGTTCAGCAAATAAATATTCATGTTTCATTATTTCTTACATGAATATCCATCAGGTAAATGGTTTACATTCAATATGATTAAAGGATCAAATTTACTTAAATTTTAAAAGATTTTGAATGACAAACAATGCAGAGTGATCAGAGGGTGTCTAAGGGAGCTATCTGATCTTGGTCTACATTGTTGTAAATGTCATAACTTGTATCCAACATTACGAATTTTTTGTCAATTCAATAAGATTTTCGGAAGAAATTTGCATGTTGAACAGCCAATGGTGCAAGGTCCCTCTGCACTAATTGCAAACGCTAGATTAACCCTTTCCCTGTTCAATATTCATGTAAGAAATAATGACATCGTGAATACTTATATAGCTGAATTTTCAAAAAGTAAACTTTTCAATTATTTTTTTTGTTCTAACAAAAACTTGTAGAATCAGGTCTATATCATATCATAAGCAAACAGGGCAGACCCTGAAATCAAACAGCTCCTATAGAAGCTGTCTGATCTGGGTCTACTCTGTTTGCAAATGCATGAAAAGATGTTTATATGAAGGAAAGGATGAACTCTTTTCCAGCACTGAAAATGTTAAACTATTGTCATGGATAGCAGGAGACTTCAACTGTCCTGTGTGTCCCATACTTTCTCCCCTGCTATATAGGTGGCTTGTACAGACAAGGAACTATCCAGGATTATAAAGTCTGCATCTGTTCCATAGTCTAGGGTTCCCTTCTGGCTGGTGACACCCAGCATTTCAGCTGGGTGAAGAGTGGCTGCTTCTAAAGCTGCTACCTTCCCACAGTCTACAAGGTAAATCAGAAATATCAACAAGGGTGCATGTGAGCGGCAAAGATAACAGTAAAACGCAACTAAACTGGAATTTTTATAAAGAAGTATTTGGGTATTTTTTGGCAGGTGGCTGTTTAATGCAAGATGAAAGTCAAGTCTTGCATTTAGCTGCCACCTGTCTTTAAGACCAGCATTGATGCTAGTTTGTCCAATTTGGGGGGGTTTTACTGTATATCATTATATGTAGTGATCATTACTAACCTTTTGCCTCACAGATATTTTTTTCAAACCTTTGCAAACCGAGCAGACTCAAATCAGACAACTCATGTTCTATATGCTTAATGCGATATACTATAGACCTGAGTCAACATTTTCTACCATGCCCAAAAGTACATGTCTTCTAGTACTATTATAAGAAAATAATATTCATGATGTTATGGTTTGTTACATGAATATTCATGGTGTAAAGGGTTCATAACTAAACTTATATTGTCTTTCCTACAAACATACATGTACAATATTGGTGTCAAACTCTTTTAACCCATTCCTCCATAGGCTATTTTTAGACACAACCTCTTTGAATCAATCTACCAAAAAGGAGCATTTTCTAGAGAAAAGGAAAAGTTTAGAATTGTGTATTTTTGAAACCATTGTGATAAATATGGCATTTGCTCCTATAGGAGCAAATGCTCTATTTATCACAATGGTTTCATAAAGTACCTTTTACAGAGGCGTAGAAAGGCGTATTTATGGAGGAAAGGGTTAATCCAGATGCCATTCTAAGTAAGTCTGTGTTTTATCTGGACTCAAACTATTTGCAATGGTAATCCAAAATTCACCCGTAGCACATTAACCCTTTACTCCATGAATATTCATATAAGAAATAATGACATCATGCATATTAATTAGCTGTATTTTTATAATAACGTATGAATAGAGGAATATTTAACCAATATCATAATCTTTATTACATTAGAGAATACCCTTACCAGATGGCTCCTATAGGAGCCATCTGACCTGGGTGACATCTAATCTGTTTGCAAAGGCAAAGAAAAGTGTATTTATGGATTAAAGGGTTAAAGATCAACCAATTTGAACATACTGTACTGAAATCACTTCATGTTAACATTTGCAGTGTGGGTCCAGATATTATCTCAATTCCTTGGCATTTCATCAGGATTTAAACACTCCGATCAGGTTTTTGAATGGAAATATTTTAACCCATTGGATGTTGAAATTTTCAGAGAGGAATGGTCCAATTAGTGCAGACCATGGCCAGCAAACTCTTCTAGGAGCCTTCCAACTGGGTCTACACTGTGTGCAAATGTCAGTACATCTGCTTTCTGCATTCAAAGAGTTAGGAATTGAAGCAGACGACCATATTTGCAGAAGAACATTACATTTGTACTTTGTTTTTGAGAGGATTGATGAAATACTACCCATCTGTTGTACTCAAAGATTTATATAAACAGTTATACTTGCTAGTGCTTATATAAACATTTATATACATGTACATGCCAGTGTTTATATAAACAATTAAATAACTTGCCAGTGTTTACATAAACAATTAATAATAAATACTTGCCAGTGTTTTTCAGTAAATTTCTCACACAGTAGTCCAGCTTTGCAATACTGAAATGAAGAACCTTCATATACATATACAGTAGAACCAGTCTCAAACAATCTTTCATTCTGATTTCATTCATTCATTCAACACAGAAGTCTTAAAAAGCAGGTGGTTGCAGAAAGCTCCTAATGATGAAACACAAAGAATTTTTGGACAGATAACAATTTGCTATACATGCTTGCTCAGCAAATTTGACCTATTAAACATTGATGTATTAATAATGACTTTGTGAATATTGATGAATTATATGTTTATAATGGCATCATGAACAAGAGAATTTCTGACCATGGCAGAAACTGTAGAATTAGAATAGATCTATACCACACATGTATTCCATAAGTAAACATAGCAGACACTGACCAGATGGCTCCTATGGGAGCCACTTGATTTGGGTCTACTCTGTTTGCAAAGGTATCAAAATGCCTGTCTATCAGACACAGGATCAACAATACAAAATTTCACCAATATCATTTCCTTTACAACGATGCCATCAGAGTATTTAACTCTTTACCTGATTGACAAGCAGTCTGACCCCTTTACAACCAGAGTGGACCCCAAGTGGCTGGCTCCAGCAGCAGCAGCATCATATCAGGGGTCTTCTCTGTTTGCTTATGGAATTACATGTATTTAGATCTGAATCTACAGTTTCTGCTAAACTATCCATTTGCCATTTGGAACAAGTTAGCTTATAAATATTCATGTTTGTAAAGGTAATCAATTCACCTGTAGCATGCTTAATGTTCAGAGTACTGTATATGAAAGATCTTATCACCAAACTTATCATAAGTCCTAATTTCTGATAGTCATTGTTACTCCCATAGCCAAAGTTATCACACGTTTATCATGCGACAATTTATGTTAACTTCATACCACAGAAAGTATTGTAAGTTCTGCAGTAAAACCTCTCTATAACGGCCATTAAAATGTGTAAATTAGTTGGTATTTAGGGCAGGTAGATGCTTAAAGCAAGGTGAAAGTAAAACAGAACGCTCCTTATGAACATTTCTGTTGTACGATCTTTCTTAACCCTTTCCCTGTTCTATATTTACTCCAAATTTCAATACAGACTGAATATTCATGGACAAAATAGTTATAACGGAATACGAAAAGTAATAAATTGTATTCGTTTTAGAAAGTAAAGACACAGATCTTTTAAATTCCATTAGCAATGAGAGCAGACCTTGATCAGACGGCTCATGTAGGAGCTTCTGATCTGGGTCTACTCTGGTTACAAATGCGTGAAAAGGCGTTTATATGAAGGAAAGGGTTAAAACGGTCCCAGGTTACTCTACCTTCCACACAGAGTTTCGGTTCCTGCTATGGTGGCTCTCTTCCCATTTATTTCTATTCTCTGGTTCCCAAGTGTATGCTCACCAGTTGGAAGACCCATTGCTGATATGGCATCTGTTACCAAAACTAGTCCTACAAACACAAACCTCTACATCATTTTCAAATAACAACAATAAGCAAACACTGGAAGTTCTTTGAGTACATGGTAAATATCTACCTGATGAATATTTATACATCAGTCCACCTATTATGAATTATGTCTCCCCCAGTATAGTGGGGAGACATATAGTTTTTGTGGGCGGCATCTGCCCAATTTTAATTTGTCTATCTATCTATCTATCTATCTATCTATCTATCAACCTTGCTCATATCATGGGTCTCAGTAATAAGACCAACTAGATATTAAGACCACTTTCTGTCAGTACCAGAGGTGGTCTTAATAGTGGATATTTACTGTACACCTTTCTACGCCTCTGTTACCAGAGCAGATCAGATCAGACAGCTCTTGTAGGAGCTTGTTTATGATTTAATATAGAAATGATTCTAGTTTCTGCCAACACCAAAAACTCCTGTGTCCATGTGCTATTATAACAATTAATCTAATTAATATTTGTGATGTCATTATTTCTTACATGAATATTCGTGGAATAAAATATTAAAATACATCATTTGAACAGGTTCTGCACTGATTGCCACACAGTCGGAAACAGTATGGGCTCTGGCAAACAGTTCAGAACCTGATCAGATGTCTAGTCTGGTTCTACACTGTTTGCAAAATCTAATGTTTATGCACATTGGGGTTATCTTCACCTTTTGGATGGACCCTCTGGGCAACCCTCAGTGCAGCAGGGTGGGTATGTATGCCATCAGCTATCAGGCCATAATACAGTGTTTGATCCTCGGGTATCTGGTTACTGGTCAACACTCCTATCAGATGAGGGTCTCTGTGGTGAAACTGAAATGTAGCATTTAAACATTTTTATCCTAACAACAAGTTACTTCTGCAATGTCTGCAGGGTTTACACTGTCTCATACTCTGATGGGTCTGTAAGGCAGGTGGTAGCTTAACCCTTTACCTGTTCAATGTTTCTAACAAATTCCAATAACTACTGAATATTCATGGACAAGAAGGTTATTGTGAAATATGGAAGGTGGAGCATTGTAGCCATTTTAGAAAGTAAAGACACAGATCTTTGAAATTCTATTATTTGCATTACTTTTGCACTGTATTAAGCAACACCTGCTTTTTATTTTTTTTTATGTTCAATACATGAATGGCACATTAGGACTGGTTCTACTGTATTTCTAAGGGTAACCCTTGTAAAGCTTATTATAACTTGACTAGTATCATGCGGTTCTACTGTATTTCTAAGGGTAACCCTTGTAAAGCTTATTATAACTTGACTAGTATCATGTGGTTCTACTGTATTTCTAAGGGTAACCCTTGTAAAGCTTATTATAACTTGACTAGTATCATGTGGTTCTACTGTATTTCTAAGGGTAACCCTTGTAAAGCTTATTATAACTTGACTAGTATCATGTGGTTCTACTGTATTTCTAAGGGTAACCCTTGTAAAGCTTATTATAACTTGACTAGTATCATGTGTATTATGAAGTTTCATGAATATCTGCAAAGCAGTTCCCATTCCCCAATATATCATTTGGCCTCAGATCAGGATCTAAATGGTTTGACAATTTGGTGAAGATTCTTAAAATGAAATGGAGGAAACGGCATCTTGAAAAGTGATTCTGTGATGGACAGATGTGCAGGTATCTGATTATTAAGTGCTGTACAATATGTACAATATGTATTGTCAAAAGCCACATTGCATGTTTCATTTAACACAAGTACACCTACGTTTAACTTTTCCCTCTAAAAAACATTAATTCATATCAGTGGCTAATTTTACTCTACTACAGTCTAGCAGGAGTAGAGACTTGTAAGGTACATACGATTTCTACTTTCAGTTTTAGTCATCTACCAAAATTTAACTTTTTAAAATGAATAATTATATTGTTTCTTTCAAAAAATGAACCAAGCAGAATGTAAACCGGTGATTTCAAAGCTTATATCAGTCCACATGTGATTAATTTTCCAAATACAAAATGTATCATGCTCTGTCCTATACAGTCTCAGACAGATGATAAACATGGCAGTTAACTGGTTATGGTTTGGCTCACCATTCCCGATGAACCAGTTCAAGATTTGTCTAACTGTAATAGCTTTAATATCTATCAACAACTTCGATTTGCTGACTACTTACAGACACCATAGCGTTGAATAGATGTGTGATCATGTTGGCACCATTCTTTACAGCAATCTCCGAAGTCACAAGATCTGCAGTACTGTGGCCTGGTAAAAATAGAAGACAACAACGAAGTAAGAGAGGGGGATTCCCCACTATTTGACCTATGCAATCAGTTTGGATCCAGAACAGGCCCCACAATATGTTGTCAGACCTGATCTGAGTTCAAAACTGTTTCTCGCTCTAGCTCAATTTCCATAAAAAAAACTAGAACTACATGTATCATTAAAGGTAATGAATACCCCTGCACGGCAGTCTTGATTGCAAATCCAAGTTTGTGACACCTACTAACAAGAGGGCCATGAGGCCCTGAAGCGCTCACCTGAGATAACTCCAAGGGGGGGGGGGCACAAGAAATCATGTGGACAACCTTGGTAGAGAACCACAAGGCAAAGCAGTATGCCTTTCATTAATGGTCTAAGCCTTATGGTTTCAGAGAAAAGTAATATTTCATATTTTTCCAATGAAAAACTGATAAGCCCTGAGGCAGGGCCAAGTTTCGCCCAGTGGTCAGAGTCATAAGTTAAACATTCTTGGCAGAGGACCACAAGCCACAGCTACTTATTTATAGAGGACCATTAGATCATGTTAGTCATACCAAATATCAATAGTCTAGGCCTTATAGTTTCAGTAGATTTTTAAAGATTTTCCAATGAAAAACTGATAAGCCCTTGGGCGGGGCATTTTTGGCCTGGGGTCATAATTTGAACAATACTTGTTGAGGACCATAAGATCATGCTACATATACCAAATATCAAAGGTCTAGGCCTTACAGTTTCAGAAGATTTTTAAAGATTTTCCTATGAAAAACTGATAAGCCCTTGGGCGGGGCCATTTTTGGCCCTGGGGTCATAATTTGAACATTATTTATAGAGGACCATAAGATCATGCTACATACCAAATATCAATGGTCTATGCTTTACAGTTTGAGAACAGAAGATTTTTAAAGATTTTCCTATGAAGAACTGATATAAGCCCTTGGGCGGGGCCATTTTAGGCCCGGGGGTCATAATTTGAACCACTTTTGTTGAGGACTATAAGATCATGCTACATGCCAAATATCAAAGGTCTAGGCCTTACAGTTTGAGAACAGAAGATTTTTAAAGATTTTCCTATGAAAAACTGATAAGCCCTTGGGTGGGGCCATTTTTGGCCTGGGGATCATAATTTGAACAATCTTTGTAGAGGACCATAAGATCATGCTATATACCAAATATCAAAGGTCTAGGCCTTACAGTTTCAGAGAAGAAGATTTTTAAAGATTTTCCTATGAAAAACTGATAAGCCCTTGGGCGGGGCTATTTTTGGCCCGGGGGCCATAATTTGAACAATCTTTGTAGAGGACCATAAGATCATGCTACATACCAAATATCAAAGGTCTAGGCTTTATAGTTTCAAAGAAGAAGATTTTTAAAGATTTTCCTATGAAAATTCCATATTACCATATACGGAAAAAATGACCACGCCCTCTGGCGGCCATGTTTTTTGCCGGATCAAAATTCTTTTAACAACTTTTGAAGTCTATCAACTGAGAAACATTTTGGTGAAAACTATATTCAAATCGGACCAGTCATTCTGGAGAAGAAGATTTTTCTAGATATTGTGTACGGTTGACATGGCAAAAAGACCGATGGCCCCACCCACTATCTTTTAACAACTTTTGAAGCACCCACCAACAGTATGTATCTGACCAAGTTTGGATACAATTGGGCGGTCGGTTTCAAAGAAGAAGTCGTTTGAAATTGTTGACGGACAGACAGACGGACAGACGGACGCCGGACGCAGGGGTATCACAAAAGCTCACCTTGAGCACTTTGTGCTCTGGTGAGCTAACAATGTAACAGGACCAAATGACAAAAATACTCAAAGTTCAAGTACTTTACATTTTTAATACATGAATTAGTTCCTTTAGAAATCGTTGGATCATGGTCTTGCTACTTGACCTTATGAATATTCATGTAAGATCTACAGTAAAACCTCTCTATAAAGGCCACTAAAGGGTGTTAATTAGTTGGTATTTAGGGCATGTTGCTGCTTAAAGCAAGAAGAAAGTAAAACAGAACGCTCCTATAGGAGCGTTCTGTTTTACTTTCACCTTGCTTTAAGCAGCCACCTGTCTTCGTCACAAAATATTTAATGTAATTTAGTGGCCGTTATAAAGAGGTTTTACTGTAATAAAACAAATCTTGAATATTCATTACAGAATTTTTATAATGGACAAGGAAATTAACTATTATTATGAACTAGGGAAATTTTGACTGGCAGAAACTGTAGAATTATATCTGTATTATATCATAAGAAAACAGAGCATACCCTGATCAGACGGCTCCAATAGGAGCCTTCTGATCTTAGTCTACTCTGTTTGTAAAGGCGTATTTATTGAGTAAAGGGTTAATCAGCTTAGGACTCTGAGAGCATCTCTTACCCATGCTAACTCTGATGCCTCTTTTACATAACTCTTTGATGACATTTTCAGAGTTTTCAAGTTCTGGAGCAATGGTTACTATGGCAACATTTTCAAGGTCACTGTATGTTGCCAAGACATCATCAAATCCATGTGGGAATGTCTGAATGTTGTTTTTATTGTGTGCTCCACTCTTGTTCGGACTAATGAAAGGTCCCTCTATGTGCAACCCTGTGAAACGAGAAAATAAATTTTAACCCTTTGCTTGCTATTCATGTCAATATACCCACCTGTAAATAGTGAAGACACAGATGAGACAGCTCCTGCAGGAGCTGTCTCATCAGGGTCTGCACTATTTACAAGTTGATTGTGCAACCAGTGCACTCCACAGCAGTTGCACAGCGAAATACTTGTACACAGTGAAGATATATGTAATTATACAACAGGACATGGGTAAAGAAGGAGAAATGTATTTTAAAATTCAGCAAGCGAAGGGCTAAGCTCTATGTTGTGACCACTCTTTAGAATCGTCTTGATGGTTTGGTGGAGAAATAAAGGAGCTATTCTTGAAAATGTTTTAATTCACGAATGTTATCTGGAGCTCCGTATACAGTATCTAAAGTTTACTCAGTATGCTACAGACATGATACATACACATGAAATCCATCAAAAAGAAATTTGGTTCCAAATCTGGATCATAACTGTTTGCACCAAAGGCTGAAATCATCCTTCAGAATTTTTACAATGGCATAATTATGTAAACAGGAATTTTGATTTGTCTACACTGTTTGCAAATTTGTGAAAAAGCATTTATATGAAGGACAGGGTAAAGCATATTTTTGGCACTATTGTACTATTGTAATATTTGTACTATTTGGCACAATTTCTACCATGGCCAAAAATTCCTGTGTTCATGTGCTATTTTAACACATTTATATAATAAATATTCATAACATCATTACTTCTTACATGAATATTCATGGAGTAAAGGGTTACAAAGCTAACACTGTAGCAAATATTACTAAATCACAAGGAACTTATACATGTATAGCCTAAGGTTTGTTACATATACTTTCATTTATGATTTGTCAATGATGAGACCTTTGACAAAAACCCTTTCCTCCATAAATACGCCTTTCTACACCTCTGTAATAGTCACTTTGTGAAACCATTGTGATAAATAGAGCAATTGCTCCATAAGAACAAATGCTCTATTTATCACAATGGTTTCAACACTACACAATTCTAAAATGTTCCTTTTCAGTAGTAAATGCTCCTTTTTGGTAGATATATTCAAAGAGGTTGGATCTAAATATAACCTATGAGGGAATGGGTTAATTATTCTCCAAGGTATTTAGCATTGTGAGAATTAAAAGTATTCTACACCCTTTACTACATAGATATGCCCTTTAACACCTTTGCAAACAGAGTAGAACAAAATCAGATGGCTCCTATAGGAGCAGTTTTATCAGGGTCTGCTCTGTTTACACATACAATTATATACAGCAAAACCCCTCTAAACCGGACGTTAAATTCAGTATAAATATTGGTCTTGGAGACAGTTGGCAGCTTAATGCAGGGTGAAAGTCATGCAGAAAGCTAGCTTTCTGCATGACTTTAACCTTACATAAAGTAGCCACCTGCCTAAAAGTATCTAAATTATCTACCGGTACATTTGTACTAGAATTCTGGTTTACAGGGGTTTTACTGTACTGTAGGTCTGATACTAAAGTTTCTGCCATGGCCAAAACTTTCACGTGTTCATATACCATAATACAGATCTGGCTAATTAATATTCCTGCATACATTATTTCTTACATGAATATTCATGAAGTAAAGAGTTAACCCTTTCCTCCATAAATACTCCTTTCTACGCCTCTGTAAAAGTCACTTTATGAAACCATTGTGATAAATAGAGCATTTGCTCCTATAGGAGCAAATGCTCTATTTATCACAATGGTTTCAAACTACAAAATTCTAAAATTTTCCTTTTCTCTAGCTAATGCTCCTTTTTGGTAGATTTATTCAAAGTGGATGGATCTAAAAAAAGCCTATGGAGGAAAGGGTTAACATAACGTGTATCGTACAATGTTAGTCCTATAGGAAAACAGTTAATGTCAGAGCCCAGCAAACAGTTATTTACCTAGGATACCTGCTCCCTCCTTGCTACCATTACATTTCTTGATAACAGGAATCACCTGAATATATAACAAAACATTGCATCAATATATGAAATAGCAAGTGTTACGGGAAAAGAGACAGCCCTCAGGCATATGAAAACAGTGTAGAACCAGGTCTATTGTTGCGTTTAGAGACAAGATTAACCCTTTCCCTCATAAAAATGCCTTTCCATGCCTTTTGCAAACAGGGAAGACTCAGATCAGACAGCTTCTGAAGGAGCTGTTTGATTAGAGTCTGCTTTGTTTGCTTATGGAATTTTAAAAATCTGATTTTACAATTTCCATCATGGTGAAAACTCCCCATTCCATTTCATTGATTCTGAATAATAATGAGATGATAAAATCTTGAATAAATGTTAAACTGGGAAAGGGTTAACCCTTTCCCTGATCAATATTCATGTCATAAATAATGACATCATTAATATTTATTAGCTGATTTTTTATAGTGGTATATGCATACAGGAGCTTTTAGGTATTGGTGGAAACTGAAGAGTCAGATCTATTATAATTTCATAAGCAAACAGAACACACACTGATCAGATAGCTCCAACAGAAGCCATCTGATCTGGGTCTTCTCTGTTTACAAATGTGTGAAAAGGTGTTTATATGAGGGAAAGGGTTTACTAGGTCTACATTGTCAGTACTTAGAAAAAAACATAATTTTGTCCGCTGCAAAGACTGCAAACCTTGATAAAATGCTATGTTCAATGGTCAACTTGATAAAATGCTATGTGCAATGGTCACCTTGATAACATGCTATGTTCAATGGTCACCTTGATAAAATACTATGTGCAATGGTCACCTTGATTAAATGATATGTTCAATGGTCACCTTGATAAAATGCTATGTTCAATGGTCACCTTGATAAAAAATAAAATGCTATGTTCAATGGTCACCTTGATAAAATGATATATGTTCAATCAGACTCATAAGCTGAGAATCGTTACTGAACTGAAGCAGACATTTGAGATATGAAACATGATTCACATAGATTCCTGTGATATATGTCATAACCAGAAATGGTGTCAAAGCCACCTGATGCTCGCCTGTTTAAAAGTTAAGTCTAAAACGTGTCATATTGAATACAAAAAAAAATCAATTTTCAATTTAAACTGAACTGCATCAATATCACAACCAAAGGCAACCAAATACAAGTTTTCATAAATTTAAGAAGATTATTAAACAAAATAGATACATACCAAATATGGAAGCCCTAGGTCTATTCAGGTTCCAATGTAATAGGCAGTTAAAGATTTTTGCAAAAGTAGGTCAAAGGTGAATGTCAGAAGGGTAAAAATGTTGGCATGGTCATACCAAGTATATAAGTCCTATGTCCATCGCATCCAATAGCATAGGCATTTAAAGATTTTTGCAAAAGAAGGTCAAAGGTCAAAGTCAAGATCACATGGTAAAAACATTGGTATGGTTGGAAAGTCTTAAGACAGGAAATATACATCCAAAGTATGGAAGCCCTAGGTCTATTGGTTCCAATGTTATATGCATTTAAAGACTTTTGCAAAAGTAGGTCAAATGTTAAGGTCAATGTCAGAAGGGCAAATATGTTTGCATGGTCATACCAAGTATGGAAGTCCTAGGTATACTGGTTCCAAGTTATAGGCACTTACAGATTTTTGCAAAAATAGGTGAAATATCAAGGTCATAATTATGGTAAAAAACATTGGTGTGTTTGAAAATGTCTTCAGACAGAAAAGATACAAATCAAGTATGGAAGTATATGCATTTAAAAACTTTTGCAAAAGTAAGTCAAAGGTCAAGGTCAGAAAGGCAAACATGTTGGCATGGTCATACCAGGTATGGAAGCCCTAGGCCTATTTGTTGCAATGATATAGGCATTTAAAGACTTTTGCAAACGTAAGTCAAAGGTCAAGGTCACATGGTAAAAACAATGGTATGGTTGGAAAAGTCTTAAGACAAAAAAGTTGCATACCAAGTATGGAAGCCATTGGCCTACCAGTTCAAATTTTATAGGCATTTAAAGAAGTTTGCAAAAGTAGGTCAAAGGTCAAAGTAACATGGCAAAAACAATATTGTTGGAAAGGTCTTAACACAAGAAAGTTGCATACCAAGTATGGAAGCCTTTGGCCCATTGGTTCAAATGTTATAGGCATTTAAAGATTTTTTCAAAAGTAGGTCAAAGGTCAAGGTCAGGAGGGCAAAAAAGTTGGCATGATCATACCAAATATGGAAGTCCTAGGCCTATTGGTTCCAATAATATAGGCATTTAAAGATTTTTTTCAAAAGTAGGTCGAAGGTCAAGGTCAGAAGGCAAAACAACAATATTGTTGGATGTTATAGGCATTTAAAGATTTTTGCAAAAGTAGGTCAAATGCCAAGGTCAGGAGGGCAAAAAAGTTGACATGATCATACCAAATATGGAAGCCCTATGTCCATTGGTTCAAATACTATAGGCATTTAAAGATTTTTGCAAAAGTAGGTCAAAGGTCAAGGTCAGGAGGGCAAAAGGCAAAAAAGTGGGCATGATCATACCAAGTATTGAAGTCCTAAGCCTATTGGTTCCAATAATATAGGCATTTAAAGATTTTTTCAAAAGTAGGTCAAAGGTCACGGTCAAGGTCAAAAGGGCAAACAATAATATTGTTGCAAAAATCTTAACACAAGAAAGTTGCATACCAAGTATGGAAGCCCTAGGTCTATTGGTTCAAATACTATAGGCATTTAAAGATTTTTGAAAAAGTAGGTCAAAGGTCAAGGTCAAGGTCAGAAGGGCAAAAATATTGGCATGGTCATACCAAGTATGGAAGCCCTAGGCCAAATGGCTCCAATAATATAGATATTTAAAGATTTTTGCAAAAGTAGGTCAAAGGTCAAGGTCAGAAGGGCAAAAATATTGGCATGGTCGGAAGGGTCACGGCAATATGAACCTTCTCACCAAATTTCAGCATCATAGCACAAATATTAAGCTTTATACCAACCCGTCCAAAAAACTTTAACCTGGTGATTTTTGGCCCCACAAAAAACTAAGTCCAAAACATATCAAAAATTGATAAAATTGAAAAATATTTTTAATGTTTAACTTCATAACAGCAATATTTGACCTCAAATGAACTTCCATACAAAATTTCAGCATCCTAGTACAAATATTAAGCTTTAAAACAACCCGTCCAAAAAACTTTAACCTGGTGATTTGTGGCCAAAAGGACTAAGTCCAAAACATGTCAAAAATTGATAAAATTGAAAAATATTTTTAATGTTTAACTTCATAACAGCAATATTTAACCTCAAATGAACTTCCATACAAAATTTCAGCATCCTAGTACAAATATTAAGCTTTAAAACAACCCGTCCAAAAAACTTTAACCTTGGCCACGCTCACGCCCACGCTCACGCCGGGGGTATAGCATAAGCTCTACTGTTCTACGAACAGGCGAGCTAATAAAAATCATTCAACCCTTTCCCTGATGAATATTCATGTAGGAAATAATGATGTCATGAATATTAACAAGGTTATTTTTTATAATGGCATATGAACACAGGACATTTTGGCACAGGCAGAAAATGTTGAATCAGATCTATATTACACCATAAGCAAACAGAGCAGACCCAGATTAGACGGCTCCTATAGGAGCCGTCTGATATGGGTCTACTCTGTTTGCAGATGAGTCAAAATGCGCTTACACAAGGGAAATGGTTAATCAATATTCAAGACATCACTACTATTTCTTACATGAATATTCTTGAAGTAAAGGGTTAAATGAAAAGACAAGGTCTCCTGTGTCTTCATTGGTCTCACCTTGTGATAGATTTCCACCGGACTGGTAATTAAGGTTGGGCAGAATGAGGTAACTCCATACTGCAGCAGACCCTTGGCAACTTTCTTGATCCCCTCTGTAACATTGTCAGTCTGGGAAAAGTCTACACCAAAGGCTCCTGCAACATCAATTAACCCTTTCCTCCATAAGTACTCCTCTAAGCCTCTGTAATATCCACTTCTTGAAACCATTGTGATAAATAGAGCATTTGCTCCTATAGCAACAATGGTTTCAAACTACAAAATTCTAAAATTTTACATTTCTCTGGTAAATGCTCCTTTTGGGTAGATTCATTTAAAGAGGTTGGGTCTAAAAATAGCCTATGGAGGAAAGGGTTACATATACCTCATGAATATTCATGAAACACATATACACTAGAATTGTGGACCATATGTAGTAGAAAATGTAGAATTATATCTATATTATTTCATAAGGAAACTGAGCAGAACCTTACCAGATGGCTCCTATAGGAGCAGAGCCTTACCAGATGGCTCCTATAGGAGCAGAGCCTTAACAGATGGCTCCTATTGGAGCAAAGCCTTACCAGATGACTCCTATAGGAGCAGAGCCTTAACAGATTGCGCCAATAGGAGCAGAGCCTTATCAGATGGCTCCTATAGGAGCAGAGCCTTATCAGATGGCTCCTATAGGAGCAGACCCTACCAGATGGCTCCTATAGGAGCAGACCCTTACTAGATGGCTCATGTAGGAGCAGAGCCTTAACAGATGGCTCCTATAGGAGCAGACCCTTACCAGATGGCTCCTATAGGAGCCATCCGATCTTGAGCTACGTTATTTGCAATAATATACAGAAAGGTGTATTTATGGAGTAAAGGAGTAAGATGAAGAAATACATCAACAATATTAATAAGCTGGGTTTTTTTTTATTTTAGCAGATGAGAAAAGAACATTTTGGTTATAGCAGAAACTGTAGAATCAGATCTATATTATTGCATAAGCAAACTGAGTAGACCCCAATATGATTGTTCCTGCAGGAACCATCTGATCTGGGTTTACACTGTTTGTAAAGGCATGAAATGGTATTTCTATCTGGTAAAAGCTTTAACCCATTCCCTCATATTGATGCCTTTTGACTCCTCTGTATAAAAGTCATTTTTTGAAACCATTCCGATAAATGGTCTCAGAACTCCACAATTCTAAAAAATTATATTTTCTTGTAAATGCTCCTTTTCAGTAGATTTATTCAAAGTGACTGGGCCTAAAATAGCCTATGAGGGAATCATTTCAACTCCATCATTGCCGGTCCCAAACCCGGATGTGAAAGGAGGAGCAACACCATAGCAACTAAAGAGGATAATTGGTATTGACTCTTGGCCCTATATATGCTCCAGAAAGAGTGAAGAGGACTAAATAAGAAAAGTAAGGGAATGGGTTAATAGAAACATTTGAACCTCCGTGTATACAACTGTTGACCTAGTTGGAATGCAGCTTCTGGTATGGTTGACAACTTATAGCAACAGTACAGACTCTGATCAGATGCTGCATTTCAAATGTAGCACTTGATTTATATATACATTGTTTACCTGTTTTTCAATCAGGCTTAATTGTTGTTATATTTTAAGCCTAATATTACTTCATGACAATTCATGCAAAACTCTGCCAAGTATCACTACAAATTAACTTCATTCTTGAAGTCAAATATGAAGTAGGAAATTTTACAGCTATGCTAAACAATAGAGAATGTATTCTGTAATGTATGTCCTGATGAAATCAATCTAATCCTGGTCAACTCTGAAGAAGTGTTCAAAGACAGCTAGGTTTATCAAGTAAAGGGTCAAAGGGGATAGATGAATGCTGGAAAGTCACTTCTTGTAGTCATTACTGTGAGTGATTAACCCATTCCTTCATATAAACACCTTTTCATGCCTTTGCAAACAGAGCAGATCCAGATCAGATGGCTCCTATATGAGCCATCTTATCTTGGCCTACTATGTTTGCTTATGAAATTATAATAGATCTGACTCTAGTAAAGTAGTTTCTACCTACACCAAAACATTATTTGTACATATGCCTGGTCATTGCCACTGTAAACATCATTTGTACATATGCCTGGTCATTGCCACTGTAAACATCATTTGTACATATGCCTGGTCATTGCAACTGTAAAACAACTCAGCTATTGAATATTCATGATGTCATTATTTCTTACATGAATGTTCAACTGAGAAAGGGTTATCATATTTACCGTTTATTTGCACATCTATATACCCTGGAGCAATAATACTCCCATTGCAGTCAATTTGAACATCAGCATATGCCTTCTCCTCATAAAACAATTTCTCTGGGTTAAGAATTTTTCCATTCCGCACCCAGAAGTCTTCAGTCACAAGTTTGTGATCACTTAATATCTGACAGTTCTTGAACTGGTAGATGCATCCATCTATTGTTCTTGAAGGCATATTGGTGGAGGTACTGAAAGTAAACTATAAACTATAATTATCACTGGATGTGATTAACGCTTTACTCCATGCATATTCACGTAAGAAATAATGACATCATGAATTTGAATTACCGCAGATAAAATGTCATAATATCACATGGACACATGAATTTTAGGCGATGGCAGAAACTGAAGAACCATATCTGTATTACATCATATGCAAACAGAGCAGACCCTGATCAGAAGGCTCTTACAAGAGCCATCTGATCTGGGTTTACTCTGTTTGCAAAAGTGTAGAAAAGCATATTTATGGAGTAAAGTTTTAATGGCATATGATCATGAATGAGGGAATGTTTACCAAGGTAGAAACGTACTGTAGAAATAGATAAGTTATTTCATAATCTAACGAAACCCACATACACTAAAGAGACGGTTACAGGAGCCATCTAATCTGGGTCTACTCTGTTTGCAAATATGCCAAAAGGCTTCTTTGTAGAGTAAAAGGTTAATACTGTGAGGGCCGGTATGGGCCGGTATGTGATACACAGAAATGTTGGGTGTTGAATAATCATTACTAAGGACTATATTTTACTTTGTGGCAAATCATTCGACGAGAAACACTGAACGGCAAGCATATTAAATCTTCTCTTAACCCTTCCCCTGTTGAATAATCATATAAAAAATAATGACATCAAGAATATATATTACATGTAGTTGAATTTTATGAGTACACAGGATTTTTTGGTATAGGTAGAAACTGTAGAGTCAAATCTATGATTTAAGAACCAAACGGAGCAGACACTGATCAAACAGCTCTTACAGGGGCTGCCCGATATGGGTATACCCTGTTTGCAGAGGTGTAAAAAAGGATTTATATTAGGGAAAGAGTTAATGATGACATTTCATTGAAATCACCAGTTGCTGAAAATAGTGTGGACAAGAAACCCCACAGAAATTATGGTGGCTAAATTATCAAAGGGCCATAACTCTTCAACTGGGCCACAGTAAGCATATGCAAATCTCCTCTTGATGAAAATTTCCCCCAAATGTTTACTGAAATCCTCCCAGTGGCAGTAGTTGTTGAGAAATAATATGGACAAGTAAAACCAACAGCTAGTGTGACAGACATATCTATAGGAACATATGCTGCTATCAGTTCTGAGGCAGGATTAATCAAAGTATCTTCTCAGTGTGTGTCAGTATGTGCAAACATTACACAATTACTTTTCCAACCTACTTTATTGGTATCAAACAGAAATGACAATTTTAGTTTGGTAGAGAATGAAATATCTTTAAACTGTTAAAGGGACGTTTCACAGTATAAACATCAAATCCACAAATAGGTCTAAAACGGCTGATCATTTAATACATATTGATTGATTATTACAAAAGAAATAACGAAAGATTGACAAACTGGTAAACAGAGACAGACAAACATTGATATTTTATCTAAAACATATATTGGGGTCGAATATGTACCGGGCCGAACACATATTTAATTTTATCTTTTAGTTGTAACAACACAGGGTGATGCTAGTCACACTACAGTCAGTCACATAAAATACACATTTCACTGTTATATCACTTATATACAATATAAATAAATGCCAACATCTCTGCATGTAACAACTTCAGCGTAAATAACCTACTTTATTTACAAACACCTGATGAACTGTCAATACTGCAAGGGGAATAACCGTTATTATTATTATTTTATCAACATGTGTTGCCTCCCTTCCTTGGTAAAAAAGAAAAATGCTCTTGGCATGTGTAATCCGTGTTACAAAGACACTTACTGGAAATTAGGAGTAAACAGTCGTTTTTATTTTTAAAAAATCCACACAAGTCAAGGTGTCGAATTGATAGGTGTCAATATATATTGATTTAAAAACATTTTTTTCCGTTTAGATTTTGTGTTATGGTACATGTATTTTGACAATATTTTGACATGTTTTAGATTATTTTAACCAATATCTCTCAGTGAGGTTGGGTAGCAGATGGGCGCATAGGGGTAGCACATGACAAACGCCTGAGATATATAATGCATATGGTTTCTGAAACAATGCAAATTTGACTCGATTGAATTTGGAACTTGTGTTCTATGGAATATTCGAGAAAATGGGCGAGGTAGTAACAGAATCGAGTACACCCAAACAAATCGAGAAAGCAAGACCAAGCAAGCAGCGAGTTGCTTAGAAAACGGGTAGAAAACACATATTCAGTGTATATTGTTAATGATTGAAGCTGATATTCCTTTATAGGTAAGAAATATATTGTATTTACTAATTCAGTGCAATTAGACTAGTTTCTGGGTGTTCGTTTTGCAGTCAAATCTATCGCATCTTGTATCTTCTATCAGTATCAGATTTTAACAGGAGTAAGCTTTTCTTGTTAATTGATATCATTTAAGTTAATTAACATCATACATATGTAACATGGTGGAAAAATTGGACGTGAACCCAGGGCCTTTGGCTTGGGTGTTGGTGGTTTCGTCAAACTGAGGAAGAAGAGAAGAAGAACTACCGGTTCGTCAAACTGATTTTATTGTAGTGATCGGCCTATGTTAGTCATGTCCAACAGCCTGGCTGTTGGGTTAACCATTAAGCGACATGGTTAGAGTGTCGGACTAGTAGTCCAGATGTCCGGGTTTGAATCCCGGTAGAGGCCAGTAACTATTCCTCCCTTAGAATTACTTCATTGGAGATGAGGACAATTTGGTTCATATGCGGGGATGCATGTAAAGTCTTAGGGGCATGCGGGTTTGCAGGGCATGGGTATGTGCCTGGCTCCTAAAGGTTAAGAGGGAGGGAAGTGTAGTGATCGGCCTATGTAAGGCATTTCCAACAGCCTTGCTGTTGGGTTAACCCTTTAGCGACATGATTAGAGTGTTGGACTAGTAGTCCAGATGTCCGGGGTTCACATCCCGGTAGAGGCCAGTAACTTTTCCTCCCATAGAATTTCTTCATTATTATAGTAGATATGCAAAAAGTGGAACCTTTATCAAACTGGTATATATATAATGGGTAGGGCTATAAGTGTTATTGTTCCACTGCAGATAGTTTGTAGCGCATAAATTTATCGAACTGTTAAAATTGAAAGTATGTAACGGACCGAGATCATAATCTATATATATATATCATATGAACGAATTTTAAGATAAAAATTAAAAGATAACATTTTTTTATTGCCAGATAACATTTTTTATTGCCAACTACAAGCCTATTTAAACTTTAAATCACTATAAATTCAATTTATAGTGATTTAAAGTTTATTCATGCAGGATCAGGGCAACTTCGTATGATCAAAATCAGTGAAATGTTCAGCAAAATTGAAATGGTTGGATGCCAAACTATTTTCGATCAAACACAGTCGTCAAAATCAGACATGTCATAAACACATCAATTGCTTTCAGTTATGAACTTAATGACTTTATCCTCCACTATATAATTGTCAGTTGATGAAGCATGTATCCTTTGTGCACCTATTACCGTGATACACCTATTACTGCAATTCCCGGTATGATAACAATTCATCAAACGTCGTAGATGCAAAGTTCTGCAAGATTTTATAATGTCTGTGAGTTAAATTACCTAGGTTATAATGCAAAATGGATATTTTAATCATATCAGGAAAAGAAACAATATTACTATTTATTACTGATTTCATTTATTCTTTACCATATTGATTTATACATAATAGGTATAATAACCAGGATGCATATATATACATGCATGTACTATCCTCTGGTCTCTTCAAAGAATTGTTTGGAGTTACTGAACCATTTTAATAGGTAGAGTATTCATACTTTTGAAGTGGATTTGATCATTATCTGGGTAGCAATCTCATCAGTAATTGGTTGACTGATTGGAACTTTTTGTGAAAGTTAAACAGGCTGAAAAGTGAATTGTGTCCTGCATTGGACCTTTGTGAATGAATGCATGGTTGTGGTCTTCGACTGACAATCACTTGGCCCTTTATCGCTGTGGTGCCAGCCTGGACATTTGAAGTTTTCATGTGAGGAAACCATTCTGCTGACTTGTACCAGGCTTATATTTCAGAATCATATGTATGTTTGTGCAGTGTTAGGAGCATTTTATCAATTAAATGGCATATTTATATTTTATGATGGTGTAAATCTGCTTTCAGAACACCAAGATGGATGCAGGTCTCCCTCCAGATATGCTGACACACTTGACAAGCATCTTATCTCCAAAGGAAGATGATTCTGACAGTGATGAAGACAAAGTAACTTTTTGACTTTTTTCTTTGCCAGTTTTGATAGTAATATAAGATACATACTGATCCGTTAAACTCTCTTATTTCTCAGCCAAACCCTGTCTTGTTGGTACTCACTTGAATCACTTTAATGAGTACCCACAATATACTGGTTTGATGAGAAATATAGAAAGAAATTTACTTAAATACTTGTGTTATCTAGGACTGGGTATGATATGTATAAGTGAATGCCATAATACTTGTGTTATCTAGGACTGGGTATGATATACATTCTCAAGGATGTCAGCAGTGTTAACCATGTTTCTCATGTCTACATCCAGATTTACTATTAACCCATTCCCTGTTGAATATTCATGTAATAAATAATGACACCGTGAATATTTATTAGCTGATTTTTTTATACTGGCACATGTACAGGATTGTTTTAAATTGTTAGAAACTGGATTGTAAGATCTATTATAATTTCATAAGCAAACAGAGCAGACCCTGATCAGACGGTTCCTACCGGAGTTTCTCCCTGATTATTCAGACTAAGCTTCATGCACCCATTTAAATTTCGGATTAGTCCATTTGAAAATTCAGTGTTGAAAGGGTTAACTCTTTTTGTGCTGTAAAATTATGTTTGCACAAAATCCAAGATTTTGCAATGTTTACTTACTTTAGAATCATTTAAACCTTTCCCTGTTCTGTATTCAGGCCAAATTTCAATACCTGTTGAATATTCATTAACAAAATAGTTATACTGAAATATGGAAAGTGTAAAATTGTAGCCATTTTAGAAAGTAAAGAAACAGATATTTCAAATTCCATTAGCAAACAGAGCAGACCCTGATCAGACGGCTCCTCTAGGAGCCGTCTAATCTGGGTCTACTCAGTTTGCATATGCGTGAAAACACATTTATATGAGGGGAAAGGGTTAACCCTTTCCATGTTCTGTTTTTATTCAAAATTTCAATACCTACTATTTATGGCCAGAATAGTTATAATGAAATATGGAGCCGGAACATTGTAGCCATTTAAGAAAGTAAAGAAACATAACTATCAAATTACATTAGCAAACAGAGTAGACCCAGATCAGATGGCTCCTATAGGAGCTGAAAGTCAGAGTGGTCACAAAATGGGGTTAGATGGAAAAATAAAGGAGCAAGTGTTTAAAACCAATTTAAGCATCTTATGTTTTAACCCTTTCCCTTATATTAACGTGTTTTCGCGCATTTGCAAACAGAGTAGACCCAGATCAGACGGCTCCTCTAGGAGCCGTCTGATCAGGGTCTGCTCTGTTTGCTATTAGAATTCGATAGATCTGTTTCTATATAGTTTCTAAAATGGTTACTATGTTCCACATTCCATATTTCATTATAACTGTTCTGACCATGAATATTCAGTAGGTATTGAAATTTGGTCTAAATATAGAACAGGGAAATGGATAATGCTTCTGTAAAATCCATCTTTCATTTGCATGTTGTTATAGCCAACTTCAGCCATAGCTCAACTTAATCCAGGAAACATTGGGCCAGCAAAGAAGAAAGAGGAAGAGACCAAAGAAGCAAATGGTAAGACTGTTGAGAGAAAATTAACCATTTACTTTGTACATACACATAGTTATGATTTTGAAAACAGAGAAGACCTAGATCTGACAACTGTAGGAGCTGTTTACTTAAATAATAATATAGATGTAGATCAGCTTCTACTCTGTCTGTCATCACAAAAATACTTTATTTCATGTTCAATTATGGACACTCCATTAATATTCATGAAATCATAAATTCTTACACAAATATTCATGAGGTAAATAATTTACCCTTTCCATGCTAAGCACAACCTAGATTTGCCACTAGTCTGATAATTAAAACATTTCTACTCTAACCCCTTCCTCCATGAATAAGTCTTTCTACGCCTCTGTAGTAGTCAGTTCTTGAAACCATTGTGATAAATAGAGCATTTGCTCCATTGGAGCAAATGCTCTATTTATCACAATGGTTTCAATACTATACAATTCTGACATTTTCCTTTTCTCTAGTAAATGCTCCTTTTAGGTAGATTTATTCAAAGAGGTTAGGTCTAAAAATAGCCTATGAAGGAATGGGTTAATAATTTGCATTTTTGCAAAACAAGACTAGCCACAAACATGACAAAAATATTTCTTAGGCTAGTGGCTAGGCTAATTGCAACCTTACTGGTAGCTTGGATCCAGATGAGATGCCAAGTAACTCAGCATCACATCAGGACTTAATGTGCAGAGAGTTAAAAAAAATACATGTTGGATTTTAACTGTATCATGACCAATATTTAATTTGTGATCTCTTTTGCAAACAGATTGAATCCAGATAGAACACAGAGTAACAAGGTGACTAATGATCTAGGCCCAAGGTTATAAAACTTCTGAGTCTGAGATCATTCTCAAGCATCTGATTGGTCAGATTCTGAGCTTGCTCAGAATCTGACCAATCAGATGCTTGAGAATAATCTCAGACTCATGCAAAAAAAATGTTATAATCCTGGGGTCTTAGCTGTTTGTTACTGTGATTATGCGTTTTGAAACTAAAATGAAGAAACTAAAGCAGATGACAAGATTTGTAAATGACAATATATATAAGTGGTAGCTTATCTTTGCTGATCTGAGCTCCTAGGTAACAGTATAAACCCATTGACTTATCATAGTGGAATGTTCCATTACTCTTTAGCCCTTACAATGCTGATTTTTCAAATGGACTATTCCAAAATTTAAACAGATGAAGCTTATGGTGAATATTTAGGTATTTTTCTAAAGAAAGGTTCTTTTGTTTGTGTTGATTAACATTCATTTCTGCACACTATGGGCTAAATGGACGTCCCACAGAGAGGGTAGAGGATATTCTAAAGTAAAGTGTAACATGACAAACAGTGCAGACCCAGATGAGAGGCTCCTCTGGACGTCCTCTCATCTGGGTCTACACTGGTTGCATAGGGAATTAGTGACTCGTTTCCTGCATTGTAAGATTTAAACCTCTGTCTCATAAGGACATCTTTGCAAACACAGGAGACACAGACAAGTCAGCTCATATAGGGAGCCATTTGAACAGTGTCTACTCTGTTTCCTTGTGAAGTAATATACATGTAGTAATATCGTTTGATTGTTCTTTGAATATGTGTTAATAGATATGTTTAGAAACAAATTATTGCAAACTATAAAATATTTAAACATGTTAATTAACATATGGGTGTGAAATCATGCAGCAATGATGCCGACTTTAATGACTTATAATGATCTTATTCATTGGAAAAATTAAAATGACCAATGAAAATAAAATCATTTTGAGTAAAGTTTAAAGGTTCATCTTTAGGGGATTTTCTCTCTATTTCATTTCAAATCAAAGAGACATAAATAACAAAAATCCCTTATGATCAGACCACTACACATAGGATGAAGGTCAATCCGATAAGTCAACTTCGCAGTTTTGGTCAACTTGCTGAACACCGGAGCTCTCAGAAACCGGACTGTTGGCCAAGTCCGGAAGGGGTCGGGTTTTCAGGGAGTTTACTGTATTATTCATACAGTAATTACTGCTTACATGAATATTCATGAGATAAAGTTTGAATGGATTAAATTTGTGAGAGGATTTTGAATGCCAAATAATGCATATCCTGATCAGAAAGCTCCTGTAGGAGTTCTATGATCTGCTTTTACACGGTTTGTAAATGCCAGTTTTATACTTTCCCATATTCAAAGACTGGATATTTGATTGAGATGCATTTGAATTTTCAGAGAAGAAGAAGAACACAAAAGACATTTGGGAAAGTGAGGAGGTACCAGAGGGTTCAGAGTTCGAGTCCACGTATGACCCTAGAGACCAACCAGAGTAAGAGATGTGGCACTTCTAGTCCTTAACCCTTCCCCCCATATAAACACTCCACATATGACCCTAGAGACCAACCAGAGTAAGAGATGTGGCACTTCTAGTCCTTAACCCTTCCCCCCATATAAACACTCCACATATGACCCTAGAGACCAACCAGAGTAAGAGATGTGGCACTTCTAGTCCTTAACCCTTCCCCCCATATAAACACTCCACATATGACCCTAGAGACCAACCAGAGTAAGAGATGTGGCACTTCTAGTCCTTAACCCTTCCCCTCATATAAACACTCCACATATGACCCTAGAGACCAACCAGAGTAAGAGATGTGGCACTACTAGTCCTTAACACTTCCCCTCATATAAACAATTTTTCATGTCGTTGCAAACAGTGTAGACCACCCAGTCCCAGATCAGGTGACTTTGTTTGCTTATGAAATTTTAATAGTTCTGACTCTACAGTTTCTTCAGATACCAAAACATACTACAGTTCTAGTACATGTATGTACATATACCATTATAAACATTCAGCTAATGGACAGGGTTAGTGAAAATGGGTCTTGAGCGCCCCACTCTGTAAGGCTTTTTTACAAAATTATGCCAAGAGTTGTTAAGTGACTCATCTATAGATATGCCTTTCTATGCCTTAGCAAAGACAATAGACCCAGATCAGATGCTTTCTGTAGGAGCTGGTTGATCAGGGTCTGCTCTGTTTGCTTATGATATAATACAGATTTTAATCTGCAGTTTCTGCAATGGCTAAACATTCTTGTGTCCATGTGCAATTATAACAATTAATCTAATTAATATTCATAATGTCTTTATTTCTGACATAAATATTCATGGAGTAAAGGGTTAAATATTGCATTTCTTCACTTGGAATCATTTCAAACATAGGCTTTGATGGAGAAATAGAGGAACTATTGAATAGATATTTAGTTTATCTATCTCTGCCTCTGCTCTTCAGGTATGATATTATATACAAGCAAGCAGTCACCTCTGAGGACATGTTTCTACAGATGGGCAACAAAACACCAGCGACATCCTCATGTGAAGATATGGTGGTAAGTAGGAATCATAAGGATGAGATCATTAGTGTAGACAAGAGGTCTGTTCTGAAAATCTCATTGAAATAATTATATTTTATACATGTAGTTCATTTTATAGTTCATGGGCAAACTTTATCTTGTTACTACTTGTTAGATTGTCCTCTATGAAGTGTTTCTAGTGAGTAGAAGAAAGGTAGGATTTAACTGAGAAATAAGAAATACAGTAGAACCCCTCTAGTGCGACCACTTAATGTATAAACATGGGTCTCTTTATAAGCAGGTGGTTGCTTAATGCAGGACAAAAGTAAGGCAGAAAGCGCCAAGAGGAGCTTTCTGCATTACTTTTGTCCTGCATTAAGATACCACCTGCATCTAGCACCCAGAATTATACCTCTTTTAGGTGGTCGCATTAGCGGGGTTTTACTGTATAGATAAACCAATACACATTTTATCTACATCCCTGAAGGGTTAACCTGTTTGCATAGGTTGTCATGAAAGTGCTGCTAGTTTGCCTAGATCTGATGGGAGATAAAGTGCTAGTTTGCCTAGATCTGATGGGAGATAAAGTGCTGGTTTGCCTAGATCTGGTAGGAGATATAGAGAATAATAGGTTAGTGCCGTAGATGGGACACCTTTATCCGACGAGGGGAGAAAACGTTGAAGCGAGGCTTGCCGAGCCTCAACTGTTTTCTCTCCGAGTCGGATAAAGGCGTCCCATCTACGGCACTAACCTATTATTCGATTTATCCAGTCAATTCAGTTAAAATATCTTTTTTCATAGACTCATATTTAACATAACACTCTTGAAATAATTTACATTGAAAATGCGGTTTTTCTATCAACGGATCCCTCCCTTTTCATTCCCATTTAGACGTAAATAGATCTAATGAGCTACCGCAGAGGAAAATAGTTTCGATACTTGCATTACAAGAGGGGAAACGTGGTTGAATTTGAAAAATAAGATGGTTTGAATCGAGGGTCGATAAGTTATTTCAAACAGACATGGTTATATTTTCTGGTCAAATTCGAGTTCCGTAGTCTCGGTTTCTATTTTTAGATAGACATAACGTCACTCATAAATCGATGGAACTGAACGGGCTATATTTAGGTCTATGACTATCACCGCCCCTGTAAGAGTTTATCAATCAAATTATCATGAGTGTGAAAAGAAAACATTTACTATTTATCTGTCAATCTTTGCTTCCAGGGTTGATTTTATCAAAAACGCGTTTCGCTAGCGGTGGATTAAATTAATAAAACTAAATCAACGTCACTTTTTATGTGGCCTCAGTGGCGTAATCGGTAAGGACGACGTCTTTAGAGTGATTAGAATTGGTTTTTGTATGATCAGGCACGGGTTCGATTCCAGCTATAGCCAATTATTTTTATTATGTCTCCCCCCATATTTATATGGGGGAGACATATTGTTTTCGTGAGAGTTGTCTGTCTGTCTGTCTGTCTGTCCGTCTGTCTGTCTGTCCGTCACACTTTTTGTCCGGACGATAACTTCAATATGCCTGATGCCAGTTGATTGAAACTTCATATATGGAAAGAGTATAATGAGAGGAAGTGTCATGCACAAGGTCCATAACTCTGGCTTCACTAATATTGGAGTTATTGCCCTTTGTAAAAAAATCACACTTTTTTGTCCGGACGATAACTCCTATATGGCTCATGCCATTGGATTGAAACTTCATATATGGAAAGATCATGACGAGAGGAAGTGTCATGCACAAGGTCCATAACTCTGACTTCACTAATATTGGAGTTATTGCCCTTTGTAAAAAATATCATAATTTTTTGTCCGGACAATAACTTCAATATGCCTGATGCCAGTTGATTGAAACTTCATATATGGAAAGAGCATAATGAGAGGAAGTGTCATGTAGAAGGTACATAACTCTGGCTTCACTAATATAGAAGTTATTGCCCTTTGTAAAAAAAATCACACTTTTTTGTCCGGATGATAACTTCTGTATGGCTCATGCCATTGGATTGAAACTTCATATATGGAAAGATCATAACGAGAGGAAGTGTCATGCACAAAGTCCATAACTCTCGCTGCACTAATATTGGAGTTATTGCCCTTTGTAAAAAAAATCACAATTTTTTGTCCGGATGATTACTCCTATGTGACACATGCCATTGGAGTGAAACTTCATACATGGAACGATCATGATAAGAGAAAGTGTCATGCATAAGATCCTTAACTCGAGCTTCAATAAATTTAGAGTTATTGCCCCTTGTACATTTGTTTAATTCTTTCTTGTCCGGACGATAACTCCTACATGGCTCTTGCCATCGTATTGAAACTTCATACATGGAAAGAGCATGATGAGAGAAAGTGTCATGAACAAGGGCCATAATTCTGGCTTCAATACTTTTGGAGTTATTGCCCTTTGTTACATTTTTTGGCCGATTAATAACTCCTGTTCGACTGATGCTATTGGAATGACATTTTATTTTTGGAAAGAGCATGATGAAAGTAAGTGTCATGCACAAGAGCCATAAATCTGGTATCAGTATTTTTGGAGTTATTAGCTATTATTGTTTTTATTAGAGGGGAGACATCCGTTTTTGTGACAAAAACCTCTAGTTTTTTCTCATTTGAATATTTTTTTTGGTGAATTTTCTGTGAGGTCTATTTCGTCAACATGATTTTTATGCATATTTACAGAAAATTAAAATAGTTCCATGGTTATAGAATCATTACGCCTATCTACTAACCTAATAAACCTTCTACTACCGGAAGTAACCTAATAAACCTAAGTTTATCTGCACCCCCTTTATTATGTCACTAGAGAAGCCTGGTGACTGGATAAAAAGTGCTAGTTTGCCTAGATCTGGTAGGAGATAAAGTTCTAGTTTGCCTAGATCTGATAGGAGATAAAGTGCTAGTTTGCCTAGATCGGATGGGAGATAAAGTGATTTCGAATGAAAAAGGTGTTCTTTATCTATCTTTTGAAAAAACGAGGCTTTAGATTTACATTTGTTTGTCTGTCTTACCATCTATCAGGAATCTGTATGTTAACTGTACAAGAGTTTGGGATTAAATTTGATTTGAGTTTATAATACGACATGCATGGTTGAACGAAATAAATATTCCATATACACAGATCAGGCTGTGATCAGACATCTCTCTGATTTGGGTCTATGCTGTTTTTTAAAGACGTAAAGCCATGATTATAGAGTAAGGGGTTAATGATTGATTCTTATTGTTGTTTTAGGTGAAGGTAAAGTTGCCAGATACCAAAATTGCAGATGTGACCTTAGATGTCAAAACCAAGTTTCTGGATTGTAGAACACCAAAATAGTAAGTGCAATGTTAACTACCTGTGAAAGTTTGTATGTTAGAATATGATTTAACTTTTTCAACCCGAGATACACATGCTCTGTCATTTACAAGCAATGTAGACCTAGATCAGAGAGCTAGACGAGACCTCTGATCAGGGTCTGCACTGTTTATCATTCAGACTCCTCTGGTAAGTTTATTAGTGAACTGTATAGTAAAACCTCTCTATAACGACCACTAAATTGTGTTAATTTTTAGTTGGCATTTAGGGCAGGTGGCGGCTTAAAGCAAGGTATAAGTAAAACAGAACGCTCCAATAGGAGCGTTCTGTTTTACTTTCACCTTGTTTTAAGCAGCCACCTGCCTTTAACACAAAATACTTGATGTAATTTAGTGGCCATTATAGAGATGTTTTACTGTATAGTTAAACACTGATTCCACTCTAATAACTCAGGGTTGGAAGGGTTAATTGACTCTCTGAGCCCTATTTGTTATAATCTGTGCAAATAGTTTGATCCATATCATTAAAATCCAAGCTGCTTGACTCTCTGAAATCGGAAAAAACACACTTTTATAAAAATTGAAATTTCAATTGATCATGAATTAAAGGAATTAAAGGTATTTCAGCCGTAAGCTCTTTTACATGATTTACTTACTTTGTATTTATCTCTTTGCAAATTTACAGTTACTTGTGAAAATAGTTTGGATCCAGATGAGATGCAGAGTAACTCATCAGGATCCAAATGAAACTCATAGTGCATATTTGAAGAGAAATGGAGAAAAAATCATCTTTGAAATAGTAGCAGATGACATATTTTGCAGATATCAATTGCATTTGGTGCAAATAGTTATGTACAATAATTCCTTTCTAAAAGAACCGTTGAAAGGAGGTCTGACTGTTACGTCTTGAAGTCCTGAGGAAGCTTAATGCAGGATGGAATTTATGCAGATAGCTCCCACTTGAGCCTTCTGCGTTACTTTCATCATGCATTAAGTAACCACCTACTTTTAAAGACACCAACATCTATTCATTCAAGTGGTTGCTTTAGAGAGGTTCAACTATAATTTATAGATAGATACAATTTTATGCAAAAGTAGATTAATATTTCTCAATAAATACAGAACTGAAGTTGTTGAAATTTACAAGAATGGCATAAAGTTTTCTTCGCACATCAGGGTCAGAGGTATAAAACTTCAGCTTCTGAGTTCATTCTCAAGTATCTGAGGTCAATATCAGGCATCAGATTGGTCAGATTTTTAGATGCTGGAGAATGATCTCAGTCTGAAGCAAAACGGTTTATAACTTCCGCCAGAAGTTTATGAAACTCATGATCTGTTACTTAAATAATCATGGAGGCAATTAGTTTGGATCCTGATAACAATATTACCTAACTTATGATCTGTAAACTATAGAGGGATAACCTCTGTACTAGTGTATGGATGGTTAATCTACAGCCTACTATAGATGGATAACCTCTGTACTAGTGTATGGATGGTTAATCTACAGCCTACTATAGATGGATAACCTCTGTACTAGTGTATGGATGGTTAATCTACAGCCTACTATAGATGGATAACCTCTGTACTAGTGTATGGATGGTTAATCTACAGCCTACTATAGATGGATAACCTCTGTACTAGTGTATGGATGGTTAATCTATAGCCTACTATAGATGGATAACCTCTGTACTAGTGTATGGATGGTTAGTCTATAGCCTACTATAGATGGATAACCTCTGTACTAGTGTATGGATGGTTAGTCTATAGCCTACTATAGATGGATAACCTCTGTACTAGTGTATGGATGGTTAATCTACAGCCTACTATAGATGGATAACCTCTGTACTAGTGTATGGATGGTTAATCTACAGCCTACTATAGAAGGATAACCTCTGTACTAGTGTATGGATGGTTAATCTACAGCCTGCTATAGATGGATAACCTCTGTACTAGTGTATGGATGGTTAATCTACAGCCTACTATAGATGGATAACCTCTGTACTAGTGTATGGATGGTTAATCTACAGCCTACTATAGATGGATAACCTCTGCAAATAGATAGGATCCAGTTGAGACAGCGAGTTACTCAGCATAACATCACGGTCCAAACTGTTTTATACTCCGATTGTTTCTTTACCCCTTTACCAGGTGAATAGTCATCAAGAAAGAATGACCTTATGAATATTGATTAGCTGAAATTTATAATGCTCCATATGCTTTAGGAATTATAAGGATCTCATCCTACGCCATCTGCTTCAGTAAAAAAATTCTGAATTTTAAAATACGTTTCTGCTTCTTCACCCATGCCCTGTTGTATAATTACATATATCTTCACTGTGTACAAGTATTTCGCTGTGCAATCTTTGCTGTGGAGTGCACTGGTTGCACAACCAACTTGTAAATATTGAAGACCCAGATGAGACAGCTCCTGCAGGAGCTGTCTCATCTGGGTCTTCACTATTTACAGGTAGGTATATTGACGTGAATAGCAAGCGAAGGGTGAAAATAGTTTGACTCATTAATAATAATGAGGTAAAGGGTTAACAGAATTTTTCATTTGTTTTTCCAGTTACCTTGCTTTGCATTTGCCCCACCCAGTTGACAGCAAGACTGGGAAAGCCCAGTGGGACGGTAAGACAGAGACTTTAAGTGTTACTATGAAAATGAAACGTGAATATGACTTGTTCAACTTCTGACGAAATGAGAGGACGTCTTGTGACAGTTTTCTTATCTGGATCACATGAAGGCAGATCTGTATATGTGACACAGCAAGACAATGATGAAATCAAGGGAGCCAACTGGTAGTGTTGTTCTAGTAAGGGGAGGTTAGCTGTTTGCACCAATGCAGACATAGAAGGTTGTATTGAACAGTGTGTTAAACCTTTAGCATGGTGCAAGCAAATTCCAAATTTACGTTGCCAATAGTTTTGATCCAGATGAGATACTGAGTAATCAGCTTTTCATTAGGATCCAAACTGTTTGACACCCTGACTGTGTATCTGTAGAAAAAAAGACAAACAAGCTTATGTTTTTAACCCTTTCTTTCTACAGGAGCTGTCTGATCAGGGTCTGCTGTTTGCTATTGGAGTTTTAAAGATCTGTTTCTTTACTTTCTAAAATGGCTGTAATGTTCAACCTTCTATATTTCATGATAACTATTTTGTCTATGAATATTCAGTAGGTATTGAACTTTGGAATAAATATAGAAGAGGGAAAGGGTTAAATAGTAAACAGGTCAAGGTTTTATCAGGCGAAATTCTGCTCAGTACTTTAAAGGTTGTAATATAACAGATTATAATTTATAATATTATTCTGTTTTATCCTTCTGCATGCTGAGCAATCATGAACTGTACATATTGTCTTCTACTTCAATTTTTAAGGTACATTTTTTACATGAAGAGTTATGATGGGACGCTGAGGTTTTTGGAATCTCTGGATCAAAACTGCTTGCAGTGGCAATCGTGAATTGGCCAATGTAGGACTGGAAGTTAATCCCTTTCTCCATAGTTACGCCTTTAATGCCTTAGCAAACAGAGTAGACAGAGTTATTTTGTCTCCTATAGGAACTGTCTGATCTGGATCTACTCTGTTTGCTTATGGAATCATACAGATCTGATTTACAGTTTTTACCTTTTGGAACTTCCTGTATTACATTTGAATGTTTATTAGCTCAATTTTCATATTATTAACTTTTCAAGGGAATGTTGTGCTTTGACAAAAACTATAGAATCAGGGTCCATGCTTATAAAGCTTTTAGTTGAGTCTGAGTTTCATTCTCAGGCTTCTGATTGGTCAGATTTGAGTTCTCAAGCTTTTGATTGGTCAGATTTGAGCCAAAGGCTCAAATCTGACCAATCAAAAGCTTGAGAACGATCTCAGACTCAACTAAAAGCTTTATAAGCATGGACCCAGATCTATATCATGTCACAAGAAAACAGATTACACTCTGATTAGATCTCCTATAGGAGCCATTTGATCTGGGTCGACTCTGTTTGCAAATGGGTGAAAAGGTGTTTGTATGAAGGAAAGAGTTAAGACTGATTTTACTTTATTGGACTCACTTCATTGAATATAAACTAGAAAGGTTTCGGCAAAGGAATATGTAGGAAATATAAACTAGAATATAAACACAATCTGCATTTCAAAAAACATTCAATTGTATTGATTTGTTGTTTGAAAACATGGAGCATTTTTGCAATGTTGAATAACTCATGCAAGCTACATCCGTCCATCTATATTTTATTTATTGAATAAAGATGTTAATGTTCATTGTCTTTCACATTGTTTGATTCCGATCTATACATGTACCTACAGTACACAGTAGTTATACCTTACAAGTTTGAGTGGGTATACTGGAATCACCCTGTCAGTTGGTCGGCAGTCCATCCATATTTGAACATGGGTAGTTGTGTTACAAACCCCTCCCTCAATTTGAACGTTATTCAATTTATAAATGGTATATATAATGGTCGCGAATAGTAGATGTGCATAACACAATTTTCCGTGTTTAGTGCTGGGCATCGTAGAATTATCTCCCCTCGAACTTTGGGTATATGTTATCATTTTGGCATGAAGCATGGGTAGTTGGTAGCGCAAATTCCTCCTTAAGTTTGAAAATTATTGAATTCATATTTGGCATGCATAATAACCATGAATAGTACATGTGCAAAATGCAATTTTCTCGAATTTAGCAGCAGACATTACAGAATTATCTCCTTGAACTTTGAGTGTGTTTTTTTTGTCATTTGGGCCAGTAACATGGTTAGTTGATGTCCTCCTTCAGTTTGAAGTTATTGAATTTATATTTGACATACATAATAACCACAAATAGTAGATGTGTTGGACATAATTTCCGTGTGTTTATTGGCAGGCTTTGCAGAATTACCACCCCTTGAATGTTTGGAGAAAAAAAATCTGCCAAGTGGTCCCGTAACATGTGTAGTTTGTGTCACAAACTCCTACTTCAATTTCTTTCCAACATATTTCAATGAAACTTTATATACATGGTCTCCATGATGTGTAATGACTAAATCAGTTTTTGTGTAAATACAATGTACCATTGTAAAAATTCAGGTAATAGATATTCATCATTATTAACGTCATTATTTCATACATGGATATTCAACACGGAAAAGCATTAAGCAGCCACCTGTCTTAACCCTTTCCCTGTTCTATATTTAACCCAAATTCATTTACTTACTGAATATTCATTAACAAAATAAATATAAAGAAATATGGAAGGTGAACATTGTAGATATTTTAGAAAGCAAAGAAACAGATCTTTCAAATTCTATTAGCAAACAGAGCAGACCCTGATCAGACGGCTCCTCTAGGAGCCGTCTGATCTGGGTCTACTCTGTTTGCAAATGCGTTAAAACACGTTTATATGAGGGAAAGAGATAACTTTTTGTATGCTGTAGAAGTCTGGCCAGGGTCTGTTCTGTTTGTGTATATGAAACAATATGGGGTTGATTATACAGCTTCTGCCATGGCCAAACTTTACCTGCATTCACATACAATTATAAATATAATCTGATTAATATTCATGATGTCATTTGTGCATGAATATTCACGAAGTAAAAGGTTTATGCAGGACAAAAATGTTCAGAATGCTCCTTTTGAAGCTGTCTGCAGTTATTTTGCCCTACATTAAGCTACCACATGCTTCAACTACCACAAATGAAGCTTCTTTTAATGATGGCTTAAACCTTTCCCTGATGAATATTCATAAAGGAAATAATGACGTCATGAAATATTAATAAGATTATTTTTTATAATGGCTTATGAACACATGACATTTTGGCTCAAGAAGAAGCTGTAGAATCAGATCTATATTGCTCCATAAGCAAACAGAGCAGACCCTTATCAGACGGCTCCTATAGGAGCCGTCTGATCTGGGTCTACTCTGTTTGCAGATGCGTCAAAATGCGCTTACATAAGGGAAAGGGTTAAGACAGGGCCTACTGTATGTGAATTTGTGGCTCAATGTTCCAGCTGGCTCATAACAACTCGCTTGTAAAACGGACACTACTGGTCGACCAGATAGCTTTGTACTCAACATATTCGGACAGTACAAGGACTGGTTGACCTGTTGTCAGGATGATGTAACTTATTAAAGGTCAAATCCCTACTGTGTATGTGTGCTTTGCACTGGGAATAGTACTTTAATTCTTCATTTCACAGATTCCCCTTTTAACACCTTTGCAAACGGAGTAGACCCAGATCTGACGGCTGGTGTAGAAGCCTTTCTGATCAGGGTCTGCTCTGTTTGCTGTGAAATTCTAGTTTTTCAAGGGCTAAAACGTCATGTTGTCCATATGCCACTGTAAAAAACCACTTAATTAATATTCATGATGGTATTAGTTCTTCCATGAATAATCATGCCGTATAGGGTTAAGAGTCATGTATCAATCGCAACACCTATTATAATAATTATTTGCACAACAGACAATGCGAACTTCTCCGGAACAAATCACAAAAACAACAACAAAATGCTGTTTTATAGAACTAATGTATACGAGCCGTTTTACCGAGCTTGCCGTGCTGTTTCGGTTAGTTCTGTACATATACCGCACTCCAAGAGTGTTTTTCAAAACGCAGATTCTGTTTCAGCACTTTTTGTGAGCAAAACAACAACACAATTATTTCAACATCAATTTTAACCCCGTAACTCTTCACAATAGCAGCAGTTTTTGGACAGGGTTTGTTGCAATTTCTTATGGCCATTGTCCCCTTTTAACTTTTTGCACGCTATACTAAGTAATTTTTCGTCAGCAACAATTGTCGTCTGCTTCAATTCTTAAGATAAAATTTCTCTCATTTCTTTTCAAAAATGTGGTCAAGGTGACAAACAGTTTAGATCCTGATGAGACGCCACATTATGCGGCGTCTCATCTGGATCCAAACTGTTTGCATAGGTAATCACATTAGGTAATCACATTTCGCCGCTAGCGTGCAAAGAGTTTCATTCATTCATTCATTAATCTGGATCCAAACTGTTTGCATAGGTAATCGCATTAGGTAATCACATTTCGTCGCTAGCGTGCAAAGAGTTAAGACAGCCATGGGTGAATCTGAATGCATTCTTGGAAATTGTCGTCTGCAAATAATGTCGCCTGCTTCATTACTCAAAGTAAATAGTTTCGAAACAATTTGGATCCGGATAAGAGGTCGAGCTATTCTGCGTCTCATCTGGATCCAAACTGTTCGCAAATGTATCACGAAATTGCCAAAGATATAGCCTTTGATTGCCTACATGTTAAGCAGCGACCACCTTAAGAATCACTTGTCTTTTAAATGTAGGTGTAACATACTTTTTAACCATTCTGTACTGGAGTTTCCTGAGCCTAGTCAGCATGAAGGAATAAACTCGCTTGAGGTTGCTGAGTGACAAATAGCACAAATTCTGGTCAGAAGACCTCTGGAGGAACTCTCTGGGGATGATTAGTACAGGTGGCGAATTACAGAACACAAGACACGCCACTTTGTGTCCTTACACCACTAACCAATGATTTCGTCAAGTAATGCACAGGGCTGCATGTTTTGAATTAAATAACAACAACACCATTTAAATGTAACACAATATTAACACAAAGGCATACTTGTGTATATCACATACATCTTAATAAATAAATATATAACATTGAGTCACTCTCTGAGGGAAAAAGTCTAAACTGCATTGCGATAAGTGTAGACCCAGGCCAGACCATGTGTCAGAGACGCGGCAGCTGGCTAGGGTCTGCTCTGTTTGGCACTCATCAGAACATGCAGTGTTTTAATCTGTATATTTGTGTACATCGTAAACCTTTATCAGAAATCTCACGACAGATGTGATGTTAGATCTGGATGAACACTATTTACAATAAATAAGGTTTCCATTTTCTCAGAGTGTGTCTCATGTAAGTAGCATATGCATGGAATATCATAGATAGTAGTATCAGTTACCCTTATACCCTTAGCCTAAATTACAAACCGTCTACAAGAGGTCAAATTCTGGGTCCTTAACTCTATACCTGATAGAAAACCATATCACGTATTTGTTGGATCCATCTGATCAGGGTCTGCTCTGTTTGATCTAAACAATATAGAATTCTGTCACAACTTTTTAATATGTGTTAACAATGTATATGCTATCTAAAATTCAGCTAATTAATATCTAATGATGTCAATTTTTTTTATGAATATTAATCAGGTAAGGTGTAAATGCAGACGGGGGCCTAATGCAGCACGTGTGTTGCATGTATGCAAAAATTAACCACCTGCTTTTGAAGACATCCATGTTTTTAGCATTAACCTTAAAGACGTCGTGTTTTATTTTTCCTTCTTATACACGCATTTGCAAACAGAGCCTGCTTTGTTTTCTTATGGAATTCGATATATCCATTTTTATAGATTCTGCCAAGGTATAAAGACTCTGTGTTTATGTATTTTTATAGCTTCTCCCAAGGTATAAATACCCTGTGTGTATGTATTTTTATAGATTCTGCCAAGGTATAAAGACCCTGTGTGTATGTATTTTTTATAGATTCTGCCAAGGTATAAAGAACCGGTGTGTATGTATTTTTATAGATTCTGCCAAGGTATAAAGAATCGGTGTGTATGTATTTTTATAGATTCTGCCAAGGTATAAAGACCCGGTGTGTATGTATTTTTATAGATTCTGCCAAGGTATAAAGATCATGTGTGTATGTATTTTTATAGATTCTGCCAAGGTATAAAGACCCTGTGTTTATGTATTTTTATAGCTTCTGCCAAGGTATAAAGACCCTGTGTTTATGTACTTTTATAGCTTCTGCCTAGGTATAAAGACCCTGTGTTTATGTATTTTTATATATTCTGCCAAGGTATAAAGACCCGGTGTTGATGTATTTTTATAGATTCTGCCAAGGTATAAAGACCCTGTGTTTATGTATTTTTTATAGCTTCTGCCAAGGTATCAAGACCCTGTGTTTATGTATTTTTTATAGATTCTGCCTAGGTATAAAGACCCGGTGTTTATGTATTTTTATATATTCTGCCAAGGTATAAAGACCATGTGTGTATGTATTTTTATAGATTCTGCCAAGGTATAAAGACCCTGTGTTTATGTATTTTTTATAGATTCTGCCTAGGTATAAAGACCCGGTGTTTATGTATTTTTATATATTCTGCCAAGGTATAAAGACCATGTGTTTATGTATTTTTATAGATTCTGCCAAGGTATAAAGACCCTGTGTTTATGTATTTTTATAGATTCTGCCTAGGTATAAAGACCCGGTGTTTATGTATTTTTATATATTCTGCCAAGGTATAAAGACCATGTGTTTATGTATTTTTATAGATTCTGCCAAGGTATAAAGACCCGGTGTGTATGTATTTTTATATATTCTGCCAAGGTATAAAGACCATGTGTTTATGTATTTTTATAGATTCTGCCAAGGTATAAAGACCCTGTGTTTATGTATTTTTATAGATTCTGCCAAGGTATAAAGACCCTGTGTTTATGTATTTTTTATAGATTCTGCCAAGGTATAAAGACCCTGTGTTTATGTATTTTTATAGATTCTGCCAAGGTATAAAGACCCTGTGTTTATGTATTTTTATAGATTCTGCCAAGGTATAAAGACCCTGTGTTTATGCACCACTTTAACAGCTCAACTAATAAATATCCATGATTTCATTCTATTTCTTACAAAGCAGATTGTTGCTTTAGAGAAGCTCTGCTGTACTACTGGCTGTGATTCGCTGAAATGATTAACCTTCTCCCTGTTGAATATTCATATACGAAATAATGACCTCATGAATATTCATTAGTTGAATTTTTATAATGTCACATGTACATGGATATTTTGGCGTTGGTGGAAACTGTAGAGTCAGATCTATTTGAGTTTCATAAGCAAACAGAGCACATCCTGATCACACGGCTCTGGGTCTGCTCTGTTTGAAAAGGCGTGAAAAGGCGTTTAAATATGAAGGAAAGTATCAAATAAAAGAATATGGTGTTTATCATTTCAACATGGCCTGCGAACATTTTGAAGTCGCAATTCGGCATATGATCTGGGTAAAAACGGCAAAAATCATTCTTAACATAAGTTGCATGCACTATGTTAAGGTGCATGCACTATGTTAAGGTTATGCTAATGTCAATCATTGAACTCTGGCGACATCTGCATCATATATTCACATGCATGTATATCTAGATGTCGGTTTTAATAGTTAGCATGTTCGGACAAATTGTCCCGTGTTTAAATCTCTAGTTTGCTCATCATTTTCAAGATAAGGGAGCTACTAAGTGTATATTTTCTTATTATGCAGTAACATTCTTCACTTTAACCTTTAGCCTGCAGAGCAAATATGTCGTTAATAGAAAATGTCTTCTGTCTGAGATTTCACAGCATACTTTCTACTATTTCTTTTCAAAGGAATACTTTGTGACAATTTGAAAAGTTGTGAAGCAAATTTGGCAAGACCATGATCAGAGAACTCCTTCAGGATGTCCCTGGTCTGGATCTAGATTGTTTTCTACACTGTTTGCCTTGTGATTATTTTAAGGGCAACAGTAAGTTTGAACGGGCTTAAGTCAACAGCCGTCTACTGTTCTTGAATTCGCTTCAATTTTTTGGTGATTGCATCCATCGTGTTGGCCTGTTTCAGCAACATTTTCATTCTAGCTCGCATCTTCCTCCGGAACTCCTTCTCTCCCTTTATCATCTCCCTGCAGATACATACCAACAAAGCACCAATTAGTCCGTTATCTAATGGATAGTCATACACGATTTCACCTAACGAGCATTAATAATTCTAGGTTTTGTATTAAATATATAAGAATTATATGATTTATTACAATGAAAAACAGTAGAGAATATGAAAATTAACCCTTTACGCTATGAATATTTACGTAGGAATAATGCCACCATTAAATGGGTTTTTATAATGGCACAAAGGAACGTTTTTCGTTACATTTGGCCTGTGTTAAACAGGCGCCTACTTTTTAAGATTCATGTGCCCAATTAATTTAAAGTCACTTAAGACAGGTTCTACTGTATAATGTAAAACACGAAGGATAGATTCATATAAACACATATGTAGTAAAACCTATCTATAAGGGCCACTAAATTGTGTTAATTAGATGTATTTAGGGCAGGTGGCTGCTTAAAGCAAGGTGAAAGTAGATCAGAACGCTCCTATAGGAGCGTTCCGTTCTACCTTCACATTGCTTTAAGCAGCCACCTGCCTTTAACACAAAAAAATTGATGTAGTTTAGTGGTCGCTATTGAGAAGGTTTACTGTAATTTATTTCACACAGTTTATTACGATTAAACCCTTTTGTAGTCTTATGTAACAACTAGCATATACCCACTATATACACTCCAATTGAAACAAAACGCCGGGAAAAAGCAGGATTTTACAAAAAGCTAAGTTTGGGGTAGCGTCTACACTTGCAATCAAATAAAAATAGACCGGGCGGGTTTAATGCCTAAACTGCATGACGTTGGACGTACGGGATGCTTGGGATCAGATCAGATGCCCAGTAATTCGGAGTCCTGAATGATTTACAACTGGCTTATAATTTGTAAATAAATTGGATGACTTGGATAAAACTTTGAATATGACCGGCAAGTAAACTGATTTCTAGCAAACTACCAGTTTCCTAGCAGAAGAAAGTTTAAGAATGATAGCTCATTATAAGAGGAGTATTTAGGAAATGTAGGTAAAATATTATTTATATATTTCCACCAATCAGAAAGGCGCTTCTAATGAGTACCAACAAGGTACGTTCAACTGAAAATAAATTAGTTAGATATATAGTTCTGTTTTAACCCTTTCCCTGTTCTATGTTTATTTCAAATTTCAATACCTACTGAATATTCATGGACAAAATAGTTAAACGGAAACGTGCAAGGTGGAACATTGTAGCCATATTAGAAACTAAAGAAACAGGTCTATCAAATTACATTAGCAAACAGAGCAGACCCTGATCAGACGGCTCCCCTAGGAACCGTCTGATCTGGGTCTACTCTGTTTGCAAATGCAGAAAACACGTTTATATTAGGGAAAGGGTTAACCAGTCCACCCTTGTATAGCTCAGATGTCCAGGACACACATATACAACGTATATAAGAAGTGGATCTTAGCATTTTGCTATATTTCTGTCAAAGCATTCATTGGTCATTTGGTGGTCGGTCTGTATTTATTAGTTTATTTCTTTAGTTATTAATTCTTCAGTATCTTTACTCCTGAAATCTTTCATTGATGACTGAATATTGACTGATTGATTGATTGATACTGTTATAGTTAAGTTCTAACATGAACAGTGGTCGGGGACTACTAACGAATATAGTTGAACTTCGATAACTCGAACTTCAGGGGACCATACAAATAAGTTCGAGATAACAACAGTCGAGTAATCCGATTACTAATCTGAACAATTTCTCAAGGCGACAGCTTAATACAGATCTAAAGTAATGAGCTTTCAGCATTACTTTAGACCTGTATTAAGCTGTCAAATGTGTTTCTAGATATCTGTAGATATATATTTTAGAGTAATTATGTATTGTAAGTTTAGAAAGGATTAAACTTTTTGTTCGAGTTATCCCGAAGTACGAGTTATCCGAGTTCGAGATATCGAAGTTCAACTGTAATAACAACAAGTTAAACAGAAAATAAACAAAAATAGATAACTAAGCATCTTCAATACTAGCAAACAGGAACTACAGAAAAAATAGTAAATTACAATTACGGGAGGTGACTCGCACAAGCCTGGAATAGGCATGCATGAATTACCTAACTTTAACACTTATTCTGCTGAGTACATTTGCAAAAAGCTTGGATCCAGATAAAATCCAAGTTGTTTGACGCTCAGTCAGAATTTTCTGAAAAAGCTTGAACGAATTATAAGTATTTTCCCACCCTCTTAGGCAACTGTTAGATGTTCATAGTTTGAGCAGACGTATACTTCTACAACAGGATAAGGGTCGCTTTGATCGACCGGACTTGAGTAAAACTAGCAAATAAAAAAACACCCTTCCTTGTCTTACCTGTGTTTTAAGTCTGTGAGTGCTTGTAAAATATAAAAAATTATCAACAATCTGGACCCGAGGTTGTCTGAGATTGATTTCATTCTCATGTCTCTAATTGGATGCTGATGCTTGAGTATGAACTCAGACTCGAGTAACGTGTATTATAACCTCGAGGATAGGGTCCAATGCTATAAGACTTCTGAGTCTGAGCCTGAGGTCATTCTCGAGAATCTGATTGGTCAGATTCTGAGCAAGCTCAGAATCTGACCAATCAGATGCTTGATAATGATCTGAGACTCAGACTCAAAAGTTTTATAACATTGGAACCTTGTCTCTGGACCTGCTATAATGTATGTATATGTGTATTCGACCTTTTCTATTTGTCCGCTAGCAGTGAAATCGTGATAACACATACAGACAGCTTGGATCCAGATGAGCCGCCGAGTAGTTAAACGTCCCATTGAGACACTTTTCATTTTGAAGCAATATTAAAAATATCTTCCATGAGTAGACGACATAATGCGCAGACGCCAGTTAATTAGTAAATAGTAAATACTAACAGGAACTATAAGAATTGTAACAAATGACATATTAGCAGGCGGCAATTGACCAATAAAGAGTAAAAACCTCTCTATAACAGCCACTAATGTGTGTTAATTAGTTGGTATATTAGGGCAGGTGGCTACTTAAAACAAGGTGAAAGTAAAACAGAACGCTCCTGTTTTACTTTCACCTTGCTTAAAGCAACCACCAGCCTTTAACACAAAATACTTGATGTAATTTAATTGTCGTTATAGAGAGGTTTTACTGTACTCACATGAACTATGAGAAATGTAACAAGCGACAATAAAAGCAGACGATAATTACCAAGTAAAGAGTAAATACAATGTAATGAGTCGTGTTTGGTATACCCGTTTACTTCATGAATTTTCATGTAAGAAACATCAATACACTGAGTATTAATTAGATATATTTTATAATGGTGTATGAGTACAGGAATGTTTGGCCATAACAGAAAGTATATACAGTAAAACCTCTCTACAACGGTCACTTAATTGTGTTAATCAGTTGGTATTTAGGGCAGGTGGCTTGCTTAAAGCAAGAAGACAGTAAAACAGAACGCTCCTGTAGGAGCGTTCTGTTTTACTTTCACCTTGCTTTAAGCAGCCACCTGCCTATAACACAAAATACTTGATGTAATTTAGTGACCGTTACAGAGAGGTTTTACTGTAATCACATCAATACTATTTCATAAGCCAACAGAGCACACCCTGGTGAGACGGCTCCTACAGTAGCCGTCTGATCAGGATCCACTCTGTTTTTAAAAGGGTTAAAGAGCGTATCTACACAATAAAGAGTTAAATATATTTTTGAGGAATATACTTTCACATTCTTTATTTACAATGAGCAAGAACATACTTGAACTATGCTAATAAAGTGGTCCTAATTGGTTTCGAATGTCACACACTGTTATAGTTTAGTCTTTTGGCATTTACCTGTGTATGATTTGTGTAAACTGAAGATTTAATTTTTTCCCATGCTAAGTTCATTTTGTTCGCTGCAACATATTTTGTGTTAAACAAATTACAGTAAAACCTATCTATAACGGCCACTAAATTACATCAAATATTTTGTGTTAAAGGCAGGTGACTGCTTAAAGCAAGGTAAAAGTAAATCAGAACGCTCCTATAGGAGCGTTCTGTTTTACTTTCACCTTGTTTTAAGCAACCACCTGCCCAAAATACCAACTGATTAACACAATTTAGTGGTCGTTATAGAGAGGTTTTACTGTATTTCAAAACTGCAGGCACAGTGTCAAAGCAGTTTGGATCCTGATGACCCACCGAGTTACGATGTTACTCTGCGTTTAACCCATTACCTCACAAGCTATTTTTAGATTCAAACTCTTTGAATAAATCTACCGAAAAGGAGCATTAACCAGAGAAAAGGATTTTTTTAGAATTTTGTAGTTTGCAACCATTGTGATAAATAGAGCATTTGCTTCTATAGGAGCAAATGCTCTATTTATCACAATGGTTTCACAAAGTGACTTTTACAGAGTCGTCAAAAGTCGTCAATATGAGAGAATGGATTAATGTGGATTCAAATCGTTTGTCGGGGTGATCACAAACCGTGACTTAGTGTAAACAATGAATGACAGAGAAACGTGGTCTGTATAGTAAAACCACTTCTAGATAATATAAAAACTCAGTGAATAACACCAAATTGCCAAACACTAATATTTTTTTTCAAATATCAAATATTTGCTTGCTTACATAAATAAATTGTATTTTCCACCCCTCGATCAACTGTTCTGCTATTGTGTCACATTGTTTGGGTCCTTATTACATACAGGTCTACTATTACCCAGATAACAAACCGTTTTACTTGCCAAATCGACATTTGAATATCTTAAAGGTAAACATAGATTATTCTGAACTATTTAATGACTAGACATTTGATACTGACATGTTTAGAGGCAATTACAGATGACACACTTGCTTGACCCAATAGTGTGACATGAAAGAATATTCAATCGGTGAAGGAAATGCTAAATACTGGTAGCCGAAGTTATAAAGTGCATTTTGAATTTTTGACATTTCTTTAACACAGAATCGGCCCTTTGCATGTGAGGAATGAATGTACTGGCTTTATTTGCAAACAAAGCAGACCCAGATCAGAAAGCTACCACTGGAGCCTTTTGATCTTGATCTTCACTTTTTGGCGTTTGAAAATCTCTAGCAAATTTAAGCCCTTCATATAATACTGAGTGGGCTATATAATTAACCCTTTCACCGCCGGAGTCGCATAAATGCACCACGACAAATTGTGCAGTCCCAGATCAGACGCCGCCATTTCAAGGCGGCGTCTGATCAGGGACTTCACTTTTTGTCTCATTCTCTATATCTATATATTTGCTTTATTCTTTAGAAATTTGTTTATCTCATTTCCTTATTGTACCGAATGATTTAACAAAATTTGGATTGCAGACGACAATTAGAAATTTGGCGCCGAATGGGTTAAACAATGGGAGCAATTCGACTTTGAAATTCAGCATTCAAAGCGTTAGATAATGGTGTTGATATTGGACATCGCAGTGAGAGATACGGTATGGTATGTGTAGTGGTAAATGTAGTAGAATAAGAGAAAGAAGAAAATGATGATGATGAAGAAGTAGTAATAGTAGTGGTGTAGTAGTAGTAGTTGTAGTAGCAGTGTAGTAGTAGTAGTGGTAGTAGTAGTAGTAGTAGTAGTAATAGTAGTAGTAGTAGTAGAAGTAGTAGTTATAGTAGTAGTAGCAGTAGTAGTAGTAGTAGTGGTAGTAGTAGTAGTAGTAGTAGTAGTAGTAGTAGTAGTAGTGGTAGTAGTAGTAGTAGTAGTAGTAGAAGAAGTAGTTTAAACTTACCCAAGATCAACCTCTCCGTCACCGTCGGCATCCAATCTGTCAATCACCTCGTCTAGCTGTGCTTCTGTCATTGGTATGTTTTCAGACTACATCAAAGAAAACGTCAGTCCGCAGTTAAAGAAAACTCTGCAATCTGCATTTATACAGCTCACTATCATTAACTCGAAGTTTTATTAGACTGTCATGAATAATCGACATAGCACAAACTTGAGATATCTGAAGTTACGAATTAAATCTCTCCTCCATGGCTATTTATTTTAGAATTTATTACTGCATGAATATTCATGAACTGAGTTTTAAAATTAAACATTAACAATGAGTTTTTACAGTGACAGAAACGTCAGGACCATATCATTGTGGATCTATTCTCTTTGGGAAATGGTTCAAGTACAATTGGGACATGATTTGTAACTGTAATTTATTGAGTGCATAACTTAAACAAACTTGCATTGCATAAAAAGGTGTCCTACTGTGGGTATAATAGGTAGTTGATAGTAGCTTAATGCAGGACGAGAGTTATGCACAAAGCTCCTGTAAGAGCTTTCTGCATATAGAGGGGTCTACAGTAACTGTAGTAATGTTTACCATAAGGCCTTGCTTAAATTCGGCTCTATCGACACTGAAATTCCTGTCCTTATCGAACCTCTTCAGCAAATCTATCACTCGATACCCGCTGTCTTGCATGAATTTGTACATGCGCATGACCGGATCTCGCCAATCAATCCCATAATCCCGTGTTGCTGTCACATCGAGACTTTTGACCATTGCGCCGAACATTATGCGTAGTGGTAGAGTGCGCTTCTCTTTCATTTCCTGCCAGAGCTTCAGGAAGTCTTCTCTCACAACGACGCCCTGCAGACAAATGGTCAATGTTACCTTATATGCACGACAATATCACGTCACGTATATCGCACTTGCATTATCATTCAGGGGACGAAACCGCTTTAGCTATCTTTCTTTCTCTTTATTTTCTCCATTTTTCTCGGTGTTGCATGATAAAAGAATTACTATGCTAGTAGTTTTGAAGTAAAGCTGTATTTTGGCTCGTCAGAAAAGTAGTTAAATGCTCGCCAAGGCTAGCATTTAATAACTTTTCTAACTCGCCAAAATACAGCTGAACTACTAGCATAGTAATTCTTATATATGCACAAGTAATGCAGACTACTTCTCTGGTGTCGTTCTTCAATACTTTTGTCCAGAATTCTTATTACATTTCTTGTTGCCTGGTAGTTTAAAAGAGGGTTTGCTGTATAACGTTTCGTCTATTTCACATCTTTATAAAAGTTAAATTCCCTGATTTATAGTTTGCATAGCAATGCATTATATCATTATATCATCATGACTTACAGAGCTTGCTGCAATAGGCGAAACCGTGATAACCATATGGAAGCTTGATGCAGGGTGAAAATCATACAGAAGGCTCCTCCATGAGCTTTCGACATGACTTTACCCTGCATTAAAAAGCCATCTACCTAAAACATCTGCATTCTTCTTAATACGGAGTACTGAAGTTTAATTATACATACACTGAGGTCCAGGCTTGTAAGTACACACGATTCTGACTCATTAATGGCTTTTAATATCGTAAGCGCAACTTCCGGCGAAAATGGATTCTGTCCTATCTGTAATGAAATAAAAAAGAAGGTAAAAGTGTTTTGTATGATAGTGTCACCCCTTATGCAAGGGTCAGTCGTACATTATTTTATTGCACAGTGTATAGTCAGACACCATGTTAGTAGGCAATTGTTAAACCATTCTTTAACTAGATGACGGTTCGTAAACTGGCCATATCAGAACGAACGAGTCCCTTCTGGTGCTCAAATCTTCGACATTTCTGCTGCTAAGCGGACACCTTACCTATTATAAATATATTTCCCAGTTCGTATGCATACGTGTCAGATATTTGGTTTGCATGATAGTTGAAACATTTCATATTGTCTGTATAAACAAGTAGTCACGAGTTAACCCATTCCCGCATATTGACGCCTTTTGACGTTTCTGTAAAAGTCACTTTGCGAAACCATTGTGAGAAATAGAGCATTTGCTCCACAGGAGCAAATGCTCTATTTATCACAATGGTTTCAAAACTACACAATTCTGAAAAATTCCGTTTCTCTAGTTAATGCTCATTTTTGGTAGGTTTAATCAAAGAGGTTAGGTCTAAAAATAGCCTAAGTGGGAATGGGTTAACAAGGTATTGCTGATGTTCTCTCTTTTCCAATTACTTTTAGATGATCATTATCCCTTAATAAAGATATGTGTTACACTATGTGCAATAAGGAATGCAGACATTCCTACGTTTATCCAGTAATGTTTTACTGTTCTTATTGAAAATGAGCTTTACAGATAGAGAGGGTGTGAATAAAGGGACATAAAGTTGTGAACAAAAAAGAAAAAGAAAGAAATATATAGAAAGAGCTTAAATGGGATTTCAAAGACCAGAATACCCTCAACATCTTAAGTCCTTCATTTTGTTGAAGACCCTTCAATATAAAGCCAATCGACTCCACCCCTATTCTGTTATTGGATAGGTCCAATTCGATCAGTGTCGAATTTTGCTGCAAGGCATCTCCAATGCCCTTTGACCCGTCTATTGCCATTCCATTCCATGACAAATTGATAATTTTTAAACCAACATTTCTCTGAAAGCATAACGTATAATTTATATACATGTAAATCTGTACGAGTCACATTAGCTTCAAAATGTTCAGAATATTATATGGTTCTGAGCATTTCAGCGGTTCATATAATGACATACATGTGTTTTGAAAAGAAGTTAAATGTGATTAGAAATGAAGACAAAAGAAGTGATCCTACACATGAACATACATGACAATAAAAACAAATACAACTGCCGATAGAAGATATATTTTATCTAAAATCATGACCTATTTGAGCAAATGATATTATCTGAACAATCTTTGAAACACAAAAAGTCTTATATATATTTGTGAAACAATCGTGGGCTTAGCGCAAATATATACAGTAAAACCTCTCTATAACGACCATTAAATTACATCAAGTATTTGTTTTGTTAAAAGCAGGTGGCTGCTTAAAGCAAGGTGAAAGTAAAACAGAACGCTCCTATAGGAGCTTTCGGTTTTACTTTCACCTTGCTTTAAGCAGCCACCTACCCTAGATACAAACTAATTAACACAATTTTATGGTCGTTATAGAGAGGTTTTCCTGTAGTAACTACAATGTATGGTGCGAACAGTGATGGCATTTGAAAACAATTTGGCTCCAGATGATAGTGACCAGATGATCAGGATCCAAACTGTTTCACACTCTGATCGTGAATACACATTGTTTTCAGAATTAAAGAAGAGGACAATTTCGCATGCGTATCTAGATATTAAAGACGATACATTATTTTTTGCATTAAACCCCCGAAATGGTGACGGATATACATGTATATAGGTTACCTGAACACCCATGGCAATGGCAAGAGCGCTTTTACCCCTGAAGTGGTTCCAACTGAGATCAAGGCTTTGGAGCTGATCGTTAATTGCTGAAATAGAATAATCGTAGGATGTGCAGCGTCACGCATGGTATTTTGAAATTGTAATCTTTATTGGTCGGTCCAAAGTAAGTAGTACAGTACAACCCCTCTAAACCGGACGTTTAATTTAGTATAACTATCTGTTTTGGAGACATGTGGCAGATTAATGCAGGGTGGAAGTCATGCAGAAAGCTCCTCTAGGAGCTTTCTGCATGACTTCCACCCTGCATTAAGCAGCCAGGTGTTTAAAAGTATCTAAATTCTTCTTTACTAGAATTCCGGTTTACAGAGGTTTTACTGTATCCATTTATACCAGAGATACGTCTAGCTTCTACGGCTGTTTGCAAACAGTGTATACCCTTATAAGACAAATCCTATTTGTCTAACCAGGGTATGTACTATTTGTACTCGTGATATTTTAGGCTTGTAGATAGCCTATTATTCATTGAAATAATTGCAAATGTATACAAGCCAAAATACTATTTGAGATAATAATTACGCAAAGAGCGTGGAGACTAAATAATAAACAATCACAGAACAAAGGGACAGATCAATTCGTTTACACAGTCGAAACCGTCTATGAACAAGTACCACCTTTTTAGTATATATGTTAATATACTAGTAGTCATTCAATGTTGCGTTACACGCTCGTTTGACTCTTTCACCGTCACAGTCCCCGGACAGCGACTAACAGGAGCTGCTATATTGGACGAATCTATGATCTACGAATCCAAACTGTTTGACACACCTTTATGCGTTTTGGATGAAATGAAGACACTTAAAGCAGACAATAATGTGAACAGACGAAAGCTATTTGGCACCAGAAGTGTTAACTTATTTATAAATCATTTACATATATTTAGTGTTAAGTTTTAAATTTAACATCGACGTTTAAACTAGTATCGGATTGTGAAATACTGGTGTATAGAAAACTTGTATAAACTATAGTTTAAGAAGAGTAAAAAGAACGAAGGTTTTATGGACATAACGACAGATTTTGTTTACAGACTAGAATGAGAGTTGGACAGACGAAAAAAAGGAGATATACGGACTGTGGAGTTTTAAGTGGAGTGGACGGAATAACAGACAATGATTTACAGATGAACATAAAATATAGGAAGAATTAGGATTGTAAAAAACAAGCCATTTACCTATTGCCCGTCCTATTTCGAAGCCACTCTCCTCTCCCAACTGATTATGACTGACTTTGAGCACCTTCAAATGTTTACTAAACTGTAAATAGTAAAAACCTTAAATTATATAAACCAGCTATGTGATATTCGTTTTATTCAACTATTTCAATATAATTGATAATCAGTCAACCAATCTCTCAATTATTTCATCAATATTTGTCATATTTTATGAGATTTAACATGTTTTAGCATAATATAAATCATTACAAAAGAACACAAGTCCGCACATAAAATACATATGAGAATCGATCGATCGATGGTTTAACATCATCAAATACCGAATATACGATCTTATGAATAAGAATTTTCTTTTTTTTCTCATTATCAATATGTTTTTATATAACAGATGTATCTTTAATAACAATAGAGATAGTAAAGAGATACGTATGCGTTATTATAATTCTATGAGCAAACTGCAATCAAAATTGCAGTGTTACACATTTCTCTTCAAAGCAACGACCTTGTTTAAACAACTTTTAAAAGCGTTTACATAAAAGAGATGCATTTGAGTGCATTTGCGAACACAGAAAATCAATATCAGATTTTTCGTATAAGAGTCGTCTGATCAGGATCTCCTCTGTTCGCTAGATCAGATTCTACACCTTTTCCTATGGCCAAACATTCATATGTTTGTATTCCATTTTGACAAATCAGCTACAGTAAGTTACATTCATGATGTCATTATTTCTCATATAAATGACATATAATGATAACACTAACCTCTATAGTCTCGGCAATGTACTTCCCGTCAGAGTCCTCTAAGTTACTACCTGAAATAAACAACACTACTGTACACTACATAGAAACCTCGATATCTCGAATTCGGATAACTCGAACTTCGGGATAACTTGAACTCAACGTTCGGTCCTTCCAAAATTTACAATACAGAATTGCTCTAAAATGTGTCATTACGCATATCTAGAAACACATGTGACAGCTTAATGCAAGTCTAAAGTAATGCTGGAAGCTCCTACAGGAGATTTCAGCATTACTTTGGAACTGTATTAAGCTGTGAACTTGAGCAATTGTCCAGACTAGCAATCGGATGAATCTAACTTCTTTTATCTCGAAGTAATCTGTAAGGTCCCTTGAAGTTCGAGATTTCGAAGTTCAACTTTATATAAAACACCATGACTGCATAATCTTATTGAATTGTATTATTGAATTTTATTTGTATAATACATTATACTACTATTGTCTATTGAGCAAATTAACTGCTGTAGATCTACATGGTTATACTACTATTGAGCAAATAAACTGCTGTACATGGTTTCATTATTGTGTATTGGGTTAACATTTCATTACATGTTCTTCGCACCTCATTTCTCTTTATCATAGTTAATGTAAAAGAATGTTGCCCAGCTAAAGATTCTGGCAATCCAATTAATGTTCAATTAATGTTTTAATGGTGTACAAACCTATTAAACACAGTGTACTCCAAACAGAGATATAGCAAAACCAATCTTAAGCGACCATTAAAAAGTGTCTAATTATGTATGTAACGTGGTGGTAGCTTAATACAGGTCAAACGTAATACAGACAGGAGCTTTCTGCATTACTTTTGACCTGTATTAAGCAACCACCTGCATTTTAAGATTCCTGTTCCCAATCAATATAAGGTCACTTAAGATATGCTCTACTGTATAGATAAGAAGCGTGAATTAAACGTTTGTTCAAGAATAATCCCTTTATTTCTCAACTAAACCCTGTGTTGTTACCACTCTTTAGAATCGCTTGAATAAATGTTTTTAGAAGTTGCCATAACATGGTGTGTTGGTGGAGAAATGACAATTCTTGTATTTGCTGACAAAACTGTGTATATGACTCTAAGAGATAACAATTTTAACCCATTCCTCCATAGGCTATTTTTAGACGCAACCACTTTGAATAAATCTACCGAAAAGGAGCATTAACTAGAGAAAAGGAAAACATTTAGAATTTTGTAGTTTGAGATCATTGTGATAAATAGAGCATTTGCTCATCTAGGAGCAAACGCTCTATTTATCACAATGGTTTCATAGAGTGACTTTTACAGAGGCGTAGAAAGGCGTATTAATGGAGGAAAGGGTTAATGTTTGCAATACGCGTCTTTATACATGGCTTTGTCCAAGTAGTATAGTTTGTGACAATTTTGATAAACATATCGCTCATCAGAAAAGACGTGTGTAATTCATGAATCGACTGTATACTGTATAAGGATGTATGCGGCTAAGATAACATTTGTACAAATATATAAGTTGTGCAGTACAAACCTGATATATCAAGGGTATGTAAGTTTTTACCGCCCTTCAGTAACTCCATGAATGAAAACGCCCCTCGTGTGCCTATGGAGTTTTCGGCAAGATACTGGAAAGTAATCAATACTGATAGAGACACCTCTTTGGTGCCTATACAGTGTGTCCCAAAAACCGGAACCCGGGATTAAGATATGCAAGTTATCCCATTTCTGTCAATATTGCTAACTTAAATTAAATGTATATACATGTAGCTTAGCAGAGACAACATTTTGCCATATATTGTCTAAATTTTGTCCAAATGTATTCAATGTTTTTTAAGATATCAGCAGTTATACGAAAGCATCCAAAACTCCATATTTAACTTGATATTGGCATGTACTATGCAATAGACGTATATCATGTTAAAATAAATGTTAGGTGCAATCGTTAAAATACTCTTATCTTTAAAACCAATGTATATTTTTAAGAGAAATTTGGCAGAAATATGCACAAATGACATATCTACAACACTAAATATTTAAATTTCAAAGTGTCCGATTACATTGGTTAAAATACACATTTATTCCAGGGTTCCGTTCTTTTTTGGACACCCTGTACAAACATAGCTCACCTAGTTCAGGCAGCGCCTAGAGGAGCCGTCAGATCAGGGTCTGTTCTGTTTGCTATGATATAATATAAATCCGATTCTACAGTTTTTGCCTTGGCAAAATCCCTTGTTCATCATGCTGTTATAACAATTAAAAAATGACATATGCTGACTTCAATATCACATGACCACATAACTAATAAGTCAGTTTTATTATCCCTATTATGTGTTTCTAAAAGTATATATTATCGGCGCTATAAAACGTGTTGCCTCAAATAAATGCACAATCATCAAGTTACTACCAGCAAGTTTAGAAATAGTACGACGAACATATAGTTATACTGTTTACGATATTTAAACAACCACCTCATTTTTAAGATTCCCATGTTAATTTAATTTAGTGGTTGCTATAATGATGTCCTACTTCTGTTACTGGTAACTTACCATCTCTGTTATTTTCTGATTTTCTCTCAACATTTCTGTTATGCACTCAGCGCCATCGGGCCCTACGTCATTGTCCTCCAGATTCAACGTTCGCACAAATCGGTTATTCTGAAAGACAACATTATCATTTCCCCCTATTATCATTTTGTTCTATATTTCACACATTATTATAATGTTCCATATAACTTTAGATTTACTTCGATTGCTAAGGTAGATTTTTTAAACAAATACGACTAGAGCCACTAGATTCTACCTGCATCCAAACGGTTTGCAAAGGTTATCACATCATAACCAGCAGAACCCCTCTAATGCGACCACTTAATGAATAAACATGGATGTCTTTATCAGCAGGTGGTTGCTTAACGCAGGACAAAAGTAATGCAGAAAGCTCCTCCTGCATATAGCACCCAGAATTATACCCTTTTCAGGTTGTCGCATTAGCGGTGTTTTACTGTACATGTAATAGATTTGCATTTACAAACAGTACAGGCCTAGGTCAAAGGAGCCGTCTTATTTGAGATTACTCTGTTTGAAAAGCCGTCAATTTGATTCATCTTGGCATTTCTGCTATAAAACACAATGGAAAATATAAAACAGTTTGGATTCTGGTGAGACGCCGAGTTACTCGACGTCTCATCTGGACCTAAACTATTTGCATAGGTAATCACAAATCAATCAGACTATAAGTTACAGCAGTTCCATGTTTACTTACTACTAAGGCTATGCACACGGCACGGGTTCCATCTGGTCCAAGCGGATGACTTTTCATTATAAGATCCTTGTCGTTAATATGTCTCACTAGAAAGTTCACAGGAACTAAACTCAGCTTTTTACAAGCTCCTATGTATAATTGCACATTATTCTGTTTCTCTAAATCTTTTTCTGATGGTTTTTCTTTCTTTTTCTCAGGCACGGGCATGGGTTCAACTGAAATGTAAATCAGATACACTATTAAGGAAGGTTTATATATCTGACACAGAGCAATGTTTCAACCTGTAACTTTCGGAGACATTGTACAGTAAAACCTCTCTTAACCGGCAGTTAAATTTAGTATGAATATCGGTCTTGGAGACAGGTGGCAGCTTATTGCAGGGTGAAAGTCATACAGAAAGCTCCTTCTGCATGACTTTCACCCTGCATTAAGCAGCCACCTGCCTAAAAGTATCTAAATTATTATCTACTAGAATTCCGGTTAAGAGAGGTTATACTGTATCGCCTTTATCAGCTGGTGTTTCCAGCATTCAGTTAACAGTAATCGTTACAGTTTTATGCAACTTTCGCATATTTCGCAAGATCGAAATGTTGCGATTACAGTAATGCTCACAACATTTCGGCCTTAAACTTTGCGAACAGTTTTTTTCTTATTTCGATGGCTACCTTTACTTTCCGTTTTCAAAGACAATCACAGGTAAAGTCAAAGATATCAACCTTTCTAAATGATACTAGAACAGAGAAACCTCACTGGACAATTACATGAATTGACACTTTTTTTCAATAATAAAGATTTAAGAAACAATACGTTATTTGTACACATGGATTTAACAGATTGAATATTCATGCAATAAATAATGACTGCATGAATATTAATTAGCTGAGTGTTTTATAATGGCGTTATGACCATGGCAGTAACTATAGAAGCATGTCTATATTATTTTACAGGCAAATGGAGGAGGCTTCTATAGGGGCTGACTGAATTGGGTTTATTCCGCTGGCAAATGCGTATAGATCTTTATCAGATGATGTATTAATATCATGTCGAGGGTGACAGCACGTATTGTCAAACTGAGGTTGGTAATGTCCACCGAGACGTTAGTCGAAGTGGACATTCCCAACATCGGGTTGACAATACGTGTTGTCGCCCTCCATGATATATGATATTTATTTTATTATACCGAACATCACAATCACTTTCCCGAGCAAATTTATCACAATCACTTTCCCGAGCAAGGATTTATTCAATGACAACAATAAAACGATAAACAGTTCGAAACACATGTTACTTTCGGTGCTTAAAAATCATGGAACAGCTTCACACTTCTATTCATTACAGGTTTTGGTACTGGCAATGTCCTTTTCACTGTTCAGTTTTGACAAATCCTCAGCTGAAATAGTCCGAAGTCGCAGAACGCGACATACAATGTATCTCAAATTATTAGACAAAACCAAACTGTCAAAATGTCGTTTTGGGTCAAATTTCAAACGCTGCATGACGTCACGGACACAATTTAATAAGCGCTCACTGATCTAGACGTAATATTGCCCTCGCGAGATAATGTTGCATTGAGCAGTATATCAATATCACATCCTATGGAGGGCGACAGTAGGTATTGTCTACCCGAAGTTGGTAATGTTGGACATTACCATACAGAGGATTGACATTACGTCCTGTCGCCCTCCTTGGTATGTGATATTTATTTGATTATACTGAACATCACAATCAATTTCATCAGCAAAAAGATTTATTCAATGACAACAATAATCAGTTTGAAACAAAGGTTATACTCGGTGCTTAAACATCGCGGAACAGCTTCACACATCTATGCATTACACATTAAGTACTGGCGGAGTCTTTTTCACTGTCCAATCTTGACAGATCCTCCTCAGAAATAGTCGCATAACACGACGTTTCTCAAATAATTAACCATAAACCAAAACAACTTTCAAAATATCGTTTGTTGATCAAATTGTGAGCGTCAGATGACGTCAATCGGATGACGTCGCCCACACTATTTAATAAGCCCTCACTGATCTAGACGCACTGTTGCACGCACGAGATAATGCTGCATGGAACAGTACATATTGCTTCATGGCAGGTATATAGATAATTTGTATAGGAAAGCCACGTGAGGTATAATAAAAGGAAATATTGCATCCAACGTTTTATTTGTAACACAATATTGCATTAATTGTTTAGGTTAAATGACACAAGCATAAAAACGAAAATGTTAGTACATATGATAACATTGAGTTTCGTATTCAAATAATATCGCAGACAATTTAAAAAAAACACGAACGCTTAAATATACCACCAACAAAACAACTATTATATTATAATTATAAAAACAGTTGTAATGCAAGTGTAGGTTTCGTCGTGACAAACTTTATTCAATAGCTCTTATAACCAGCCCATCCATATAATATCAATGGAACGTAATTTTCACATTGACCAATGTCAAATAAATCAAATATATGTATATCAATTTATGTAAACTAAATTTCACAAATATTTTCTGACTGTACGGAATACTTTATGGTAATATGACCAACATTTAATATGGCGTAATTATTGTCTGAACATCTCACACTCGACATGTATGAATGGAGTTAGAATTTGAAAATGTTATGTGACTTCACCATTTTGATGTAATTACTATTTACAAACTGTCAACGGAAACCACAAAGCATTGCGAAATTATGACAGATTTTCAAGGTTAAACAGTATATTAAACTTGTTAAAAATGATAATTGGTAATTCGTGACAATTAGACACCCCACACATAAACACGTGTCTTTGGAATTCGTAACATTGTACACACCTATGGAATCATTCAAAATAATTATGCTAACCATTTTCCTGCTGTAAACATGATATCTGCTTAATCCGTTATTACATGAATATCTACGTACGAAATAAAGTTAATATGAATATTAATTAGATGAAGCTTTGATAATGTCTTGTGAACGTAAGAAACAATTTTGTCATGGCAGATACTGCAGAATCATATACAGTAAAACCTCTCTATAACAGTCACTTAATTGTGTTAATTAGTTGGTATTTAGGACAGGTGGCTGCTTAAATCAAGGTGAAAGTAAAACAGAACGCTCCTATAGGAGCGTTCTGTTTTATTATCACCTTGCGTTAAGCAGCCACATGCCTTTGACACAAAATACTTGATGTAATTTAGTGGCCGTTATAGAGAGGTTTTACTGTATATCATTCCATACGTAAATAAAGCCGAACCTAATAAGACAACTATACTAGGAGCTGTTTGATCTGAGTCTACTCCGTAGGCAGTCGTTTAAAGGTATGTATATATTTGGCTTAAATAGTTAAACACTGATCTGTAGAACTTTTACTTATTTCCATTTAGATCAAAACTGTTTGTAAATGCTGGTCAGGTCCCTCTTGGTCATAGGACAAAGGATGATACGTTCACAAAGCATAACATATTTATTCAGATTTTAGAGTATCACATGTTAAGATTTTACCTAAAATAAATGTCTTTTTTACGCATTGCAAACAGAGTAAACAATGCCAAGAGGGTTCCCGCAGGAGTCGTCAAATCATGGTCTGCTCTCTTTGCTTATGGAATAATACTGATCAGGTCTGATTCTACATGGTTCTGCCATAAGCAATACATTATTTAGTCTTAAATCATTGTACAATTTCAGGTAATAAATACCCATGAATACATTTTTTCGTACATGAATATTCATCAGGTAAAGGGTCACATGTCAGTGGGGTCATGCGTTCACCTTTTATCTACAAGGCGGATTTCAGTTTGCCTGAATTTACCTCCCCTTGATTTTCACTAGAAATATAATCAGAACGACGAACAGTTTGGATTCTGATGGAAAACAGCGATTCATGTGAACACACAATATGTTTGACAATGTCAGTAGGATGCTATAAAGTTTTATTGTGTAGGACCCTAACAACTTTGCATTTCATATTTAATCTTCCACCGCCAATTAAAATCCATCTTTCCAGATTATCGTCCGTTTCAGGTTTCAAGCGAGAGCATATTCGTTAGCCTAAAGTGCACCGTTAATACAGCTTCCCTTGGAAGATACAATCAGAACGGCAAGCAGGTTTGATTCTGATAGGTCTTCATGTTACTCAGCGTTGTATTCGGATACGATCTATTTATAAAGGCCAGTGGTGCGTTAACCGTTTCAGTGCGAGAAACTGGTCACTAATAGCCATTGCAAACAGTGTAGACCCAGAAGTGAAGGGCATTCTCATTTAGGTCTGTACTGTCTGTCGTGTTACTTTTCTTTAAAATTATCAATGAATTTTGCCGGTAGCCTTGGCCATTTTAAATTTTGGAATAGTCCATTTAAAAAAAAAAGATATACCAAGTATGTATCTAGCAACTTTGCATTTCATAATCAGCTCTTTCCCCGCTAACTAAAATTCTTCTGTTAATTAACCCATTCCCTGATATTGACGACTTTTGACGACTCTGTAAAAGCCACTTTGTGAAACTATTGTGATAAATAGAGCATTTTATCCTATAGGAGCAAATGCTCTATTTATCACAATGGTTTCAAACTACAAAATTCTAAAATTTGCCTTTTCTCTAGTTAATGCTCCTTTTCGGTAGATTTATTCAAAGAGTTTGTATCTAAAAATAGCCTATGAGGCAATGGGTTCAGATAGTTTTCTGGACTATGTTTCAATATGGATCTCTCTTCATTTCCATTGTAAAGATATAGCCAGGGTGCCACACAGTTTGAAGCCTTATAAGACGTCGGGTTACTCGGCATCTCATATGGATCCAAACTGTACTTGTTAACATGGATCCGCTTACGGCAGCAAAAGAGATAATTTCCACCTTAGCATTATCGTCATCGTATTAAATCTTGCTTTTAATTATTTCTCTCTATAAATACTGACAATAAGTTAAGCCAAACACTAGTAGACTTAGAAGAAAAACGGCCTAGTCTGGGGGGAAATGGCGTTTACACTTCTCCCTCTATTCGTGCCTTGACTCGCATTTGCATACAGCTCAGTATCCATGCTTATAAAACTTTTTAGTTGAGTCTGAGTTCGTTCTCAAGTTTTTGATATCACACGGTCATAATGTTAATGTTGTGCGTATAATTCCTTTAGCTATGAATAAACCGCGAAGTTCTTTGTATAGTTGGTCACGATGCGTTTGATAAACTCATTCAAAGCATAATTGGTGAATTTGTAATATAGTATTTGCACACAGTTTGGATCAGGCCAAGTAACTATGTCTCTATCAAAGCTTTAACTCTTTTGGCGCCAAATTTAAAAGTGTCGTCTGCAATAATAATTGCATATTAAATATAATTCTAAACTAAATAATAAAGGTATATTAGTAAAACATTTGTTTTTAAAAACCTATATGCTTGGGCTAAAATAATACAGAAAACAGTGAAGTCCCATGTCAGATGCCGCCTTGAAAACGCGGCATCTGACCTGGGACGGCACTGTTTTCGATGGTGCCAACAGGCGACATTGGCACCGAAAGAGTTAAGTCACAAAACTTGGTTATTAGTTTCTACTCGAGTGTTAGAATCTTGGAACCAACCGGTCGTGTAAACGCCGTCTTGAGTCCCGACTTTAGAGTGTGTTGTATAAAGCACTGTCAACAGACATAAGACATTTTATATAATTAACAATTTCCCCGTTATAAAAGCTTTTCACGGATTTGCAAACAGTGTTGGCACTGATAAGACGGCTTCAATAGGTGACAACCTTTGACATTGATTACAGTGCAGACCCTTATCAGAGGGTCCCTTGAGGGTGTTATTGGCTAAACGTTAAACGTTATCCGTCATGGACATCAACATTCACAGTTACAGTTCTAACGTAAGGCATCGTGGACTGCAACGTCAACAGTTAAAGTACCTAACATTAAGTATCACAGACTGCAGCATCCAAAGGTACATGATCATCAAGAATTGCATCGTTCACAACTACATTGTCTAATATTACGCGTTACTGGCAGCAACATTCGCAGTAAAAGTATCTAGGTGTCACGTCAGAGATTCAACGTCCTCATTTACAGTGTCTATCATTAGACGTCAAAGACAGCACCTTCCACATAGTCCACATGTACGTGTCTAGCATTAGACGTCAAAGACAGCAACATCCACATTGTCCACATTTACGTGTCTAGCATAAGACGTCATAGACAGCAACATCCACATTGTCCACATTTACGTGTCTAGCATAAGACGTCATAGACAGCAACATCCACATTGTCAATATTTACGTGTCTATCATTAGACGTCATAGACAGCAACCTCCACATTTTTTACAGTGTCTATCATTAGACGTCATAGACAGCAACGTCCATATTTACAGTGTCTATCATTAGACGTCATAGACAGCAACGTCCACATTTACAGTGTCTAGCATTAGACGTCATAGACAGCAACGTCCACATTTACAGTGTGTAGCATTAGACGTCATATACAGCAACGTTCACATTTACAGTGTCTAGCATTATACTTCATAGACAGCAACATTAATATTTACAACGTCAACATTAGGCTTCACAGACTTCAGTGTTCATAGTTACAACGTCTAACAGTATGCCTCAAAGATTGCACTTTACACAGTTATGCACTTCAGTGTTCATAGAACTTTACAACATCTAACATACGCGTCAAAGAGTGCAACATTCATATTTACATCGTCATGTTCACAGTTACACCATCTAACATTAGGCGTCCCGGACTTTAGCGTTCACACTCACAGTGTCTACCGTTAGACACAACGATCTGCAACGTCTTCAGTACAGACTGCTATAACGTTCAGCAGAATGACATGCACATTTCAAAAGACACGGTCTCTTATATAACGCATTGCGGAATTTCAGGTGTCATTTAATAATCACCGTGGTCCGGGTTTTTAAATTTCTTAGCCTGAGTCTGAGTGTGAGTTCATTTTTAAGCATCTGGTTGGTCAGGTTTTGAGCTTGCTCTAAGACACAAGCAACAGGCTTTATAATCTCGAGATCGTGTTAAATGCCAAGCATAACAAACAGTTGTGTTCAATATGGCGTGTCAGACATTTTCACATTCAATACCTATGTATTAATGTGATATATTAATATAATTGCAATTCCTTCACGCAGATATACAGTTATAGAATATTGCATTTGTCTAACGCGCCATAATTTAGCTGATGACCCCGAGGTTATAAAACATTTTGCTTGAGTCTGAGATCATTCTCAAGCAACTGATTGGTCAATACTTGAGAATGATCTCGGACTCAGACTGAGAAGATTTATAACCTTGGACCCAGGTGTTAGTATTTAAGTTAGGTTTAATATGCGGTGTATACGTGAATTCTGAAACTTAACTATGCATTCTCAAAATATTAATGTATAAGGTTTCTTACCGTCAGCCATGATATCATATCCAGTGAACGTAAATTCCTTCTGAAATGAGGGAAACGTACCACCTGACGTCATGGACGCGGTTTCAAGCGTATTGCTAATGGACTCTTTTCGTGTCCCACTCTGTGTCATACTGTCTTGTTTAACAAAACCATCCTCTTGTCTTTGTGCTGATGAACTTTTAAGAGATGATTTAGTCCGACTTAAAAACAAAGACGCTTTTTTAGTTCCCATCGCAGAACTTCGTATTTTCGTTGTAGATCGTTCTTTCTCCAGCACCGTCGGTGCGTTCCTTCTTGCACTTTCCATCTGCGCATGCGTAGAAGACAACCTCCCCGTAGAAAGCGCTATTTCATCCATTTCGGGTATCGGGGTTATGGCCTTAATGTTTTGAATTATGTTTGCTCTTGGTCGGTTTCGCCATTCTCTGAAATCAAAAGCCATGATAAGATTAGTCAGCTGTCAATACTGCATGGCTGATAACTGTATCAATCCGAATGTAGATGTGATTCAAACTTTAACATAAATTTCAATCGCTTTTGAATAAGCCACAAAGCGCCCTGGATTTGAGTTCTTTTTCAGGCATTTCAAAAAAGCATTAGAAATGAAAATGTTATACAAATATGAATGCAAATAGTTATAGCGCCACTAGGAAATAGATACTTCTTTATCACTGTTGACAGATATTAAACATACTTTGTTCGCGTCATTTTGATGCAATCTTTATCTTATTGTGTCTTATTGTGTGCTTTAACGCCTTACCTGATGAACATGCATGCAATGACACCTTGAATACTTATCAGTTGAGTTTGTACAGTAAAACCCCGCTAAAAGAGGTATAATTCTGGGTGCTAGATGCAGGTGGTAGCTTAATGCAGGACAAAAGTAATGCAGAAAGCTCCTAGAGAAGTTTTCTGCGTTAATTTTGTCCTGTATTAAGCAACCACCTGCTTATAAAGACAGTTATATTTATTCATTAAGCGGTCGCGTTAGAGGATTTCTACTGTATAATGGTATATGAGCACAGGAACATTTGGCCATGACAGAAACTGTACAGACATATATACATAATTCCATTAGAAAAACAGAGCAGAAGTTGATCAGACGGTTCCCTGCAGCATCCACGTGTCCTGATTCTTCCCTCTTTACAAAAATGTGAAAAAAAGTGTTTGTATGCGGCAAAAGGTTATAGAACAGTGTTTGCTCACGTCATTTTTATACACTCTTTCTTCTACTGCGTCGCTTTGCTTAACCTTACGACACGGGGTAAATTGTAACTGTTTAGCAAATGTACTTCTTTTCTGCTTAAGTTACTTTCGGTCGTAATACTAATAGGTATACTCACACTATCTATACGAGTACAACATGAATAATCTAATCTGGATCCAAACTGTCTGCACACTCATCATGCATTTATCTTCAGCTCTATTATCATTATCTTGTTGTTACATTGTCCTCCGTAATAGTGTCATCTGCATTCAAACTTTTTTTTCTATACCTGAAAATACTGATACTGCGCTTTTCTGTTTATTTAAACTGAATAGTTTGTGTCAAAACATAAACTTGGTATAGTATTTGGATCTACACTGTGTTCTAATGTCCATGTCACAAACAGAAAGGAACTTGTGTTTATCCTAAATTTTATAGATACTCTTGTGTACCATGCACTACATGCTGTTTACATTTTTGTCGAACTAAAAGTAATATTTGCTCTAAATTGTTATTTAACTGTTCTGGTGCTAATATTGATTATGTTAATCATTCTAATAATGGATCAAATGCAGGTACTGGATAATTATGGTAAAAAATGTAGGCCTATTTGAGGCAGTTCCTCTAGAATATGTCTAATGTGGGTCTACACAATTTGCAAATGCAGATATGTACACTACTAGCAGGAGAAGGGTAATAAGTTTTGAATATTTGTTCTTGTCATAATAGTCGATAAAGTCATTACTGGATTGAAAATGACTTCCCAGCTGACGCATTCTCAAATGTATGTGATAAGCTAACATTTAATTTTACCACACTGTCTCCTTAAACCCTGATCTGCAGTCACTTTATTTACCCCCGATTCGTTTACGTATCTGAGAAACACTTGAGCCAGTAACAAACAGTTTGGATCCTAGACACGTTTAGTTGCGCAACGTCTCATATGGATTCAAGCTGTTTGTAATTACGATGCAGATAATGTTTAACCTGATAAGGGGTAATAAATTATTTATAAACTGTTTTTGTAGTAGTGCCAGAGCATGTACTATTTGATGTATGCATACCTTTATCGAGCTATCACCTCAAAGTATTCAACTCCAAATACTTTAACTCTTTCGCTGCCAAAGTCGCATCTATCATTACCTATGCAAACAGATTGGATCCTGATGAGACGCCGAGTGATTCGGCGTCTCATCAGGATCCAAACTGTTTGTTACTGTGACTATGTATTTTTAAAACAAAAATGAAGAAATGTAAAAAATGAAAATTGTAGCAGACGACAAATGTTGCAGACGACACAAAGTGTGTCAGCGAAAGAGTTAACCTTTACACCGCTACTGTCGAATAAGACGTCTGCGAACAGTTTGGATCCAATTTAGACGTCCAGTAAGTGGGCCTCTCAATTGGTCCCAATCTATTGGACATCTAAATTTTTATAATTTGAAGAAAAAATGAAAATAATTACTTGTATGAGAAAAATGAAGCGTATGATAATTTGAGCAGACGACAGTTTGATCTGTTTGTTAACCCTTTTGCCGCTTAATAAATTCCTTATGCTAAATTGCTATTATCGTCTGCTTCAGGTTCCATGATGTATGTGTCTGTAATGAGACTGTCAGACAGTTTGGTGCCTCATGAGACTCTGAATTACTCATCTGGATTAAATCAATTTGCAAAGGTAAATACAAATTCATCTATGGTGACAATGTTTAAGCTTTAATCTTCAGTCTGCTGAGGGCGAATTAGTGATTACCTATGCAAACAGTTTGGATCCAGATGGGACGCTTAGGAACTCATCGAGAGCAAAACTGTTTTACATCCTGGTTGCATTTGGCAAACAAACTTGTTAGAGCTTGAATTTTGAAAATATAGCAGGTGAAAAACTGTGTAAAGATAACTTGCTCGGCATGTTAACGGTCAAAAAGGGTTGATCAACACCAAAGGTGCCAGCATCGATAACAACTCCTGGCTATCACCCCTTATCACGTTAAACGTGACCTGGCTGCCAATTGCAAACAGCTTGGATCCAGATAAGACGCCGAGTCACTCGGCGTCTTATCTGGATCCAAGCTGTTTGCCTCACGATCATTAATTTAAAAAAGAAGAAACATAACATTGACCCAATCGGAAACAAGAAAGACACTGAGCAGATATTATTTTTTGTAGCATGGTATGGGTTTCATTATAATCATTAGAACATTAAATTAGTCTTCCGTATGGTATTGATAAGTAATTCACGATGGTTTAAGTGTCAAAGGCAGAGTATACAATTAAGAAAATACAAAATAACATTTTAATCGATTACTTTAACCCTTTACCTGATAGAGACACATGTTCACCCCTTTGCAAAATGAGTAGCCCTACATAAGACAGTTCCTGTAGAAATGAGTGGCCCTACATAAGACAGCTTCTGTAGGAATGAGTAGCACTACATAAGACAGTTCCTGTAGGAATGAGTAGCCCTACATAAGACAGTTCCTGTAGGAATGAGTAGCACTGCATAAGACAGTTCCTGTAGAAATGAGTGGCCCTACATAAGACAGCTTCTGTAGGAATGAGTAGCACTACATAAGACAGTTCCTGTAGGAATGAGTAGCCCTACATAAGACAGTTCCTGTAGGAATGAGTAGCACTGCTTAAGACAGTTCCTGTAGGAATGAGTAGCCCTACATAAGACAGTTCCTGTAGAAATGAGTAGCCATCCATAAGACAGCTCCTGTAGAAATAATGATTAACTCTACATAGGACAGCTGCTGTAGAAATGATTAGCCCTACATAAGACAGTTCCTGTAGAAATGAGTAGCCCTACATAAGACAGGTCCTGTAGAAATGAGTAGCCATCCATAAGACAGCTCCTGTAGAAATGAGTACCCCTACATAAGACAGCTCCTGTAGAAATAATGATTAACTCTACATAGGACAGCTCCTGTAGAAATAATTAGCCCTACATAAGACAGCTCCTGTAGAAATGAGTAGCCCTACATAAGACAGGTCCTGTAGGACCAATCTGATCAGAGGCTGCTCTGTTTGCTTATGAACAAATATAGATCTGATTCAACCGTTTCTTCTATGGCCAAACGTTTGTGTGTCCATGTGCCATTATTTCTTAAATGAATATTCATCAGGTAAACTGTTAAATAATTAACATCTAGTGCATTACTGAATGCCTAATATCTCACACAAACGCGCACGTACGCACTAGTGCACGCACAAACGCACGCTCGCTCGCAGGCACACACACACACACACACACACGCGCGCGCGCAAACATACGCACATAATGCGGCGTCTGATCAGAGTCTACACTGTTTGCTGATAGGAAATTCAATATAAAACAAAACAAAAATGAAAATTTAGACAAGTAGACATCCCTTAGATAAAAGATAGACTAGTCCTATATATAAGCATAGAAGAATCCACTGGGAGCAAATGGGTTAATATTCGTGTAATATTAATAAAGTCATAATTTCTTACATGAATAATCAACAAATCCAGGATTACGCAAGTACATATATATAGTTGCATCAAAACTGCTAAATTTATTGGACATGTGCTACTTATTGCCATTTGACATTTCGTGAACTTTTTCAAAATCCATTATGTCAATCAGATAAATGTCTTGACAAAACAATGACGTCATCTATGCATTCAGAAAATCACTTACGGTGAAAATTATCGCATTGACTTAGTACTTGTTTCTATACAAAGACTTTTGCTATTCTGTTTAACAGGAAATATCGGAGAGTTTACTTGTTTTGATCCAGATGAAACTGTTGAGTAGATCAGTATCTCATCTGGGTCCAAACTATTAGCAGAGTTCATTGTAAATCGAGCGTGGCGCACCGAGAGAATCCCACTTAACTCTCATTCCTTCTACTTAATGCACTGCTTAAATATTTTGTCTACCTGTTGTCTACGTTGACTCAAATTGTCGTCTGTGTCATCTTAGCGTGTACAGAAAAACCTCTCTAAGTGGGAAATTCGAACAAATTTCAGTCTATAAGACAGATGCTAGCTTAAAGCAGGACAAAAGTAAAGCAGAACGTTTCCAGAGGAGTACTCGTAGTAACTTGCTTTTTAAGTACAGTAAAACCTCTCTATAACGACCACTATATTGTGTTATTTAATTGGTTTTTAGGACAGGTGGCTGCTTAAAGCAAGGTGAAAGTAAAACAGAACGCTCCTATAGGAGCGTTCTGTTTTACTTCCACCTTGCTTTAAGCAGCCACCTGCCTTTAACACAAAATACTTGATGTAATTAAGTGGCCGTTATAGAGAGGTATTACTGTACGCCTACTATTACTTTTGCAAACAGAGTGGACCTACGTCAGACGAATCCCATAGGAGCCGTCTGATAAGGCTCTGATCTGCTTGCCTATGGGGATTATATAGACCAGACGCTACATTGTCTGCCATAATCATATGCTATTATGAAAATTCCGGCAGTATAATATGTATGATGTCATTATTTCTTACATGAATATCCTCCAGGTAAAGGGTTAACCCTTTCCCTGTTGAATATTCATATTAGAAATAATGACATCATGAATATTTATTAGCTAAATGTGTATACTGGTATATGTACAAAGAGTGATGTGGTATTGTGTAAGTGTAAGGAACGGTCTGTACAGAGAGTGCTGTGGTATTGTGTAAGTGTAAGGTTAGGTCTGTTATAATTTCAAAAGCAAACAGAGCAGACCCTTGTCAGACGGCTAATACAGTATAGCCATCGTCTGGTCTGGTTCTACTCTGTTTGCAAATGCGTGAAAATGAAGGCAATGGTTAAGGGGAACTCTACAACAAAACGATCCTTTATATAAACACCTAATGATTTCCGAAAAAGTCAATCTAAACGTTTAGCACCGATTCATGACAAATGTTGAGTAAAAGTTCTGGTATTTCACACATGAATCCCATTTTATTTTTGCAGTGAATTAAGCCTCAAAGATCAATGACACTTGATTTCATTATGACGTAGAAACAAACCACTATACATTCATATTTAACCGACGCCTGTTATGACAATTATTTTCAAAATGATAATCCTGTTACATGTTGTTTGAATTTGTCTTTTTGGACAGGGGTTAAATGGGCTTTTAGCTTTAAAGAACTAAAATATACTACATGTAGTCTGTTCCATTCCTTAGCTGGAAATAAAGTATGCGTGAAATTGGGGGGGGGGGGGGGGTCTTTTTTAAAATGTGGCAATTCCTCCTCCCTCATCAGAAAAAGAATAAATAGACAAAACTGGCATTAATGAGATTAACATAATGAATGATATAAATATATATATACATGTATATTCACGAATCATCATGAATATTAATCAGTTGAGTTCTAATAACAGTAAACATGTATAAACAGCGGATAGTTGGCCATGGCAACATATATAGGAAAATATCTATAATAAGGAGTTCGTCATTAACCCATTCCCTTATAGGCTATTTTTAGATACTACCTCTTTGAATAAATCTACCGAAAAGGAGCATTAACTAGAGAAAAGGAATTTTTTAGAACTTTGTAGTTTGAAACCATTGTGATAAATAGAGCATTTGCTCCTATAGGAGCAAATGCTCTATTTATCACAATGGTTTCACAAAGTGACTTCTACAGAGTCGTCAAAAGTCGTCAATATGAGGGAATGGGTTAAACAGGGCAGACCATGTGGATATATTCTTTTTGTAAATGTGTAAAACGTCGTCTCTGTCAGATAAAAGGTTAAAACTAAGTGACATATATCAGCTTTATGTTTCTATCTAAATATTCATTCAGAAATTAGTTCCAATGGTTCAGACGAACTGTGTAGTGTATTTCATCTATTTGACAAGTGTCGTCAATGGCTATTGGGCAAATGGGACAAAGTGCTTTGTCTTTTTGCACTCTATTGAGGAGATTAGCACAGCCATTGAAATAATGTAATACACCTCTAAAGCAACCACCACAAAGAAGTCAAATTCTGGGCCTTAAGGGCAGGGGTGGGGGAGGGTATATTTGCACTTAGCGCTTTAAGTGCTAAATTTCCAAATGGACTATTCCAAAATTCAATCAGATCAAGATTACTGTAAACATTCAGAGAAATTAAAAAAAAACCAGTGGCATGACAAACAGTGCCGATCTTTGTGAAAGGGTTCCTCTAGGAGTCATTTCGCCTGGATATACACTGTTTACAAAGGCTAATAGTGACTCGTGTCCCGCACAGAAAGGATTAGAGCAGAACTGAAGTTTCCCGACGTCCTGCTTTACGTTAGTTCTGCGTTAAGCAACCATTTACTTTTAACTCTTACCCCGCTCAAATGTTGCTCAAATTTGGATCTGTTCAATTAATGTCACGGTCAGTAATTTCTTGAAAGCTTGAACGAATTTGAAATATTTTCAATTAAAATTCAATTAGACATACATGTATATATGTTTTCAGCATGTTAATGGTTAAGCAACCATTTAAAAGAAGTCTAAGCTTTTATTTTTGTTTCAAAAAATTAAGTACAGCATGAAGCCGACAAGACATTGGTGAGAGACCTTTAGTTACTGGACATCTCATCTGAGTTCAACTGTTTGCAAATATTATCACATATTCACCATTAAATGGTGAAGGAGTAAAGTTGGATGGTCACTTCACAAGGAGCTATCTGCATTTGTTTGTTCGTTGTTTATTCATTAACCCTTTCTTCCATAAATACGCATTTCTACGCCTCTGTAATAACCAATTCTTGAAACCATTGTAATAAATAGAGCATTTGATCCTATAGGAGAAAATGCTCTATTTATCACAATGGTTTCAAACTACAATATTCTAAAATTTTACTTTTCTCTAGAAATGCTCCTTTTGGGTAGATTCACTCAAAGAGTTTGGGTCTAAAAATAGCCTATGGAGGAATGGGTTAAACGTCGATTAACCCTTTACTTCGTATACAAACGCCTTTTCACGCATCTGCAAACAGAGAAGATCCAGATCATATAGGAGCCTTCTGGCCAGGATCTGCACTGTTTGCTTATGATATAATAAAGACATGATTCTACAAATTTCTATGATTGCCAACAATTCCTGTGTCCATGTGCTATTATAACCAATTTGTCTATTTAACATTCATGACGTCATGAATATTAATGAAAGAAAGGGCCAAGTTCCCTACTATCTACAGTCAATTCGTCAAAATCAGATTCTGGGACCCGCCCACTGGTCATATTTAAGGGGCATCGCAAGCGAAATATATACTGGTATAAACCAGTACCATTGACACCCATGTGTTAAGCAAACTGTTTGCCCATGTCCCATATATGGAACCGCGGGAGTTAAAGGGTTAACCCTTTCCCTCATAGAAACGTGTTTTCACGTATTTGCAAACAGAGTAGACCCAGACCAGACGGCTCCTTGAGGAGCCGTCTGATCAGGGTCTGCTCTGTTTGCTTATGGAATTTGATAGATCTGTGTCTTTACTTTCTAAAATTGCTACAATGTTCCATCTTCCATTTTTAATTATAACTGATTTGTCTATGAATATTCAGTAGGTAATGAAATTTGTAATAAACATAGTACAGGTAAAGGGTTAAAGAAGATTTGACTGTAAATCAGAACTCCTAAACACAGGTATCCGTATCAAACTGGTGTATGTACATGTGAAAACTTACTCCGCATCCCTCTGATCCCGATAAAGATATCATACAATTTGAAGAGAAAAAAACGTTTGACTTACTATATGTAGTAAATATTAAGTCGATAAACCAAACGAAGTCTAATTGTGGTAGCTTAATGCAGGATGAAAATTATGCATAAAACTCCCACATGGGTCTCCTGGTTTGAACATCCACCGGCATTTAAAGACATTCGTGTTATTTTCATGCAGTGGTCGCTTTAGAGATGTTCTTTTGTAATTGACAAGGTTTGCGGTTTTAATTATTAACATTTTTTTTCAACATATCCAGCTTAGACCATTTTCAATAATGTTAGTCTAAATCTTAGAGTCGTTTACCTTTCTCTTCTTTTTTTACATACTACAGTAACCGTTGAAGACTAAATTGTTCTATAGGTCTAGTCCTATGGGTATGGTGCTTGAAAATGAAGGTTTTAAAGCAACGACACCTGACAAGGCGTTCAGTAACATTAATAAGTGGAACTTTCACCAAATATATAGATAAAGATTCGAAATCGGTTCATTAGTCTGAGGTTATGAGCGGAAATAAGGACTTGGCATTTGACTCTTGAATGTACAAAGCAAAGAAACGAACTTGTTTTATTCTTTAACACAGAAAAAAAAATTGATAAAAGATATCTGATGTTCTGACATCATTTAATATTTTCCAGTATTGCACTGGAGAAGAGTCTCTCCGCATTTTAACAGTTTACGAAATATACACGAACATCTTATGCAACAACAACAGTCGAATTGTAGTAAACGCTATTTGTTGATGTACTAAACAGAATACTCCATTCCTACTCATGATTGAGTTTGCCAGTATTGTCGTTGACGAACTGAAAGTTATACGAAACCATTCCCCAACTATCCGCGACCTGACTCGCATTTGCAAACAGCTTGGACCCAGATGAGATCAGATGAGACCCCGACTACATCGGCGTATCATCAGGGTTTCAGCTATTTGATGGATAGTTGCTCAAAAAATTGTGTCATGACTTTTGGTCAATATTTTCCTTAAAAAAATTGTGTTTGAATCGGCAGTATAGTCAAAATTGAACAGATCCAAATTTGAGCTGATATTGTTGTTGTTTTTGTCACAGTAAAATACTGTAAGAGACATTGTTGTTGTTTTTGTCACAGTAAAATACTGTAAGAGATATTGTTGTTGTTTTTGTCACAATAAGAGATTTTAAGAGACATTGTTGTTGGTTTGTCACAGTAAGTTACTGTAAGAGACATTGTTGTTGTTTTAGTCACAGTAAGAGACCGTAAGAGACATTGTTGTTGTTTTTGTCACAGTAAGAGATTGTAAGAGACATTGTTGTTGTTTTTGTCACAGTAAGAGATTGTAAGAGACATTGTTGATGTTTTAGTCACAGTAAGAGACCGTAAGAGACATTGTTGTTGTTTTTGTCACAGTAAGAGATTGTAAGAGACATTGTTGATGTTTTAGTCACAGTAAGAGACCGTAAGAGACATTGTTGTTGTTTTTGTCACAGTAAAATACTGTAAGAGACATTGTTGTTGTTTTTGTCACAGTAAGAGACTGTAAGCGACATTGTGGAAGCACATTTGAATGACTCCATATTCTATATACAGTAGAACCTGTCCTAGGTGGCCATTCATGTATTGAACATAAGTGTCTGAAAAAGTATGTGGTGGATTTATGCAGGGCAAACACAATACATAACGCTCTTATAGAAACTTTCTGCATTATTTTTATTTGTATTAACCCTTTCCTTCATATAAAAGTATTTTCACGCATCTGCAAGCGAATAGACACAAATCATATGGCTCCAATAAGGGAGCCTTCTGATCAGGGTCTACTCTGTTTGCTAGTGGAATTTAAAAGATCTGTTTATTCAGTTTCTAAAACGACTACAAGGTTCCACCTTCCATAACTCATTATGTAACTATCTTGTCCATGAATAAAAAGTAGGTATGTGAATTTGGAATAAACGTAGAACAGGGAAAGGGTTAAGCTACTATCTGCCTTACAGAACTATAATTATACCTCTTTCTGGTGGCCGCTTGAGACAGGTTTTAATGTATGTTTGTACGACTTTTCATTGCTACTTGTCTTATATCTGTACCTGACAGAGACGCCTTTGCAGACAAAGTAAACCAAGACAAGATGTACAGTCGGCTGAACTGTCATTCGGACTGAAAGTAGACTATAACTAGGTACTCGGTTTTTTTTTTACTTTTTACCAGATGGCTCCTGTGGGAGCCGTCTTACCAGGGTCTGCGCTCTTTGCTTAAGATATAATATAGATCTTATTTTATAGTTTCTGTCAAGTCCAAACGTTCTTGTGTTCATTTGCTATTATAATACTTATAATACACCCAGCATATAAACATTCATGATGTCACACTTTCCTACATGAATATTCAACAGGTAAATTAATAAAGGCATTCAATTAGACTTCTGTCAGTTAATTTAAACAGTAAACTGTTGTATTATTCAGATTTTATCAGTGGTATACATGTATATAGACAATTTAAAAGTGACCACAATGTATATGTACATGTATAACTAAATGGGTTTGTCACACAATTCATTTTCTTCTGTGACAAAATTTGATTCAATATTTTAAATCAATATTCAGAAAGGGGTGAGCTAGTTTTAATTATTCACCAGGTACATGGTTAATTAGGTTTAACCCATTCCCTCATATTGACGGCTTTTGACGACTCTGTAAAAGTCATTTTGTGAAACCATTGTGATAAATAGAGCATTTGCTCCTATAGGAGCAAATGCTCTATTTATCACCATGGTTTCAAACTACACAATTCTAAATGTTTCCTTTTCTCTAGTTAGTGCTCCTTTTCGGTAGATTTATTTAAAGAGATTGTATCTAAAAATAGCCTATGAGGTAATGGGTTAACTTAGACTCCAGTCATTGATTATGTAAACACGTGTAAATAGATGTTTGTGTTTTATTCTTAACCATTTCCCAAATGAACATTAATACGTGAAATGATCACTTCATAAATATTTATTGACTTAATATGTAATATTTTCAAGGGAATGTTTGACTTAGACACAACCTGTAAGATAATATTCTTATCATTACATAAGCAAACAGAGCAGACCAAATTTAGGCGGCTCCTGAAGGAGCCGTCTGATCTGGGTCTACTCTGTTTCAAAGGCGTAAAAAAGGCATTTGTATGATTGAGATGGTTAATACAACAGTATTAGTGGTTAATATAGTGGTTAATACGACAATATCAGTGGTTAATACGACGATATCAGTGGTTAATACGACAGTATCAGTGGTTAATACGACGATATCAGTGGTTAATGCGATAGTATCCGTTAAATTCTTACCTTTACATTAAAACATTAATCCGTTGAATCCGACTCTGAATAAATCCTCGATCATCGAAAATAGTTATCGATCAGTTAAACTTTTCTCAAATAGTAAGTTTTCAGATCTACCAATTCACCACTTGACTGCGTCATATACATAAGCACTGCAGCTCACTCGTGTGTACATAGATATGTAATCCACGATTCAATTATATCAACCGTTTACCTCATGGATATTCATGTAAGAAGTAATGACGTCATCGGGACTTATTATCTAATATGTGAAGACAGGAAATTTTAGCCACCGCAGTAACTGTAGAATCAGATCTATAGCATTTCATAAGCAAACAGAACAGAGCGTGTGATCTGGGTCTTCTCTGTTTGCAAAAGCGTTTACATGCTTATCTTTGGCGTAAATATTTAAAGAAACACAAATAAAATTTATCCGAAGTGCGATTCTAAAAAGTTTGTAACTCCGCCCATTCTCTCACCAAACCTATAAACCATTGAATGTCCAATCAGAAAGTCCACTCCTTTGTAACAAAATATTGTCAGAAATGTTCACGGATGACTAAACCTTGTCTATTTGTATTAGTCAATCCCTCGCTGAACACACCGAAAAGGAAGGTTAAGGTGTTGAACCTAGGAGCCAAAATAATTTGTATCCAATACAAAAACACCTGCTAATGATCATGTAGGAAATAATGACATCATGATTATTATTTTATAATGGCATATTGACAGAGACACGTTTGGTCAAGACAAAAACTGTAGAATCCGATCTACATTATTTCGTAAGCAAACACAGCAGACCCTGACCACACGGTTCCTATATGGAGGAGCAGTCTGATCAGGATCTTCTCTGTTTGCTAATGGAATTTGAAAGAGTTGTTCCTTTACTTTCTAACCTGGCTATACAATGTTTCACTTTTCATATTTTGTTGTAACTATTTTGTCCGTGAATATTCAGTAGGTATTGAAAAGAGTACTAAACATAGAACAGGGAAAGGTTTAATTTATAGCAAAAGTAACACTGACGCCATCACTCGCCTTAATGACACTTAAATTTCTCGTTTATTGTCGCTTAATCCTACTAATAATTCATAAACAAAAATAGTTATATAATGAAATATGGAAGGTGGAACATTGAAGCCGTTTCAGAAACTAAAGAAACAGATATATCAAATTACATTAGCAAACATAGCAGACCCTGATCAGACGGTTCCTATAAGGCGTTTATATGAAAGAAAGGGTTAAGGCAGTTTTCAGTGCTAATATAAAATATCAGTGACTCAAGAATCACTTTAAACACAATCAACCCTTTAGAAATAATGACTGTATGTATAAAAATACGTACTAATTGCACTATAATGGCACAATGAAAAATTAAATGTTTGATCATTGCAGAGTCTGTACAATCACATTTACATCTTTTCATATCGCAAACTGTTATCAAGACCACATGATCTTCTGATCTGGAATTACTCTATTTTTAAATGTGTGACAATGTGTACATATCGTGTAAAGGGTAAAAACTTTACCTTTCAACTTTCAAAACAGTATCACTTTGCAACAAATTAGACCCAAGTCAGACATCCAGGCATATTTGATTGTTTCGTCAGACTCAAAGGATTAGTCTATCTTTTATCTAAGGGATTTCTGGCCTAAATTTTCATTTTTGTTTTGTTTTATATTGAATTTCCTATCAGCAAACAGTGTAGACTCTGATCAGACGCCGCATTATGAGGCGTCTGATCAGTGTCTACACCGTTTGCCTACATCCCATATATGAGATCGTGGGAGCAAATGGGTTAATTAGCCATCAAAATAGGTCTAATTATGGGTCTGTAAGGCAGTGATAGCTTAAGGCAGGACAAAAGTAATGCAGAAAGCTCCTATAGGAACTTTGTGCATTACTTTTGTCCTGCATTAAGTAAACACCAGAGTCCTATGTTCAACACTGTTCAAGTTTAAAATGTTAGATGAAACTGTTTCAATCAGACATATCAATAACATTATGATGCCTGCTGTTGTTGAGCTTGTGTCAACCTTTGAAAACAGTTTACATCCAGATCAGACGTCGAGACGTCGAGTAACTCTGCATCTCACCGGAATCGAAACTGCTTTGTCATTCTGATAACTGAAAGAACTCTGCGTCGTAATTTGAATCCAACATTTTCGTTGATCTGGTTTAGTTTCGATTGGTCAAGTCTTGGTAAACTGATCAAACTACTGACCAAGCTCCATGACGCATGTTTGTCCAAAACATTTTACCAAACGTCAACCAGCTTGGATCCAGATGAGGCGCCGAATTACTCCTTGTCTCATCTTGATCCAGGCTGTTTTTACATGCGACAAGGTGGCGGGTAGCAGGTTAAGGGTTAAGAAAGACTTCTCATAAATATTGATCATAGTAACAATTATTGTCACACAGTACAAATCATGACAATTTGATTTGAAACATTTCGGTCAAATTACTTTCAATTACACCGAGTTTTTGCAATCATAATGAAAGATAATTGTTTCTTTAGTAGATTTACACTAATCTTATTCAAAGGTCGATTTGAAAGCTCAAATACACTCCCGTTTATGTTTATATTTTTGAATCTGAATAATATTATATCTAATCTACATCGCGGTATTGCTCAACAGTATTAAAACACAATCAGCAGTAAAGCCCCTCTAAACCGGAATTATAGCAGAGAAGAATTAAGATACGTTTAGGCAGGTGGCTGCTTAATGCAGGGCGAAAGTCATGCATAAAGCTCCTAGAGGAGCTTTTGGGATGGCTTTCACCCTGCATTCAGCTGCCACTTGTCTCCAAGATCGATAATTATACGAAATTGAACGTCTGGTTTATAGGGTTTTTACTGTAGTTGGATGGTTAACCCTTTCCCTCATAGGCTATTTTTAGATACATCCTCTTTGAATAAATCTACCGAAAATGTGCATTAAGTAGAGAAAAGGAAAATTTTAGAAATTTGTAGTTTGAAACCGTTGTGATAAATAGAGCATTTGCTCCTATAGGAGCAAATGCTCTATTTATCACAATGGTTTCACAAAGTGACTTTAACAGAGTCGTCAAAAGTCGTCAATATGAGGGAATGGGTTAACCTTTTATGTCAAAGATATTCCTGTAAGAAGTCACGTCATCAAAAACATTAATTAGCTGATTTTTTATAGTGGCTAATGAACACTGGGGTATGTGGACATGGCAGAAACTGTAGAATCAGATCTATAAAATTACATAAGCAAACAGAGCAGACCCTGATCACACGACTCCAACTGCGGCCTTCTGATCTGGTTCTACTATGTGTACAAAGGCTTAAAGCGATACTGTATCTAGTAAAACGTTGACGCTTTTGCTCCCAATCGCGAATGTGTGACTACCTTTACAAACACTGGATCTAGATAAGATGCCGAGTAACTCTGTGTCTCATCTGGATCCAATCTGTTTGATACTGTGTTTATTGTTTTTTTCTAGGAAAATAAAATAAATGAAAAAAAAATTTGAAGCAGACGCCAAATTTTGCAGACGAGAATGTGTGACAGCGAAAGAGTTAACTCTCCCAAGCGTGTGAAAACACGTAACACAAAAGGAACACTAACATTTTTTGTTCACATACTAATACCATTTCTAAACTTTAATTAAATCCAGCTGTTTAAATCTATATGTATTTCCAAACAGTGGCAAATATTATGTTCAATATTCTACCGGAAATGATAGTTTGTTTGGGGTATCGCAGCCCTATTCTATTCAAGTCAGTTATGGTCACAACTGTTTGACCCTTAGAATGCGGGAAACGTGTGCACTGTCCTTTGCAAATAGTGTAGACACAGGTCAGATGCCTTCTAGAGGAGGCCTCTGATCAGGGTCTGGTCTGTACTGTTTGTCATTCAAATTCTACAGCAAATCCAAGTCTTTCATACTGAATAGATTCTATTGTAAAGAACTGATGGGCCATTCTGATTTCAATATTCAGCATGTTAACCCTTACGCTGCCAATGTCGGATCTGTGATTACCTATGCAAACAGTTTGGATCCAGATGAGACGCCGAGTAACTCGGCGTCTCATCAGGATCCAAACTGTTTGTTACTGTTACTATGTTTTTGAAACAAAAATGAAGAAAATCAAAAAATGAAAATGTGTAGCAGACGACAACGTTAGCAGACGACAGAGTTTGGCAGCGAAAGGGTTAAGGTCTTTCACCTTTTATATGCTGCCATCGCAAGTTACAGTCAGTTCGGATCCAAATAAACGTCACGTTCTTAATCCTTTTATCTGGAACCAAACTATTTGTATTGCAATACTGTAAAGAAAGGTAGCAAATAAAGTTGTTGTTTGTTTTAATAAAATATTAAGCGAGTAGCATTTGAAGACTAATTGAATTGGTCCAGGAGCTAAAGGTTCATTCAGGCTTGATAATATAAACATAGCATTAGGTAGTAATTGAATGGACTTTTAAACGAATAAATTATCAACGACCGTATATTGTTGATATGACATGAAATATATCGCTTCAATTACAGTGATATCTTTACCAGTGTTTTGAAATGTCCACAGCTAGTAATTCAATTCAATATCGAGTAATCTGTTCGACTATACAACAGCTGACAAACTATACCCTAAAGAACAAAATAGAACCTTTTGGTGCTTGATTTATCAAAAAGGAATCACCTATTATCTAAACTCACCTATTCTATTTATCGAAGTGCGTTCATAAATATGTCAATACAGACCCGGTGCAGAGATTTAATGTACAATGTGATCTGGCTCTACGCTGTTATATCAGACGCCAGTCAACGTGGTTTGTTTTAAAATACAGCATATGAACTAGTGTACAGTATGATCAAGGGTGACACGTGGCTAATTATCCACATTCATAAGTTTAGTTCATAGCTGTTGTAACCACATTATTAAACGTTTAGTATACAGTAGAATCTGTCTTCAGCGGCCATAAAAATGTCTAATTATGGGTCTTTAAGGCAGGTGGTAGCTTAATGCAGGACAATAGTAATGCAGAAAGCTCCTATATAATTGAAGAAAGCTCCTATAGGAGATTTCTGTATTACTTTTCTCCTGCGTTAAGCAACAACCTGCTTTTAAGACTCCTATGTTCAATAAATGAATGGTCGCTTAAGCCAGGTTCTATTGTAGTTACTCTGTGTCTTATCTGGATCAAAACTGTTTGCAATTTGTTATCATGCAAAAGACTGCAGTTACACAAGTGTTGTACAAAGTCCCCGATTCCCAAATCATACATGTACGTTTGGCAAAAACATACTTTTAAGCTCTTCTTGATAATTTAATCATTTACAATGTTTGCTCACATGTGGATCTAGTGCGCTTTGGACTGCTTGCGATCCGATAAAGGATTTGAGGTAGAATTGACCAAGTACCATGTCATAAGCTTTTGAGAAGCTTTTGACCAAGTGTCGAGCAGTTTGGGTCTGGGTGAGATGCCGAGTTACTTGCTGTCTCATCTTGCAAATGTGACTCAAGTCGTGGTTTGTTGGACAATGGTCAACATGATGGGTTCGTATTGATTTGATATAATATAATGATAATAAACTGAGAAAGAACATAATATATAATCAACGTTTTCAATCTGTACATTATGTTCACATTGTTAAATTTCGAGCTGATTTTTTAATTATAAATACCTTCACAATAGCTTGAACTAAGCAGACAGTAAGACAACATGTAATGGGTTGGAGGTTTAAGCAGACGTCATTTTTACAAACAGGATAATGGTAAGATTATCGTCTGTCATAGAGATTGACCGTTGGATGTGTTTAGATTATTTTATTGTATAGATATGGACCATTAGATGTGTTTAGATTATTTTATGTCATAGATATTGGCCGTTGGGTGTGTTTAGATATGTTTCTGTCATAGAGATCGACCGTTAGATGTGTTTAGATTATTGTCTGTCATAGAGATCGGCCGTTAGATGTGTTTAGATTATTGTTTCTCATAGAGATTAACTTTTGGATGTGTTTAGATTATTGTTTGTCATAGAGATCGACAGTTGGATGAGATTATTTATGTCTGTCATAGAGATAGACCCTTAGCTGTGTTTAGATTATTACATTTCATAGAGATTGACCGTTAGATGTATTTAGATTATTGTTTGTCATAGAGAGTGACCGTTAGATGTATTTAGCTTATTGTCTGTCATAGAGATCGACCGTTGGATGTGTTTAGATTATTGGTTGTCATAGCGCTTTTTGGCCTGCATTAAGCTACCATCTGCCCTACAGACCTATCATTGGACCTCTATTTTGTCCGCTTAAGAACGATTCTACTATATACAAAAATACCTCCCTGAAACACACTTTCAAATTAAGCTTTTTGCATGTCTTGTACCATGCATTAAGCAACCACCTCCCTAAAATATAAATCAATTTGTACTAAACGTCCGGTTAAGAGGGGGCTTCTGCATGCGTTTTTGATTTTGAATATAAATCAGAATTTTCGTTTGTAAATGAAAGTATTCGGTAATAATGCATTTCTAAAGCATATCTCTATCTGTATAAGTTCTTTTGTCGAGGATTTTCTTTAAGAGCATTGTTCATACATCAAAGTGTTTTTCACTACATTTTAAAGAGATGTTATTGCCGACCTCACACATTGATGAGGTTTTACACATCCCTTTACTCCATACATATGCATACAGGAATTAAGGCATTCGTGAGTATGATTTAATTTAAATGATTATAGTGACGTATGAACTAGAAATGTTTAGACCCTGGTACAAACTGTAGTAACAAACCTAGTAACAAGTCTAGTAAAAAGTCTAGTATCTAACCTAGTAACAAGCCCATTAACAAGCCTAGTAACAAAGCCTAGTACCAAGCATTGTAACATGCATAGTAACAATCCTAGTAACATACCTAGTAAGCTTGTAACACACCTAGTAAAAAGCCTAGTAACAACTATAGTAACAAACATAGTAACAAGCACAGTAACACAATCACTCATCAGGATCTTAACTAGTTCATACTCTAGTTGTTGGTGTTTTTTGAAAACGCCTTTGAAACATAGACAAATCTTGAACACAATACATGTATACACATTTTAATGTCTTTTCAAACTGATTACATGAACATAAACCGTCTGATCAAGGTCTTCTCTGTTTGTACATGAAGCAATGTATATCTGATTCTACAGTTTATTCTATGGTAGAATATTCCCTACTTCATATGCCATTATAAAATTTAGTTACAGTAAAACCTCGATTATCCGAATTTTCTATATAGAAGAATTTAGACCCTTTTAGGCAGGTGTCTGCTTAATGCGTGGTGAAAGTCATGCAGAAAGCTCCTCTAGGAGCTTTCTGCATGACTTTCACCATGCATTAAGCTGCAACCTGTCTTAAAGATCGATAAAAATACGTATTTTAGTGTTCGAATAATCGAAGTTTTACTGTATTTATATCCTTGGTGCAATTATTTCTTACATGATATCCACGAAGTAACGAGTTAACCAGATTCCTCACATTGACGTTGAAATAAATATAAATTACAAATTGAATATATCCACAATAGACGTTTTAACTATTTAGTTACAAAGTATTGTCGTCAGCAATTTTGTCGTCAGCTACAATTTAATTGTTTTGCAATTTTCATTCGTTTTCGTTTAAAAAAACCATGTTCACAGAATCAACTAGTTTGGATCATGATTAGACACCGACTTACTCACTGTCTCATCTGGCTCAATATTGTTAACCCATTACCACTTAGGCTATTTTTAGACCTAACCCCTTTTATTAAATCTACCAAAAAGGAGCATTAACTAGAGAAAGGGAATTTTTCAGAATTGTGTAGTTTTGAAACCATTGTGATAAATATAGCATTTGCTCCTGCAGTAATGCACTATTTATCACAATGGTGTCACAAATTGTCTTTTACAGAACTGTCAAAATGCGTCAATATGAGGGAATGGGTTAACAGATTCTCTCCTACTGAAGCCTTTTTGCGCCTCTGAAAAAAATAATTCTATTGAAACCATTATGATAAATAGAGCATTTGCTCCATAGAAATAAATGCTCTATTTATCGCAATGGTTTCAAAACTACAAAATTCTAAAACTCTCCTTTTCTATAGTTAATGCTCATTTTTGGTAGATTTATTCAAGGAAGTTCGGTCTAAAAATACTCTAGGAGGGAATGAGTTAACACACGTAATCGCAGATTCACTATTAGCAACGAAGGGATTAACTCTAATAAAAGTATGACGTAAGTACGTATTTACTCCCTATCCAAAATGTTTTCATGTTCATGTATTTCAGGACAATGAGCGATTTGTCACCTTCTCTTTAAAATAATCGTCTGCTATAGTTTTGTAAATAGAAATTAACTGTGCAGTAGAACCACTCTAAACCAGAATCTTATCCAAGAACAATTAAGGTCTTTTTAGGCAGGTGACTGCATGCTTATTGCAGGGTGAAAGTCACGCAGAAAGATCCGGTGATGGGGTTTGCATGACTTTCACACTGCATTAAGCTGCCATCTTTCTGAAAGACTGGTTTTGATACTGAACTTTACGTCCGGTTTAGAGGGGGTTTACTGTACATGCTTATTACCTTCGAAAAGAAACTGGAGTGTAAAATGGGATTGATCCTGATTAAACACGAGTTATTCGGCGTATCATAATTGGCGGCGGAGATCTAGTGGTAACGCGCTTGACTATCAGTCCAGAGGTCCAGGTTTCAAATCCCGGTCCCTCCCGGAAATTTCAGAGACGCTTTTCCGTGTCTCCCACCCGCACACCCCCTCCACCCTGGGGTTAAAATGGGTACCTGCGAGGTCACTCGCCGGTACTGCGGCTGCATGATTGCGCCATATGTTAGCAGTGCTCAATATTGTAGGCCAATGACCCAATGACCAGGTGAGTAAACGTACAGTCGGTTGAGCGGTCATTCGGACTGAAAGTGGACTATAACTAGGTACTTTACTTTTGTCCACACATATGCCTTTGCACCTATATGTTAGTTTAGCATAAGTATGCTAAGTGTACTGTAACTATTATTCTACTGTACAAATGTTCTTAGGATCCGTTCAAGTCTTTGTTTGTTTGTTTGTTTGTATTGTGGTCTTACATCGCTTTAACAGCAATTCAGTGACGTAACCGTCTCTCTCATGTAGACGCATTTTCACGCAGTTGCAAACACAGTAGACCCAGATCAAAATTAATTTGAGACTTGAATCAGGCGACACTTGTTTGCAGACGATGAGTTGCTTGGCACGCTAAGAGTTCTCAAATGGTTTCCGAGATAAAGGCAACTTTAATTTAACCCTTTCCTTCATATAGACGTGTTTTCACACATCTGCAAACAGAGTAGACTCAGATCAGACGGTTTCAATAGAATCCGTCTGATCTGGGTCTTCTCTGTTTGCTTATATATTTTGATAGATCTGTTTCTTTTGTTTCTAACAGTATTCTACCTGCCAAATTTCATTATAACTACAGCTGAACTTCGATATCTCGAACTTCAATCGATCTTACAAATTAATTCGAGATAACAGAGTTTCGAGTCATCCGATTTTTATCTGAACAATTTCTCACGTTCACAGTTTAATGCGGATCTAGAGTAATGCTGACAACTCCTGTTTGTGCTTTCAGCAGTATCTTTGACATGTATTAAGCTGTCACGCATGTTTCTAGATATACGTAGTGGTACATTTTAGAATAATTCTGCATTGTAAATTTTGGAAGGACCGAACTTTTAGTTCGAGTTATCCAGAAGGTCGAGTTATCCGATATCGAGATATCGAAGTCCAACTGTATTTTGTTTATGGATATTCAGTAGGTATTGGAGTTTTGAATAGATATAGAACGGGGAAGGGTTAACGCGTTACCAACTAGTGACGCATTTTTTCGCCTCTATAAAATTCACATTGCGAAACCATTGCGATAAATATAGCATTTGCTGCCATAGGTTTCAAACTACAAAATTCTAAAACTTTCCTTTTCTCTAGTTAATGCTCATTTTCGGTAGATTAGTTAAATAAGATTGGATCTAGGAGATAATGGGTTGACTCGTCACAAGCTAGCGATTACATCGAAATAACCTCTGCAACCAGTGTGGACCCAAGCGCTATCACCATACAGACATACAGGTATGCTGCAAGCAACGAAAGAAGAGAAAAGCATAAACGTAAAATACATGATGGGTGTGAGAATGTGAATCATTATCGTTACAAGTACATGTATTATTTAATTGTGATTACAAAGAGTTCATTAACGTATCTCTGTATTTAAAACTCTTATTACAAAATATTGCTACTTTAGTAAGAAGTGTTGTCTTGTTACTGCTTAACAGCTCAATTAGTTTAAACATGCTTGGTAGCTGCCAATAGTATCTATGAATACACTGTTTCCTAACCTTACCATATTCGGACAAATTAGTATAATGTGATACTCAACTTCTATATCATTTAAAGTGCAATGAGGGCATGTTCCTTGGCTCCTTTCTATATTTCTATGTCTGCCTACTTTCAATTAGAAGTTTGTGCGATGATAAACATATTTGAGCAATGTTGTTTCGGTACAGTAAAACCTCTCTATGATGGCCACTAAATTGTGTTAATTAGTTGGTATTTAGGGCAGGTGGCTTATAGGGACGTTCTGTTTTACTTTCACCTGCTTTAAGCAGCCACCTACCTTTAACACAAAATACTAGATGTAATTTAGTGGTCGTTATAGAGAGGTTTTACTGTATTTGGGTATATGGATCAAGGCTAGACAATCAGATCACTCAAAAGTTAACCATGAATACTTTCATACAACCGGTAATGTACTTATCTTTTAATCGTCATCTTAGAATAGGAATAAATAATTTAAATATTGTCGTCTATACCTTGTCGTCTGCTACTTTTCGTTTGCTTACCCCCCCCCCCCCCCTCCCCCCTTTTAAATCACTTTAACACAATAACACACAGTTTGGATCCTGACGAGGCGCCCATTTACTCGGCATCTAATTGCATACGTAATCACAGACGCCATACTGGCAGCGAAAGAGTTAACACGTTTGGCGCCCTGTTCGTTGTGACAGTGAACTATACGTGTTTCAGTGATCTCTTAGATTTACAGAAAACCCTCTCTATACCGGACGTTAAATTTAGCATGGAAACAGGTGGCAGCTTAATGCAGGGCGAACGTCAAACAGAAAGCTCCTCTAGTTACTCTCTGCATTAACCAGCCACCAGCCTAAAAGAGTATTATATTCTTCTCCACTAAAATTACGGTTAAGAGCGGGTATACTGCATAAAATAAAGACAACTATTGCTAAGACAATAAAAAGAGACTCACATGACATTGTGTAACCTAATAGATACTGATCAGACAGCTTCTAAAGAAGCTATCTGATATGGGTCCACTCTGTTTACAAAGGCGTAAAAATGCGGAAATCATTAAGTAAAACATTGAAAGAAATTATACTGTATTATACTAGCTAAGCCTGGTACGACAAATATGCAACCTATACATGTAGATACATTGTGTCCCTAAGGGTGATCACAGACAAACATTGTCGACCGAGATCAGATGGTCTCTTTAGGAGCCCTCTGATCGATATCTGCCTCGTTTGCGTGACAAATTCATGCAGCCACACGAAACATTAGAATAATTCATAATACAAGCGTACATATATACTTATGTTGAAAAATGGCCCGCAGAAAATAACAATTTAACACTTTTTCTTGCCATGTCGCATCTGTGATAACGTATGCGAACAGTTTGGACCCAGATGCGACGCCGGGTAACACGGTATCTCATCAGGATCCAAACTGTCTATTATTGTGGTCAAGTGTTTTTTTTTTTAAAATAAACAGGAAATTAAACAAACGAAAATTGTAACAGATGACAATTGTGCAGGCACTAAAATTTGGCAGCGAAACAGATCGTTGGCAGGTTCACACGTCTTGTTCGCAGTTCTGCCTGCATGGGTCGGGTGAAATAATGGTTGGGTAAATCCATTGTTATGTCCTCCTCCTATTTTTTGTTTGTTATGGCTTTGTGTGTCTCTTTTTTGTCTTTGATAGGCATGTACATGTGCTGTTCTTTTTTGTCATGGTGCTCTTCGGGCGACTGTGTTTTTATCTTGTGTGTCCATGGCAGCATGACTCATACATTGTTTTACATTTACTTATTTACGATGATGAGAAAAATTTAATCGCTAGAATGAATAAACTGGTGATGAAAATTATACATCTGAAGATAAACTTAACTCAATTCATCTGACGATAAAAGCATAGGCAGATCGAAAGGGAGGGGAAGGGGGGGGGGGGGGCAAAGTAAAGTATTTTTGTGCTTTGAAATTCATTTTTGTATCTTTGTACAAAAATGCAAAAAAAAAATCTGCGCGCCAAGGCGCAGATCACACATATGAATCATGTTTCACTCACCTTTGCGCTAATATGCAAACATCACCAGAAAACCACTTAGTCTAAGGCACATAAATTTCAAGAATTGTCTTTGTGGAGACCTCCCCGACACCGACTAGAAGGGGTTCTGTCCCCTCTCGTGCTCTTCCCTTCCCCTCCTGCCTTCAGCACTCAGCCCATGCCTTCGGCGGGCTTCGTAATAGCATTTCCTCTGGCTAAATCCATAGGTACTATTTATTTTTAGCATGGTACTTTGATGCAAGCACACAGTGCTCATCGTACTCGAGGAGTGCGTGTCTAAGCATTCAAAATCACTAAATTCCAGGAGCTTTGCCCTGTACCCACTGGGGACCCTAGCTTCCCCCTTGACCACCAGCTTACCTTTCAGTTTATACACCCGTCCACCCCTGGCAACAAATCCTGGATCCACCCCTGAACAGTACAGTACAGTATATGTATAGCTGAGAGTGAAAGTGAAACGAGTGAAGATTGAGAAATACATAAGGGTGTGTGTTGTGCTAAACATGACAGCTTACATGACAATACAGGGTGTTTATCAGTCTACACCGACCCCTTTATCATCAGAAATCTTGTCCGCTCAATTACTTGATAAGTATTAGGAGTGCTGTCTTCATACGAGACTTAGTAGAAAGGTTGATCACGGATAGCAGATGGCAACTATTGATTTTGAGGTCAGTTGGTCAAAGGCCAAGGTCAAAGTGACCTTCAACTAAAAACTCTTGCTCAGTAACTTGATAAGTATTAGGTGTGTTGTCTTCATACTTAGGACGGAGGTTGGCCATACCTAGTAGATAATCCCTGTTGATATTGAGATCAGTGGGTCAAAGGTCCAGGCCAAAGTGACCTTTAAATTCAAAATATTGTCCGCTTATTAACATGATAGGTATTAGGTATGCTGTCTTCATACTTAGTATGAAGGTTAGTCATGGCTATTAGATAAGTTTACCCTATAGGTTTTGAGGTCAGTCGGTCAAAGGCCAAGGTCACAGTGACCTTCACTCAAAAAATGTCTGATGAATATCTTGATAAGTATTAGGTGTGCTGTCTTCATACTTAGTAAGGAGGTTTGTCATGGCTGGTTAGATGACCCCTATGGATTTGTGGTCATATGGTCAAAGATCAAGGTCAAAGTGACCTTCAACTAAAAAGTCTTTTCTGCTCTATAACTTGATAAGTATTAGGTATGCTGTCTTCATACCTAGGATGACGGTTGGTCATACTTAGTAGATGACCTCGTTTGATTTTTAGATCAGTCGGTCAAAGGTCAAGTTAAAGTGACCGTTAACTCAAACATATTGACCGCTTTATAACATGATAGGTATTAGATGTGCTGTCTTCATACTTAGTATGAAGGTTAGTCATGGTTATTAGATTACCTCTATTGCTTTTGAGGTCAGTTGGTCAAAAGACAATGTCACAGTGGCCTTCTCTAAAAACACATGCCCACTCATTATATTGATAAGTATGAGATATGCTGGCTGCATACTTGATAGAGAGGTTTGGCATGGCTGGTAGATTATCCCTATTGATTTTGAGGTCATTTGGTCAAAGGTCAAGGTCACAGTGACCTTCAACTCAAAAATCTGTTCTTATCAATAACTTGATAACTATCTGGTTTGGTGTATTCATACTTAGTAGGGAGGTTGGTCATGGTCAGTGGATTACCCCTTTTGATTTTGAGTTTATTCGGTCTAAGGTCAAGGTCACACTGACATTCACTAAAACATTCCGCTACATAACTTGATAACTATTAGGTGTGCTGTCTTCATACTTAGTGGGAAGGTTGGTCATGGCCAGTAGATGACCCCTATCGATGCTGAGGTCAGTCAATCTAAGGTCATGGTCACAGTCACTTTCAACTCAAAAATCTTGTCCGCTCAATAACGTGATAACTATTGGGTGTGCTGTCTTCATACTTAGGAGGAAAGATGGTCAGTCATGGCAAGTAGATGTCCCTATTGATTTTGAGGTCATTCGGTCACAGGTCAAGGTCAGTGACAAAAACAAATGTCTGCTCAATAACTTGATAACTATTAGGTGTACTGTCTTCATACTTAGTAGGATGGTAGTCATGGCCAGTAGATGACTCCTTTTTATTTTGAGGTCAGTTGGTCAAATGTCAAGGTCACTTCGGGCGTATGATGCTGCGACACATGGAACTCTTGTTTAAATGACTACAATGTTCTTACTTCCTTATTACATTTAACTATTTTTCTTTGAATGCTCAGTAGGTTTTGGAACTTGGAATAAACAAAGAACAGGGAAAGGGTTACAAATTATAGGAGGGATTGAGTTAATAAACATCAATAGGTATATGCAACATACAGTAAACTCCATCAAAGGTGACCACACTATCAATAATCATCTCCCAGGATGTGCCGTTGTTGAATTGGCGATACATCCGTTCTCGGGATTGCAGCTCAATATAACAAGCTAATGTCAAATTTGCATATGATTTTTCAGTCGGGAGCCTTCCGAGGCATATTTTCAATTCAAGTCTTTTGGGGCACATTTTGAAGCCTTTTGGGGGCATATTTTGAAGCCTTTTAGAGCATATTTTGTAGCCTATTGGGGCATACTTTGAAGCCTATTAGGACATATTTTGTAGCCTATTGAGACATACTTTGAAGCCTATTTGGGCATATTTTGTAGCCTAATGGGGCATATTTTGAAGCATATTAGGGCATATGTTGAAGCATATTAGGGCATATTTTGTGAATATTGGACCTAATGATTATAAACTTGAGATGCCGCTGCGGATGGCTGTCAATGGTCGCCCCTTCACGATAAGTTGTCCGGTGTACCTGCTAGCCAGGTGGGCTAGCACGATGGGATCGGGAACCATGCCCAACAGAGCCAAACCTGAATCTTAGCTGTACATAATGTGTAATTAAGCCAAATGTTATAACATGAGATTGTTGTATGTTGTTGTAAGGTCCACAAGATGTTATGCCGCAAGGTAGCAAGGGTGAATGCAGTGTTGTCATGTCGGGCAGGCATTGCAATTTGACTTTAGTAATACGTTAGTACACAAATCATCACATGTTTGGGATAGCCTTCACTCATGGCCGCTTGCCGAGCAGCTGGGGTCCTCAAATCCCCAAATAATCACACGTGTCTTTAAAACCATTGGTTGCTAAATGTAGGACGAAATACCAAAATAAACCTTCCTTTTGGTAGTCGTTTAAGGGCTGTTTTAATGCATAATTAAACGTATCAGTGTTCGTACAGCTCCTACTTCCTATAGGAGCCCAGGAGCCATCTGGTCAGTGTCTGCCCTGTTCGCTTATGAAATAATATAGATACGATTCTCTTAATTCGACAATGACCATAATATCCCGTGTCCATGTGCTATTCATAAAACTAATCTAATTAATATTGACGATGTCATAATTTCTTACATAAATATTCCTGAAGTAAAAGGTTGATTGATAAATCATCCGCGGCACTACACAATATGAGCCGCTCCGTAACAAAACCGGTATAATTGCGTACCGAATCAGCCGTATTGCCTCCGACTTGACGACTCTTCTGGGTCAGCATTGTTTTCAATTGCAATAACACCAATTTTCTCACGGAACCGCTCATGTACTGTTGACTTGAGCGATTTGCTTTTTGCAAACAATAGTCCTACACTAATCGCGATCAAATGACACCTCTCATCGATGTCATCTAAACCACACCTTGTCTGATTTAGAGGTTTTCTGCTTCACCTTTCGCTCTACAGTACACTTTACACACTACAGTAAAACCTCTCTATAACGGCCACTAAATTGTGTTAATTAGTTGGTATTTAGGACAGGTGGCTGCTTAAAGCAAGGTGATAGTAAAACAGAACGCTCCTATAGGAGCGTTCTGTTTTACTGTCACCTTGCTTTAAGCAGCCACCTGCCTTTAACACAAACTACTTGATGTCATGTAGTGTCCGTTATAGAGAGGTTTTACTGTATATGGATACACCCTTTGCAAACAGAGCAGACCCGAATCAGACGGCTCAATATCTGCTCTGTTTGCTTGTGGAATACATTATTCCTTATCCATGGACCCCCCCCCCACCAAAAAAAAAAAAAAAAAAAAAAAAATAATTGTGATCGAAGTATGTTCAACTGGCCTAAAACTATTTATTTGAACCTTAAACCACTCCGGAAAACGAGAAAAACACGACCCGGAAAAAATTTCCTATCGGATCTATATATGTATTGAAATGTATACCTAACTACGACAGATCAGCGGCGGAAAATACAACAGTCATGTTTTTCAAAGTCTTACAGCAAAGCCAATTCAACACCTATTTCAATCAGTTTGGTCTTGATCCGTTCCAAATTCCATATGATAAGCGGCACAATTAGTGCTTTCCTTAAATATTGCTCCGTCTTGTCGCTGCAAGACCGCGAATTTGAAAAAACGCTAGAGCGAAACGATGCGACTCCCGCCAGGATGCATAGACGTATATAGGGGGATCTGTATTCGTTAATCTTTTCAACAAAAACGCGAATTATGGTTAAACACTATCTAAAAACATTAAACTCGCCGCAATTAAAACGGTGCTTACTATTTCCAGTCAGCTACGAGGCGCCAGTTTTCTTTCTCCAACTTTCCTTTTGAACGGATGCGACCATTTTGCTGTGACCCGGCTCATAAATTATTCGATATGCAAATTGACTACTACTTCCGGGCCACAGCGATTTGGCCACCTCCGTTCAAAACGAAAGTAGGAGAAAGAAAACTGGCGTCTCATAGCAGACTACAAAAAGCCAGCACCGTTTTAACTGCGGTAAGTTGAATGTGTTTCGAATGTGTTTCAGCATAATTCGCGTTTTTGCTGAAAAGTTTAACGAATACAGATCCCCCTATATACTTCAATGCATCCTGGCGGGAGTCACATCGTTTCGCTCTAGCGTATTTTCAAATTCGCGGTCTTGCAGCGACAAGACTGGGCAATATTTAAGGAAAGCACTAATTGTGCCGCTTAGCCTATGGAATTTGGAACGGATCAAGACCAAAATGATTAAAATCGGTGTTGAATTGAACTTGCTGTAAGCCTTTGAAAAACATGACTGTTGTATTTTCCGCAGCTGATCTGTCGTAGTTAGATACCTTTCAATACATATATAGACCCGATAGGAATTTTTTCCGGGTCGTGTTTTTCTTGTTTTTTCGGAGTGGTTTAAGGTTCAAATAGATAGTTTTAGGCTAGCTTAACATACTTCGATCACATTTTTTTTATTTTTTTTTTATTTTTTTATTATTTTTTTTTTGGGGGGGGGGGGTCCATGGGTGAGTCCAAGCATGCGTCGAGCACCTTTGGTCTGTAATACGTAAAGTGGCTATCCTTCGGTAGCATACACCATTGGCAATCCCTGGCGGTCACCCATCCAGCCAGTAGTCTCACAGTCTGTAGCTAAACGCCACGCAGACCACGAATCCAACGAATCGCCAAGAATTGTTAATTTTAGGATTCGTGACGATTCGTGGACTTTTGTAAAATTAATGTTCTGGTCCAATTAGTGACGCTCTACGGTTTTAGCTACGATACAGGTACGATAGTGTTATGAATATTCGTGGGATATCGGCTGGAATCGCACGAATATTGTAAAGAATTCACTACGATCTACCAGAATCTACTACGAATACTACAAGGACGCAAGGAATCAGTTACGAATCAGTTCAGAATATGCCGAATGCATATACGAATGAGGTACGAATAATAATGAATTCTCGACTATTCTTGACAATTCGTTTGATGTTCCCCAAGTATAGGTATAAAATGCCCTCAGCCCTGCTTGCAAGGCATCATTTCTATAATGGATGTTACTCGTAGAGCAGCTGTAGTGTTGGTACTGGACTTGGAATATCAGCACCAGCTGTTGATAGTTAGGAAACTGCTTCGAAGAAGAAGGAGAAGAGCCCCCAGGTTATGGGTTAGACCGTGGCCGACACCACCTAGAAAGCTAGAATACAGTCACTACAACAGACTGATGCAGGAGCTGAGGTTAGAAGGTTCAGTTACGATTCCTAAGAAAGCACTACGAATTAAGTTAACAGTTAAGAGTTAATGAGTTTAGAATATCTACGAATGCCTATGAATCAATTACGATTCAATAACGATTCCTAAGAAAGCACTACGAATTTGTTACGAATTAACTTCTATCTTTTGGAATCGGGAGTTCGTGGCCAAAATGTTGAACAGCTCAAAACTTTTGTCACGAATTCCCGATTGCTCTGAATATATACGAATCAGTTAAGAACTGCACGAACTGATTACGATTCCACTACGAATCGTAAAATGTGTCAATTCGCGGCGATTCGTGAGTTTCGTGGTCTGTGTGGAAGAGGGGCATGATCAGACGGCTCGCACAGGAACCGTCTGCTTTTGGTCTTCTCTATTTGCAAAGGCATAGCAATGTGTATTTATGGAGTAAAGGGTTAGTTTTAAATTGGTAGCGAGTTAAGAGTTAAGTAGCCTATTTGTAGATGGCAATCAAATTAGAGCAGTTGTGATAACTGCTAGAATTTTAGTAGGGTCGATGCCGATAGTACCACAGATGCCAGGCGCGTGACAATTTCACAAATACTACCGATAAACATCTTCAAATACGTTTAGATATACTTTGACAGTAGAGTTTTCAATTTTTTTCTGTCACAGTATGATGTCTAAATAGAGGTTTGTTAGTAGTATTTATGAATGGTCACGCGCCTGCCACCTGTGGATAGAACGTGTTGCTTCTTTACGGTAACACTGTATTTTTTAAGGTGCTGGAATCTGAAATCCGTACGACGTTCATGTTAAGGTTTTAAAATATCGTGATTTATATATGATCTAGTATCATGGTAGCACAATAGGTGGACTATTATCTAAATATATAGGTCTACCTATGTTTGACTACAGTAAAACGACAACTATAACGGCCACTAAATTGTGTTAATTAGTTGGTATATAGGGCAAGTGGCTGCTTAAAGCAAGGTGAAAGTAAAACAGAACGCTCTTATAGGAGCGTTCTGCTTTACTTTCACCTTGCTCTAAGCAATCTACTTGATGTAATTTAGTGGCCGTTATAGAGAGGTTTTACTGTATCTGTAAAACATCTACATTTGGAGGTATAATGGAGAACACACTTGTTTAAAATTCATCAAACATAATTGTAAACATGCATACATTTCTTACATACATTTCATTCTCGATCATTTACGAGATAACTATTTTGACTTTTTCGTCGAATCTGTGACAACCTTTGCAAACAGTTTGTATCTGATATACAGCAGAACCTGTCTTAATCGGGCATACATTTATTGAACATAGGAGTCTTAAAAACCAACAGGTTTCTTAATGCAGGTCAAAAGTAATGCAGAAAGCTCCTATAGGAGCTTTCTGCATTACTATAATCATGCATTAAGCTACCACCTGCGTTACAGGCACATAAGTTTTTTGACAGTCGTTTAAAACAGATTCTATTGTAATTCAACAATATAAGTCGTGCAATGAGTGATACTGAAACATGTGTAATAACTGACTAAGAGAAAAATAGATTTAACACGTGAGAGATGATAATAACATTGCTATAAATGAGACGAGACCAACACAAACGGAAGGTTTATGTAAATCGAAACAGCAGCTTAATAGAAAGAACATACACATAGACATTGAAGAGAGAAAGAATGAGAAAGATAGAGAGAGATTGATGGAATGGAGGAAAAGAGAGAAATAGAGGGAGAGGGGGAGAAGACTAAATGACAGAAATTAATGGAGATGCATGGAAGAAGGAGAAAATATTTGGAAATCGAAGACAAGAAGACGCGAAAGAGGGATATAGATAAAGAGAGGAACGTAACCAGGGAACTAGACAGGGTAATTATAGACTCTCGTATCCTTAATGAAATCACTACGGCCATCTGTAATTACCCTTACAAACAAGTTGGATCCAGATGAGTTTCCGAGTAACTCGGCATCTCATCAGGATCCAGCCTATTTGACACATCGCTTACGTTTTAGAGAAGATATAATAATAATAATAATAATAATAATAATAATAATAATAATAATAATAATAATAATAATTCTGTACCACGCATATACTTATAGCACTTAAAGAACACAGGCTTAGACTATTCAAGCGTGATACAAGAAACATTCTATGACTTAGAAATTGTCTATGATTCGACACACGAGGTGATGCATAGTATGTTATGAAAACAATATCTAAGTCACTTGACACACTTGACACATTATTATTTCTCAAATTATTATTACCCCGTCCTTAAAACATAATCATGTATTGCATTTTACTATAAACTATGCATCAAACAGATTCTCTTATTTATCCGACGTCTTGTCCTGACGTAACCCTTTACTTGAAGTATACAGTAAAACGCCTCTAAACCGGACGTTCAAATTAGTATACATACCAGTCTGTAAGACAGGCGACAACTTAATGCAATAAGGATATACATAGATGTGATTAAATGTTGTAACATGTGTTCATAAACCTATTAAAACATTCAGCTAGTTAATATTTATGGTGTCATGAATTACTGTGTATAAATATTAGGGCTGAAACGGGTACTGATTTTTTATATTTATTAAATATTGATGATGAAAATGTTAACCCTTATAACGCTGAGTTTTCAAAAGGACTATTCCAAAATTCAAACAGGACAAGTTTATTGTAAATATCTAGGGACTTTGTTTTAAAAGAAACGTGTAAAACTGCGAACAATGCAGATCCTGATGAGAGGGTTCCTTTAGGAGCCCTCTCATCGGGGTCTACACTGTTTGCAAAAGTTATTAGTGACTCTTGTCCCGCACAGTAAGGGAGACACTGTCTGGATTTGCCCGTGGCAGAATGCATGCTAATATACATGCACAACTTCCTCTTTCCGTAGCAACAAAAATGCATACTACAGTAAAACCTCTCTATAACGACCACTTAACTGTGTTAATTAGTTGGTATTTAGGACAAGAGCGTTCTGTTTTACTTTAACATTGCTTTAAGCAGCCACCTGCCTTTAACATAAAATACTTGATGTAATTAAGTGGCCGTTATAGAGAGGTTTTACTGTAGAATATCACAAAGTTCGAATATAAGGCCTTCGAACACAAATCACAAATCTACCTATTCAATGATATTCTGAACTGCAGATAAATGCTCCAAGAGGCTTCATGGACATCTGGACAATTATCCATATACTTTATGATGCTCCTTTCTTTATTCGCTATATGTACAATCACGCCATCTTGGGCCTGTTAAGGGGTGGCAGTTTCCGAGGAGATTTGGCCGCCGTGAATGCCTGAGAAAACTTTTTGTCTTCTTCTTTGGTGGCCAACATTTCCTCCTCCTTCTCCTTGATCAGTGTTCGCTTAAGCCGTCGTTCTCCGTCAATGAACTCTCTGGCAAACAAGTAAAGCAATAGTGATAATACATGGTCGTTTTATGATTTAACATTGCTACAACGTCTCCTCGTCTTTACAGCCAAAACAATCTCACTATGTACAGTCAAAACACCTTCATTACTGTGCTAACTCCGTCGCTACAGCACAAACATCGTCACTACATTGCCAACATCTTCGCTACAGCACACACGCCATCCAAGAGTTAAATTATAGTCACCGTAAACATCTGCTAACATGTTGCTTCATATGATGGATTTATTGGTTAAATCATCTTCTTTTAAATAAAAGTATTGTATCTGTTAGTCATTGCATGTTTTGTTCATCTTGTTCAAGCCTAATGTACAGTATAACCTCTCTTAACCGGAATTCTAGTAGATAATAATTTAGATACTTTTAGGTAGGTGGCTGCTTAATGCAGGGTGAAAGTCATGACTTTCACCCTGCATTAAGCTGCCACCTGTCTCCAAGACCGATATTCATACTAAATTTAACTACCGGTTAAGAGAGGTTTTACTGTATTTCAAACATGACATGTTAGTAAAGATGACTATTTTATTGCAATGACGAAACGTTTTATGTTTAAATGCTGTAACTAAAACCTAGGAAATCCAGATTACGAACTTCAGTAAGACATATCAAGAAGTCCCGGCCCAAAACTGATAATCCAATAAACCCCGGAATGCATTGGGTTAGTATGAAAAATGTTTATCCGATCACTTGATTACAGACACTGCATGATTAATACATGTTTAAGACTTTATGAGTCACAGTATTAGATAAGATATTATTAATGTGTGTGAAGTTGGCTCAGCAATCAACCATCAACCATCAACATTCGTTTTTATATAAGGAAATCGAATGTTGATCTGGAATGTCGAGCTCGCCCATCAACATTCGTTTTTATATAAGGAAATCGAATGTTGATCTGGAATGTCGAGCTCGCCCATCAACATTCGTTTTTATATAGAGAAACCGAATGTTGATCTGGAATGTCGAGCTCGCCCATCAACATTCGTTTTTATATAGAGAAACCGAATGTTGAGCTGGAATGTCGACCTCGCCCATCAACATTCGTTTTTAAATAAGGAAATCGAATGTTGATCTGGAATGTCGAGCTCGCCCATCAACATTCGTTTTTATATAAGAAAATCGAATGTTGATCTGGAATGTCGAGCTAGCCCATCAACATTCGTTTTTATATAGAGAAACCGAATGTTGTGCTGGAATGTTGAGCTCGCCCATCAACATTCGTTTTTATATAAGGAAATCGAATGTTGATCTGGAATGTCAACCATCAACATTCGTTTTTATATAAGGAAATCGAATGTTGATCTGGAATGTCGAGCTCGCCCATCAACATTCGTTTTTATATAAGGAAATCGAATGTTGATCTGGAATGTCGAGCTCGCCCATCAACATTCGTTTTTATATAGAGAAACCGAATGTTGATCTGGAATGTCGAGCTCGCCCATCAACATTCGTTTTTATATAGAGAAACCGAATGTTGATCTGGAATGTCGAGCTCGCCCATCAACATTCGTTTTTATATAAGGAAACCGAATGTTGATCTGGAATGTCCAGCTCGCCCATCAACATTCGCTTTTATATAAGGAAATCGAATGTGAACTGGAATGTCGAGCTCGCCCATCAACATTCGTTTTTATATAAGGAAATCGAATGTTGATCTGGAATGTCGAGCTCGCCCATCAACATTCGTTTTTATATAGAGAAATCGAATGTTGATCTGGAATGTCGAGCTCGACCATCAACATTCGTTTTTATATTAGGAAATCGAATGTTGATCTGGAATGTCCAGCTCGCCCATCAACATTCGTTTTTATATAAGGAAACCGAATGTTGATCTGGAATGTCCAGCTCGCCCATCAACATTCGCTTTTATATAAGGAAATCGAATGTTGAGCTGGAATGTCGAGCTCGCCCATCAACATTCGTTTTTATATAAGAAAATCGAATGTTGATCTGGAATGTCGAGCTCGCCCATCAACATTCGTTTTTATATAGAGAAACCGAATGTTGTGCTGGAATGTTGAGCTCGCCCATCAACATTCGTTTTTATATAAGGAAATCGAATGTTGATCTGGAATGTCGAGCTCGACCATCAACATTTGTTTTTATATAAGGAAACCGAATGTTGATCTGGAATGTCGAGCTCGCCCATCAACATTCGTTTTCATATAAGGAAATCGAATGTTGATCTGGAATGTCGAGCTCGCCCATCAACATTCGTTTTTATATAAGGAAATCGAATGTTGATCTGGAATGTCGGGCTCGCCCATCAACATTCGTTTTTATAAGGAAATCGAATGTTGATCTGGAATGTCGAGCTCGCCCATCAACATTCGTTTTTATATAAGAAAATCGAATGTTAATCTGGAATGTCGAGCTCGCCCATCAACATTCGTTTTTATATAGAGAAACCGAATGTTGTGCTTGAATGGCGAGCTCGCCCATCAACATTCGTTTTTATATAAGGAAATCGAATGTTGATCTGGAATGTCGAGCTCGACCATCAACATTCGTTTTTATATAAGGAAACCGAATGTTGATCTGGAATGTCGAGCTCGCCCATCAACATTCGTTTTCATATAAGGAAATCGAATGTTGATCTGGAATGTCGAGCTCGCCCATCAACATTCGTTTTTATATAGAGAAACCGAATGTTGATCTGGAATGTCGAGCTCGCCCATCAACATTCGTTTTCATATAAGGAAATCGAATGTTAATCTGGAATGTCGAGCTCGCCCATCAACATTCGTTTTTATATAGAGAAACCGAATGTTGTGCTTGAATGTCGAGCTCGCCCATCAACATTCGTTTTTATATAAGGAAATCGAATGTTGATCTGGAATGTCGAGCTCGACCATCAACATTCGTTTTTATATAAGGAAACCGAATGTTGATCTGGAATGTCGAGCTCGCCCATCAACATTCGTTTTCATATAAGGAAATCGAATGTTGATCTGGAATGTCGAGCTCGCCCATCAACATTCGTTTTTATATAGAGAAACCGAATGTTGATCTGGAATGTCGAGCTCGCCCATCAACATTCGTTTTCATATAAGGAAATCGAATGTTGATCTGCAATGTCGAGCTCGCCCATCAACATTCGTTTTTATATAGAGAAACCGAATGTTGATCTGGAATGTCGAGCTCGCCCATCAACATTCGTTTTTATATAGAGAAACCGAATGTTGATCTGGAATGTCGAGCTCGCCCATCAACATTCGTTTTTATATAAGGAAACCGAATGTTGATCTGGAATGTCCAGCTCGCCCATCAACATTCGCTTTTATATAAGGAAATCGAATGTTGATCTGGAATGTCGAGCTCGACCATCAACATTCGTTTTTATATAAGGAAATCGAATGTTGATCTGAAATGTCCAGCTCGCCCATCAACATTCGTTTTTATATAAGGAAACCGAATGTTGATCTGGAATGTCCAGCTCGCCCATCAACATTCGCTTTTATATAAGGAAATCGAATGTTGAGCTGGAATGTCGAGCTCGCCCATCAACATTCGTTTTTATATAAGAAAATCGAATGTTGATCTGGAATGTCGAGCTCACCCATCAACATTCGTTTTTATATAGAGAAACCGAATGTTGTGCTGGAATGTTGAGCTCGCCCATCAACATTCGTTTTTATATAAGGAAATCGAATGTTGATCTGGAATGTCGAGCTCGACCATCAACATTTGTTTTTATATAAGGAAACCGAATGTTGATCTGGAATGTCGAGCTCGCCCATCAACATTCGTTTTCATATAAGGAAATCGAATGTTGATCTGGAATGTCGAGCTCGCCCATCAACATTCGTTTTTATATAAGGAAATCGAATGTTGATCTGGAATGTCGGGCTCGCCCATCAACATTCGTTTTTATAAGGAAATCGAATGTTGATCTGGAATGTCGAGCTCGCCCATCAACATTCGTTTTTATATAAGAAAATCGAATGTTAATCTGGAATGTCGAGCTCGCCCATCAACATTCGTTTTTATATAGAGAAACCGAATGTTGTGCTTGAATGTCGAGCTCGCCCATCAACATTCGTTTTTATATAAGGAAATCGAATGTTGATCTGGAATGTCGAGCTCGACCATCAACATTCGTTTTTATATAAGGAAACCGAATGTTGATCTGGAATGTCGAGCTCGCCCATCAACATTCGTTTTCATATAAGGAAATCGAATGTTGATCTGGAATGTCGAGCTCGCCCATCAACATTCGTTTTTATATAGAGAAACCGAATGTTGATCTGGAATGTCGAGCTCGCCCATCAACATTCGTTTTCATATAAGGAAATCGAATGTTAATCTGGAATGTCGAGCTCGCCCATCAACATTCGTTTTTATATAGAGAAACCGAATGTTGTGCTTGAATGTCGAGCTCGCCCATCAACATTCGTTTTTATATAAGGAAATCGAATGTTGATCTGGAATGTCGAGCTCGACCATCAACATTCGTTTTTATATAAGGAAACCGAATGTTGATCTGGAATGTCGAGCTCGCCCATCAACATTCGTTTTCATATAAGGAAATCGAATGTTGATCTGGAATGTCGAGCTCGCCCATCAACATTCGTTTTTATATAGAGAAACCGAATGTTGATCTGGAATGTCGAGCTCGCCCATCAACATTCGTTTTCATATAAGGAAATCGAATGTTGATCTGCAATGTCGAGCTCGCCCATCAACATTCGTTTTTATATAGAGAAACCGAATGTTGATCTGGAATGTCGAGCTCGCCCATCAACATTCGTTTTTATATAGAGAAACCGAATGTTGAGCTGGAATGTCGAGCTCGCCCATCAACATTCGTTTTTAAATAAGGAAATCGAATGTTGATCTGGAATGTCGAACTCGCCCATCAACAATCGTTTTTTTATAAGGAAATCGAATGTTGATCTGGAATGTCGAGCTCGCCCATCAACATTCGTTTTTATATAGAGAAACCGAATGTTGTGCTGGAATGTTGAGCTCGCCCATCAACATTCGCTTTTATATAAGGAAATCGAATGTTGATCTGGAATGTCGAGCTCGCCCATCAACATTCGTTTTTATATAAGGAAATCGAATGTTGATCTGGAATGTCGAGCTCGCCCATCAACATTCGTTTTTAAATAAGGAAATCGAATGTTGATCTGGAATGTCGAGCTCGCCCATCAACATTCGTTTTTATATAGAGAAACCGAATGTTGATCTGGAATGTCGAGCTCGACCATCAACATTCGTTTTTATATAGAGAAACCGAATGTTGAGCTGGAATGTCCAGCTCGCCCATCAACATTCGTTTTTATATAAGGAAACCGAATGTTGATCTGGAATGTCCAGCTCGCCCATCAACATTCGCTTTTATATAAGGAAATCGAATGTTGAGCTTGAATGTCCAGCTCGCCCATCAACATTCGTTTTTATATAAGGAAATCGAATGTTGATCTGGAATGTCGAGCTCGCCCATCAACATTCGTTTTTATATAGAGAAATCGAATGTTGATCTGGAATGTCGAGCTCGACCTTCAACATTCGTTTTTATACAGAGAAACCGAATGTTGAGCTGGAATGTCGAGCTCGCCCATCAACATTCGTTTTTATATAAGGAAACCGAATGTTGATCTGGAATGTCCAGCTCGCCCATCAACATTCGCTTTTATGTATGGAAATCGAATGTTGAGCTTGAATGTCGAGCTCGCCCATCAACATTCGTTTTTATATAAGGAAATCGAATGTTGATCTGGAATGTCGAACTCGCCCATCAACATTCGTTTTTATATAAGGAAATCGAATGTTGATCTGGAATGTCCAGCTCGCCCATCAACATTCGTTTTTTTATAAGGAAATCGAATGTTGATCTGGAATGTCGAGCTCGCCCATCAACATTCGTTTTTATATAAGGAAATCGAATGTTGATCTGGAATGTTGAGCTCGCCCATCAACATTCGTTTTTATATAGAGAAACCGAATGTTGTGCTGGAATGTTGAGCTCGCCCATCAACATTCGCTTTTATATAAGGAAATCGAATGTTGAGCTAGAATGTCCAGCTCGCCCATCAACATTCGTTTTTATATAAGGAAATCGAATGTTGATCTGCAATGTCGAGCTCGCCCATCAACATTCGTTTTTATATAAGGAAACCGAATGTTGATCTGGAATGTCGAGCTCGCCGATCAACATTCGTTTTTACATAGAGAAACCGAATGTTGCTCTGGAATGCCGAGCTCACCCATCAACATTCGTTTATATAGAGAAACCGAATGTTGTGCTGGAATGACGAGCTCGCCCATCAACATTCGCCATTATATAGGGAAATATTTTTCTCTGAATATACAGGATTATCATCTTTCATCTTTGGCACATAGCATCATCTGTAGGTCCGCTACAAAAAGTTATTAAATTTTTGCCCATGGTGTAAAAATTGGACCCGGCCGAGGGGTTGCCACTTTCTATAGGAACATATAGCTAAACTGTTGAAAATGTCTCTGAAACTGGAAGCTCTTAGCTTTCAAGATGGCAAATTACGTCACCTTGAAGTCTGCTGGGGTCAGATAAGGCCCAGCTACATAGGTAGCCAGATTTCTAGAGAAAAATATAGTGAAAAACTTGATTTTTCTCCAATTATTGGCTTGTGAGCGATACCAGGGTCATCATGGTAATATTGTTGTGTAATGCAAAGTTTGACCTATTGATTGTTGATAAATTTATGTGAACATGTGCGTCTGGGGTATAGGATTTTTTAAAGATCATACTCAAGTCAAACATATATGTTTGATAGTTAGTCATGATAAGTATTAGTATGTAACTGCTGCCTATTCATTAAAATACATATATTGATTTTAATAACCGCAGGCCTTAATTCATATAATCAGATGTGGCATATCTGTGTCCTATGAACACATTTACCTTTTAGTTTTTATCTAGGACGTTTTATTGAAGATAGCCCTTCTTAGAAACCGACTTTCCGTTTTAGGAATATACATGTATCTTAAAAATATGCTTTATAATATATCTTCTTTATTACATCTGCATGTGTAAATTTGGCATTTAGTCAATTCTAAAGGTGGTGTCACACTAGAGCGTATGGCACGAACGTATGAGAAAAAATGCTCATACACTCGCATACGCAGATAAACGCTATGTGTAGTATAGGCATACATGTACGTTGTATACGCTGCCATATGTCGGTGTACGTTCTCATACGCAGAGAACGAAACTAATTTTTGAACATGTTTAAAACAGTTCAGCGTATACGAGCGTATGAAGTATACTAGGTCAAATACGTTTCACATACGGTGGCATGAAGGCGGTCAGTAAATCTATCATATGGATAGCGTATCAGTAACGAAATTTTAACGTATGTCTGACGAATGACTAACGTTTTTAACCTATTTCTGGCTATCCATACGCTATTCATGCGCTCACATGAGGTAAGAATACGTTACTTATATGCTCACACACGCTATTTATAGGCTGATATACGCTACATTGACGGTGACATAAGTTGACACATGCTCGTATACGTTTCCCATGCGTTGCCTATACACAGGATATACGGTACGCATACGCTATCCACGCGGTGCTAATACGTTCATCGAAGATAGAGGTGGAAAATTACGGATTCATACGCTCAAAAGTTGTGCGTATGACCAGGATTTCATACGCACGCTATACATACGTTCGTCTCATACGCTATAGTGTGAAATGACCATAATTTAACGTATGTCTGACGAATGACTAACGTATTTAACGTATTTAACCTATTTCTGGCTATCCATACGCTGCTCACGCGCTCACATGCAGTAAGAATATGTTACTCATATGCTCGCATACGCTAGTTATACGCTGATATACGCTACACTGACGGTGACATAAGTTGACACACGCTCGTATACGATTCTCATGCGCTGCATATACGCCAGATATATGGTACACATGCGCTGGTAGTAGGTTCATCGAAGATAGTGTTGGGAAATTTCGGGTTCATACGCTCAACAGTTGTGCGCATAACCACTTTTTCATACGCTATGCATACGTTCGTCTCATACGCTATAGTGTGACAGGAACATAAGACAATTCGCAAGTGCCCATAACCAGTAACACTTTGAGTATGAATTTGAGAACCATGCATTGACAATTGTGATTTCATATTTATAACACGTGATGTTTGATTTTGCAGTTTATAAGAAGTTTAAATATTACAATGGATTAACGAACATGTTTTACAGCTGCTTTAGTTAAATATTAGGTTTTAAATTTGAACTCATTATGTTAATGAATATGGCTATGGACCCATTGTATTTGGAAAGTTCCCAATAAAAATGTTTAAACAAATGGTGCATAGTATTGTCATATGTCAGACATATTCAGTTGTGTTATTCACAGTGTATGATATTCCACAAGAGAAATTCTATATAGCTACAATGGTAGAATGGATGAGTTTACATTCCAGCTTAGCATTCTGTTTCCTTATATAAAAACGAATGTTGATGGGCGAGCTAAACATTCCAGCTCGACATTCAGTTTCTCTATATAATGGCTAATGTTGATGGGCGAGCTCATCTTTCCAGCACAACATTCAGTTTCTCTATATAAAAACGAATGTTGATGGGCAAGCTCGACATTGCAGTTCGACATTCAGTTTCCCTATATAATGGCGAATGTTGATGGGCGTGCTCGACATTCTAGATCAACATTCAATTTTCTTATATAAAAACGAATGTTGATGGGTGAGCTCGACATCCCAGATCAACATTCGGTTTCCTTATATAAAGACGAATGTTGATGGGCGAGCTCGACATTCCAGATCAACATTCGGTTTCCTTATATAAAATACGCATGTTGACGGGCGAGCTCAACATTCCAGATCAATATTCGGTTTCCTTATATAAAAACGAATGTTGATGGGCGAGCTCGACATTCCAGATCAACATTCGATTTCCTCATATAAAAACGAATGTTGATGGACGAGCTCGACATTCCAGATCAACATTCGATTTCCTTACATAAAAAACGAATGTTGATGGGTGAGCTCGACATTCCAGATCAACATTCGATTTCCTTATATAAAAACGAATGTTGATGGGCGAGCTCGACATTCCAGATCAACATTCGGTTTCCTTATGCAAAAAACGAATGTTGATGGGCGAGCTCAACATTCCAGATCAACATTCGGTTTCTCTATATGAAAACGAATGTTGATTGGCGAGCTCGACATTCCAGATCAACATTCGGTTTCTCTATATAAAAACGAATGTTGATGGGCGAGCTCGACATTCCAGATCAACATTCGATTTCTCTGTATAAAAACGAATGTTGATGGGCGAGCTCGACATTCCAGATCAACATTCGATTTCCTTATATAAAAACGAATGTTGATGGGCGAGCTCGACATTCCAGCTCAACATTCGGTTTCCTTATATAAAAACGAATGTTGATGGGCGAGCTCGACATTCCAGCTCAAAATTCGGTTTCTCTATGTAAAAACGAATGTTGATAGGCGAGCTCGACATTCCAGATCAACATTGGATTTCCTTATATAAAAACGAATGTTGATAGGCGAGCTCGACATTCCAGCTCAACATTCGGTTTCTCTATATAAAAACGAATGTTGATGGGTGAGCTCGACATTCCAGATCAACATTCGGTTTCTCTATATAAAAACGAATGTTGATGGGCGAGCTCGACAATCCAGATCAACATTCGGTTTCTCTATATAAAAACAAATGTTGATGGGCGAGCTCGACATTGCAGATCAACATTTAATTTCCTAATATAAAAACGAATGTTGATGGGCGAGCTCGACATTCCAGATCAACATTCGATTTCCTAATATAAAAACGAATGTTGATGGGCGAGCTCGACATTCAAGCTCAATATTCGGTTTCTCTATATAAAAACTAATGTTGATGGGCGAGCTCGACATTCCAGCTCAACATTCGGTTTCTCTGTGTAAAAACGAATGTTGATGGGCGAGCTCGAGCTCGACATTCCAGATCAACATTGGATTTCCTTATATAAAAACGAATGTTGATGGGCGAGCTCGACATTCCAGCTCAACATTCGGTTTCTCTATATAAAAACGAATGTTGATGGGCGAGCTCGACATTCCAGATCAACATTCGGTTTCCTTATATAAAATACGAATGTTGACGGGCGAGCTCAACATTCCAGATCAACATTCGGTTTCCTTATATAAAAACGAATGTTGATGGGCGAGCTCGACATTCCAGATCAACATTCGATTTCCTTATATAAAAACGAATGTTGATGGGCGAGCTCGACATTCCAGATCAACATTCGGTTTCTCTATATAAAAACGAATGTTGATGGGTGAGCTCGACATTCCAGATCAACATTCGGTGTCTCTATATAAAAACGAATGTTGATGGGCGAGCTCGACAATCCAGATCAACATTCGGTTTCTCTATATAAAAACAAATGTTGATGGGCGAGCTCGACATTGCAGATCAACATTTAATTTCCTAATATAAAAACGAATGTTGATGGGCGAGCTCGACATTCCAGATCAACATTCGATTTCCTAATATAAAAACGAATGTTGATGGGCGAGCTCGACATTCCAGCTCAATATTCGGTTTCTCTATATAAAAACTAATGTTGATGGGCGAGCTCGACATTCCAGCTCAACATTCGGTTTCTCTATATAAAAACGAATGTTGATGGGCGAGCTCGAGCTCGACATTCCAGATCAACATTGGATTTCCTTATATAAAAACGAATGTTGATGGGCGAGCTCGACATTCCAGATCAACATTCGGTTTCTCTATATAAAAACGAATGTTGATGGGCGAGCTCGACATTCCAGATCAACATTCGATTTCCTTATATAAAAACGAATGTTGATGGGCGAGCTCGACATTCCAGATCAACATTCGATTTCCTTATATAAAAACGAATGTTGATGGGCTAGCTCGACATTCCAGATCAACATTCAATTTCCTTATATAAAAACGAATGTTGATGGGCGAGCTCAACATTCCAGCACAACATTCGGTTTCTCTATATAAAAACGAATGTTGATGGGTGAGCTCAACATTCCAGATCAACATTCGGTTTCCTTATATAAAAACGAATGTTGATGGGCGAGCTCGACATTCCAGATCAACATTCGATTTCCTTATAAAAAACGAATGTTGATGGGCGAGCTCGACATTCCAGATCAACATTCGAGTTCCTTATATAAAAACGAATGTTGATGGGCGAGCTCGACATTCCAGATCAACATTCGATTTCCTTATATAAAAACGAATGTTGATGGTTGATGGTTGATTGCTGAGCCAGCTTCACATACATATATTATGTTTGGTATCAGCGCAAAAACTTTAGTCAATCGTTGCGTTAGAAGCCCGGCATCCGATGCGTGAAAATACCATGTAAATTTCAGTTTGCAACAACACACTAACTCTAACATGTACAGTAAAACCTCTCTATAACGACCACTAAATTACATCAAGTATTATGTGTTAAAGGCAGGTGGATGCTTAAAGCAAGGTGAAAGTAAAACAGAACGCTCCTATATAGGAGCATTCTGTTTTACGTTCACATTGCAAGCAACCACCTGCTCAAAATACCAATTAATTAATACAATTTAGTATTCGTTATAGAGAGGTTTTACTGTAGATTAAATGCATTTAAATCTTACTCCGTGGATATTCATGCTAGAAACGAAGGTATTATTAATATCATTTAGCTGGATATAAAAATGGCATTGATTGATGGGGTCATGATGGAAACTGTAGAGTCAACTCTATATAATGGCATAAGCAAGTAGAGCAGACCCTGATTAGACGGATCCTACAGGAGCCATCTGATATGGATCTACTTTAGTTAAAATGCATTAAAAAGCGCCTTTAAGGAGTAAATGGTTTGCATTTTAAATGACCACAAAGAGAAAGTTATCCTGCCCTTATTTCAATTCTTGGAGATTTGGTACAGAGCAATATGAAAAATAATATCTATTTGTCCACTATAATGCGGGAAAAACGAGTGCATTGGCATTTGTAGACCCATATCAGTACAGACGGTATAGACCCAGATCACAAAGCACACAGAGGAGCCCTCTGATCCGGGTCTGTAATTAGTCAATCAAATCCCTCCATCAAAGTATACCCTGTCATACTGAATGGTCTCTATTGTTAACACATTCCCTCATAGTCTATTTTTAGATACAACCTCTTTGAATAAATCTACAGAAAAGGAGCATTAACTAGAGAAAAGGAAATTTTTAGAATTTTGTAGTATGAAACCATTGTGATAAATAGTGACAAATGCTCTATTTATCACAATGGTTTAACAAAGTGACCTCTACAGAGTCGTCAAAAGACGTCAATATGAGGGAATGTGTAAACATAAATGGACCATTCCACTTTGAAATTCAGTAGTTAAAGGGTTAAACTGTTTTAGGAGGATGGAAAAGATAGTGATTAAATCTTAGCCTGGTGCAAGCGGATGAGTAATTTTCTATGCAACAGTTTGGATCCAGATTGAATGACGTGTAACTGGATATCTCATCAGGATCCAAACTGTTTGATACACTTAATCGTGTTATTAAAAAGACATTGACAAATAATGAAACCTGAAGTCGATGACATTTTCTACCGGCAAAAGTATGCTGAGCAGGATAAAAATTGATTGGTTAAAATTTTAATACATTTGATACATAAAGGAAATGTTTGCACGATCAGAAATAAGCAAATATATGCTGGGAAGTGTATACATGGAAGATAAAGCGGTTAAACACGACAGCACAAACAATGACTAAGAACTTTAAAAATCAACATAGCTATGCAATAGAGGGTACTATATAAGCCAGATAATGAAAAGAAAGCAGACATTTGCATTTAGACAAAAAACAGCAACATTACACAAGAAAATATACAGCAGATTTATGCTCATACAATACATAAACAGGCACATGCTCATACAATACAGGATGTGTGTATATGTTCCTCTGGTACATGAACATACATATGTTCATATAATACAGAATGCATTATATGCCCATACAGTACATAAAACAGACATATGCTCATAAATACATAATGTGTATATATGTTCATCCAGTACATAAAACAGACATATGTTCATATAATACATGATGCATATATATGCTCCTACAGTACATAAAACAGACATATGTTCATACAATACAGAATGTGTATATATGCTCATACAGTACATAAAATAGACATATGCTCATAAATATATAATGTGTATATATGTTCATACAGTACAAACACGGACATATGCTCATACAATATATAATGTGTATATTTTTATCCCGTCACTACAGCCGCTAGTGACGTAATAAAGGGGTAGCATAATAAACCTAAGTTTATACGTACAGTAGAGGTTTATTTGTATAGTAGGTGTAGGAATTTTTCTTACGACAGGAACTATTTTTAATTTTTCTTCAAAATTGTTTTACCAAAAATAAGGTATTAATTGAAAGAAAGAACACTTAATATGGATAATTATCATTAAGTATCCCAGTAAAAACCCGAACCGTCATTTAAAAAAATAATAGAAAGGAAAAAGAGAAAAAAAAAGATTCGTCAGAGGTGAGAATCGAACCGGGGATAACTGCACGATAAGCGACCATCGTAACCACTACACTATCGGGCCAGACATACTGTAAGCGAAATTTAAGATGTATATAAAGTTACCATGCTACTATATTGACGCGTTCTTTTAAAAAAAACCAAAATAAAACAATAAAACTTCATTAAAATATTTATCACTCTCATGATAATTTAATCGATAAACTCTTACAAGGGCGGCGATGGTCATAGACCTAAATATAGCCTGTTCAGTTCCATTGACGAGTGTTGTTAGCCCTATCTAAAAATAGAAACCGAGACGACGGAACTCGAAGCCTCCGATAGAATAATAACCATGTCTGTTTGAATTAACATATCGACTCTCGATTCAAACGATCTTATTTTTCAAATTCAAGCACGTTTTCCCGTTAATCGATAAACTCTTACAAGGGCGGTGATGGTCATATACCTAAATATAGCCTGTTCAGTTCCATTGACGAGTAACGTTAGCCCTATCTAAAAATAGATACCGAGACGACGGAACTCGAATTTGACAATGTAGAGCCTCCGGTAGAATAATAACCATGTCTGTTTGAATTAACATATCGACTCTCGATTCAAACGATCTTACTTTTCAAATTCAAGCACGTTATCCCGTCTTGTAATGTAAGTATCCAAACTATTTTCCTCTGCGGTAGCTCATTATTTACTTCTTTAGAACGGAAATGAAAAGGGAGGTCCGTTGATCGAAAAACCGCATTTTCAATGCAAATTATTTCAATATTCGTATGTTTTATGAGTCTATGAAAAAAGATATAACTAAATTGACTGGATAAATAGAATAATAGGTTAGTGCTGTAGATGGGACGCCTTTATCCGACTCGGAGAGAAAACAGTTGAGGCTCGGCAAGCCTCGCCTCAACGTTTTCTCCCCTCGTCGGATAAAGGCGTCCCATCTACGGCACTAACCTATTATTCTCAATACAGAATGTGTGTAGCTGCTCATAAGTACATAAATCAACACAGAGCATGTCTATGTTAATACAATACATAAAATAAGGGTACATGTATGCACTGGGATTTATTACTGAAAGCAAAGCTAACTTTCTTGCAAAAACTGCAAACACACATATAAGCCATACCATGGGAATATCTGACCTTTTTCATACAGTGTAGACCCTGATCAGACGCCAAAAAGTTAAAGCCGAACTTGGTATTTGTTAATATTGTTTGCACATGAGACGCTCTCTGAGAAAATGGGTATAATTACATTACAACCGGTGTAGACCCAGATCAGACAGCGCATCTTTAATGAGATATTTGATCAACGTTTACGCTTTATATAGATATAGAAAACAGTTTACTACAAATATAGATTAGTTGCAAACATTGAATACCCTGACGCTGTGTTTCCGAAGTGGCGGCTGGTTTTTTGTATCTACTCTGATTGCAATACAACAAAAACCCTTTTACCAGAGAACAGCTCAAGCGAACAAGTCCCACTCTCTCATAGGTCGACTCATAAAGAATAGAAGTAGAAAGAACTACAATTTAAGAAGCTAGCAAAGCTATAAGACTATGCGCTTTCTACTGGGAAAACGATATAAAATGGAAACCTCCAGTGTTCTGCAACAAGAATTTCAGTGATGGCACGAACGTCACACTGAAGTTTACACCGCAAAATTCTGCAAACATATTGGAACATACAGTATAACCTCGTGAAAGCAATAAGTTAGGAGATCAGAATCCATATTCACTGACAATGTTTGTCTTGACCCTTTCCCTGTTCTATGTTTATTCCTAATTTCTAATGCCTACTGAATCATGGGCAAAATAGTTACAACGAAATATGGAAGGCGGACTATTGTAGCCATTTTAGAAACTAAAGAATCAGATCTATAAAATCCCATAAGTAAACAGAACAGACCCTGATCAGACGGCTCTTGTAGGAGTCGTCTGATCTTGGTCTACTCTATTTGCAAAGTCGCGAAAAGGCGTTTATATGAAGGAAAATGTTAATCTGAAACTCTTACCGTCTAAAACAAACATTTTCCATATTCATAAATACATAAGATGTAAATAATTTAATTTATTTCTATATATAATCCATGTAGATATATGCAGTAAGCATAAAGCTTCTTGTTATACATATATATTATCAGGTCACAGTGCTCTTTGTTGTACACGACTTTAACAAAAATGAAGAAAACAAAGTGAAGACATTTAAACATTACAAAACGGCTACTTCTGCAATGAAATCAATCTTCAGTATTAGTTCTTTCCATGCCCTCCACTATGCTGGCGAGTCTTTAAATTCGGCTTTAAAACTCTATGAAGATTATATCATTTGGTGCTGTTACCCGTTTTTATAAATAAATATTACTTCACTTGACTTCACTCCATTAAGAACTTTAACTCTAGAAATAGTATTTTCAGAAGTGTAAAGGTACATTTATTTATAATACTCACAGCAGATCGATTTCTCCGTCTTTGTTCGTATCCAGGTAACCCATGACCTGGGATAAGGCCATGTCGCTGATAGGAAAACCTTCCATCTGAAATTGGTAGACATGTTACTTTGTGAGTGACTTTTAAACCGCCCTGTTATAACTATAGTGAAATTAGTGTCAACTTTTAATCCATTAATTACCTTATAGGCTATTTTTAGATAAACCTCTTTGAATAAATATACCGAAAAGGAACATTAACTAGAGAAAAGGAATTTTTTGGAAATTTGTAAGTTTGAAACTCCTATAGGAGCAAATGCTCTATTTATCACAATGGTTTCACAAAGTGACTTTTACAGAGTCGTCAAATGTCGTCAATATGAGGGGATGGGTTAACCTAGTAGACATGCTTTATCATGCCTTAACAAACAGAGTAGATCCAGATCAAACGACTCCTATAGAAGCCCCGTTTGCTAGAATATGTGATTCCTTTAACGATAGAGTCCATTCAGTATGAAAAGGTATAATTAAGATAGGATTTTGAATGACAAATACTGCACATCCTGATCAAAGAGCTCCTCAATTAGCCCTCTGATCTGGATCTACACTGTCTTCAAAAGACAGAGCGCTGGTTTCCGGTACTTATTCATTATATCAACGCAATATTTATCATAAAACACACATACGTATGTTATTTACTTCTATTTTATAAAACACTTTTCTATATTTACCTCAAACGCATACTTCATTTCGTCTTTAGAAAGCGTGTTATTTCCATCTTTGTCGACCTTCAGGAAGAGATCAATTGTTCTCAAGTGCTCCTTCATAAAGAAGAGTATTCGCACGGGGTCAATGTTGAAGATGTTTTTGGGGTCCACCTTCGTGATTTCTCCCTTATTAAGGGGCAGTGACATGTCGTAACGAACAATAAATAAACGATTTTCCTGGATTTCTTTCAAAATACCATCGAATTCTTTGTCGACCACTACACCCTGAAGACAAAAAAGAGTTCTACATTAAATGGAATTTAACATTCAACCTTCGCAAACTACATTTATTACATAATCTTCGGCGTGGGAGTGCCGAAACAGAGTGCCGTAAACCACGGAAATGCACTACAATGTAGTGGGTTTTTTTTGTTTCATATGAGCAGCGTAATCCAATCGTAGCGCAGCATTTGCATCAACGCTGTAAACAATGGCGTCAGCTATAGACAGTTTCACTTTCTATGGCACTTTTTAAGGGTTATGTGATAAAAAGAATCTTACATTCATTGCAAATTGTTTTTATTAAACTAGTGTACTATAATAATATGACACGAGCTTTAGCGAGTGCCATATACATTAAAGTAAACGAGTTTAATAATAACAATTTGTAATGAACACGAATGTAAGATTCTTTATGTATTGACTAAGTGTCAAATAGCTTGGGTCCTGATGAAACGTCCACTTACTCATCTCGATTATTGTTGTATCATTTGATGTAAGTATAGCATCACACAGGAAGATAGAAGTATCAGATTTCAAAAACGAACTGCTAAACTGATACTTGACAAAAGCATTGATACCCCTTCTTCAACACTGTTCAAAGAGATGAACTGGACGAAATTTCCCGACAGAGTGAAATTTTCAAATTTGAATGACATCGCTCCCTGTTACATGGGTGAAATGTTCACTCTTGCCACTAATATTGATCAGCGAATTATATCGTTATCGTCTCAATTTCAACTTTACTTGCATAGGCCTAACACTGAGCTTTTTAAGAAATCACTTGTTTACTCTGCCTCGGCAGTTTGGAACGACTTGCCATATTATGTAAAGAATAGTAGCTCTTTTAATCAATTAAAAAAAGGTTTGCATTTACCCTCCTACATTAACCATAATATCCGACATACTGCTATATTGGACAAGGTTTGCAATTACCCTCCTACATAAACCATAATTTCCGACATCCTGCTATATTGGACCAGGTTTGTAATTACCCTCCCATATTAAGCATACTGTCCGACATACTGCTATATTGGACCAGGTTTATAATTACTCTCCTACATTAACCATAATGTCTGACATACTGCTATATTGGACTAGGTTTGCAATTAATCTCCCACATTAATCATTATGTCTGACATACTGCTATATTGGACCAGGTTTGTAATTACCCTCCTATATTAACCATACTGTCCGACATACTGCTATATTGGACTAGGTTGTAATTATCCTCCTATATTAACCATTATGTCCGACATACTGCTATATTGATTACCCTCCCACATTAACCATAATCCCGCTGTGAAAAAATAATGTCTGTTCAAAGTTGGATCAGATGCAATTTTGACCGCTTCAGTTGCACCAAGCTGTTGAGAAACATTTGACCGAGTGTCAACTACCTTAGATCCTGATGAGACGCCGACTTGCCCGGTGAGACGCCGACTTGCCCGGTGAGACGCCGACTTGCCCGCTGTCTCATCTGGATTCAACCTGTTTGCTAATGCCAGTCATGTAACAGGATAAGGGTTGGATAACCACACACGCCTTCACCCGCGTCATCGAGAATAATAACATGTTGTAATTTGCTTCCGTTAATGCTGTTTTTAGGATCGCGTACGAAATTAAGGGAGATAAGTGTTTACTCATCGACCTTTTATTTGGAAAATTTGAACTAAGGGAAATAACTGTTTACTCACCGCAAGATCTAGTTCCTTTAAGTTACTTTCCTTGGCCTTTTTAATACTCGCGAGAAGCACTGATGACATATTGGCAGTGATTGGGTTGTATCCAAGCTGTAAGGAAAACAGTGGTAATAAGCCATTTATTTGATAGGAATGATTGTGTTTGAATGCCTTTGCAAATCAGATAAGACTCAGATCAGACAGCTCTTGTAGGAACCGTCTGAACAGGGTCTGTTCGGTTTGCTTATTAACCCTTTCCTCTACAGGCTATTTTTAGACCCAACCTCTTTGAATGAATCTACCCAAAAGGAGCATTAACTAGAGAAGAGGAACATTTTAGAATTTTGTAGTTTGAAACCATTGTGATAAATAGAGCATTTGCTCCTACAGGATCAAAATGGCTTCTACAGAGGCGTAGAAAGGCGTATTTATGGAGGAAAGGGAGGGTTAAATAGTAAAGATCTAACTGTACATTATCTGGCATGGCCAATATTTCCTGTTTTCATATGTCATTCTAAAACTGTATTTAACTAATATCCACAATGCCATTATTTCTTGTATGAATATTCATAGAGTAAACAGGTTAAGATAGTTTACTACACATAAAACAAGTCACGCGGATGCAATATGTTATGCGATGAACGGGTAGGCTAGGTTGAAAGGCTATACCTTAAAAGATGCCAGCGTTTTGTTTTTCTCAATCCCTTTGATCAGTTCAAACAGAGCCGGTGGGTGTATGCGATTGTTTGATAGGTCCAGGGTCTGCAGACTCATATTCTCCTGCAGAACATACTTCATGGCGGCACTCCCCTCGAACCCGAACCCATTCCAAGCCAGAATCAGTGTTTGTAGGGTCTGGTTCCCCTGTAAAAACAAAACAAAATGTCAGTGTTTGTAGGGTCTGGTTCCCCTGTTAAAACAAAACAAAATGTCAGTTTCTATGGTATTGGTACGGTAAAACCTCTATACAGTGGCCACTCAACAATAATAACCTTAACCCATTACCTCATAGGCTATTTTTAGATACAGCCTCTTTGAATAAATCTACCGAAAAGGAGCACTAACTAGAGAAAAGAAAATTTTAGAATTTTGTAGTTCGAAACCATTGTGATAAATAGAGCATTTGCTCCTACAGGAGCAAATGCTCTATTTATCACAATGGTTTCACAAAATGGCTTTTACAGAGAAGTCAGTCGTCAATATCAGGGAATGGGTTAATACGTCATGAATATTCAAAGGCATGTGGTATTTTAACCATTATACTTTATGAATATTCATGTAAATGATAATAACTTTAGTAGCATAAAACAAATGAAAGTTTGGAGTTGCCAAAGACTTATAATGAGATGTAAAGTAGAACCTGTCTTAAGCGGCCATTCGTTTACTGAAAACAGGAGTCTTACAGAGCACGTGGTTGCTTACTGCAGGATAAATGTAAGGCAGAAAGCCCTATAGAAGATTTCACTATTACTTTTGACCTGCATTAAGCTATTACCTGCCTTAACATACCTATATTTGAACATCTTTTGTTGGCCGCTTAAGACGTGTTCTACTGCATAGTATGCCATATGGAAATGGAACAGAGCCAGACCAGACAGCTCCTACATAGCATGTCTGCTATAATTTGTTTGCAACATCTAAAAAAGGGACGTAGTATGGTGGATAAAGGATAAATGAAGGACGAAAGCGTACAGAAGTAATGCTCTAATTACCGTTAACCAGAGCAACATATATATATGTGCGTACTCAGATACTATACAGCAGATATATGTGCATACGCTGTCACTCGGTAACTCGGTGTCACATCAGGATCCAAACCGTTTGACACTTTGATTGTTTTTTTCCAAGTAGAAACTGAAGAAAACCTACCTTTAAGAATTGTAGCAGACTATCTTATATTTGAACATGGTGAGAATGTTTGCTCAAACTCTAATCTGGAGTAAGATTTGGATAATCCTTTGATCAAATATCAATCAGTTTGGATCAAGATGAGATGCCGAGTTACTCAGTGTCTCATCTGGATCCAAACTATTTGCAAAAGCGAGTTTGTCGCGCTTGACAGAATAAGGGTACCTTAGATCACGCCAAGACTTACAGGAACATATAGTTAACCATCTGCTTATGAATATTCATGCGAGAAGTACATGTATATGGAGTTCATACTGGCAGGTGAAAAATTTGGCTCTCTCAAAAATGTAGAACTGGAACGAGGTCTACTCAGTTAGGCGTAAAAAGGTGTATAAATTATTTCAAGTTGAAAAATATACATAAACCACAACCGATTTAGAATTAAAACGGAAGTCTTTCGAATTAGGTGCCGATACTTACCTTAAATCCCTTACAAAACCCTACAGCCCCTGGTCCTCTTATATGGTTCCAGCTGAGATCGAGGTAGGTCAACTTATCGTTATTAGCTGTAATGAGGGAAACCAGAGGTAAACTGTTACTTACACTTTACAATACTGCATTGTCAAATGGACTATTCCAGAATTCAAACAGGTCAAGCTTATGGTAAATATTTAGGGGTTTTTTCCTAAGAAAAGTCTGACATGACAAACAGTGCATACCTTTATGAGAGTGGACTCATATGTTCATAAAGGACATTAGTGACTCGTGTACCGCACTGTTAGGGTTAACCATTTTCCCCATGAATATTTACATAAGGTATAAAGTATGTATGTATGGATATGAATTAGATTGATATCTACAATAGCATGTGAACAAGAAAAATAGCCTCGTTAAAAATTATGGAATCAGATTGATATACAAGTGAATGGAACAGACCCTGATAAGACGGCTGCTACAGGAACCGTCTGATCTGGGTCTACTCTGTCTGAAAAGTCGTCCAATATGAGCTCATTGATCAGGGGCTGCACCGTTCTTCATTCAAATATTCACACAATTTATTCCATTCACATTTAATGAACTCTATTGTTAAACATTGATGGACCATTTCGCTTTGAAAGTTAACTCTTTACCATACCTCTTCAAGCCTTATTAACTCTTCGATTGCTATTCACGTCAATATACATACCTGTAAATAGTGAAGACCCAGATGAGACAGCTCCTGCAGGAGCTGTCTCATCAGGGTCTGCACTATTTACAAGTTGATTGTGCAACCAGTGCACTCCACAGCAGTGATTGCATAGCGAAATACTTGTACGCAATGAAGATATATGTAAATATACAACAGGTCATGGGTAAAGAAGGAGAAATGTATTTTAAAATTCAGCAAGAGAAGGGTTAAACAGAGTAGACAAAGACCAGGGTCCATGCTTATAAAGCTTTTTAGTTGAGTCTGAGATCGTTCTCAAGCTTTTGATTGGTCAGATTTGAGTTCTCAAGCTTTTGATTGGTCAGATTTGAGCCAGAGGCTCAAATCTGACCAATCAAAAACTTGAGAACGAACTCAGACTCAACTAAAAGTTTTATAAGCATGGACCCTGAATTCCCCCATATCAGCCGTCTGTTCAGGGTCTGTGTTGTTTGCTTATTGAATTATATACACCTGCTCCTACAGTATTAACCAGATCTAACACTTTTCTTGTTCATAACTATGCTATTGTACTTATTAAACTAATTAATATACATAGTACATTATTTCTAAATAACATGCTAAACTATGAAATTCTCCAATAGTATGCAGTATATTACTCGGTGTTACAAATCCGCACATGGTTACGCTTTGGGACATGGCTAATGAGCGCATACAACGAGCATACTGACCTAAGATTTTACCTATCAAAATAGCGCCATCGTCTGTATAAAGTTAAACCTTGGGATAATACAGGGAACATCCTATTTTAAGGTTCGGCGTATCAGAACGACACTGTCACCTGCACACAATTACACTTTGGGATATTGTAAAAGAGGAAATTCAGGGAGCATACTGACCCAAGGCTTCGTCCATCAAAACGACACTATCGCCTGTACAAAGTTACATTTTGGGATACATTTGTACATGTATGGTGTTTGAGGAAATTCAGGGAACACACTGACCTAAGGCTTCGCCCATCAAAACGACACTATCGCCTGTACAAAGTTACATTTTGGGATATGATGTTTGAGGAAATTCAAGGAACACACTGACCTAAGGATTCGCCCATCAAAATGGCACTATCGCCTGTACAAAGTTACATTTTGGGATATGGTGTTTGAGGAAATCCAGGGTCATACTGACCTTAGGTTTCGCCTATCATAACGGCACTATCGCTTGTACAAAGTTACATTTTGGGATATGGTGTTTGAGGAAATTCAAGAAGCATACTGACCCAAGGCTTCGCCTATCAAAATGGCACTATCGCCTGTACAAAGTTACATTTTGGGATATGGTGTTTGAGGAAATTCAAGGAGCATAGAGCCTAAGGTTTCGCCTATCATAACGGCATTATCGCTTGTACAAAGTTACATTTTGGGGAATGCTGTTTGAGGACATTCAAGGAGCATACTGACCTAAGGCTTCGCCTATCAAAACGGCACTATCGCCAATTCTGTTCCGACTAAGAATAAGCTCTGTTATTGTCTCTCCATTCTGCAAGAAAGTAATGCACAGTAATAGTACACATTGTTACAAATTCATTTAGATCATGGCTTAGATATATAGCGTGAGAAAATATTTAATAAACTTGTTTTAACCGTATTGCTTCGCAAGATTATTCAGTCATAATGTATTCAGAACCAGATTACGAGGTAAAAGAAAATAAGTGTGTGTGTATGTCAAAGTCCCATTATATATAAGCATCACTTTTCGTTGTGAAAAAATTAAAATATCGATTTTATTTGCTTTTAAAACACTAGCAAACAAGTCGCGATGCTCGAACATTTCGAAGTAATGAACGGGATTTGCCATGTGAATCCGTAGCTGAACACATCGTCCACTAAATGCCAATGAGTTACTGAAACTTAATTGTTACGTGGCTTCCGCTCTCAAACTAGGAATTCAAAATTGATATCGGAGGAGAATAGAAAATAGCTTTAGAGACAGTAGTCCCTGCCGAAACACATTGTCTGCTTAACCCAAACAACGTGGGGAATATGGCACCAGTTGCTTGCATTATTTTCATTTCCACTTTCTCTTCTGTACTTTGATCGCACTTAACGATATCTCTAAAAAATATCAATTGCAGCCCATAATCATGTGATTCACTTACACGTACACGAGCTAAAGCATGATTTTGCTGTTTGTTCCACGATATTTTCCGGTGCCGTTTTAACCCTTCGCTTGCTATTCGCGTCAATATACATACCTACAAATAGTGAAGACCCAGATGAGACAGCTCCTGCAGGATCTGTCTCATCAGGGTCTGCACTATTTACAAGTTGATTGTGCAACTAGTGCACTCCACAGCAGTGATTGCACAGCGAAATACTTGTACACAGTGAAGATATATGTAATTATACAGCATGGCATGGGTAAAGAAGGAGAAATGTATATTAAAAATTCAGCAAGCGAAGGGTTAAGCAATCAAAACATAAAATGGTGTTATTTGCTATACAGAACCTCCCCAGGCGTCGCAATATAAGAGACATTTTTGCGCAAAAATTAATTCGCATATTACATATAATGGGACTTAAAATGGAAGTCCCTACAATGGACGCATGTTTTCAATAATATCTTAAAACTTAATATTTGTTGTTATGTTCAATCATTATTATGAATATTTTCAATTTGAACTTATATCGAAAAATGCGCCTGTGGCAAAAAAAACTGTTATCATCTATACTTATAATTTTTGTTCTACAATAAAACGTGAGCCGAATAAATACTTATACATTGCCGAATAACATATCAAACGTATGAAAGTTGTGTCTTCTTCGGTGTTTATTCGATTGGTTTTCTTGCGATATACTTCTTTCAGATTGGTTTTCTTGCGATATATTTTTTCCAGCATATAAACAAACGAGTTGTGTATAATTTAAGTATTTTTTGAAACGCGTCGAATGTAGGGATGTAGGGACTTCCCCGGTAAGTGCACATGTATCTGATAAATAAAAGAACGTTGCTTAAAGCGTTACTCAATAGCTACACCCATAAACGTCTTTAGACTAAGATCAGACGACACCTGTATAATCCATCTGATCTGAATCTGCTCTACTTGCTTATGAAATAATATAGATCTAGAAATGTTTCTACAGTTCTGGTCAAGGCTAATAAACTCGTATTCATATGTCATTATAAAAACATAATCTAAACAAGATGTGTTTGTGAAACATTATGTCCCCTCATATATTTGACCTCTGACCTTGAAGGATGACCTTGACCTTGACATGTCACCCCTCAAAATGTGCAGCCTCATGAGATGCACAAGCATGCCAAATATCAAGTCTCTATCTCTACTGGTCCAAAAGTTATGGCCAATGTTAAAGTCGGCGATTTGACCCATATATTTGACCTCTGACCTTGAAGGATGACCTTGACCTTGACATGTCACCCCTAAAAATGTGCGGCTTTATGAGATACATATGTATGCCAAATATTAAGTCTCTATCTGTACTGGCTCAAAAGTTATGACCAATGACAAAATTGCTGACAAACAAACAAACAGACAAACGGACAAACAGACAAACAGACAGGGCAAAAACAATATGCCCCCGACTATCGTCAATGGGGGCATAAAAATATTCATGAGGTAATAATATACATGAAAACCTACCTCAATGATGTCGGCAATGAAAGGTATTTTACGATCACCAATATTGTTATCTGAAACAAAGACAATATCATATATGAAACGTGAACAGCACATGTTACTGAGCACGTGTCGAGCATGCCCTTCTGTTGCAGATTGTCAATTCAAAGCAGAGAATGTTTTAACTTTTTCATCGCCAAAATTACCTGACAGCAACGTACATGGTTTGCTGAAATGGGCGAATACGTGATTACATTTGCAAACACTTTGGATCCAGATAATACTGTAAGTAAATCGGCATCTCATCAGGATCCATAACATTAAAGGAATATCAACGATTAAACTTGCAGACGACATTGTTTGTTCACGAACATATTTTGGAGCTAGAAAGTTGAAAAACAAGGACCAGACTTACAGCTTGAATCTAATTGAAACGTTGGATGTATAAGCATCTCATCTGCATCCAAATGAGTGGAAATTATATCGAGAATTCGTGTGTAATGATATAACCCTTTACTCAATGACAATTCATTTGAGAAATAATAATAATGACATAAGCAAACAGAACAGACCAAAAGCAGACGTCTCCTGCAGGAACTGCCAGGTCTGAGTTTCCTCTGTTTGCAAATATGTCAAAGACCTATGAATGGATGAATTTAACATATCAATGACACTCATATGTGTTAAAACTCTGTTTGGCGACTAACACAAAACAAATATTCAGTTTATATTTCTGTTTAGTTTGGTTACGTAAAGTCGTTCAGAATATAGCTTAGTCAGTTTGACAATAAATTATCAGTCAAACACTACAGTAGAGTCTCACAAAAACCACTGTAGGATTTATTAACACAGGAGACTCTAAAAATACTTGAATGTTCTGGAGATAAGGGGAGCACTTACCTGTCAAAGGTTTTACTGACTGACACTGAGTGTGATTGATTGAGACATGACTAACTAGATGGCGGTGTTTGATATTACAACAGGCGAAACTTTATGCAAAACTAATATTTTAAAGCAAAAATGGGGTTAAAATGGAAATAATGAACGAGGTCATATATATATAAAGACAATATTTACTAGGTACAGAATAGACAAAGAGTTCCAAATCATTTGATACTAACCACTTAAGTCCAGGGTTCGTACAGATTTGTTCATTCTTGTAAAGCTGGCAAGGGTCCGTAGACCCTTTGAACATAAGTGACAGCCACTCAAATTCTGCAATACAATGCATGGAATTAAAAACAACACACATTAGGTGTTATTTAAGTTTTCTTTAGTATGCTTATTAAGGTAATTTAGTATTTACATGTCTTTTGTAATTAAAAGAAAAACAACAACAGCATTATCAATGAGAAATGGTTATAAAGCAATTACTGCTTTAACGCTTTTTGACATCACTGAACGCAAGTAAAATAACGCTTTGGTTTTCCTTAACAGAGCTTTGATATCACTGAAGACAAGACAAATACCGCTTTTAGATATCGTCCAATGCAAAGTCAATTACAACTTTGTTTTCCTTTACAAAGTGCCAACATCACTGAACGCAAGTCATTTACCCCTTTTTCACAAGGCTTCGATATAACTAGAAAACCAGCGGTTGTTTACTCTTTTATATACCTTTTCAACGTTTGGAAAGCCTGTTGTGGGAGGGACACTTACCATTTATGACATTCTACAAGGTTTTCAAAGTAATTTTATTAACTGGTGTAAACAGAACACTAACCACTATAGTGAGAGGTCTGTGAGCGGTGACAAACTGGGTCAGATACCCTGTCTCCTTCCCGCCTAGTTTGTTCCCCGTCATCTCTAAATGGGTCAAGTCCTCGCCCTGCTCGTCCTGGTAATAAAATTCAAGGTCATAGCAACGTTGGTCAATATCATAGCAACATTGGCAAATGTCATAGCAAGATTGCCCAGTGTTGTATAGTAAATATGAACCATTCCATGGCAACGAAATTGGGAAACCCATGCTATACTAATCTAGACGAGACACTGGGTAAATCAGGGTTATAAGACTTCTGAGATCATTCTCAAGTATCTGATTGGTCAGATGCTTAAAAATGATCTCAGACTCAAACAAAAAGAGTATCATCTAGCTCCAGTCGGCTTGCAGCTCAGGCCCCGAGGTAACAGGTAACCCGTTACTTGATAGAAACGCCTTATAATCCATTTGCAAACAAAATAGATCCAGATAACACAGTTCTTGTAGGAGTCGCCTGATCAGGGTCTACTCTGTTCGCTTATGAACTAATATAGTTTCAGCCATGAACAAAATATCCCAAGTTGCTTACATGCCATTATAAACATTATCTAAACAGTATCCATGTTGCCATTACTTATTACACGAACATGTATCGGGTAAAGAGTTAATGAAGGTTTAATAGTCTATGTAAAAGTTCACGGGACCTCTGACAAATCTGGTAAAATTTCATCCGGTCCGGTAAAAAAAGCTAAAGCACCGGTCCTTGTGATCAGTGAATTGTGTTCAGTTCGTACATAGTATGTGAAAATATACCAGTATTTTTTCCAAATTTAACCCTTCGCTTGCTATTCACGTCAATATACCTACCTGTAAATAGTGAAGACACAGATGAGACAGCTCCTGCAGGAGCTGTCTCATCAGGGTCTGCACTATTTACAAGTTGATTGTGCAACCAGTGCACTCCACAGCAGTGATTGCACAGCGAAATACTTGTACACAGTGAAGATATATGTAATTATACAACAGGGCATGGCTAAAGAAGGAGAAATGTGTTTTAAAATTCAGCAAGAGAAGGGTTAAACAGCAATTTGGAAAGTGATGACTCAACTTATATAATTACTATATTTGTTAATGATAAAGTATATATTAAATAACAAATTGCATCAGAACAGGTACACTTTTATTCCTTTTTGTAGGCCCTGTGAGTTTCTGTCCGGTCCTGTTAAATTCCACTTTTCACAGTACCTCCTGTCCTGTGGAATCTTAACAACTTTCTCATAGACTGGTCAAACTTTAAGGAAAGTATATCGGAATACAATCGGACTGATAATCAATCTAAATAAAGGGGGATTGCATTTAGTTGTGTATAAAATGGAAATATTGTCATTATTAACTATAAATAAAATTGGCAAAATGAAATATAAATTAAATGCACAGTAAAAACCCTCGAAAGCGATCACCTTTTAATTAAACATATTTCACTTAAAACAGACCAAAAGTAATACAATAAGCTCATGCATTAAGCTACCACGAGCCGTTTAGAACCATAATTAGGCCTCTTTGTGGTGATAGCATTAACTAGAGTCTACTGTACATTTGTTTAATACACATGTATACCAACCTCCTCTAAAAAGTCTTTGTTCACATAGCATTCCTGAAAAGGAGAAATAGAAACTACATGTAGTAAATAATGTTTTTCTTGTTAAAAAATAACCTCATAGAGACGTGCTTTACGCATTTGCAGAGTAGGCCCAATCCGACAGCTCTTGTAAGGGCTGTCTGTTCAGTATATGTCCTGTTACCTTATGAAATTAAATGGATTTGACGATAAAACTTCAATAAATTGATATTCATACAGTTATTCTGTCAAGAATATTAATCGGGTGAATGGTTGAATAATATATCCTGCCGACTCACACATCGCTTAGGGTTTGAAACAGATTGAAGTATATAAATGGGGTCCGCATTCAAGGCTGGTATAAGAGGAGATAGAAAATAACTTAAGATATTGATCCCAGTCGGCTTAACCCTTTCACCGCCAATGTCGCCTTTATGCACCACGACAAATAGTGCAGTCAGACGCCGCCTTCACCCAGGGACTTCATTTTTTGTCTCAATCTCTATTTCCATACCTGTGCTTTATTCCTTTTAAATTTGCATTTATTCATCTCATTTCCTTATTGTACCAAATGATTTAACAAAATTGGATTGCAGACGACAGTTAGAAATTTGGCGCCAAAAGAGTTAAACCAAGAAAGGTTGGCAATATGAAACCAGTTGCTTGCATTCGTTAAGTTTTAGTTTCTCGTTTGTTGTTCGGTCGCACTTATCAAAAGATTCGAAAAAAGAACAGAATTTCCCTATAAATTACAGTCCATGGTCACGTGATTTACTTATATCATATCAGAACTAAATTAAGATTGTTCTGCTTGTTCCGCAATACATGTATTTTCCTGTGTCGTTTTTTAGCAAACAAAACGTAAAATAATGCTATTGTCTGTACAAAATGACTCGTGTGTGGTCATTTGAGAGCTAAGTGAGGAAATTAAATAACATACAAACAATATAATGTGACTTGAGATAGTGTCTATCCCAGTGTCTAATTAGGATCCAACAGGAGCTTATCAAACAGACAGTCTGAACTGGGTCCACTATATTTGAAAAGGCGTGAAAAGACGTGACGAATTATATGGAATATGAAATAAATGGTCAGTGTTGTATTTCCCAACTTTAACTGAATAGACGAAGCAGAATTAAAAGTACAAATGGATTTAACTGTACAATACGTTCAGAATATATTCACATTAAAAACTGTCTTAAGTGAACATATGAATCTAAAAAGCAGATGCTTGCTTCATGTAAGTGGGCAAAAGTAATGCAGAAAGCTCCAATAGACATTACCTTTGACCTGAATTAAGCTACCACCTGCCTCACATACCCAACATTCTGTCAAGTTCTGTATTCTATAAAGCATGTTTCCCCTTCGTTAAAACTGGTTATGTAGTGCATGTAAATAATGCTAGTAACTATTTATCATATGAAGGTTTACAAATATTACTTTAGGAGGGCATATACAAACAATGATACATGTATCAAATATGATTATTTTCTATCGTGGTTTATTAGCTCTTCTTCTGCAATAATGATGTCAACTTAAACCTGAGATTTGTTGCAATTGTGTCTTCTTTCTTCCGATTGTTTTTAGCATTTGAGATAGTATTACTAGTAACTAAGTGACAAAAATCTTGGACCCTGATGTGTAGCCGAGTTATTCGGCATCCTACCTCGATCAAAGCGTGTCCCACCTCGATCAAAGCGTTTGCAACAGGAAAAGGATCAGTAGTTATAACAGAGCTTGCCTTAAGCGCCCTTTAAAAAGAGGTCTAATTATGGGTTGGTAAGACAGGTGGTAGCTTAATGCAGGTAAAGGGTAATGCAGAAAGATCCTATAGGAGTTTGCTGTATTACCTTTACCCTGCATTACGCAACCACCTGCTTTTTACGACTCCTATTTCATAAAATGAATACCGTTCAAGACAGGTTCTGCCGTACACAAAAAAATCAATATACAATGATGGCTAGAGGAAACAAGAATGGCTAGAAGAAAGAATAATGGCTAGAGGAAAGAATAATTGGTAGAGGGAACAATAATGACTGGAGGAAACGTTTCTCATACTTTGAGGAACATTGGTAAGATGTATTTTAATTTTAATTTTAAGCTTTTGTCTTCTTTAATTCTCCACTAAACCCTATGCTGCGAGCACTCTTTGGAATGATTGCTCTGATTTGACAAACGTTTGACCAAATTAAAACAGGATATGTATCAAGGAAATACTGGTGATTGTGTCATAAACTTTAGTATAACTCCAAAAAACCGGGAAAGGGTCTATAGGCCCTTACCCTACTGTAAAAAATAGGTGTGAACTCTCTACTCAGATTCTGACCAGGAGTAATTTTACTTGCAATTCGATCAAGCTTTTAACTCCCCTCATATAAACGTGTTTTCACGCATTTGCAAACAGAGTAGACCCAGATCAGATGGTTCCTATAGGAGCCGTCTGATCAGGGTCTGCTCTGTTTGCTAATAGAATTTGAAAGATATGTTTCTTTACTTTCTAAAATGGCTACAAATTCCTACAATCCATATTTCGTTATAACCATTTTGTCCATGAATATTCAGTAGGTATTGAAATTTGGAATAAATGTAGAACAGGGAAAGAGTTGAGGAACTACTGACAGCATGCCTAACAACGTGGACTCTGGTGAGTTACTCGGTGTATCATCTGGATCCAAAATGTTTGGGAAATCAAGTCGCGCCACACTCTGCATGAGAAAGGTTAGGCGACACACCTATCTTTTAACTGACACTACTTGGGAAACATTATCTCAAGTTCTAACTTATAACCTATATGTTAATTAAAAAATATGATCCTTTTCGCAAACAAATCTTAAGGTTGGATAAATGCGAATTACTGGAAAACGCTCTTCGTTCATCTTTTAGACAAATATGCACTTGTATTTGTATAAAACGAGACAATCAATTAGGACACATGTGTATATATAGTCTATTTATTTATTATTCTCCTGCTGATAGCATTTACAAATAGTGTAGACTGTGAACCCTTATGAGACAGCTCTTAGAGGAACTGTCTCCTATGTGTCTGCACTATAATTGATCCACCTTTAGACTGATTCAACTAATTAATATTCATAGTGGGTGGATTCACATTTGACTATCCAGCGTGAGAATGGTTAAACCCCTCTAAACCGGAATTCTAACAGGGGAGAATTAAGATACGTTTAGGCAGGTGGCTGTTTAATGCTTAATACGGGACCTTTAAGCTGCCACCTGTCTCCAAGGCCGATAATTATACTACAATGTGCATTTTACGTCCGATTAAGAGGAGTTTACTATAGTATTTAAACCTTTCCTTCATAGGCTATTTTTAGATCCAACCTCTTTGAATAAATCTACCGAAAAGGAGCATTAACTAGAGAAAAGAAATATTTTTAGAATGTTGTAGTTCTGAAACCATTGTGATAAATAGAGCATTTGCTCCTTAGGAGCAAATGCTCTATTTATCACAATGGTTTCAAAAAGTGACCTTTACAGAGGCGTAGAAAGGTGTATTTATGGAGCAAAGGGTTGAACGTCGATTTGACATTCTCTTCCATACCAAACTGTCCATACATAACACAAAACATTGTTTTTCAAGAAAATAAGTATATGTTATGGGATGATAATAGACATACACACTTACAACATGTATGTGATCTTAAGTAAAACAAAGCATTTTACTCATTAAACAATACGATATGAGAATTCGGCCAAATCAAATCAGATACTTATTAGTTTGGTCAGCAGTATTTTCAATACTTTTTTTAGAGCAAGTAAATTAAACGTTAGCTAAGATGCCTTTATAACCGATTAGGTAGTGAATTTTCGCCAAGCTGTTAGGCAGAAAACACTAGGTATCTTTGCCCTACATGCTTTATCACTGATGTACACAATGTATTGTGTGTTTTATTATTCTAATCATGCTTCATTACACGCTTTCCTTTTAATACTGAAATTGCTAAAAGATTTTAATAACAAATAGTGCAGACCCTGATCCGTCAGGAGTTTGTCTGATCTGAGTATACGCTGTTTATAAATACCAGTGCATGCACGTCCCGCACTCAAACACTTAAACATGTTTACTGCTAATTATGTGTATTTCTTGATATTGAAAAAAATCATTTTAGGTACCGGAAAGGAAACTAAGTGTCGCTACATAGTCCAACCCTTTATTCTATAGATATTCATGTAATAATAACGGCATCTTGAATATTAACCCATTTGCTGCTTAAAGCAAGGTGAAAGTAAAACAGAACGCTCCTGTAGGAGCGTTCTGTTTTACTTTCACTTTGCTTTAAGCCACCACCTGCCTTTAACACAAAATACTTAATTTAATGTAGTGGCCGTTATAGAGAGGTTTTACTGTAGTGTTGTTGTTTTTTTCAATGAAAATAAAATATCAATCAACGTTGAAAATTGCAGGAAATCAATTATGTTAAATGCTTATGTAAAATAATGTAGTTAATACAGTCTTGCACTCAACCTTCGTTTAGCCATAGAACATAACCTATATGTCCAGCCAGATTAATGTCAGCAAAACGTAATCCTATTAATGTCCTAAAATACTAGCAGTGTGTCCTCTCGGCTTTTAAATTAATGTCAAGCTTTGAGACTTAATGACCAAATCAACCCTTTACCCTTGAAAACAGGGTAGATCAGACGGATCCTTTTGGAACTGTCTGTCTGGTCTGGATATGTCCTGTTTGCTTATGGAATAAGACAAACATACGATTCTACCATATCTGCCAGGGTCAACATGCCTGTGTTTCTCACATGCATATTCATTATGTAAAAGCACAAGCTCGTAATAAAGGTTTATATTTTACGTCTATTGATACATCGTAATCTTACTTGTATTTTGTTTATACAAAAGGTAAGCGTCAGGACAAAAATAACATAAAAAACAAATTAAGCTGTCGGATTTGTGAAACACTTAACTCTTTCTTTCATATAAACGCGCTGTCACGCATTTGCAAACAGAGTAGACCCAGATCAGATGACTTCTATGGAAACTGTCTACTCAGGATATGTTTTGATTGCTTTATGAATTTATATAGATTTGATTCTACAGTTGCTCATATACCATTAGAAAGAGTCAGCTCATCAATATTCCTACATGTTGTATGATCTGCCTACATATCAGTTGTACTAGTATCTGTTGAAATAGAAAGTGGAAGATCATTGATAAACACTAGAAACAACAATGGAGCAAGTGTGACCCTTGAGGTACCCCGCATGTTCTATTTTGCTCAGATGACAGTACCCCATTTCAGCTAGTACATTGTTTTCTATCAGTCATGTATGATTTAAACCGTTTTATAGTTTTCTCTGAACGTTCATACAACAACAAAATTAAACGACTGTTTGATATCTACTAGATACTGAACGTTGGCATATTTCGGTATACATGTATTCCGTAATGTGTACCATGGTCAATAATTATGCAATAAGGGAACTTCGGTAACTTTCGGACAGCCATACTCTATGCCTGGTACATTGTGGAGTATACCGATATATATCGAAATTCTGACCTAATAGAGATGGCTTTTAACGCTTTTGCAAACAGTGTAAACCCAATAGGATGAGACATAGTGTAGACCCAATAGGAACAGACACAGTGTAGACCCAATAGGAACAGACACATTGTAGACCCAATAGGCACAGACACAGTGTAGACCCCATAGGAAAAGACACAATGTAGACCCAATAGGATCAGACACAGTGTAGACCCAATATGCACAGACACAGTGTAGACCCAATAGGATCTGACACAGTGTAGACCCAACAGGATCTGACACAGTGTAGACCCAATAGGAACAGACACAGTGTAGACCCAATAGGAAAAGACACAGTGTATACCCAATAGGATCAGACACACTGTAGACCCAACAGGATCTGACACAGTGTAGACCCAATAGGATCGGACACAGTGTATACCCAATAGGATGATACAGTGTAGACCCAATAGGATCAGACACAGTGTAGACCCAATAGGAACAGACATAGTGTATACCCAATAGGAACAGACACAGTGTAGACCCAATAGGATGATACAGTGTAGACCCAATAGGATCAGACACAGTGTATAACCAATAGGAACAGACACACTGTAGACCCAATAGGAAAAGACACAGTGTAGACCCAATAGGATCAGACACACTGTAGACCCAATAGGAATAGACACAGTGTAGACCAATAGGAACAGACACAGTGTAGACCCAACAGGATCTGACACACTGTAGACCCAACATGATCTGACACAGTGTAGACCCAACAGGATCTGACAGAGTGTAGACTCAACAGGATCTGACACAGTGTAGACCCAATAGTATCTGACACAGTGTATACCCAATAGGATCTGACACAGTGTATACCCAATAGGATCCATCTGATCAGCGTCTGCTCTGTTTGCTTACGGAATGTTATAGATCTGATTCACAGGTTTCTGCCTTGAACAAACAAGACCGTTCATGTATCATTGTAGAATATCAGCTAATGAATATTCGTGATGTCATCATTGTTACATAAATAATCATCAGGTAAATGGTTAAAGTTTATAATAATACTTACCACAAGAGCAATGAAGAAAGCCTTTAGTTCCTTGTGTCCCAGATTTAATCCTTCAAGAGATATAAAACTCTTCCCAAACTGTTTCATCACGTTGCTTATCGGTACTTTCCCGTATCTTTTACACAGTTGTCCATACGCTACAGCCCCTCTGTCTGGTTCTGGGTCCGCATCTTGTGGACGCTTCTTCTTCTCCTCAGCTTCATCTTTAAATGAAATTAAAACCGCTCGGATGACTGTCCTGTAATACTGCAGCTTACAATAGTTCATTTCCAAAGGATGCATATTTCACTGTTTATACTGGTGACACATGTAACCAGACACTAAGACAAAATTACGCAGTACTGACGAACGAAGATTAGGATTTAGGTGTCTAGAGGTTTAAATAGATTATATAACATAAGAAAAAATGTATTGGGGATTAACCCTTTACCTGATATCGACGCCTTTTCATGCTTTTGCAAACAGAGTAGACCCACATCAGACGGCTCCTGTAGGAGCCGTCTGATGAGGGTCTGCTGTTTGATTATGAAAAAATATAGATATGACTCTAACGTGTTAACCCTGGTAAAACATTCCCTACTTTATAATGCTATTATAAAAAAATCAGCTAGTAAATATTCATGGCGTCATTATTTCTTACATAAATATTCATCAGGTAAAGGCTTAAACTAAAGCTGAACAAATAAAGCAGTTCCTTATTGGTACGTTATAAAACACGGTACATGTATTATGACACTGTGATACACTTTTTAAGGCACTGTTGACATACAGCAGAACCTGGCCAGATAAGATGCGTCAATTAAAACACATTTTCAAGAAGAGCTTCTTTTCCATCACCCCTATGCTGTGACCACTGCATAGAAAAAGCGTATAATAATAATAATAATAATAATAATAATAATAATAATAAAGACTTTATTTAACGAGAGTACTCATTTGGTTAAAATCAATCTTCCATGAGGCCCTCAACAGAGAGAAAACATAATCAAGTCACGTGTAGCGGGATACGGGTTGAACACGTTACGGGCGTAACCCTGGTGACCTTAGCAAACAGTTTGGATCCAAATTATTCGTCGAGTAATACGTCTTTCTGGGTTCTAGACTGTTTGGAATTTTTATTATTTGGGAAAAATGGAAGAAAGACATTTGCAAACGGTTTGAATTCAGATGATACGCTACTTGTCGTCCCTGCAGGGTACGTTATTTGTTGTCCCTGCGGGAAACGCTACTTGGCGTCTATGTAGGATATGCTTCTTGTTGTCCCTGCAGGCTACGCTACTTGGCGTCTCCACAGGATACGCTACTTGTTGTTCCTGCAATATACGCTACTTGGTGTCCCTGCAGGATACGCTACTTGTTGTCCCTGTAGGATACGCTACTTGTTGTACCTGAAGGATACGGTTCTTGTTGTCCCTGCAGGATACGCTACATGGCACCTCCGCAGGATACGATACTTGTTGTGCCTGCAGGATAAGCTACATGTTGTCCGTGCAGGATACGCTACTTGTTTTCCCTGCAGGATACGCTACTTGACGTCTCCGCAGGATACGCTACTTCTTGTCCCTGCAGGATATGCTACTTGGCGTCCCTGCAGGAAACGCTACTTGGTGTCTCCGCAGGATACGCTACTTGGCGTCCCTGCAGGATACGCTACTTGGCGTCCCTGCAGGGTACACTATTTGGCGTCTCTGCATCCTGAAGTATACGCTACTTGTTACCCCTGTAGGATACGCTACATGGCACCTCCGCAGGATACGATACTTGTTGTGCCTGCAGGATAAGCTACATGTTGTCCGTGCAGGATACGCTACTTGTTTTCCCTGCAGGATACGCTACTTGACGTCTCCGCAGGATACGCTACTTGTCGTCTCCGCAGGATACGCTACTTGGCGTCCCTGCAGGATATGCTACTTGTCGTCTCCGCAGGATACGCTACTTGGCGTCCCTGCATGATACGCTACTTGGCGTCCCTGCAGGATACACTATTTGGCGTCTCTGCATCCTGAAGTATACGCTACTTGTTACCCCTGTAGGATACGCTACTTGGCGTCCCTGCAGGATACGCTACTTGGCGTCTCCGCAGGGTACGCTACTTGTTGTGCCTGCAGGATACGCTACTTGGTGTTCCTGCAGGATACGCTACTTGGCGTCCCTGCAGGATACGTTACTTGGCGTCCCTGCAGGATACACTACTTGGCGTCCCCGCAGGATACGCTACTTGGCGTCCCTGCAGGATACGCTACTTGGTGCCCTTGCAGGATACGCTACTTGGCGTCCCTGCAGGATACGCTACTTGGCGCCCTTGCAGGATACTCTACTTGGCGTCTCCGCCGGATCCAATTTGTTAATCACTGGGCCAGTAGTTTCTCACAAACTTGAAAAGAATCAGGAATAATAAACACATTGCATCAAATCAGAGTTTGAACAGACGAGAACTCTGGACAGAACCCTTGCCTAATTGGAACTGACAACATCTCGGAAATTTCTAACGAGTTTTCCAGAAATCACCGAATAATTACGATTGAGTCCTTACCATCTGTGCTGTCGTAACTGTAATCATCTTCCGGGTTAAATGCCGGTTTTTCCGGTACAAAGCGGGCACGGGATAAGTTCGGGCGGGCCGGTACAGTCAGACCCAAATGAGACACGCGACCGTTCTTCGTCGGCGACTTGCTCGGCGTATCCACTGCCACCCGCGTTGTCTTTCTGGACAGAATCTTACGCATGTTATTTTGGTCTGGCATTGTCTTGTGATAATCTGAAAATATAAAAATGTAAATGTTGTCCGAGATTTAATCCAATCCTTATACAAGCCAAGCCTGTTATGAAGAACGGGTTGGTCCTTGTCAAAGGCTGTAAACTCAATACATTTCCACAAACAAAACAGCACAGATCCTGACCAGAAAGTTCCGACGGGGCACCTGATCTAGGTCTACACTGTTAGCATGCATGCCTAGTGAGTAATGGGTTAACGGCGGTTGTGTATAATAGTCATATTAACATTGCAACAATAACTCTAGACCTTGTAAGAAGTATGAACTGCAGACTTCAAATACGCGCATTCGTTTGTACATAACCCATGTATCTTGTAGAAAAAATTATGTCTACTCAAATATTTATCTGCAAAACGTTTTACTTACTTTCGGTTTTGTTTTAAAATACTTTGAAAAACTATTGATCGTGTCTCAAACGGCTTGGATTCTGGTGAGATGTCGCATTACTCGGCGTTTCATCTCCACCCAGGCTGCTTGCAAATGACCACTTGTCTGATGTCAATAGGTCGCTTTCTTTACAGTTGAACTTCGATATCTTGAACTCGGATAACTCGAACTTCGTGATAACTCGAACAAAAAGTTCAGTCCTTCCAAAACTTACAATAGCAGACTTGCTCTAAAAAGTATCGCTACAGATATTTAGAAACACGCGTGACAGCTTAATACAGGTCTAAAGTAATGCTGAAAGCTCATATAGGAGCTTTCAGCATTACTTTAGACCTGTATTAAGCTGTGGCCTTGTAAAATTGTTCAGATTAGAAGTCGGATGACTCGAACTTCTGTTATCTCGAACTAATTGTATGGCCCCATGAAGTTTGAGTTATCGAAGTTCAACCGTATATATATATAAACAAATTAGTAGACTTTCGAGAACTTTGGCTAAATTCCGCAAAGCAGAGAGTTGCGTTCTGTTGAAACCTAATTAAATTTCTTACCATGCCATTATGGGATATACTGTCAAAACATAGTCCACATAATCATTTGTATGGAGAATGCAACACATATGGGTTCCAGACATCTCACCTTCCGGAAACAATAGTCTCTAAATACATGTAACTTTAATGCATTATATCGTACATGTAAATATCCATTCACTCATTCAAATAGTTTCTTTCCCTGGAAAGCTTTCACCGGAATCTGTATAATTCGTGGTACATGTTTTATTCCGATCAGGATTGATTAACCCTTTCCTCATATAATGGTTCACTTTCTTGCAAACAGAGTAGACCCACATCTGACGGCTCCTTTGATTAAAGTCTGCTCAATTTGCTTAAGACATGATATAGATCTGATTCTACAGTTTTTGTCAAAGCAAAGAACTCACTTGAACATTTTACATTATGAAAATTCATCTAGTTAATATTAATGATGTCATTATTTCTAACATGAATATAGAACAGATAAAGGGTTAAATTACGGAGAAAATGTCTAAACCTTATACAATAAACGCTGTCTTAAGCGGCCATCTGAAATAGGTATAACTATGGGTTTGTAAGGTAGCTTAATGGAGGTCAAAAGTAATACTGAAAAATCCTATATATCTGCATTACTTTTGCCCTGCATTAAGCAACTTCATGCTTTTTAAGACTCTTATGTGCAGTGAATGAATGGCGGATTAACCCATTTGCTTCCACGATCTCATATATGGGATATAGGCAAATAGTGTAGACTCTGATCAGACACCGCATAATGCGTCATCTGATCAGAGTCTACACTGTTTGCTGATAGAAAGTTCGATGTAAAACAAAACGAAAATGAAAATTTATGTCAGGCATCCCTAAGATCAAAAATGGTCAAATCCAATGTATAAACATGGAAGAATCCACTGGGTGCAAATGGGTTAAGACAGGTTCTACTGTAATGCTTAGCGTGACATGACTTGCAGTATATGTCAAACAGTTTGAATCCAAATAAGGGATAGATAGTGTGTCCATTCAGAAAGAATCCTTATAAATCAATATATAAATCACACTACAGATTTACCATGCAAATAGAACTGTATCAGGAATCAATTGTATTTATCGAAATTTACTCATAAGCTTAACCCTTTCAGTGCTCAATTTCAAATGGATTATTCAGTCAAAGTACAAACAGGTCAAGCTTACCATCTATGAATATTCAGGGCACTTGTAAAAAGGACAAAAAAGTACCATGACAAACACTGGAAACCCTGATTGGACTCTAGGGGCCCCTTATCTGGGCCTATACTGTTTGTAAAGGAAATTAGTGACTCGTTTCTCCCACTGAAAGGGTCAAATCTAGTGTACACCTTTGACACCAATATGACCGAATATGGAGGGCTGAGCGCGAACTATTCAAGCTACAGTAAACCTCTCTATAACGGCCACTAAATTGTGTTAATTAGTTGGCATTTAGGGCAGGTGACTGCTGAAAGCAAGGTGAATGTAAAACAGAACGCTCCTATAGGAGCGTTCTGTTTTACTTTCACCTTGCTTTACGCAGCTACCTGTCTTTAACACAAAATAATTGATGTAATTTAGTAGTGGCCGTTATAGAGAGGTTTTACTGTACATTCGTTAACCCTTTACTCCATGTGTATGTCTTTCAACGTCTATGCGAACAGAGTAGACCTATAGCAACTGTCTGATCAGAGTATTGTTCTGTTTGTTATGGAATAGTATTGATATGATTATACAGTTTCTGCCAAGGCCAAAATATGCATGTATTCATGCGTCATTATAAAATCAAACATACACGCATATATTAGTGGTGTTATTGCAGTAAAACCTCTCTATAACGGCCACTAAACTAAATCAAATATTTTGTGTTAAAGGCAGATGACTGCTTTTTAAACAAGTTGAAAGTAAAACAGAACGCTCCTATAGGAGCGTTCTGTTATACTTTCAACTTGCTTTAAGCAGCCACCTGCCGTAACTACCAACTAATTAACACAATTTAATGGCCGTTATAGAGAGGTTTTACTGTATACCGCATATAGCGCTCTTGTCACACAGGACAAGTGCGTTCAACCGCGTTTCACATAACCGATCATGAAAATGTCTGCATGTAAACACATATGCGATATGCAATACAACTTGGATTCTCTGACAATGCAATATCTACACCCGACCCGTTTGCAAATTGATCTGAAACATGCAGTAACATCGAAACCTGCCCATCGTAACCACTCGGCAGTTTCCGACAAGCTCGGAAAAGTACGTAGGTGTTCCGATTACGAAACATACCTATATAACTCCGGAGAAGATGGAAGTCACTTGTTTATCAGTTATTGTCCAGCGGAACGGACACTTCCAGATCAATACAGTAACCTCTGGCCGAACTTGAAATGTAAATATTTGCCTCATCAGAATCTGTAGCTGATTTGATTAACCTTTTACTAATGAATATCCATACAACATGATGAGCATAAACTAATTTATCTCTTTTAATTTAAATTTAAAAATAAGAGAATGCATTACCATAGTTAACCGTTCTTTAATGTATTTATAAGCCAGTAAACCAGAACGTGGTGTATCTATAAGCCAGTAAATCAGAACGTGATGTATCTATAAGCCAGTAAATCAGAACGTGATGTATCTATAAGCCAGTAAATCAGAACGTGATGTATCTATAAGCCGGTAAATCAGAACGTGATGTATCTATAAGCCAGTAAATCAGAACGTGATCAGACAGTTCACACAGGAACTATCTTGTCTGGGTCTGATCTTTTCATAAATGCGTAAAAATTACTGAATATTTAAGTACAATGTAAATATTAATAAAATGTAGCAATACTGTATCAAGCCAGGAAGAGACAATTTATCAGTGGAGACGGGGAAAGCAACACCGGACCTTTACGAGCAGTGTACACAGGTCACATTATCCGGATACCAAGATTTCTCTACAAATGCAAACGGAACTGCTTGGTTATATTCAATGACGATTTTGATTGGTTTCGAGCCTGCCAGATTCATTCGTATTTATTCAACCGGTTTTCTCCTAGCTCGACAAGAGTTCTGAGCTTGCTCAGAATCTGACCAATCAGATACTTGAGAATGATCTCAGCCTCAGACTCAGAAGTTCTATAACCTATAAAATTGAGCAGACATTATGTTTTCATGGTATGATCACCACCACAATAAAAACTGACAACGAACACTTACAATGCTGGATTTTAGTGTGTAACGCATTCCCTTCTATGCTTTTTTTAGACCCAACCTCTTTGAATAAATCAACCGAAAAGGAGCATTAACTATAGGAAGGGAGAATTTTAGAATTGTGTACCGGTAGTTTTGAAACCATTCTAATAAATAAAGCATTTGCTCCTAAGGAGCAGTGGTTTCAAAATGTGACTTTTATAGAGGCCCCAAAATATGTCACTAGGAGGGAATGTGTTAACTATAGCGACCATTAAGCAAATAATTACTAGAGGATTTTGAATGACAACAGTGCAGACCCTGATCGGAGGCTCCTGTTTACAATGCTACCGGTATATCACACGATTTCATCTTGTTTTGAAAATATTCTTCTGCAAATAGTTTACTTTTAATACAAAATATCAATTGTATCAACAAGATGTTGACCAGACACAGAGTACAAATGGTTACGTTTATAAAGATTTCTATTTAAAAATCAATTTTCCTTGAACTCTTCACTGACACACATATTGTCGTCTGCAGAATTGGTTATATGCTACAAATTCCATTGTTAAAAACTCTCCCATTTTCTTTCATAAAACATAATCAGACTAACAAACAGTTTAGATCCTGATGAGATCCAAACTGTCTACAAAGGTACCTCCAAAGTTACATGTATACTGTAGAACCTGTCTAAGCGCTCATTCATTTACTAAACATATTAGTCTTAAAAGCAGGCGGTTGCTTAATGCAGGGCAAAAGTAATACAGAAAGCTCCTATAGGAGCATTGTATTACTATTGACCTGTATTAAGCTACCACCTGTCTTACATACCTATTATAAGACATGTTTTTGATTGTCGCTAAAGACAGGTTCTACTGTACATATTGACAGATTTAATTGCCCATAATCCCTTACTTCATAGAGACGCTTTGTGACATCATTGCAAACAAAGTAGACCCAGGTCAGGCGGCCCTTGTAGGAGCCGTCTGATAAGAGTATGCTTATGGAATTATGCAGATTCGATTCTATAGTACCTGTCATTGTCCGAACATCAGTGATTCATACGCTGTTGTAAAAAAAAGCTAACAAATATTCATTATGTCATTATTTCCCACAAGATATTCATCAGGTTAAGGGTTAAGCCATTGTCTAAATATTAACTCATGTTCTACGGCCCAAAGCAGTATTAGTGTTGTAGAGTTTAAATATTATCTTGACTCGATCATCCCTTTTTGGTTCTGACTAACAAATCAAAGTAGGTATTTTGATAGCGGACTGGACGAAAAATATTGTTTACTTTATCGCCACTCATTGTTCTAGTCTGATATTGATGTCTGCTTAAACTTTCTTCTGAATCATTTTTATATTTGACTGAAATTGTTTATATTTTTTGAGAAATCATTGACCAGAGTCCGAAGTTATAAAAATTCTGAGTCTGAGTTCGTTCTCAAGTATTTGATTGGTCAGGTGCTTGAAAATAATCTCAGACTCGATCAAAAGAGCATCGATGCCTGGTGTAAAGCAATCTGGCTTTTTTGTAGTTTCCGCCAGAACTGGAGGTACAACTAATATTTTAAGATACTTTTTACAGTACATGTACATGTGTTCCTGATAAAGTTTTTTATGTGTAAGTATAATTTATCTGCCTAACAATTTTCCTGACCTAAGCACGACCCAGGTTCGTCATTGGCAGCTAAAGTTAAGATATAAATGCAAACATATAATGAACATGTAATTAATAAACCATGGTCCATGCTTATAAAGCTTTTAGTTGAGTCTGAGTTCGTTCTCAAGTTTTTGATTGGTCAGATTTGAGCCTTTGGCTCAAATCTGACCAATCAAAAGCTTGAGAACCAAAATCTGACCAATCAAAATTTTGAGAACAAACTCAGACTCAACTAAAAAGCGTTATCAGCACGGACCCTGATCAAAGCTCAAAGAAGAAGAAATTACAGGCAAAACACTCTCTACAACGATCACTGGAAATATTTCTAAATCTGGGGTTATCTGACAGGCGAGAGCTAAATGCAGGAAAAAAGGTTATGCATACTCCGTGCTTTGTTCTTACTTGAGCTTTAAAGAAGTGTATAGTTATTTATTTATTTTGTCGCTTTAGAGAGGTTCGAACAATAACAGCTGTTATCTATTCAAATATACCGCTTCATTTACAATAGGAACTTGATAGAAATCTCTTTAATTCAGCAAGCGAAATGGTTAGTATCTTTGCTCAACAAGTTTAATGGTTGCTATTTTTAGCTCAACAAGCGAAATGGCGAAATGGTTACTATCTTAACTCAGCAAACAAAAGGGAAATTTTCCATTTTTAACTCAGCAAGTGAAACTTAAGCTCAGTAAGCGAAATGGTTACTATCATTTGCAAATTGAAAACAAGATCCAGACTAACTCGGTGTGTGACCATAATCGAAATCATATGAAACTAAATGATGACTGTACTAGATCAATATAAAATCTGATTATACAAGCGACAGTTTTGGATTGTTGACCTCATACGTGCATACATGACTCTTATCCTCTTATTCTCGACCTGACTCGCATTTGCAAACAGCTTGGATCCAGATGAGACGCCGAGGGACTCGGCGTCTCATCAGGATCCAAAGCTGTTTGACATGTGGTAAATTGTTTTTCAATGTTTGATCGAGTCTGAAGAAATCAAAATTACGCCAGATCCACATTTGAGCAGATATTATTTTTTTCACAGCGAGGTAAGGGCTATGGTATGCAAATCTGAGTGTATGTTGTATTGGGTTATTAAATTGGAATTACGCCGCATAATGCCAGCAGAATTTACATAAAGGTTAACCCTCTGCATTCTGAGCAAATGTCGTCTGCAAATAATGTCGCCTGCTGCAATTCTAAAAGCACATTTCTCTTCCATTTCATTCCAAAAGCAGAATCGCGGTGTCAAACAAGTTGGATCTTCATGAGACGTCGAGTTACTCGGCGTCTGATCTTGATCCAAACTCATTGCAAAGGTTATTACAAATCCGCCAGTAGGGTAATGAAGGCTAAACAAAGTTCATATTGAAGTCACGAGATTGATTAACAATTCCATTATTAACTTGGTGTTGAATTTTGAAACGAACTTTTTAATTTCATATCAGATTTAAGAGCTGATTAAGTAAATCTCTTTTGAAGAATTAATTCATATTTAACAATTACCGCGTTGTTGATAAATTCGAGACAACCATTAGAGTCCTTAGGTAGACCCCAGTTCGGCCAAGAGTTACGGAGTTCTATCAGGATCAAAACTGTCTGAAACGGCTTTACAGTTATCCCTCTCTAAACCGAACGTTCAGTTTAGTATAAAATACAGTGCTCCCTCTCTACAACGGCCCTTTCAATAACGATTCCCTTCTTACAACAACGCATGTCACTGTTTCCGAAACAACAAGGCTCCAGAAACAACCTTTTCCCATCGTATTTTCTTTATGCCTCCATCAAACCCTATGTTGTGACCACTCTTTAGAATCGTCACTTTGTGACGATTCTAAAGAGTGGTCACAACATGGGGTTTGATAGAGGCATAACGGTTTTAGTTCTCGAAATACACCTTATCTAGGGATCTGTAAACAAGCTAATTATGTTTGATTTTCCCTCCCTATAACAACTCCCTCTGAACAACAGTAGAGAGGGAGCACTGTATGTCTTGGAGACAGCTTAACGCAGGGTAAACGTCGTGCAGAATTCGCCCCTAGGAGCTTTCTGCATTACTTTCACACTGCATTAACTAGTCACCTGCCTAAAATAATCTAAGTCCTCCTTTAGATGGGTTTTACTGTTTATTAAAAATGGAAAAAAGTGTAGATTGGAAACAGTATCACCAGAGGTCTCATGTGTACCGCTATCCAGATATTTGCTCCAAATCTGATCTATTTTGTTTTACTTATTCATGCACGATTTGCGTGACGGAAAACGGCATGCATGCGGTTTCAAACAACTCTGATCAGACACTTCTTAAGAACGCGGTTATTGTTCCTGTTTCAATAAGCTTCGTACGATCAAACACTTCGAAAGAAATTCGTACGAGACTTGACGAGACTTATGTGTGCGAACGTGTTGAAGAAATGCTCTAAACCCTTTCCTTCATATAAACACTTTTCCACACGCATTTGCAAACAAAGTAGACTCCGATCAGACGGCTCCTACAGGAGCCGTCTGATCACGGTCTGCTCTGTTTGCCAATGGAATTTGATAGATCTGTTTCTTTACTTTCTAAATGGTTACAATGTTTCCTGTTCCATATTTCATTATAAACATTTTTGAATATGAATATTCAGTAGGTACAGGAATATGGACTAATTGTAGAACAGGAAAAGGGTTAACCCTTTTCCTTATAGAACACAGTTTACACGCCTACAGGCAGAGAATGCTTACATGTACACCAGCATACTCTATCAGTCAAACATTAATTTATTATACATGCAGAGAATACTTACACAAGCATACTCTATCAGCCAAACATAAATATATCACATATAATGCAACAGCGGAACGTGTGAGGCAATACTGAGATTCGATCTCACGGCCTCCTGAATAGGAACCAGACGCTGTACAACTGAGACAATGAATAAGAATCATTCTTGGATTATTGGATCGCTCTTGTTGAAAATGGATATTTTGGCACTGCAAACCATACATACCCAGATCAGACACAACGATGTTCAGGGTCTGCATTTTGATATTCATTATTTTTCCGTATAGTGTAGAACCTAATCATATAGTTTAATACATAACTCTATCGACATTATTATGTCTGGTCTGTGTCTCCATTGAGGGAGTTGTTACTTCCATTTTAAGGACTTTGGTATGTCGGGGTCTGGAATAGAACCCACGACCTTCCGATCCCAAAATCAGTTTTTTTGTAGTTTCCGTTCAAGTATTTGAATTGAGAATACAATGTAGTTGTTTTTATCATAATTTTGATCGACGAAGAGCCACTAAGTGTAGCTGAATTAACTTCCATCCATGAAGAAATTTCCATCCAGACACACTTACCGGTATGCAAACAGTGCAGATTCTGATCAAACTGGAATCTCCATCTGGATCTACACAATATGCTACCCCTCCTATTCCGTTTAAGCTGGGCTGTCTAATCAATGTCTGCTTCGCTTATAAAACGATATGCATATATTTTTCTACACTTTCTTCCTTGGCTAAAATTTCACGTATATAATGCTACTATAAAAAATCAGGCAATTGCACATCTTTACATACATATTCATGAAGGGGAAAGGGTTTAATTAATCAATAAGTGGTCTATGAGAGCACTAGTAAGATAGAAAACTCCATTAGCATCGTTAGCAGCTCCGGTCACTCTGCAACAACCCGTTACTCCATAGTGACGTGTTTTGGCACATTTGCAAACAGAGTAGACCCAGACCAGACGGCTCATGTACGAACCGTTTGATCAGGCTCTGCTCTATTTACTTTTGGAAAAGTATAGATCTACTTGTATAATTTCTGTCATGATAAACTATCCTAGTTCGCGATGCAATTATAAAAAAGAATAATATGCAAGCAGACATTGTGTCTAAAATGAATATCCATGGTGTGAAGGGCTAAGCTATCATATCACTTAACACTTTGTTGTTTTATCCATTCTCTCCTATTGACGCCTTTTGCCCCTGTAAAGCTCATTCTTTGAAATCATTGTTATAAATAGAGCATTTGCTCCATAGGAGCAACAGCTCTGTTTATCACAATAGTGTCAAAACTACTCAATTCTAAAATTCTCCTTTTTTATAGTAAATGCTACTTTTCGGTAGATTAATTCAAAGAGTTAGGTCTAAAAATAGTCTAGGAGGGAATGGGTTAAGGCTTCTTTATGGAGGTCGCTGTAGAGAGGTTTTAATGTAAAATATAACCCAGAGGTCCAGATGAGATGCGTACATTAACCCATTTGCTCCCAGTGGATTGTTCCATGTTTATATATTGGATTAGTCTATCTTTTATCTAAGGGATACCTGGTCTAAATTTGATTTTTTGTTTTATATTGAATTTCCTATCAGCAAACAGTAGACTCTGACCAGACGCCGCATTATGCGGCGTCTGATCAGAGTCTACACTGTTTGCCTGTGTCCCATATATGTAATCCTGGGAGCAAATGGGTTAAAACAATTACAGTAATAACGTCTTCATTTCTCCACCAAACCCTATGTTGTGATTACTCTTCGAGACTATTCTAAACAATGTCCACAACATAGGGTTTGGTGAAGAAATGACAGTTTTAGCATTTGAATACGCACCTTTATCAGTTGCATTGAGAACCTGTCTTAAACGACCATTAAAAGAGGTTTAAGCTGGGTCTTTATAACAGGTGTTAGCTTTCTGCAGATCGAAAGCTCCATTTAGCAACCACCTGATTTAACACTTTCCCTCCTTCTTTGTTTATAACAAATTGCAATGCCTACTGAATATTCATGGACAAAATAGTTATAATAAAATATGGAAGGTGGAACATTGTAGTCGTTTTAGAAACTAAAGAAACAGATCTCTATCAAATCCCATTAGCAAACAGAGCAGACCCTGATCAGACGGCTCCTATGGGAGGCGTCTGATCTGGGTCTACTCTGTTTGCAAATGCGTGAAAACACGTATAAATGAGGGAAAAGGTAAATACTCCTATGTTCAAATAAATGAATGGTTGCTGGAGACTGGTTCTACTGTTTATAAAGCATACGAATGTAAACGAAAATGATATTAAAAATTCGGTGAAAATTTAATATTAAATACATGTACTTGTTTTCCACAATATGTCACTAATCTGTTTTATTTGTAAACGGTATCATTACAAACAACGTGCCTAGCAGTTGCCGAGCATCTCGGAACGATCTAAAACCTGTACTTCAAACATTGTCAAATGTGTTGTCTGCTTTCATCTTTGTTTCGGAATAGTCTTCTCTTTTGCTTAAAAACATAATCACAGCATGAAACTGTTTTTAACTTAATGAAACGCAGAATTACTCGGCGTCTCATCCGTAACCAAATAGCTTCACAACTAGCAGTGACAGTGTTATCACTTGTCTTCATCCTTATTTGTTTTGCACGCGAAGAAATTGTCTGCAAAAAAATGTGTCATTTGCTGCAGTTCTGACACTCGTTTTCGTTATTTCTTTTCAAAGATATATCTAGTGTGTCAAACTATTTGAATTCTGACATGACGCCAAATTGCCCGATGTCTCATCTGGATCTAAGGTTTTAACCCTTTCACAGCTATTGTCGCCTTTATGCACCAAGACAAATAGTGCAGGCCCAGATCAGACGCCGCCTTTTCAAGGCGGCGTCTAATCAGGGACTTCAATTTTTGTCTCAATCTCTGTTTCAATAATGTGCTTTATTCCTTTGAAATTTACATTTAGCTCATTTCCTTATTGTACCAAATTATCTAACAAAATTGGATTGCAGACGACAACTAGAAATTTGGCGCCAAAAGAGTTAATTATGTAATAATAATTCCGACGCAAGAGTGCAAATAATTTTAAATGTATATATCGTCTGTATTTAGAAAATCAAGTTGATATAGAAGAGAGCTCCACATCTCGTCAGGCTGTTGGTCACTCGGGCAAGTTTCTTTAAACCATGACTGAATCGGACGTATGTAAAAAATTAGCAGAAAGTAGTTTACACAAGGTTAATTATTAAGTTTCTACTCACCCTGGATCTAGTCCAGCACTGTAACAAATTAAAAGTGTCTTCAAACTTCAGCAAAATTCCATAATTCCATTATCAACCCACTCTGGTATAATTTCCTTTCTGAAAATGAACTCAAATAAGTCCATATAAACCTATTGTAACTTCAGCAACACAAAATAGAGATGGCTCGGGCCTACAAATAAATCAAACAGCCAAATAAACAAAACAAAAATCTGATGTCAACTATTCGTCTGATTTAAACAGGAAACAAAGAATATTTCAAGTAAACTTGTCTCCGGTATCGACTGACTGTATTATGTATTCGACTGATCGATTGGGACTGATAAATGTGACCTCAATAATGTTTATGAAAGTGCGGACGAAATTTAACCCTTTCAATGCTGAATTTTCGAAGTGGAATACCTCGGCACTGTTTAATGGGAAACTCCAATCAGTATAAAAGGATATACTTTCTGAGAGGATTGACATATAGCACAGACCCTAATCAGATGGCTCCTCTATGATCCCTCTGATCTAGGTCTACCCTGTTTATATACAGTAAACCCCCTCTAATGCAACCACTTAATGAACAAACATAGCTGTCTTCATAAGCAGGTGGTAGCTTAATGCAGGACGAAAGATATGCAGAAAGCTCCTTCTGCATAACTTTCGTCCTGCATTAAGCTACCACCTGCCTTTGCCATTGTGAATTATGCCCCTTTTTGGTGGTCGCATTAGATGGTTTTAGTGTATTATATACAGGTACACTCATTTCCCATTTCAAATGGTTAACTCTTAGCACGCTATGGTCGAGTTTGTGAGTACCTTTATCAACAGTTTGGATCCAGATGAGACGACGAGTAGTTCGGCGTCTCACAGGATGAAAACTGTGTGACACTATGTCTTCATTTCGGAGGAAACTAGACATAGGAAAACTTCTAACTTTGTAACTGATGACTATTGTTTCAGATAAAAATTACATGTACTTCCCACGCAGAGTGTTTAATGTTCTGTGCATATTGTCGTCTGCTCATATTGTCGTCTGTTTCACTTAACCCTCATATTGACGCCTCTGAAAAGGTCACCTATTGAAACCATTCTGATAAATAGAGCATTTGCTCCTATAGGAGCAAATGCTCTATTTTTCACAATGGTTTCAAACTACAACATTCTAAATTTTTCCCTTTCTCTAGTTAATATTCCTTTTTGGTAGATTTATTCAAAGTGGTTTGATCTAAAAATAGCATATGAGGTAATGGGTTAAATATAACATGAATTCTCCTAAAATACACCTCACAACCTAAGTGTGAAACACTTTAGGTCCTGATGAAATGTCACGTTTCTTGGAGTCTGATCTGGATACAAACTGTTTGCGAAAATCAACATAGACTCGCTTGAAGTATCCTGAAAATTAATATTTAGCTTGCTTCAAAATATAATAAAAACCAACAACAAAAAGCAATATGCGTTAATTGTAGACTTCGAGAACTGTTTCACTGTCCAATTGTATCATCTTCAAAGTTTCGCACCTGACCTAATGTTTACTTTTAATTTGTTTTCAAATTTATTTTGAGAAACTTATTCACAGTAACAAATAGTTTAGATTCTGCTGAGACGCTGATTTACATGTGGTCGCATTTGGATCCAAATTGTTTCCACTTGTAATTACAGAATCGCCATTGGCAGCGAAAAGAGAACGGCATATTAACACGTACAACCTGTCTCCCATCGAATGTCCAAAGATGTCGGCTGCAGAGTATCGTCCGTTGTTGTTGATTTATTGTTGTTGTTTCATTTATATTTTTGTTATATTTTAATCAAAAGAATATGTAGAACTATGTCACAATATTTGGCCCCTGGTCAATTGTGTTTCACGGTGCCAGATCTGGTTTTGACTGACTATACGTTGAATACCAGACGTACAGTGTTAAACACGTTTGGGTCCTGATGAGACACACAGTCTCTGACCATCGGCATATGATATGGACCCAATCTGTTTACATATAGGTAATTACAGATTCGTCATCGTCCAAACGAAGGGATTAACCCTTTCCTTCATGACATGTAATGGCAAAAAGAGTAGACCTAGATCAGACGGTTCCTATATCTAATGGTATTCTTTACGTTCTAAATGACTACAATGTTCCACCTTCCATATTTCATATTTACTGCTTTGTCCATGAATATGCAGTAGGTAGTGAAAATTTAAATAAAACTAGAACAGGGAATTGGTTAAGTAACCTACGCCAGTCTTATCGCTCAAAGGATTATTAATATACAAGGACATGAAACTCTGCCAGAAGTTCGACTGTTTTTCTCTATGACCTTTGATTTAAGGCCAAAAAAAGTGAACTATGTCAAAGTTCCAACAAATGGAGATTTTTTTAAATATCGAATTCACCTTTAGAACGTTATATGAAAGTTATAATTACTGTGTCAAACAGCTTGGATCCAGATGAGATATCGAGTGACCTTGCGTTTCATCAGTATCCATGCTTATAAAACTTTTAGTTGAGTCTGAGTTCGTTCTCAAGTTTTTGATTGGTCAGATTTGAGCCTTTGGCTCAAATCTGACCAATCAAAAGCTTGAGAACTCAAATCCGACCGATCAAAAGCTTGAGAACGAACACTCAGACTCAACTAAAACGTTTTATAAACATGGACCCAGAACCCAAACATTTTTATGAACAAACATTAGATAAAAGAGCACATTTTAGACTTGGTATTGACCACAATTGTCTGACGACGTTAATTTGCTAAAGGTGAAAATACCGGAAAACCTTTTATCTGATGGAACAGTTATGTAAGGAATAATGACATCATGAATGTGCAATAGATGAATCTTTATAATAATGGCTAATGGATACTGAGCTATGACAGATGCAGTACAATCATATCTATAGCACTCCTTAAGCAAACAGAGCAGACCCTGATCAAACGGCTCATACAAGAACAGTTTGACCTACGTCTACTTTGTTCGCAGATGCGTTAAAATGCGTTATGGGTGAGGGAAAACAATTAATAAATTGTTATCATTTTCCTTGTAAAATTATTGATGAAATTGATTGATAGTTTAAGAGCTCCAGGTAAGATGCCTAAATTAAAACATATTGAAGAATAACATATATTTCTCCACCAGATCCTATGTTGTGACCACTAGTTAGAATCGTCTCTAAAGAGTGGTCACAACATAGGGTTTTGGTGGAGACGTGGTGGTTTTAATACCTGTTCACGAATGTTTATCTGTTGCTGTGTACTTTGGTAGAATGTTTGAAAAACAATGGTAACTTTCATCTAAAATAGTATATTATAATAACTTAAGAAATAAACACTTCATACATAGCAGTTAAATGAATGTTTATAATAGCATACGAACAAAAGATGTACAGTGAAAGCTCCCTATAACGGCCGCTAAATTACATCAAGCATTTTGTGTTAAAAGCGAGTGGCTGCTTAAAGCAAGGTGAAAGTAAAACAGAACGCTCCTATAGGAGCGTTCTGTTTTACTTTCATCTTGCTTTAAGTAGCCATCTGCTCTAAATACTAACTAATTAACACAAGTTAGTTGCCGTTATAGAGAGGTTTTACTGTATTTACCATTGCAGAAACTGTAAAATCACGTGTATATATACATACTGTTCTATAAGCAAACAGAGAAGATATTGATCAGACACCTTGTACATAAGAAGTCTGATCTGGACCTACCCTGTGTGCTTATGCGTAAACACTCGTCTTTGTCTAGTAAAGGGTTATCCTTCTTACTCTATTTATCAGACAAACTCAGACAAAATAATGCAGACCCAGAACAGTCGGCTTAAGAAGAAGCCTTTTGATCAGGATCTACACTGTTTGTTACATTGTTAGTCTAATTTACATTTATCAAGCTGGTACCTAATTGAATTATTCAACTTTACAGACAGTTGGGGTGGAGTACTGGGCGTCCGAACATGTAGGATAATTTGGGTAAACGGGCGAGTGGGGAGTTTTGTAGAGTAGACTTACTTCAAATGTCTACAAAATAGGATGAACTGTGGATCTATTCTTGCAACTGTTGGTTCAACCTTGTGTTGCACTCACATTTATTTTTCAGAATTGAATTCGCCTTGGTACAAAGCTTCAAATCATGAAATGTCGAGATACCAAATCGTTTGATGTAGAGATATGATAGAGATCAGAGATCAAGGGAATTAGTGGTAAAAAGAAACGCGTTAACCTTATAATTTGTCTTCTGCGTCATTGTTGCCTGGTTAAGAAATCGTCTGCTTCAGGTTTACAAAATATGAGATTCATTATTTCCTCTATTTGAAAAACACAAATTGGGTGGCCAGTAGATTGGACCCAGATGTGTGACTGGGATACTCGGTATTTAATCTGGATCCAAACTGTTTGTAATGGTAATTATGATTGTGTCAGCAGCATACCTCAGGTAAACTCGTTATGTTTGTCATCTTTATCGTTAACCCTTAAACTGTGAGAACCGAGTACATTAAACGTTTGTAGATAATGTAGACCCAGATAAAACCGCTCCAAGATAAGCTCTTTGATCTGGATATACACTGTTTGTCATAAACATCATTTTCTTCGGTGTTAAAGTTTGATACATTATTTTGTTTAATTAATATTCAGAGAGAGAGGAGTCATTTTTAATTATGCAAGCAGGTTAAGGGTCAAACATGATAAATATCTTCATTTATACAGATTATAGTGATCGTGGGAGCAAAATAGATTAACGAAGATATTAGACTATTAAACAGAAATGGGAGAAAAGGAGGGACCTTCTGTTGATTCCTTTTCAGTAAATACAAATGTTTTGTGTAATGTACAATGGTTAGTATTCTTACAGTGCGTGAAATTGAAATCCGACATGTACTTAAACATATTTAGAGGATCAAGTTTCTTTAATTTAATGTAGTAAATCTTCTCTAAACCGGAATTCTAGTAGAGAAGAATTGAGATACTTTTAGACAGGTGGCTGCTTAATGCAGGGTGAAAGTCATGCAGAAAGCTCCTAGAGGAGCTTTCTGCATGACTTTCGCCCTGCATTAAGCTGCCACCTGTCTCCAAGACCGATATGTATAACTTAATTTAACATCCGGTTTAGAGGGGTTTTATTACTCTGTATTAACTCTTTGCACGCTAGCGGACAATTTGTGATAACCTGTTCAAGTAGTTTAGAGTTTTAGACCCAGGTGAGATGCCGAGTAACTCGATGTCTCACCTGGATACAAACTGTTTGGCAGTCTGTATTTTTTTTAAGGTAAACATATTATAAAAGACTGTAGCAGACGATGTCTTATGCAGACGACACTTACTAAATGTACAGAGTTAACATCTAATTGGAATTGGTGAGTGTTGTCGAATGTTAGTGACTGTTGGCCATAAAAAGTGAATGGCGTTATTTTCGTCGCAGTATAACAATTACTCGTGTGACACCTATCGAGGTATTAACCTTTTAGCACATAAATAGTCATGTAATATATAATGATATACCGTTGAGCCTGTTTTAAGCGGCCATTTTATAGAACACAGGCGTCTTAAAAATCAGGTGGTTGCTTAATGCAGGACAGAAGGCCTACATTAAGCTACCACTTGCCTTAAAGACCCATAATATTACCTCTTTTCCATGGCCGCTTAAAACATGGTCTGCTGTATTAACCAGATCAACTTGTATAATGGTATATGAACACAGGACATTTTTACCATTGCAGAAACTGTAGATACAGGTCGTTATAACGACGGTCCATATAACGGAATTTTCATTTTACTGACACGAATTTCGGAAACGTAAACAGTCAATCCCTCTAAACCGAAATGTTAGTAAAGCAAAACTTAGATGTTTGGCAGGCGGTTGCTACACTCTGCATTAAGCTGCCACCTGTGTTACATATCCGTATTGATGATAATTTGTACATGCAGTGTAGAGGGGTGTAACTGTATAAGTCAATGTAAATACTACGACACTTTCTGTGGGTACGAACATGGCGCTAGTAACGAGAGTTGACTGTACTTCCATGAGCAAACAGAACATACCCTGGTCAGATGGTTTCTCATAAGAGTCATCAGAACTTGGTCTACTCTGTTTGTAAAATGTGTTAAATGGTCTCTGTGAGGTAAATGGTTAACACATTAACCCTTTCCTTCATAAATACGCCTTTCTACGCCTCTGTAAACGTCACTTAACCATTTCCTTAATAAGTATGCCTTTCTTTCTACGCCTCTGTAAAAGTTACTTTTTGAAACAATTGTGACAAGCAAGGTTTTACGCAAGCGTAAAATAGCTGCGTAACATGTTTTTAAGCAGGATAGAAGAAAAAGAGGGAACAATATTGGGAAAACATGGCTGTTATGTATGAATTAATACATGTATCAGAAACAGGGGAATGTTTTAATGAGCCATGGTGCATAATACCTGTGTTTGACACCAATAATACACATTACGTCACATATCAATGTTATTCATTTGCTGAAACACACTGACGTAGAAACCATTATCATATTAAGTGATGTTCACAAGGCATACAAACTCCCATACTTACAGTCTACATGAAATTATTCCGATAGGTCGACTCAATGCCCATTAACTTTTTCATTTATTGTGTCCCCAAATTAAGAACAGGTTAGTATAAGATAATTATACAGTTAAGTTGAAGCAAATTCAAATTCACAATGGTGAAATATGCAAAACGGTCAACAAAACCACGAGTAAAAGGTATCAGCTAAATAACTTTAACAAAGCCAAAATGCAAACAAAGGTCCTATATTTTTATGTACAAAATGGTTGTTAACCAAAAGCACGTATACTAAGGGTGCTAAGAAAATATGAGAGAAAAAAAAAATAATTCCGAGGATTGAACCCACGACCTCATGTTTCCTAGTCCATCGTTATAACCCTTAGACCACGCTGACAGCTATGCTAAAAAATGTGATTTTAATGATTTATACCTAATTCACTAGCATTTTCACTAAAACTGGATCATGGCAGAAAAGAAAGAAATATCCCCGACCAAAATATGCTGAGAAAAATATATGAATGAAAATAAATAAAATAAATGAATATATGTAAATAAAAACTTGTCTCACAGTAGGCCTAAACCATATTTATTAAAAAGATTGGCATTTTTAGAAACACAGGACCGCAGAAACGCATGGGCAAAATTCAAAGCCGTATAATGTTGGGCTGCTTTCGCAGCCCAATAAGGAGCAAATGTTCTATTTATCACAATGGTTTCTTAACTACAAAATTCTAAAGTTTTCCTTTTCTCTAGCTAATGCTCCTTTTCGGAAGATTTATTCCAAGAGGTTGGGTCTAAAAATAGCCTATGGAGGAATGGGTTAAAACTGTATTTCAATTTGAATGGATATAATTTTTAATTTAAGTGGTGTTTATGCAAGAACTATGTTGTAAATATTATCTCAGGAATAGAATATGTGCAGGACACAGTGTTGATCCTGACCAAGATGGTCATACATGAGTCCCTTTGTCCGGGTTTACATTGTTTCCCTGTGTCGCTACTAAGGACAAAAAACAACAGAAAATGAGTTAAGAATGTAAACGATGAATAGAACGTTTGCAGTAACAAAATATTTATTTAATCAATGTTACTATATTAATAATGACAATTTATTAATAATGACACTTCCAAAGCGAATTGCAGGGGTCGTTTATTTGCATAAATACGGACAAAAGACAGATCTCGAGGGCGGTGGGTTAACTTTTATCCGACAGATAAAATGATGTCCGCCACAACACTTATCTACTTCAAGGTTTACTAACGTTCGATGTATTAAAACATTTAAGAACACTTGACCGAGTGTCAAACAACTTGGATCCAGATGAAACGTCGAGTTACTCGGTGTCTCATCTGGATCCAGTGTTTGCAAATGCCGGCTTAGTCGTGGTTAGCGGGAGAAGGGTTGATATTGAAAACAGTTTCTAAACAGGAAAATAGCTAAAGCAAATATAGGTCTCATTCAATCCAACTGTGTGTTAGCATTATATATATATCTATGATAATGTAAATTAACAACGAAACCGCCCAATTAGGCATATCTAGGACTCGGCGCAAAACTGATGTTAGTATATACTTTATCATCTGTGAGCATACAAAATGGTTCTCTTCTTATGTTCTGTATGTGCGTTATTTTCGTTCTTTTATTTCCAAAATCTCGATAAAACTGTCAAACAGTCTGGATCTTGGAGAGACGCCGAAATTACTCGGCGTCTCATCTGGATCAAAACTGTTTGCAAATATCATTACAAGCTCGTCCCATACACTGTAGCTACCACAGTTTTGTACTAAACCATCGATGCTGATCTTACACGTATTTCTAAACCTTAAGCGTGTAATTTCGACTGAGGCGACATTTATGAAGCGTTTGTATTCAGATCAGATCCCGAGGAATTCTTCTTCCCATCAATATCCGAAAGAAGTATCACACTGGTCGCGATTTTGGAGTAAAATGGAAAAAAATAATATTTTAAAGATTTTTTTATTGCTGATAATTTCTGTTGAAGAATTTTACTCAGCGTGGTAGACTTGTTAACTGGCACAATGGCCGTATTGTGTAAAAGAAAATTGAAATACAACATAATCTATCCACAGGGACCACTTAATCAATAAATGTGGATCTCTTAAAAAGCAGGTGACTGCTTAATGCAGAACAAGAGTAATGCAGAAATCCCCCAAAGGAACTTTCTGCATTACTTCCTTCTTCATTAAGATACCAAGACTGAAGTTGTCTTAAGAATCCAGAATTGTGTTTCGTTTGAGCTGTCGCTCTACAAGGGTTCTACTGTGTACAATTTGGAATTAACGGGTGGGGAATACATCCGTTTCCTTTGTCCATTTACGTCAAATTGACGAGTAAATGACAGTTAAATACGTATATTAAATTTCCTCATAACAAATATTGCATGCTAACAGATAAACAAATTATTTTCATTTACCTTCTTCCGCCTAGGAAATCGCATACAATTCAATTCAATTTAAATTTTATTGGCAATATCAACATATACAATTCTTCTGACCAAGTAAACAATACAATATAAAGATGGCAAATGCATTACACTAATACATACATCAATGTAATGAAATAAATAACAGATTGAGCTAATAAATACTGATTCAAACACAATCTGATATATAAATAGCAATTCAAGTACATAAAGAAACCTGAGAAGCAGCATTTTCTATGCATTCTGCACGTTTTAACATAGCATAGTGAATATATTTCGACACATTTCTGATGATACCTACTTTTTTACTGGACATAAAATTGGCAAATTTAGACAGTGAAGGCCAAGATCTAGCAAGTTTGTATGTCTTTCGTAAATCTGAATAAATAGGAAAGCAAAGTAGAATGTGATAGTCTGATTCAAATAAAATACAGATCATGTGTTCAGAACACTGCCGCCAACAGTTGTTTTATTCTTCTGTAATTTATATGAATAGCGATACGAGCAAAAAAGTACTAAAAACTTTATTGTTTCGGCAAATTGCTTTGACCAAGAACAGGTCACATACATTAACCCTTCTCTTGCTGAATTTTAAAATACATGTCTCCTTCTTTAACCATGCCCTGTTGTATAATTACATATATCTTCACTGTGTACAAGTATTTCGCTGTGCAGTGGAGTCCACTGGTTGCTCAATCCTGCTCCTACAGGAGCTTCTCATCTGGGTCTTCACTATTTACAGGTAGGTATATTGACGTGAATAGCAAGCGAAGGGTTAAACCCCACACGTACACACACATTCACATACACACACCCTCTCACCATCACCCCCACCTTACCGCCACCCCACTCTACTGCCACCCCAATGACCTATATTAACTTGCACTCTTTGTGGAACATGTCTAGATATGGAATTGAATTTCATATTAAGTATGAACCCTTTACGTCACAGAAATGCCTTTTAACGCTTTTGCAAACAGAGTAGATCCCCTTCAAGGGACATCTGATCAGGGTTTGATCTGTTCGCTAATTATGTCATAATAAAGACCCCATTCTACCGTTTCTGCCGTGGTCATTGATCAACGCGTTCAAACAATCAAACTAATTAATATCCAATGGTGTCATGAATACCTTATAAATATTCATGGCGTAAATGATTAAGGAGTGTTTCTGTCAGAAATATTTGTTCTTGTGTGCAGTTTGGTTAGTCATATGAGGCGTATTGGCGCAGAACGTTGTTTTTACGAGAGGGATGAACTTACAGCAATATTTCAGTTCGCGGTAATGGTTTTAGGTCCAAGTCTCGACTTTATGGCGTTTGCGTTGAACACATTATCCCCTAGTGACGCATTTTTGCGCATCTATAGAAGTCACTTTATGAAACCATTGTGATAAATAGAGCCTTTGCTCCTATAGGAGCAAAGGCTCTATTTATCACAATGGTTTCAAACTACAAAATTCTAAATGTTTCCTTTCCTCTAGTAAATGCCTCTTTTCGGTAGATACATTCAAAGAGGTTGGGTCTAAAAATAGCCTAGGAGAGAATGAGTTAAATCATTTTCCTAAACTATATGAAGAGCGATAATTATTAGTTAAAATATTAGATAATAAGGGACAAAAGCAAAGTGGGTCGCAACGTTAGATAAGAGTTTTTAATATACATTCTCCATGGACAACGAATTGAACATACAGTAAAACTTGCTTTCAGCGACCATTACATGGACGTTTATTTCATTAAGACGGGGTGTTTAGTGTAGGGTAAAAGTAACACAGAAATCTCCCAAAATAGCTTTCTGTATTACGTTTGCCCTGCATTGAGCTACCATCTGATTTTAAGACTTCTACATTTAATTATCAAGTGGTCGTTTAAACAAGGGTTTACTGTACATATTTCGCTGGTGATATCTGATTTGGAATTCCATTGATCAGATGTAGCACACATACTTTAATACAAAGTATTGCATTATTCATATCTGCTCCATGTCTAAATTTCTAAATTATCTTCAATTTCTTTTCAAAACTACAAAATATAAGTGTCATAAATACATACATGTACGTTGACCCCCCGATGGCGCAACCATTTGATCGTCGTCTCATCTGGATCTAATACAGGTGTAAAGGCTGTCACAAGTTTGCCAACAGCGTGTATATGTACAGTAAAACCTCTCTATATAACGACCACTTAATTACATCAAGTAGTTTGTGTTAAAGGTGTCTGCTTAAAGCAAGGTGAAAGAAAAACAGAACGCTCCCATAGGAGCGTTCTGTTTTACCTTCACCTTGCTTTAAGCAGCTATCTGCCCTAGATACCAATTTAGTGGTCGTTATAGAGAGGTTTTACTATTATAGCTTATCATTTAGCATGATAATTGGAACAAAAAGAGAGTACCTTATCAATAAATGTACATGTAGCTGTCTTTACAAGCAAGGGCAACAGGTGGCTTAATGCATGATGAAAGTTATGTAGAAAGCTCCTGTAGGAGCTCATCCTACATTAAGCTACCATCTGCATTAACACTTTCCCTGTTTCATATTAATTTTATTCCAAATTCCAATACCTACTGAATATTCATCGACAAAATATCTATCATTTAATATGGAAGGTGGAACAATGTAGCCATTTTAGAAAGAAAAGAAACAGATCTATCAAATTCCATTAACAAACAGAGCAGACACTGATCAGACGGCTCCTATGGGAGCCTTCTGATCTGGGTCTACTCTGTTTATAGATGCGTGAAAACACCTTTATATGAAGGAAATGGTTAAGATCCAGAAATAGACATATCTTTGGTGATCATGTTATTGCGGGTTCACTGTATAAAATTGCATTTGACATTGAATATGCTAAAGATTGCAGTGATGCAATTAAGATATAATACATCAATGAAAATAAATTACATTGCGTTTTCTATCAAGTGAATAATCAGAAACACGATTCATACAAAAAAAATGGGACCATGAAGGATATTAACGAGTTTTATCGAATACTTACATCTCTATAAAATTGTGTAAAGAAAAAAACTTTCTAGACCTACCTTAACCTGACTTCGCTGCCAAGTTCTGTCGTCTGCTAACTTTGTCGTCTGCTACAAAATTTCGTTTGTTTTATTTTCTTCATTTTTGTTTCAAAAACATAGTAACAGTAACAAACAGTTTGGATCCTGATGAGAGGCCGAGTTACTCGGCGTCTCATCTGGATCCAAACTGTTTGCATAGGTAATCACATATCCGGCACTGGCAGCGAAAGGGTTAACCTTACTTCGCTGTACTCAACCTAAATCGCATTTACAAACAGCTTGGATCCAGATGAGATGCCGAGTAAATCGGCGACTCGACAGGATCAGGTCTGTTTGACACTCGGTCAATAGTTTCTCAAAAGCTTGCTCAATTCAGAAGTAATCAAAGTTGCAAAATATCCAAATTTGAGCGGACATAAAAAAAATTCACAGCAGGATAAGGATTGACACTTAGTCCAAAATTTTGTTAGCTGAACATAATTTCGCTAGTTCTAATTTTGACCTCTTGCATATTTAACCTTTAGCCTGCTACGGGCGGATGAGTGAATACCTATGCAAACAGTTTGGATCCAGATGAGACGCCGAGTAACTCGGCGTCTCATCAGGATCCAAACTATTTTACACCCTGATTGCATATTGGCAGACAAATTGATTATAAGTTGAATTTTGAAAATGTTTAAGGTGAAAAAACATGTAAAAATAATTTGCTCAGCAGTCTTAAGGGTAACCATTTGCCTGATAAAGATTAGAAGCCAAGTTACTCGGAACCTCATTAGGATCCAAAGTGTGTGAGGCTGTGGGTACGTTATAAAAATAAGGAAACTCTCAGAAATGAACAGACGACAAAGCGTGGCGGTAAAAGGCACGTGCACTTCATATATGTAAAAGCGTTCTTCTGTACATTAATGTTTTGCAGTGTGAGTAATCATCTTTTCTCAAGTTTTTAATTTGTTTATGTCTACAAATATCAGTGACACTGAACCTGGTGATTTGTCAACCATATTGGTTTTCGCGACAAGGTGTTAACCTTTTATTTTAACACATGCGGGAAAATCGTGATTACCTATGTAAACAGTTTGGATCCAGATAAGAAAGTTCGTTTGGGCATTTCATCAGGATCCAAACTATTTGACATTCTGACTGTAGTTTTATAACGAAATTGAAGAAAGCTTATTTTTCAGTATTGCAGCAGACGACAAGTTTTAGCAGACGACATTTACTTAGCGGACAAAGAGTTAAACCTTTGACGTGCTACACATGCACGTAACAACCTTTGCCAGCGGAACGGAGATGCTAACTCGCTGTACCCAGATCCAGTATGAGTAAATAAAAATAGTCAGCATGATAAAAGATCTAGCCCAGAGGATGTTTGCAATCAGCGATTGGTCATTTCTCCAAATATTCCACAAAGAACTGGACAAATTTCTTTGACAGGAAAATCTCGCTTAGTAGAACTTTAACTTAGGTAAAGAACTGAGAACGTCTTAGACAGATAGCTGCTTAATGCAGCGTGAGAGTAACGCGGAAAGCTCACAGGGGAGCTTTCAGCGTGATGTTAACCCTGCATTAACCTGCCACCTGTCCTAAATACCGTTGATGCTACTTAACCCATTCCCTCCTAGATTACTGTTAGACCAACCCTCTGAATAAATCTACCGAAATGGAGCATTTACTAGAGAAAAGGAATATTTAAGAATTGTGTCGTACTGAAACCATTGAGATAAATAGAGCATTTGCTCCATCGGAGCAAATGCTCTATTTATCACAATGATTTCAAGAATTGACTTGTACAGGCGCATCAAAAGGCGTTAACTAGTAGGAAGGGGTGGGTTAATTCAGTGTTCGGATTAGCCAGACTTTACTGTAGCACAAAAAAAAACAATATAAGAAATAGTATTCATGCAGCAACTGAGTTTTAACCTTCTTCACTTTGAGAAAGTGTCGTCTGCAGTTTTACCTGTCGTCTGCTTCAATTCTAAAAGTACAAACAGTCTGGATTCTGGTTAGACGCTGAGTTCATCGGCGTCTCGTGTAGACCAAACTTGTTTGCAAAATTCTGTTATCACCAATTCGCATTCAACAGATGACACCTTTCAGGACACAGTATCTGTAGCGATCTTTGGTTCGAAGAGTATTGAACAAGATTACAAAGAGCTTGGACACAAATTACGATTAGCTTAATCCATTTTAGCGGACAATCTATGTTCCACTAATCCACAGGTGAGATTTATTATTGTTTTGACATCCATGTATGACACGAAGTGGAAAACATAGTATTAACCTTAATCGGGTTCTTCAATAACTGTTATCGTCCAATATGTTGCTTGCCCACATTTTGAAATACGTGTTTCATTGACTATCTATAAACAGTAACACTTTGCCAATCCGAACTTTGAGAAAAGATGAATTGAAAACTGTTTAGGCAGATGACAGCTTAATGCAGAGTTAAAGTCATGCAGAAAGCTCCTAGTATAGCTTTCTGCATGACTTTCACCCTTCAGTAAGCTGTCATCTGGCTTAGAGGTCAACAATGGTGCTTATTAGCGAGGTTTTGCTATACAAATAAGTTTTTGAGTGTCGAACAATAAGAAAGTTGAATAGTAAAGATGTTTATGAGTATTCGCGTGACTTGGTGTCTCATGTGGATCCAAACTGTTTGAAAGGATTATAAGTGACCCGTTACACTATAAATACGCCTTCCTAGGCCTTTACAGAGTAGACTGACCCAAATCAGTCGACACCTTTCAATCCGAGTGTCTGATCAGAGTTGTTATGCGTGCTTATAATGTAATATATATGATTCCAGTTTCTGCCTTGGCGAAAAATTCACGTGCCCATGTGTAATTATACTAAATTAAAATAATTAATATTCATAACGTCATTATTACTTTTATGAATATTCATGGAAGAAATTGTTAAATCGCCCATAGCATGCTAAAGATTTATAACAACAACCTTCAAGATAAAAACTGAGTCAGTTTGGTATGTGGCTGTCTCACTTTTCTTTAAAACTGTCCCTCCTTCACAAAACACTTCAGAATGAAGCCGATTTATCATTTCATAACTTCATATGAGGATAGCTTTTTTTTTAAATATATCTCGTCAGGTTTGCGTATTTTTGTACTACTGTCAAAACCCCAAGAAATACTGTGTATGTGCAGCAAAGTCTCAAGTAATATTGTATTTGTAGCATGGTTGGAATTTAGTCCACATATTTCTTTTTCGGCAAAGTTTTCAGTACAAATGTACTATATTGTTTTTTCAGGCAAAGTTCCTGGTAATTTTGTAAATTTGTATTCTACCTAAGTCAACAGTAATTTTGTATGCTGACAAGTCCCAAGTAAGTCTGTATTCTGGTAAATCTCCAGTATTTTTTTGTAGACTTATATTCTGCATAATGAATGAATGGTGTTTTACGGCCCATCGACACCATGGTCATATAGAGACGAACAAATAATGAAAATAAAAATATAAGATGAAATCAAATAGAGACAATCTCTCTAGATTATGTAAATGTCAGTCCCGATTAACAGGATTGTAAACAAAATAAGGACAAAACATAATCGACATTCTAAAAATATACCTTTTAAATTTTAGAATATATATTAATGGCTTTTAAAAAATCAAATATTTTTTTATATTTCTACCAGCTCAAACAGTTCCCTCAGAGAATCTGCTTGAAAGAACCTATTTCTGATTAAAATTCAATCAGGACATTCAATGAGAATGTGCTGAATTGTATAAGGCTCAAAACAAAATGAACATTCAGGTTGAACTTCACCTTTCAGTAACAAGAGTACCGCATACGGTACATAATACGCCCACTTGCAAACTTTCTCTGATTCAACATGCCTTATAAGTGTTGACATTTTCTAATCTGTGCTTCAGATCTTGATTTCCATATTAAGGTGATACTATTTTTTTTAAAAAATGAAGTGAATATCTTATTACAGTACAGATCTCGCGGAACTTTCGCAAAACGCGATTCATCGTGATTTTGACCTTTCGCGGGAAGAAATAATCTGTCGCGGATTATCGAAAATCGCTACAACCCATCGCGTTTACCATCGCGAATTGAATACGCGATGGGTCTTGGTGATTTGTGATAAATGTGATATTCCATCGCGATTCTAACTTAACTGAGCGTTTGGCTTCAAATAATAAATTGTCAGTTTAATAACTGTTGTCAGCTTCAATACTACACAGTGCATATACTGAACGTGTACAAGCACTACTCACAGTTCGTCCCCAAACCATTTCACACATACGACCAAACGCTTAATACATTTTGTAAATAAAAAAGTTACAGCTAATCCTCATTTTTGCAGATTTTTGTAAAGTGCAACGGCCATAACTCTGTAAAGACAAACTGAATGAACCTAAAAATAAACTCAGCTTCAAATTGTGTTGCTTAAAACATTTGTGTTTAGTTTCATTTATATCATTTTAATAGGATCAAATGATCCTCAGAATCAATTTAGCTTCAGGTCTTGATGCATTAAACATGTGTATGAAGTTTCATTAATATCTGTCAAACAGTTTTACCAGAAAACAGCGGACAAACTATATGCATATATTTGCATTATTTTTTAAGTAAAAGGGCCATAATGTAACTCCGAAACGAAAAACTAAATAAACCTCAAAATCGACTCAGCATCAGATCTTAATGCATTAAACATTTTTGTGAAGTTTCATTAATATCTCTCAAATAGTTTTCCCAGAAAACAGCGGACAAACTATTTGCATATGTTTTAAGAACAAGGGCCAAAACTCTGAAATGAAAAATCAAATGAACCTCAGAATCAATTCAGTTTCAGATCTTGATGCATTAGACAGTTGTGTGCAGTTTTATTAATATCTGTGAAATAGTTTTCCCAGAAAACAGCGGACAAACTATTTGCATGTATTTGCATTATTGTTTAAGTAAAAGGGCCATAACTCCGAAACGATAAATCAAATGAACCCCAGAATCGACTCAGCTTCAGATCTTGATGCATTTAACATTTGTGTGAAGTTTCATTAATATCTCTCAAATAGTTTTCCCAGAAAACAGCGGACAAACTATTTGCATTTTTTAAGAACAATGGCCATAACTCTGAAATGAAAAATCAAATGAACCTCAGAATCAATTCAGTTTCAGATCTTGATGCATTAAACATTAGTGTGAAGTTTCATTAATATCCTGTTTTTGCATACCAGAAAGAGTAGTTCCAACGCGAACTTGAAATTCCCTATTATTTAAAAAAGTTTCAATAAAAACTGGAAGTCGAATTTTAAGTACTGATTCATGAAGGTCTTTCATTATGCCATACTTCCAAGTTGTATCGTAAGCTTTCTCAAGATCAAAGAAGACAGCAACTAAGTGCTCCTTCTTTATGAAAGCTTCACGAATAAATGTTTCGAACCTAACTAAATGATCATTTGTACTTCTTTGGCCCCTGAATCCACTTTGATACTTCGTTATGAGGTTGTTGGATTCAAGATACCAAACAAGTCTTGTGTTAATCATACGCTCTAAAGTTTTACACACGCAGCTCGTCAAGGCTATAGGACGATAATTATTTGGATCTGTGTTATCTCTCCCTGGTTTCGGAACAGGAATAACTGTTGCCTGTTTTCAAAACCTGGGCAATTTACCACTTGACCATATATGGTTAAAAATATCTAAAAGAACATGCATGCAATTGGGGGCAAGTGTTCAAGAAAATGATAATGAATGTCATCATGTCCAACAGCTGTATCGTGCGATTTATTCAGAGATTCAAACAATTCTCTCTCAGTAAAAGGTAAATTGTAGCTTTCAGTGTTGTGAGACGTAAAATTAAGTTTTTTCCCTTTACTCTTTTTAATGTGTCTAAATTCAGGAGTAGATTTAGCTGAAGAAGAGTTTTGTATTCTGCACCTCAAAAGTAATTCTGCTTTTGCTCCCAGTAACTTCCGTCCCTGGTAATTTCGTCCCAAATATTTATTGTCCCCGGAAATTGTATATTTCTGGCAAAGTCACCAGTAGTTTTGTATTTCTGGCCAAGTCCCCAGTTACTGTTGTATATTTGGCAAAGTCCCCTGCACTATACTACTTGTTACGAGCGAAGTCTTGGTGACCTTTTGAGTCTGCTTCCATAATCTTTATCATTTGACATATGAATCATTTTAAAAATACGCGTAGAATGGAATATATATTTTGAAATATGAAGGGAAATAAGAGAAAGGTTAACTTTCGCATCATCTGGATCCACATTATTCGCAATGGTTATCAGGATTCACCAATAGCAAATAGCAAGCAAAATATGCAATTAGTGACAATATCTGCCTCTTATGACCTTCCATCGCAGAATACAGAGCAGCGTCTCATCGTAAAAAGCCAAAAAAGGTTTCATGTGTCTGTGTTCGATGATTTTTTCTACAATGTTGTGAATATCTTCCTTCTGTGACCTTGAGCTTTGAAACATTAAGGCGCGGTGTCTCATTGTGATGAACGACGACGAGAACTTCGAGTTTGTTGTCTCAACGGGCGGGCATACACACGGCACTGTGATGACAGAGATGCTGTCTTATCCGGAACTTGAGGCTGTAGGAAATTTACCATAAACTCTTAACACATTCTCTCCTAGCGACGCATTTAAATGCCTCTGGAAAAATCACATTTTGAAACCATTGTGATAAATAAGAGAATTTGATCCATATTTATCACAATGGTTTCAAAACTACACAATTCTACAATTCTCCTTTTCTATAGTTAACGCTCCATTTCGGTAGATTTGTACAAAGCCATTGGGTCTAAAATAGTCTAGGGGAATGAGTTAAGATGCATGTCCGTTTAGGCACATGACGCATAGCCCGGGCAAACATCAGGAGGGGAGAACATTCATCAACGGTTGTCATACGAAAACCCTTGCATTTTCAAGACGCATGCCAAACTGTATTGATTTCAGTTTATAAAGTAAATGTCAATACATAGAATTGGATAGACGCATAGACTGGTGGACCAACTTCCACAAATACGACCAAAATATCGATGCCGACCGCAAGCAGGTTTAACAAAAGACAGATATTAATATGGTATAACTTATGTTCTTTTGACGAACTGTGCCACCTGCTCGAGATAACCAAAAAACCCAGTGACGGATGGAGTAGCGATCCTTTTGCGACAGCCTGCTTACAGTGACAACAACGTTGTACTAACTTACTACTAAGTTCGGGTTTTAACATATGTACGTGCCTGGTGTTTCTAAAAGGGGCACATGTATGTAAACTGTATATCCAAATATGAGGGCTAAATTAAGGCTTCTGGAGTAGGCTGTAGCCCTCTGATCAGGCTCTACAATGTTTGCTTCATAAAAACGTTTTTTAGTTGAAGGTCAGTGAAATTGACCTTTTTACCGACTGACCTCAAAATCAATAAGGGTCATCTACTTGCCATGACCAACCTCCCTACTAAGTATGAAGACGGCACAACCAACAGTTATCAAATTATTGAGCGAACAAGATTTTATTTAGTTGAAAGTCACTGTGACCTCGACCTTTGACTGACTGACCCGAAACTCAATAGAAGTCATCTACTGGCCATGACAAATCTCTACTAAGTATGAAGACAGCACACATAATACTTATTCAGTTGTTGAGCAGATATATTTTTAATTAAAGGTCACTGTGTCATTGGCCGAATGACCTCAAAATCAATAGGGGTCATCTACTAGCCTTGACCAACCTTCCTACTAAGTATGAAGACCACACCTAATACTTATCAAGTTTATTGAGCACACAAGAATTTTAGTTGAAGGTCCTGCAACCTTGACCTTTGACCTCGAAATAAATAGGGGTCATCTGCTGGTCATGACCTACCTCCCTATTATGTATGAGGGTTGTACGCCTAATAGTTGTCAAGTTATATTGTGCCGACAAAGATGTGGCTAACGGAGGGACGGACAGATAATTAATAATCATATGGCCATTATTCTTACATCAATAATAAGTGAATATCCATCAAGTAAAAGGTTAATATTGTCTATCATTTAGGTTGAGCATCAACATCATCTGGTTGTTTATTGTACCCACAACTCATGCAGAAACGGAGGGCAACACTTCAGGATACCTCAAAGTTTAATAACAAGTCTACTGTACATGTTTATCAAATTTTATTCTCGTCAGAAGCATACCATGGTTTTGTCAATAAATGTCACATTTAACATACTAAATCATAAAACAGTAAAACCTCTCTATAACGGCCACTAAATTGTGCTTAATAATTAATTGGTATTAAGGGCAGGTGGCTGCTTAAAGCAAGGTGAAAGTAAAACAGAACGCTTCTATTGGAGCGATCTTTTTTACTTACACCTTGCTTGAAGCACCCGCCTGCCTTTAACACAAAATACTTGATGTACTTTAGTCGCAATTATAGAGAGGTTTTATTGTAATGACATTGTTACGACTGACAAATAATCAATAACAACATAAAAATACTAAGTCAATAGTTAGTCTACTATTAACCCTTTCCCTCATATAAACACTTATTTACACCTTTGCAAACAGAGTAGACCCAGATCAGATGGCTCCGGTAAGAACTGTCTGATCAGTGTATGCTCCAAGTGCTTCTGAAATTACTATAGATCTGATTCTAGAGTTTCTTTGATAAATATTTATGCAAGAAATAATGACATAATTATTACTTATTAGATTATTTTTTATAATGGTATATGAACACATGGATGTTTGGCCATGTCAGAAATTGTAGAATCAGATCTACATTATTCCATAAGCATTTTTACAGAGCAGACTCCAATCTGGGTCTACTATGTTTGCAAAGGCATGAAAAGGTGTTTGTAAAAAGGAAAGGTTCAGGCCAAAATTAAAAATGAACTTCATTAAAAAAATTCCAAATCTCTTTTTCCATGCTAGTGATAACTGCGATTATCTATGAAAACAGTTTGGATCTAGATAAGATTGTGAGTAACAAGGGATCCAAACTGTTTGTCACCCGACTGTAATTCTGAAGAAATTTAATGTTGAGAAATTTAGCATACAATTTCTTTGCAGTTTGAACTTACTATAGTGTGAAGAGTTCACCCTTTACTTCATGAATATTTATGTAAGAATGACTTCCAACTCATGGGACAAGTCACGGTTTAGTATCAAATATTCCTCCTTTGATTTGTGGGATCCCTGTCTCTCTCACAGGATAAGGCTTGTTCAACATTAAATATTCCTCCTTTAAATGATGGTGTCCCTGTTTCTCTGAGATTTCTCTCGGTTGGTGAGCACTTAGATCACATGATCATACATTTAATGTTAATTATCAAATAAGTTAAGATGAATACAATGTCTGAAGTAATTTATTCCTTATATCAGTGGCTTTGGACAGCAATGGGTGTGGCCTGAAAACGTGAGAGAAACAAGAGATTGATATACAGTATTGGTAATAAAACTAGAAATATCACTCAACACCATTAACCCTTTCCCTGTTGCCTGTTCATATAAGAAGTACAGTACAACCTCTCTATAACGGCCACTAAATTACATCAAATATTTTGTGTCAAAGGCAGGTAGCTGCTTAAAGCAATGTGAAAGTAAAACAGAACGCTCCTATAGAAGCGTTCTGGTTTACTTTCACCTTGCTTTAAGCAGCCACCTGCCCTAAATACCAACTAATTAACACAATTTAACATATATTTGTAAGGAAATAAATAAACTGTAAAACTGTTATTGGATGCACATCTCCTCTTCATGATAAAATATTATGTCAAGTTTCATATGATTACAGTCAGCAGTCGCTGAGAAACCGTACAGAATAAAAGTCAACAGACAAGACCAACACAAAAATCTTGAACAAAGGGACATAACTCTGTAAGGAAATCAATGAACTGGAAAATTAAAATTGGATGCACATGACCTCTTTATAATAAAGCATCATGTCAAGTTTCATTGAATTCTAGTCAGTGGTTACTGAGAAACTGCGCGGAAACAAGTCAACAGACCGACCAACCAACCGACAAGGTGACTCCAAACTTTGTGGGGGTATAACTAGGCTGAAGCAATTTATTTGTAATTTTAAAGATGGAAACGTTCAAGAAGAATATTATGAAGAAGAAATCATTTAGCAGTATCATTCAATTAATTACATACTTGTCCATGAAAGCTGAGAGGAGTTTCTTGGCATGTCTGGGGAAGTAACTCTGTTTGACTATGTGATGTAGCACAATCAGTGGTCCAGTTATGTCCCCTGGTGGTCTGTATTTCTTATCCTCCCCCTAAAAGATAATGAAATATTTTTATGAAAACTTTGATCAAAGAAGATACATGTATACCCTTATGACCCAAAGTATACAGACATAGTTAGGCAAATAATGCAGACCCAGATCAAACGGCTCCAGAAGGAGCAGTCTGACCTTGGTCTTCATTATTTGCTACTATGTCAGTTTAGTTTAAAGCTATTTAAATGGTGGCAAATTGATTTATTAAACTTGACAAACTATTTAATTGGGTGTCATAAAACTTAAGGTTCTATCTTTATAAACTTGATAAGACATATTTCCATCATATTGTGAATACAAGAGAAAAACAACAGTACAGTATGAAGAGTTTGTCTTTAGGTTATTACCTCATGAATATATGCACAAGAATTTATGACTTCATAAATATTCATAATTCTTTTTATAACGGCCACTGCACAAACAACTTTTTATAATGGCAGACACTAGAATCATATCTATATTATGTCATAAGCGAACAGAGCAAACTCTGATCAGATGGCTCGAAAAGGAGCCGTTTGATATGGGTCTACTCTGTTTCCCATACCTGAAAAGTCAAAGTTAATCTCTAATACTCTTTTTTTGCCATGATACATACTCCCTTCTTCATCATTCTGTTATAAAAAGACAACAGCTAATAAATTTTCAGAGTCATTATTTCTTAATGGATATTCATCAGGCAAGCTTTAACCATTTCCATCATCTTATCAAGCCATTGCCAACTGGGTAGACCCAATGGGGACAGCTCCCATAGGAGAGCTGTCTGATCAGGCCCTGCTAAGCTTGCTTATGAAATTATACTAGATCTGCTGCTACTGTTTCGACCAATACCAAAATACATATCGAGGGCTTGGTGCAAAACTATTCTAACTCCTTCACAAAGTGAAGGAGTTAGAATAGTTTTGCACCAAGCCCTTGATATGTACATATGCCATTATAAATAATCAGCTGATAAATATTCAAAATGTCGTTATTCCATACCTTAATATTTAATAGGGCAAGCCTTAATTGTGTTGCAGCTTCTGAATGGTTGCCACAATTTTATACTGTTAACCCATTCCCTCATACTGACGCCTTTTGACCCTTTCCCTCATATTGAAAACTTTTGACCCATTCCCTCATATTGAAAACTTTTGACCCATTCCCTCATATTGAAAACTTTTGACCCATTCCCTCATATTGATGCATTTTGATGCCTCTGTAAAAGTCACTTCTTGAAATCAATGTGATAAATTAGAGCATTTGCTTCATAGGAGCAAATGTTCTCTTTATCACAATGGTTTCAAAACTATACAATTCTAAAATTATCCTTTTCTCTAGTAAATGCTCTGTTTTGGTAGATGTTTTCAAAGAGAATGGGTCTCACAATAGACTATTTGAGGGAATGGGATAACACAAAGTAACTCAACTGCCTGACATTTCAGTCCCACTTACTTTGAGTAAGCCAAGATACACTAAAAATGCATTGGCCACCATTGATCCAACATTGTCATCTTCTGTGTTGAAAACTTCAGTTAAAACATCATCTGAAAAAGAGAGGACAGTTCTGACTTATAGATTGGTATAAAACTTTAGCATGCTATGTGCAAATTTGTGATAACCTAAGTTTCAAACAGTTCAGGTCTAGATCTATGAGATGCTGTGTAGCTGAATAAAGGTTAATAACATACTTCAGACCTTTACCAAATAGATATGCCTTTCAAAGCATTTTCAAAGTAGATACAGATCAGATACCTCCTGTAGGAACTGCTTGATTAGGGTCTACTCTGTGTGCTATGGAATTATTCAGATCATTCTACAGTTTGTCAATGTCAAACATGCCCATATTCTAAACAAGAATGTGTTTGTGAAACACTTATGCCCCCTGACCTTTGACACTGAAGAATGACCTTGACCTTTGACCCATGGACCAGGAAGTTAAACGTGACAGATCGTCTTTGTGTGGTGAACATTTGTGCCAGGTTATTTTGAAATTCATTCACAGATAAAAAAGTTATAGAAGGGACAAGAAATTTGGGATGGACGGATGGAAGGACAGACAGACGGACAATGCGATTACTATATGCCCACCGTTTGGGAGCATAAAAGTCATGATGTCATTATTTCTTGCATAAAGGGTTAATGTAACCAAGTAAGATGCAGTTCAATTGAAGACTGACCACATTACCTTCCAATTGAAGCAAAGCTGAAAGAATAGAAATGTCATGTATTACAGTAAACCTCTATGAAATGGATGATCAAAACTTGATTAAGTCCATAAGACATGGATGCTCCCACTTTGCCATTTTCACATAATCACAGTGTGTAACTATTTGCTTGTGACAAAGCATCATAATTCTGTCAAAATTTATCACAGCTGAAATTCCTTACTTTAACCCTTTCCTCCATAAATACGCCTTTCTACTCCTGTGTAATAACCACTTCTTGAAACGATTGTGATAACTAGAGGTTTTTGTCACAAAAACGGATGTCTCCCCTCTAATAAAAACAATATGTAAAGGGAAATCACTAAAAATGTTATGGTCTTGATGAATGATACTTCCCCTCATTATGCGTTTTCCACACTACATTTTTCAAGAAGAAAATGATAACAGCTAATAACTCCAAAAATACTGATACCAGATTTATGGCCCTTGTGCATGACACTTACTTTCAACATGCTCTTTCCAAAAATAAAATGTCATTCCAATAGCATCAGTCGAACAGGAGTTATTGATCGGCCAAAAAATGTAACAAAGGGCAATAACTCCAAAAGTATTGAAGCCAGAATTATGGCCCTTGTTCATGACACTTTCTCTCATCATGCTCTTTCCATGCATGAAGTTTCAATACGATGGCAAGAGCCATGTAGGAGTTATCGTCCGGACAAGAAAGAATTAAACAAATGTACAAGGGGCAATAACTCTAAATTTATTGAAGCTCGAGTTATAGATCTTATGCATGACACTTTCTCTTATCATGATCGTTCCATGTATGAAGTTTCACGCCAATGGCATGTGTCACATAGGAGTAATCATCTGGACAAAAAATTGTGATTTTTTTACAAAGGGCAATAACTCCAATATTAGTGAAGCCAGAGTTATGAACCTTGTGCATGACACTTCCTCTTATCATGATCTTTCCATATATGAAGTTTTAATCCAATGGCATGAGCCATATAGAAGTTATCGTCCGGACAAAAAAGTGTGAATTTTTTTACAAAGGGCAATAACTCCTATATTAGTGAAGCCAGAGTTATGTACCTTCTGCATGACACTTCCTCTCATCATGCTCTTTCCATATATGAAGTTTCAATCAACTGGCATCAGGCATATTGAAGTTATTGTCCGGACAAAACATTATGATATTTTTTACAAAGGGCAATAACTCCAATATTAGTGAAGCCAGAGTTATGGACCTTGTGCATGACACTTCCTCTCGTCCTGATCTTTCCATATATGAAGTTTCAATCCACTGGCATGAGCCATATAGGAGTTATCGTCCGGACAAAAAAGTGTGATTTTTTTTTACAAAGGGCAATAACTCCAATAATAGTGAAGCCAGAGTTATGGACCTTGTGCATGACACTTCCTCTCAATATGCTCTTTCCATATATGAAGTTTCAATCAACTGGCATCAGGCATATTGAAGTTATCGTCCGGACAAAAAGTGTGACAGACAGACGGACAGACAGACAACTCTCACGAAAACAATATGTCTCCCCCATATAAATATGGGGGGAGACATAATAAGAGCATTTGCTCCTATAGGAGCAAATGCTCTATCACAATGGTTTCAAACTAGAGGCCCTCTCCTCGATGAGATTTACCCATCTATGAAGTTTCATGTTGATACCTCTTATAGTTTTTGAGTAATGAGCTACATTAAAGTGTTTGCTCCCCATCAACGCCAACACCTACAACCCAGTGATCACAATAGCTCAACTTTTCAGACCAGACCCTGATCAGACAGCTCCTTTAGGAGTCTTCTAATTTAGATCTACTCTGTTTGCAAAGGCATAAATAAGCCTATTTATGGAGTAAAGGGTTATAAAATAAAAATCATGAAAGGTTTCAGTTGACTGTACATAAACAAACATACTAACCTGCACATTGACACAAGGCTTGTTTGGATTTGCTGTCATCATCTGTCACCACAGTGGACATCTGGAAAGAAAGAAGATCAGTTATATAAGATCAGCTCTGCAGTATTTTAAAGTTGACCCTTGAGTTTCCCTGTTCCATATTTAGTCTAATTTTCAATACTAACTGAATATTCATGGACAAAATAGCTACAATGAAATATGGAATGAGGGACATTGTAACCATTTTAGAAAGTAAAAGAAACAGATGTATCAAATTCCATTAGCAAACAGAGCAGACTTCTCTGTTTGCCAATGTGTGAAAAGGTGTTTATATGAGGTAATGGGTTAATGTGAAACCTCTGTCACTGTTTCATGCATTCTAACTATTTGTTGCTGAAAGCACATCTACTTGTCCACTTTGAAATGGCAAACACAGCTAATTGTGTTGATCAAAAGGACCTGTGGGATTCGTCTGCGAAAGAACTGCATATTCCAATACCAAAAGGATTAAGGAAATTTTAAGTTGTATACCAAGGATTCAATAATTTGTCATCTTAAAGCCCTGCTATTAAAATCTGTAAGTTTTGAAATTGATCAAGTATATCCTACAGTAACAGGTAAATCTGTAAGTTTTGAAATTGATCAAGTATATCCTACAGTAACAGGTTTTTGTATCTGACAAGATTCTTTTACTTTTCTTATTTTAATAACCCTTTCCCTCATTAATAATGCCTTTTCTATGCCTTTACAAACGTCTTTTCTATGCCTTTACAAACAGAGTAAACTCAAGGCCTGCTTATCGAATTACATAGATCCGATTTTAGTTTCTGCATAGGCCAAACATTCCTGTATTTATAAGCCAATTTTAAAAATTAGCTAAAGTAATATCCATATATGCATATTGTTTTACATAAATATTCATAAGGGAAAATAGGATGGTGCTAGCAAAAATATAACAAATAAATCAAACGGGCTAAAAATATTAACAATTCTAGGAACCCAACTTAAACTGTAGAAATTGTATGTGCCATTAAACTTTGACAATAGACCAACTGGCTAACTCATCCCCTGTCAGACTGTAAGAGAATCCTATATCCTACAAAACTTAAGTGAAACTTGATGGTACAAATGACAACTGTACTAAGAAATTGATAAAATCGGCAACTGCATTGAATATCAAAATTTTGCGGTGGCCCAAATTTCATGAATATTTTACAAATAGTTCCTAATATTTTACCTATATATTCTCCATATCTCACCTACATTTCACTAATATTCTAACTAGATTTTCCATGTAATTTATCTAGATATTCTCCATATCTCACCTACATTTCTCTAATATTCTAACTAGATTTTCCATGTATTTTAACTAGATTTTCCATGTATTTTACCTAGAATTCTACACATTCTACCTAGATTTCTACATGTTTCCCAACAGTTCTGGTGTCAGTACACTTACCCGTACTAAAGTGAGAACTGTTTGTTCAGGATCCTTTATGCTCGACTGAAAATGAAAAAAAAAAGAAATAATTTTTCTCTGATAGATACACATGTAAATCCCGTTCCTCCCCATCATGAGCGCTGAAAATTAGCTGTGAAGCTCATTTCTTGATAGCATTTGCAATCAGGGTGCACTCTGATTATACAGGAGCTGTCTGATCAGTGTCTGCTATGTTTCCTTATGGAACTACATATAATGTAGATCTGATGCTACAGATATGCTATTACATAATTTCAGGTAATAACTATTCATAAGGGTTAATTTTGCAGTGCCCAACTCACTCTTTCACATGCTCAAGGAGTCATCAATGAAAGTATAGAATATCAATGAATGTATAGAATATCAAACTCGTAAATTGTATAATGGAAAATTGTAAACTTTATTGAGTGTACGATATATTTATCCTATACCAAACATATATACAGTAGAACCTGCCCTAGGCGACCATTAAAAAGGTCTAAATCTTGGTCTTAAAGACAGGTAGTAGTTTAATGCAGGTCAAAAGTAATGCAGAAAGCTCCTATTGGAGCTTTCTGCATTCATTTTGCCCCACATTAAGTAACCACATTCTTTAAAGGCTCCTTTGTTCAATACTTGAATGGTACCTTAACCCTTTCCATGCCCAATATTTATTCCAAATTTCAATACCTACTGCATATTCATGGACAAAATAGTTTTAATGAAATACGAAAGGTGGAACATTGTAGCCATTCTAGAAAGTATAGCAAAAGATCAATCAAATTCCATTAGCAAACAGAGCAGACCCTGATCAATAGGCTCCTATAGGAGCTGTTTGATCTGGGTCTACTCTGTTTGCAGATGCGTGAAAACACGTTTATATGAGGGACAGGGTTAAGAAAGGTTGTACCGTACATGTAGTAAGTTTATCATATACTGATCGTATATCAAAGGTATATCGTGACACTACTGTATTAGGTAAAGAATTAGAATACTAATCAATATATTGAAGGATACGAAACTTCTATTTATGTATTGCAGTTATAAGAAATAAGATGTCAAATTTAATACCAAGCATATTTATCAGTTTTTACCATCATTATTTTCCTAAAAAGCTCCTCTACTTACCCCCAGCTCCTGTTTGACAGCAGGTGACAAATCCGTGCCAATACTGTGAAGTTTTGTTGGGGAAGGAAATGAAAGGAAATCTTTCAAATTCTGAAAAATATGATGCATTGATGAACTTCCTAAATAGCCCAGTGGTTCGGCTTATCAGTAATGTCCAGTATGATTGGACTTTCTCACATACCTTCCCTTATCTCCGAGTTAGAACAACGGGTTAAGATTCTCTGATCTGTAACCCATGTAAGATCACTATAGAACAAATATGACGTCATACGTCATATTTGACATCAAACCATGGAAACCGATGTTTACATGTCATTTAAATGGAGAAAATACACTTTTTTTGTTATGTAAGAAAAAGAATCTGATGCTCGTTGTCTTTTAATTTCATATATTCTTAAACTCACCAAGAAAGAAGGCTCGCTTAATGACATTTTCTAAGGCTCGTTTAGGAACATGTGATCTTAAAAGACAACTCGCAACAGATCCTCTATTTACTACCTCATAGAGATGCCGTATAACCCTTTTCTCAATAAATACACCTTTCTACATCTTTGCAAACAGAATAGACCCAGACCAGATGGATCCTGTAGGAGCCATCTGATCAGGGTCCGCTGTTTGCACATGGAATAATATATATAACCCTTTACTACATAACCATTCTACCCCTTGAAAAATAGGATTATACCCAGATCAGATGGTTCCTGTAGGGTCTGCTCTGTTTGCTTATAATATAATATAGACATAATTCTAGTTTATGACATGACCTAAACTTCTTGTACCCATGTGCTATTATAACAATTAATATTCATGGTGTAATTATTACTTAAGAACATTAATGGAGTAAAGGGTTAATGCCTTTGCAAACAGAGGAGACCTAGATTAAATTGCTCCTGTACTGACTGCCTGATTAGGGTCTACTCGGTTTTGCTTATGAAATAATGTAGATCTAATACTACATTTTCTAAGTGGTAAACATTTTTCTTGTTTAGATGTCATTATCAAAATTCATGTTATTAACATTCATAACGTTCATAATGTAATTATTCCTATCATGAATATTCATCAGTGAAATGTGTAACTCCTACTGGGCTAGTGGTGAATTTGTGATGAACACAGGTTGTATCCAGATAAGAAGTTGTGTAACTTGATGTCTCATTAGGTAACTTGGTGTAACTAATTAGGTTACTTAACAAGTAACTTGGTGTAACTAATTAGGTAACTTGATGTCTCATTAGGTATCTTGGTGTAACTCATTAGGTAACTTAACAAGTAACTTGGTGTAAATCATTAGGTAACTTGGTGTAAATCATTAGGTAACTTAACAAGTAACTTGATGTAGCAATTAAGTAACTTAACAAGTAACTTGATGTATTATTGGGTAACTTAACAAGTAACTTGATGTCTCATTAGGTCTCTTAACAAGTAACTTGATGTCTCATTAGGTAACTTGGTGCAATTCATTAGGTAACTTAACAAGTAACTTGATGTCTCATTGGGTAACTTAACAAGGAACTTGATGTCTCATTAGGTAACTTAAAAAGTAACTTGATGTCTCATTAGGTAACTTAAAAAGTAACTTGATGTCTCATTAGGTAACTTGGTGCAACTCATTAGGAAACTTAACAAGTAACCTGATGTCTCATTAGGATCCAAACTACTGGTCAACTATAGTTAACCCTTTACTTCTGTTTACAGATGACAATATTCTCGTTTCCCACATTCAAAGGTTTAACTCTACATAATGAATATTTATACAAGAATTCCTGACTCCATGATTATTCATTATCTGAATTTCTCTAATGGTTTTTTAACATAAGACTTTGTAGAAATTGTAGAATAAAATCTATATTACAGCTGATCTTCGATATCTCGAACTCGGATAACTCGAACTTCTGGATAACTCGAACAAAAAGTTCAGTCCTTCCAAAACTTACAATACAGAATTGCTTCATTAATGTATCTCTACAGATATCTAGAAATACACGTGACAGCTTAATACAGGTCTAAAGTAATGCTGAAAGCTCCTACAGGAGCTTTCAGCATTACTTTAAGAGTTTAGACCTGTATTAAGCTGTGGCCTTGAGAAATTGTTCAGATCAGAAATCAGATGACTCGAACTTCTGTTATCTGGAACTAATTTGTATGGGCCCTTGAAGTTCGAGTTATCGAAGTTCAACTGTATTTCATAAGCAGACAAAGCAGACTCTAATCAGATGGCAGACAAATGGAGACCCTGAGCACCTCCACATCTTATCAGGATCAACAAGAGCTGTCACAGTCACGTGACAAATGCCCCCAAAAATTGTACCCTGTGACCTTGACCTTTGACCCATGGACCAGGGAGTTGAAAGCGACACATCATCTTTGTCTGTGAACATTTGTGTCAAATCATATTGAAATCCATTGATATATAAAGAAGTTACAGACTGGACACGAAATTTGTGACAGTAATTGTACCCTGTGACCTTGACCTTTGACCCATGGACCTAGGAGTTGAAAGCGACACATCATCTTTGTGTGGTGAACATTTGTGCCAAGTTATATTGAAATCCATTGATAGATAAAGAAGTTACAGACCGGACATGAAATTTGTTACAAATTTATTTTAACTTGTGACCTTGACCTTTGACCCATGGACCTGGGAGTTGAGCACGACACATCGTCTTTGTGTGGTGAACATTTGTGCCAAGTTGTATTGAAATCCATTGATAGATAAAGAAGTTACAGGCTGGACACGAAATTTGTTAAAAGTAATTGTACCCTGTGACCTTGACCTTTGACCCATGGACCTAGGAGTTGAAAGCAACACATGGTCTTTGTGTGGTGAACATTTGTGCCAAGTTATATTGAAATCCATTGATAGATAAAGAAGGTACAGACCGGACACGAAATTTGTTACAAGTTATTTTACCCTGTGACCTTGACCTTTGACCCATGGACCTTGGAGTTGAACGCGACACATCCTCTTTGTGTGGTGAACATTTGTGCCAGGTTATATTGAAATCTATTCACAGATAAAGAAGTTATAGAAGGGACACGAAATTTGCGACGGGCGGACTGCGTGACGGATGGAAGGACGGACAATGCGATTACTTTACGCCCGCCATTGGGGGCATAAAAATGTTTGACACACATATGGTGCTTTTGGAAAGAAATAACAAATATTTTGCTTTGTGAATTGTTGTATCCGAGTGTTTTTTTTGAAAAACAGAACCACGCTTCAACAAGTCGTATTAGATAATATACCCTATCACCTGATCATGTGATAACCAATTCTAGGCATGCTTATACTTGTGCTAGAAATGCCAGCTATTACCCTACTAAGAGGCCGGACTTGCATCCGGGTGGGGTAATGTCCTAGAACCTTTGCAAACAGCTTGCACCCAAATAAGACGAAAAGCAACTCAGGGTCTATCTAAGCCATTTGACTCGGTCAATAGTTTTTCTAAAGCTGGAACTTTTTTTTCTGTTTTATGCAACGCTTTGAAGAATTGGGACAAACAGTGGTAACAAAATTCTTGGTGCAATAGTCATTTTTCAGCTATAGATAAGGAATGAATTTAGGAACTCTTGCGAAAATATTTTTTTGATTTTTCTGCCGGTCCGCCAAACCATATCTCGCCACTATTCATTAGAATCATCTCTCCAAGATGATTCCAGAGTAGGGGCAAGACAGGGGTTGGAGAAATATTATTATAAGAGATTGGGATACATAAATATGCGTTCTCTCTACGGTCCTGTGACACCTTCAGGGTTGCAGAAATAAATTAGCTATAACCCTTTCCCTGTTGAATATTCAAGTAACAAATAAATAATACCATGAATATAATTATATTAGTTGAATTTTTTTAACATACATTCACAGGAATTTTTGATATTGATATTAGCAAACAGAGCAGACCCAGATGAACTGGCTCCTACAGGAGCCATTTGATCTGGGTCTAATCTGTTTGCAAAGGCATGAAAAGTCATTTATATGTGGGAAAGGGTTAAAGGTTAGAATGAATAGAGCTTACAAACACTTATACAAACTTTGAGCATTTTATTTCGCCTGGGAGAATGACACAAAATTAATGGAACAATTTCATATAAATAAACAAAATAAAATCTTTGCTGCTGGCGTGCAAAGAGTTCAGGAGAGATTTCTGGAAAACGAGCATTTTAAAACAAGAATTGCAATTTAACTAGTGCTATTGTAAAAACATTACTCCAGATTGCCCATACTGTATGTAATTCAGCTAACAAAATCAACAGCAGATGCTAATGGGTAAATGCTCACCTGTCTGTGAAATATTCGATTCGATAGATTTCTTAAAGGCACACAACAATAGTCAGTATGATTGAATAGTCTCGTCAGATTGAGGCACTTATAATTGTGTGTAAACATTGAGGTGTGATAAAAGCTGAAGAAAGCTGCAACATTATGATCTGAATTACTACACATCTCAACTTCTTTGATCTAATTCATGATGTATAACTTTAACCCTTTACTTACATGTAAAGTGTATGAAAGTTTTTCATCCAAATTTCTAACTGGGTAAACTACTGTTAACATTTGACAGTAATTTACTATACATTAAAATTTGTCATCAGAGTCATATACATGTATTGTTAAACCTTGCTAATCCAAACACTCCATAAATATCATCAGTCTATAAGACTGGAAGAAATAAATTCTGAAGGGAGGTGATCCCCCGAGAGCAAAAATTGCAACACAAAAAGGGAAAATTGCAGACTCGATTTATTGAGTCTGTTCATGAACAGTAATTGAAAGTGCAACACTGCTCATGCCCCCTAGCACCGGCTTAAGCAGTATTCAATTTTCAGAACAAGAAGTACTGAAATTCATGATCTCGAAGGATCGAAGTTGAATGCAGGGTGAAAGTCATGCATAAACTTCCTCTGGGGGCAGTCCACATGATTTTCACCAAGCACAAAGCAGCCACATGCCTACACTGTTTAAAGTTTTAAATTGTTCTTCACTAAACATTGGACAGGTTTAAGTGTAGTGAAAATAACAATACCCTCACCAACTATTACAACTTTTTATCCGCTAAGAAATTTCAATAGGGATTTTAATAGACAATTCTAAAAAAATTACTTTTGTTCAGTATTTTTCAATCAACTCATTCAAATGTTCAGAACGGCTCTGATGAAGTCTTGTGTGACACAGCATCTAATCTCAGTCTGGATCAAAACTGTTTAACCCTTTCCTCCATAAATACACCTTTCTACGCCTCTGTAAAAGTCACCTGTTGAAACCATTGTGATGAATACAGCATTTGCTTCTATTAGGAGCAAATGCTCTATTTGTCACAATGGTTTCAAACTACAAAATTCTAAAAAAATTCCTTTTCTCTAGTTAATGCTCCTTTTCGGTAGATTTATTCAAAGTGGTTGGATCTAAAAATAGCCTATGGAGGAATTGGTTAAAAAGTTCAACATAAATTTACCTCTATTAGTTTTACAGAAAAGGTTCACTAATACAACCACTCAAAAGAGGTATAATTCTCGATTTTTAAAACAGGTGGTACCTTCATGCAGGAAAAAAGTATTACAGAAAGCTCCTATAGCTTTTGCAGATTCTTATGTTAATAAATTCTGTGGATGCATGAGCAAGACTTTACTGTATGATAAAAATTGAAACCCTGACATACAATAAGCTGATCAAGATCTATCCTGGTCGCAATTCAAATTTCTTTCAATTAGAGTTAGTCTAAAAGAGTATTACTTGGATAGCTCTGATCTAATATTTCAACCACTAAGGGCCTTTTTCAAAGATTACCATTCAAAATACACATCACATTTTTGTTACATGCATTCAGCCATAAAATCAAAGCGAACAACGTTGATCCAGCATCATGGTGACATTGGGTTGTAAATTTAAAATGTCATGACGTCATCAAATGATGTCAACAAATTAACTCCCTTTTTGGAATATTTTCTTCATTGTAAAACTTAAAAGAGTATTGTTATTAAAATACCAAATGCCCAACATTGACAATTCAGCTTTAAAATGGCATAAAACATTTTGTGTAAATTCATAATTATATATAAATATATGACCAGTGTCTTATAGAGGCAGACCAAGATCCTTATCAAGAACTGAGGTAAATGCATAAACCGCGACAAGAGTATGTACAAACATAAGGTTGCCGAAACATACGTATAGATAAACACGATGTGTTTGAGAAACACTATGGCCTAGATATGGTCTTTGACCTTGATGTATAACCATGACCTTCATAAGTCACCCCTAAAAATGGTCACTTCCATTAGTTGCATATGCATGCCAACTCTGGTGTATGTATGTGCAATGACGACAAAATTATCGCCAACTTTAAAGTTAGGGAAAAACCAACCAACAGACGGAGCAAAAACAATATAGCCCCCCAAAACCGGGCATAAAAACAACAATTATCCCGTTACCTGATAAATATGCAAGAACTTCTGACATCAAGAATATTCATCACAATTTTTTATAATAGCATTATTAGCATATGACACAATAATTGTTTGGCCATGGCAGAAGCTGTAGAATCATATCAGTATCATTCTCTAAATGCAAAGGTATCAAAATGTGTCTCTATAAAATAAAGTTCACATTCCTCAGATTGGTTAGGCTTAATAAGTATATTCAGGGTTCCCACAAAACAGAAAAAATTAAATTCCCTGACTTTTCCCTGACCGAATTTCAATTTTCCCTGACCCCATGTTAAAAGAAGTTTAATTGGTAATCTATGAGCATGATCAATAAATGTTGGCCTCCATCCTCCCTATCAGCCAATGCTTACCACCTCTCTCTTTATGACAACTATATGTTTTGATCATTTTGAATAAAGAAAATATTATTATAAATGTTTTTGACTGTTTTCATTTTTAATTGCTCAAAATTGAATGTAACATGCATGATGCCAAACATGTCCTAATATGCACCCTAAGTATAAAGTCTCTTGAATCTTTTCTACCTCTCTTAACCCTTTCCTCCATGAATGTTTATTAGAGACTCCCATCTACTATGAATATATAATTAAGTAAAAATTATTTTTAAGTAAAGTTAAGAAATATGTTGGCAGTAGACTAAAGTAAAAACTCAGATTTATGATATTTTTCTAAGCAAACAGAGTAGACCCTGATCAGGCAGCTCCTACAGGAGCTGCCTTATATGGGTCTATTCTGTTTGCAAATGTGATAAAATGTGTATCTATGGTGGAAAGGGCTAATCTTTCAGTTTTTCTGTGTAAGCTGAATTTTAAAATAGTACATAGTTACAGTGTGTAAGACACTGATATAGCATGCTATTAAATGGGGTCAAAATTGGCCCCGCCCCAGGGCCGGCTAGTTTTCTATATAGAAACACATAGTGAAAACTTTGAAAATCTTCTCCTCTTATTTTCTGGTGACCGATATCAGGGCCTTTCATGCCCTCTTGTTTTGCAATTTAATCAAAATTTTTGCATCACTTGGGATGATTTTCCCAAATTGGGAAAAATAGGTCCTTTTAACGGGTCTCTGTAGACACCAGAAAAGGGTCTGCATTTTCACTGTTTTCATAATAGCAGGCCAAATATTGCTGCCCTTACAAGTGAAGACAGTACAGTAGAATGTCCAATATCTAGCCCTGCTGCCCTGCCTGTCCTAACAAGTGAAGACACTACAGTAGAATGTCTAATATCTAGAATTGCTGCCCTGCCTGTCCTAACAAGTGAAGACACTACAGTAGAATGTCTAATATCTAGCACTGATGCCCTGCCTGTCCTAACAAGTGGAGACACTACAGTAGAATGTCTAATATCTAGCATTGCTGCCCTGCCTGTCCTAACAAGTGAAGACACTACAGAAGAATGTCTAATATCTAGCACTGCTGCCCTGCCTGTCCTAACAAGTGAAGACACTACAGTAGAATGTCTAATATCTAGCATTGCTGCCATATTCTAGCACTGCTGTCAAAACGGATGCTGGAGTCTAGCAGAGGTGCCAGAATTCTCCATTGATTTTGTTTTAACAGACTTCATGACATATATACTTTAAAATTTTGATGTGAAATATACAAAGCTAATCAAAGATGTATAAAGATGCTTGATTTAGTCAAAATTGAAGAAACTGCCTTAGCCTTTTATTTTCATTCTTTCTCCTTTTCGACATATTTCCCCAGCCCTCATCCTTTGGTTCCAAATTTCCCTGACTTTTCCCAAATTTCAAATTTCCCTGACCAATTAAAAAAATCCCTGACTTTTCCCTGACCTTGAAAAAAAATCCTTTTCCCCTGACTTTTCCCTGTCCGTGGGAACCCTAATATTATCCAAGACTCAACATCAGACATTTATTGCCATATATTTTATTTCTCTGCCATATTATATATCTTGTTGATACTAATTAGAATTGCCTCCAAGAGGATTTCATAATGATTACAAACAACATAAGAATTGGCAGAGAAATATAAAAACATCACCATTCTCTAAATATGCTTCTAAGCTGAATCTCCGTATGCCCATAACATATTAAGAAAGAGGAAAAAATTAATCTTATTAACACTTACTTATTTTCAAATGGATAATTCCAAAATTCAAACAGGTCAAGCTTATGGTGAATAGTTAGGGATTTTTGTAAAGAAAAGTGCAACATGACAAACAGTGCAGACCCTGATGAGAGGGCTCTATCTGGGTCTACACTGTTTACAAAAGACATTAGTGGATTGTGTCCCACACTGTAAGGGTTATTACTTGAAAGAGATTTGCAAAGAAGATGAGACGTCTCCTGTAGGAGCTGTCTGATCAGAGTCTGCTGTTTGTTTATGGTGCAATATAGATACAAGTCTACAGTTTCTGTCATGGCCAAAAATCCATTTGGAACGATGTGATTTTGATTTTTGAATATTCATATAACCCTTTCCTGCAAGAATACACCTTTCTACGCCTTTGCAAACAGTGTAGACCCCGATCAGATGGTTCCTCCAGATCCAGATCAGGGTCTGTTGTTAATTTATGATATACTATAGATATGATTTTACAGTTTCTGCCATTGCCAGATCCTGTGTTAATCTTCTATTATAAGAATTAATATAATTAACCCTTTCCCTCATATACACATGTTTTCATGCAATTGCAAACAGAGTAGACACAGATCAGACAGCTCCTACAGGAGCCATCTGATCAGGGTCTGCTCTGTTTGCTAGTGGGATTTGAAAGATGTTTCATTACTTTCTAAAATGTGTACAATATTCCACCTTACATATTTCATTTTACTATTTTGTCCATGAATAGTCAGTAGGTATTGAAATATGGACTAAATATAGAACAGGGAAAGGGGTTAATATTCATGATGTCATTACTTCTCACATGAATATTCATGGAGGAAAGAGTTAATTACTATTCATGATGTCATTATTTATTACGTGAATATTTCATCAGGTAAAAGATTATGTGAATGTTAAGTCTTCAATATGTGATAAAAAGTCACAACAGTTAAAAATGATTGACCTAAAAATCTAATAAAACATACAATGTGCAAAAATGATAAAAAATTAATTGGCCATATGGTGACGAAAGTTTGAACTTTCAGAGATACTTTTAGCTAACTGGATGTGCATCGTGCAAACAATTGCAAAATGAGCAAAAAGTGTTTAAGATGTCCAACACACAAATCAATGAATGAAAATAGTGAACAAATGACTAGTGACATGCACAAAACACTGTTTTCTATCTTAACCCTTTCCCTCATATAAACATGTTTTCACACATTTGCAAACAGAGTAGACCCAGATCAGATGGCTCATACTGGAGCTGTTTGATAAGGGTCTGCTCAGTTTGCTAATGGAACTTTAAAGATGTTATGTTTTTTACTTTAATACTAAAATAGCAACAATGTTCCACCTTCCACATTTCATTATAACCATTTTGTTCATGAATATTCAGTTGGTATTGAAATTGGGAATAAACATAGAACAGAGATCCCGGAAAGGGTTAACCCTTTTCTCCAGTAATATGCCTTTTAACCCATTCCCTCATATTGACAAATTTTGACGACTCTGTAAAAGTCACTTTGTGAAACCATTGTGATAAATAGAGCATTTGCTCCTATGAGCAAATGCTCTATTTATCACAATGGTTTCAAACTATAAAATTCTAATTTTTTCTTTTCTCTAATTAATGCACCTTTTTGGTAGATTTATTCAAAGAGGCTGTATCTAAAAATAGTCTATGAGGTAATGGGTTAATAACTTTGCAAACAGAGTAGACCCAGGTCAAATGTCTCGGACAGGAGCTGTCTGATCAGGGTCTGCTCTGTTCGCTTATGAAATACTACAGATCTAATTCAACAGTTTCTATCATGGCTGTGGTCATATTCAGCTAATTAATATTCATGATGTTGTTTCTTACATAAATATTCATGAAGTAAAGGGTTACGTCACAAGTGGAAATGACTAAAATCTAAAAACCCCAATATGATAAGAATGTATGAAATGTGTAAAACTGATGAACTGAAATGTCGTCTTGGGGATGAAATTATTCAACCTAATTCTTTTTTCTTTTTTTTAACACACTTTTCTTTTTAGTGTTTGTGAGATATACAGGTTTATCACAGATGTTTGTGTCAAGACAGACTAATATCTATCCTATCACAATATTGTTTGGTTCAGTTAGCTGCAGACAATGAAATCAGTTCAAGGGGTCAACTTCAGTGGTCATGATAACTTCATTCTGTCCATTTCTGCGGCCAGGTCATCTCCAATGACCTGTAAATAGAGCCAGGGAAATGCACAAATCAGCTTAAACGTTCACACACCACAGAAATGGACAGAACCAACAACCAAAATTAACCCTTTACCTGATAGAGATGACTTTGAATCCTTTACAAACAGAGTAGAGACAGATCTGACTGCTGCTACAGGAACTGTTTGATCTGGGTCTGCTCTGTTGCTTAAGAAATTGAATTGACCTGATTCTACAGAGTCTGCTGTGCCCAAAAACCTATTGTGTTGATATACCATTATAAAATCATCTAATCAATATTGATGATGTCATCATTTCTTACATGAATATTCATTAGGTAAAAGGTTAATAGAGCAATAATGATTGAAATGTTTGTAAATCCATATCCCAATTCAGTGAGAAACAACCATGCCTGACACTATACATACACATACCAATCCATCAGCATCACACAAAATGGGTTTCTTTGAGAAAAAGGTACGCATTCAAATACTAAAATCTTCATTTCTCCATCGAACCCTTTGTTGTAACCATTCATTAGAATTGTCTCAAGGAGACAATTTTAAAGAGTCGTCACTGAATAGGGTTTGGTGAAGAAATAAAGAAGATATTCTTGACCATGTTTAATTCATTCATCTAATTTGGGCTTCTGCTAAGATATGCCAACAGTGTAATTATATCAAAATATCTGCCACAATGGAAACCCAGGTCTGCACTGTTTGTCAGTCATCAGAAGCTTCAGTACATTTTACTCTATCACTCTATTATACCATAATCAGACATGCTCTTATGCCATCCGTAAACATAAACATACCAATTCATTGAATCCAAGACAAACTTTTGACCCTTGTCAGACTGGAATACAGTCCTTGATTATCGTGTTGATAAATATTGTACATAATGACTGTAAAAAGCTATCAACTTATAAAAACTGTCTAACATGTTCAAACTGTTGTGATTTAATAATTTTAATTGAAACTTCCATGCACTTGCTGTCACATTCTTTTTTGGATCTCTGTCAATGCATTTCTGGTGACATTGGATTTCTTAACACGAGAAATGTAACTTGTGTTCCCCGGATGAATTTTTACTGTCTTTGATTTGCTTAACTTTGATTTTTTTTAGATGAAGAGGCAGAAAATAGTTGGTAATTTCATCTCATTTTTGCACTGCTAGCATGGTTCTATATTTAGTAACAACATGAGTCTATGACAATGCAAAATGGTAATCAAAATTTAGAAGCAGGTAAATAAATTGTGTATTGTCCTGTTCTTTTAACAAAATTTAAATAATTATACGTTGGCTGAACACACCACATATAGCTTTGTTGATACAGATTGTTTCTGCTAATAAAAGCTTTCCTACTTGGCTTATTCGAGTACATAATTCATATATATTTTATTGTGAATCTAATGAAAAACGTTTGAAACACGGGTTTACCAAAGCTAAATATATCCTTTCAAGGACAAAGGAATATTCCCATTTTGAAAGGTCAAAAAAACAGAACAATACCAGTCTATAGGTGCGTGTTTAGATACAAAAAGGGTGCTAAGGAATTGACAATATCGAAAAGCTCATATGTATTTTCGAATGTGCCTGTCAAGCCAATGATATTAATTGTGCACCATTTAGTATAAAAAGGGCCTATGACGTAATGTCGTGGCCTAGATTAAACATTGAGCAGTGGCCTATGGCGCAAAGGCGTGGCCTTGATTAAACGCAGAGCAATGGCCTATAAAGGCGTGGCCTAGAATAAATACCAAGCAGGGGCCTATGTAACAAAGGTATGGCCTAGATTATATATTTTTGTTTGCCACAATAAATTTCTTTGTTATACATTTTAACCCTTTCCCCCATAAATACCCTTTTCTACGCCTCTGTAAAAATCATCTGTTGAAATTGACGACTCTGTAAAAGTCAATTTGTGAAACCATTGTGATAAATAGAGCATTTGCTCCTATAGGAACAAATGCTCTATTTATCACAATGGTTTCAAACTACAAAATTCTATTTTTTTTTCTTTTCTCTAGTTAATGCACCTTTTTGGTAGATTTATTCAAAGAGGCTGTATCTAAAAATAGTCTATGAGGTAATGGGTTAATAACTTTGCAAACAGAGTAGACAAAAAGTGTGCTAAGGAATTGACAATATTGAAAAGCTCATATGTATTTTCGAATGTGCCTGTCAAGCCAATGATATTAGCAGGGCCTATGTCACAAAGGCATGGCCTAGATTATATATTTTCTACGCCTCTGTAAAATTCATCTGTTGAAATCATTATGATAGAGCATTTGCTCTTATATGAGCAAATGCTCTATTTATCACAATTGTTTCAAACTACAAATTCTAAAAATAAAATCCTTTTCTCTAGTAAATGCTCCTTTTCGGTAGATTCATTCAAAGAGGTTGGGTCTAAAAATAGCCTATGGATGAATGGGTTAAAGCAATAAATGAATTAATGAATATTCATAATGAGTGAAGCCTCATATGAATGCTCAACTATTAAAGAATTAATATTCACCGTCACCATGAAAACAAAACACCTCTATACTACATAAGCCCACCAAATGTCCCATTTTTGCACACTTACCTGTTTTGGGCTCATGGCTTTTCCCTGCACTTGTAGCTGTGGGTCATCTACCTTTTCACCCTCATCATCTTCTTTCGCTCCTTCATCCTGTAAAATACAAATTGAAAGTGAAAACAAAGGTCCATCTATCCTCCCCCCCCCCCCCCCCCCCCCCCCCACCACCATTCAAAGTGTGGGAATGAAAACCACATAATCAAAACTCACACTGGTCCAAACCTATAACCTTCTATCCTGAATGCAATTTATCACCATCTCGAAGACTGGCTTGCAGAACTTTGGTAGTCCAATACAAAGTAATGTGGCAGACAATGTGAAACAGATTCAAGTCTAGTCAAGATACTAAGAACAAGCAAACAATGCTGAAACCGCATTAAAGCCAGATTTTTCAACTGAAAGACCTTCACCCGAGCTATCTGCATACCAAATATAAATTCTCTAGCATATGTAGTTCAGAAGTTATAACAAAATTTTATTGACAGCAAAGTTTTCAAAATGGTGACCATGACCTGATTTCATCAGGTATCTTTATGTCATTTGTAAGGTCCTTACCAAAGCTATCTGAATACCAAAGGTGGACTGCCTAGCATTCATGGATCAGAAGTTATAGCAAAATGTTAAAGTTTGTTAAAAACAGCCAAGTTTTTTTTTAAAAAAAAGTGACCGCTATCTCCACACCATATATGAATTGTCTAGCATATGTGGTTCAGAAAATAGGACAAAATGTTGGAAGTTTTTCAATGATGGCCAACTTGTCAACATAGTGACCTTGACCTAATTTCAAATATCTGTATATCAACTGAAAGGCCTTTACCAAAGCAATTTGTACACCAAAGATGAAATGCCAAGCATTTGTAGTACAAGATACAAGAATTTTTTTTTTTATAGCTGGGTGTTACAGAATAACATTAAACATTTGCTAGAATTATTTACTGACTACCAAACAGAATTTAAAGCAATATTAAAGTTAGTTAAAAACGACAAAGTTTTCGAAATAGTGACCGTGACCTGATTTCATGTACCCTTTTATCAAGTGAAAGGCCAAGCTATCTGCATACCAAATATGAATGGTCTGGCTAAAGTAATTCAGAAGTTATAAGCAATGTTAGTTTTTTTAACAACAGCAGAAAACCCGCCCGCCTGATTTTCGACAAACTATAAGGCGAGATTTTTCTTGAAAAATCCGGCTAAAAATTTAAAGTAGCAGTATGTCAGTAGCAAAACAATATCCCAACTCTGTAACCACTGTTAACCCATTCTCTCCTACTGACGCCTTTTTGTGCCTCTGTAAAACTAATGTTTTGAATTCATTGTGATAAATGGAGCATTTTCCCCATTGGAGGAGCAAAAGCTCTATTTATCACGATGGTTTCAAAAATACACAATTCTAAAAAAACGTCTATAATTAATGTTCCTTTTCGGTAGACTCATTCAAAGAGGTTGGGTCTAAACATAGTCTAGGAGGGAATGAGTTAAGAAACATTAATTATACTAGAACTGTAAGTACAAGACTAACACACACCCTGTTGGCTCATTATTTGTAGGGGTTGGTATAACAGCCCAATCCTAATGACAATCACAGGTGCACAGTTTACAATGCTAATCAGGCTACTCATAACACCATAACACTTTCCTCCATAGGCTATTTTTAGATACAACCACTTTGAATAAATCTACCGAAAAGGAGCATTAACTAGAGAAAAGGAAAATTTTAGAATTTTTTAGTTTGAAACCATTGTGATAAATAGAGCATTTGCTCCTATAAGAGTAAATGCTCTATTTATCACAATGGTTTAATAGGTGATTTTTATAGAGGCATAGAAAAGGGTACTTATGGAGGAAAGGGTTAACTAAAGTCATAGAAATAAGCCAACTACCAAGAAATTTTGAATTTTCACAAAGAACCTTTACTTATAGGATGCATGTCAGAGTAATGGTAATAGTAATGGCTCTTGCACTACATAATTAACATATGATGGTTAATTAGTATTCCAAGTTACAAGTCATTAGTTTTGATAGTTATGAGGAAAATTGGACTTACACACAAGAAATATTAATTTTCTAGAGGACTCTAAGGAGTGGACAAAACGTAGGGCTTGGTAAAAATGAGACTATTTTAACGTTTGAAATATGCTCCTTTATCTATGACTCAAAAAACATGGGCCCAGTGAGTGAAATCTTAACATATACCTCATAACTTTCATCATACTCTCCATCTTCCTCTTCTTCATCAGAACCCTCGTCATCACTGAAATAATCAAAGAAAACCGTTTACTAATCTGCTATGTTGCTTTCTTTCATGTCTTCTACAACGCTAAACAAATTGTATCCTGATGAGATATCAAGTTGCTCCTAAGATATCAAGTTGCCCTGCATTTCATATGGATCTAAAAATTTTGCATAGGTTATGGGTAACAAAAATGTGCTGCTTGTTTGCAAAGATTTAAATGACAAATTTATCAGGGATACAACAGGTGCAGAATTCTCAAAGGTGAAAAACATTAACACTTTACCAAATAACATTTTTTTTCACGCCTTTGCAAACAGAATAAACCCAGATCAGACGTCTCATATATAGGAGCCGTCTGATCAGGGTCTGCTCTGTTTACTTAAGTCTTATGAAAACTTGTAGATCTGACTCTAGAGTTTCTACAAATACCAAAAAATCTTGTCATATATATATACCATTATAAAAATTCAGCCAATAAATATTCATGATGTCATTGCTTCTTACATAATCATTCATCAGGAAAATCAGCTTGATCAAATTAATTCAGATTTGTGCTGGAAATTTTCCATGACGAAAACATAACCATGATCACTAAAAAACGTTAAAATTTCAGATGACTTTAGAAAGCATACCTGAGTGATGCAAGAATTTCAAGTTTCCCTATTGTATCTAAAGAGGCCTTTAACAGCTCCACTCCATCCTCTCCTAGTTGATTAGCTGAAAACAACAATAAAATAACAATCATTTAAAGTTGAGATATAAAGTTTTGTTGAGGTAGGACAGAGAAAAGCTCCAGATTTTGACAAATATAACAAAGGGCAATAACACCAAAAATACAGAAGACAGAGTTATTGGCCTTGTGCACTGCACTTGTGGTCAATGTGTTCTATCTGTATATGAAGTTTAAAGTCAATAGCTTTTATACTTTGAAAGTAATGATCCGGACAAGCCAGATTTTGAGAAAAATAACAAAGGGCAATAACTCCAAAACAAGAGGGCCAGAATGGCCCTGAAGCGCTCACCAGGCAATCAGAGGAGAAGATTTTCAAAGTTTTCACTATATGTTTTTATAGAAAACTAGCCGGCCCTGGGGCGGGCCAATTTTGACCCCAGGGACATAATTTATATAACTTTTGTAGAGGACTTGAACATGATGCTATGAGCCAAATATGAAAGCTGAGAACCTTTCAGTTTCAGAGGAGAAGATTTTCAAAGTTTTCTCTATATGTTTCTACTGAAAACTACCCACCACTGGGGCGGGGCCAATTTTGACCCCAGGGCCATAATTAATATAACTTTTGTAGAGGACCTGAACATGATGCTCTGTGCCAAATATGAAAGCTGAGAGCCTTCCAGTTTCAGAGGAGAAGATTTTCAAAGATTTCACTATTTGTTTCTATTGAAAACTGCCCAACCCTGGGGCTGGGCCAATTTTAACCCCAGGGCCATAATTTATATAACTTTTGTAGAGGACCTGAACATGATTCTCTGTGCCAAATATGAAAGATGAGAGCCTTTCAGTTTCAGAGGAGAAGATTTTCAAAGATTTCACTATTGTTTCTATTCTGAAAAGTACCCACCCCTGGGGCGGGGCCAATTTTGACCCCAGGGCCAAAATTAATATAACTTTTGTAGAGGACCTGAACATGATGCTCTGTGCCAAATATGAAAGCTGAGCGCCTTCCAGTTTCAGAGGAGAAGATTTTCAAAGATTTCACTATTTGTTTCTATTGAAAACTTCCCACCCCTGGGGCGGGCCCAATTTTGACCCCAGGGGCATAATTTATATAACTTTTGTAGAGGACCTGAACATGATGCTCTGTGCCAAATATGAAAGCTGAGAGCCTTCCAGTTTCAGAGAAGAAGATTTTCAAAGATTTCACTATTTGTTTCCATTGAAAACTGCCCACCCCTGGGGCGGGGCCAATTTTGACCCCAGGGCCATAATTTATATAACTTTTGTAGAGGACCTGAACATGATGCTATGTGCCAAATATGAAAGCTGAGAACCTTCTGGTTGCAGAGGAGAAGATTTTCAAAGTTTTACTATATGTTTCTATTGAAAACTTCCAACCCCTGGGGCGGGGCCAATTTTGACCCCAGGGGCATAATTTATATAACTTTTGTAGAGGACCTATAGGTGATGCTATGTACCAAAGATGAAAGCTGAGAACCCTGTAGATTCAGAGGAGAAGATTTTTAAAGGTTCAAATTGTTGACGACCGACGACGGACGACGGACGACGCACGCCGCACGACGCACGCCGACGGACGACAGACATCTGGCGATCACAAAAGCTCACCCTGAGCACTTTGTGCTCTGGTGAGCTAAAAACTGAAGACAGAGTTACGAACCTTGTGCACTGCACTTGCAGTCAATGTGATCTATCTGTATATGAAGTTTGAAGCAATAGCTTTTATACGTTGGAAGTTATGATCTGGACAAGCCGGATTGACAGAAGAACGGACATGGTGACTCCAGTATACACCCCACAAAACTTCGTATAATTGAAATATACAAAAGTACTTGAAGGAATATATGCATCACCAACCAGCAGAAGTGTTATGCAGTGTTACAAACAATAACAAGAATGTTTGAATGCAAACTGTGTGTATGAACCATTTCCTTGATGAATATTCAGGCAGGATCCCCCACCCTTACAAATATTCCTACAGGATCCCCCCGTTATGAATGTTCCTACAGGATCCCCCCGTTATGAATGTTCCTACAGAATCCCCCCATTATGAATGTTCCTACAGGATCCCCCCGTTATGAATGTTCCTACAGGATCCCCCGTTATGAATGTTCCTACAGGATCCCCCCCCCTTATGAATATTCATGCAAGATGCCCCTTGTTATGAATATTTACGCAGGACCCCCCCCCCCCCCCAATGTTATGAATTTTTCATGAAGACCCTGTTGTAATTTGTTATGAATATTCATGCAGTACCCCATTTCCCTGTTAAGAATAATCATGGCATTAATTGTATGTAAACAGAGCAGACCTTGAACAAACAGATCTGGATCCTATATTATGCAAACAGAGCAGACCTTGAACAAACAGATCTGGATCCTATAATGTGTATGCAAACAGAGCAGACTCTGAACAACCAGATCTGGATCCTATCATGTGTATGCAAACAGAGCAGACTCTGAACAACCAGATCTGGATCTACTATTCTAGCAAAGGCATAAAAGATCGGATTATCATGTAAAGGATTAAAATGCCTTTAACCCATTCCCTGTTCTGTTTATTTCAAATTTCGATACCCATTGAATATTCTTGGACAAATAGTTACAACGAAATATGAAAGGTGGAACATTGTAGCCATTTAACAAACTAAAGAAACAGATCTTTCAAATTCCGTTTATAGCAAACTCAGCAGACCCTGATAAGACAGCTCCTATAGGAGCTGTCTGATCTGGGTCTACTCTGCAAATGCTTGAAAGCACATTTACATGAAGGAAAGGCTTAAATATTCACTAATAGTATGCTTTAAGTTAAAGGACAGGACTAGTTTACTCACCATTTAGGTCCAGACTTTCTAGATTCTCTTTGTTTTCCACACATTCTGCCACTTTATCAGCACCACTTTTACCGATCTCATTTCCACTAAAGTTGAGCTCCTGAAATAAGAATTTCGGCCAGGAATGTAACAGAATACAGAGGTTCTGATAAGATGAGTAAAAATGTATAAACAGAATGCTACAGAAATGCATCATATGAAAAGAAAGTAACCAAGTACACTAGAGCAAAGTAAAATCTGCTCAATGATTTCATGATCTGATACACTCTTTCACTGCCACACATTGTTATTTACTAGGTTCGTTGTCTGCATCAATATTCATCTCTTTTTTGTTGTTTAACCCTTTCCCTATTTTATGTTTATTCTAACTTTCAATACCTACCGAATATTCATGGACAAAATAGTTATAATGAACAAGAGCCACATGTGGCGCCAATGCTCGTCTGATTTGGTGCTTGTCCAGCTAAATTGCCAATACTCAAAAAATTTGAAATCAAGAGCTATGGTTCTTTGTAGGGCCTTCTCCTCAATGAGATCTACATACCTGTGAAGTTTCATGTTGATACCTCTTACACGTTTTGAGTAATGAGCTACATTAAAGTTGTTGCATGCTGACAACGACTGGCAGAATGATTGGACATTGTAAGCTGGTTTAGGATGTATAAATACATAACTACTCAGAGAAGCAAACCTAGACAAATGGTGTAGACCCTATACAAATTGCTCCTCAACCCTATCCCTGTTGAATACTAGTAGTCAATCATGTCAGATATAATGACATCAAGAATATTTATCAACTGAATTTTTATAATGGCATATGTGCACATGAATTTTAGGTATCGATATATACTTTAGGATCAGATCTTTTATGTTTTCATAAGTTAACAGAGCAGACTGACCAGACCAGACAGCTCAGACAGGAACCATATAACATGGGTCTACTCTGTAAATGTAAAAGCATGAAAAAAACTTTTGTATGAAGGAAAGGGTCGAGGAGCAGTGAAATCAGTGTATGCTATATTTGCTACATTACCAGCTGAGAAGGGAGATTGACTGTCCAATTATTTGGGATAGTTATAGCATATCATTATGCAATTTTATTTGTTACTCAGGATCTATACTATTGCTAACAGAGGCACAGATTAGAAACATACCCCTCTGCACAAAAGCTATTTTGTCCATGAATTTTCAGTAGGTATTGAAATTTGGAATACATATAGAACAGGGAAAGGGTTAAAATCTACTGCAGACAATATATGTTGCTTACAATAAGAACATAAAATGCAAGTACTGCACTAACACCTACCCGCAATTTTAGATGACCTGCAGTCAACGCTTTTGCTATGGTTTTAGCCCCTTCAGTTCTCACCAAACAGTCTCCTAAATTTATCACCTCTAAATTCTGTAGCTTTGGTAAAACCTGAAATAGAAAACAGATAATCATACAGATCTTTATCACACTTGAAACAATTTGTAGTCCACTTTGTGAAAAATTTGGACCTAGGTAAGAGACAGTGAGATTATAAACTAAAGTGTTTGAAGAAACATTTAAGTCACTTGCCAGCAAAATGCAACTAAAAAGAAAGGAGTTGCACTGGGTAAAATTAAGGCACTGCAACACTGAAAAGTTACATCTGGCAATTACAGGGAGAAATATTGATGGACCATCATCTCATTTACATTGAGATTACTATTTTTCTCTCTTATAGTAGGTGGAGTCTTGCATGAATATTCATAAAAGAAAAAATTATTTTATATTATTAATATAATTGATATTTATAATGGATGAGTCATGCATAACAAATCATCAGATAAAGGGCTTATCACAGACAGGCTGATCTCAGTATACACTCTGCAGTGTTTAAGAGCAGTGTAAATGTTACTGCTGTTGTTTTATATGACAGTCTCTACCTTAGCCATAGACTTGGCACCTTCTGCTGTAAAAGTATTGTCACTGAGGTTGAGTACCCGTAGCCTGGGGTTTTCAGACAGAGCATCACAAAGGGCTGAGATCCCCTCTTTGTAGATACCATTCTGTGGCATTGACAGTTCCTCCAGGGAACCCATTAACTGAAAATGACAAGACAGAATGGTTACAAACATGACTTCATCATCTAAATTTACTTAAATGAGCTTTTAACCATTTCTCTGTTGAATATTTATGTACAGTAAAACCTCTCTATAACGGCCACTCAATTGTGTTAATTAGTTGGAATTTAGAGCAGGTGGCGGCTTAAAGCAAGGTGAAAGTAAAACAGAATGCACCTACAGGAGCGTTCTGTTATACTTTCACTTTGCTTTAACCCATTCCCTCATAGGCTATTTTTAGATACAACCTCTTTGAATAAATCTACCGAAAAGGAGCATTAGCTAGAGAAAAGGAATTTTTTTGGAATTTGGTAGTTTGAAACCATTGTGATAAATAGAGCATTTGCTCCTATAGGAGCAAATGCTCTATTTATCACAATGGTTTCACAAAGTGACTTTTACAGAGTTGTCAAAAGTCGTCAATATCAGGGAATGGGTTAATTAGCCACCTGCCTTAAACACAAAATACTTAATGTAATTTAGTGGCCGTTATAGAGAGGTTTTACTGTATTAAAGAAATAATGACATCATGAATATTAATTTGACAATTCTTTATAATGACATATGAACACAGGGCCTTTAGGCTCAGGCATAAAGAATCATATCTACATTACACTATAAGCAAAGAGAGCAGACCCTGATCGGGTGACTCTTACAGGAGCCATCTGATCTGGGTCTACTATTTTGTAAAGGCTTGAAAATACTTTTATATGAAGGAAAGATGAATTCAATTAATATTTTTGCATACTTTTTGAACCCATGTGTGCCTATTGTTTCTAAAATGGGTCATAGGCAACCAGTGTAGACCCAGATAAAAGGGCTCCTTCAGAGGCTCTCTGTTCAGTCTACACAGTTTGCTGCTAAAACTATACTTACAAAGGTCATATCAGCAGAAATACTCTTCAAATGACAATTTATTTGTTCTTAATCAGTTACTCCATGAATATTCAAGGAAAAATTTACACTATGAATATTAATTAGATTTATAATGGAATATGAATACAAAAAGTTCTGACCATGACAGAAACTGTAGTAACAGATCTATACTATTTCATAAGCGAACCGAGCTCAGCCGTATGATCTGGATCTACTCTATTTGTAAAGGTGTTAAAATTGCAAATCTAATGAGTAAAGGGTAAATATATATTTGGGCAATTGGGCTAAATGCTAACTACAAACTACTCTAAACAATGAGTAAACAAGATGTTTGTGAAACACTATGTATGTGGTCTGAAATTTGACCTTGATGTATGACCGTGACCATAACAAGTCACTCCTAAAACTGTTTGCCTCCACAAGCTGCACATGAATGCAAAGTTTGAAGGATGTAAGTTGAATCACGACAAAATTATAGACAATCTAAATTTAACCTTTGACCTTGAGGTATGACCTTGCCCTTAAAAGTCACCCTAAAATGTTCTCCTCAACAAGTTGCACATGCATGCATAAAGTCACCCCTAAAAATGTTTGCCTCTACAAGTTGCACATGAATGCAAAGTTTGAAGGATATATGTTGAATGACAATAAAATTATTGCCAATCTAAATTTGACCCATAATTTTACATTTGACCTTGATGTATGACCTTGACCTAAATAAGTCATCCCTAAACATGTTCACATCCATAAGTTGCACATGCATGCAAAGTTTGAAGTATGTATGTGCAATTGCTACAAAATTATCACCAACATTAAAGTTGTCCACAAACCAACAGGGCAAAAACAATGTGCCCCCAACCCCCTCAAGGTGGTGGGGCATAAAAATAGTTTCCTTATTCTAGCCTGTAAAGCAGATGTTTTGGTAAATGAAATACTTTAAATAACAAATAGTATCAGATGATAAATCTGAGAGAAAATCCAAATCTTCAACCATGGCAAATGTTTATGAAACATTCTTAAATTTTCTTTGGCTTTAAATTTATTTACCTTGAATACTTTTGAGAGTTCAATGGAGCCTTCATTTTCCAGTCTTCCCCTGCCTGACACAAATACCTGTAGAGCAAGAGGGGTACCAGCCGCCTCACTATTTTTGTAGCAGTCCATCAAAGCTGCTGCTAGCATCTGCAAAATAAAACAAGCTATTCCAATAATACAATTAAACAAACACCTCTTGAGTGAGAAGTGTACCAGGGGCAGCCCCCTTGCTAACTTTGTAAGTCATTCAGAGCTGCTGCTACATTTGGCAAAATACATTCAGTCATTCCATAAACCCTTTACATCATTAATATTCATGTAGCAAATGATGACACCATTTACTATTGGATAAATAATTTTTACACCGACACACAGACCCAGGAAATTTTGATTATGGCAGAAACTGCAGAATCAGATCAATATTAGTTTATAAGTAAACACAGTAGAGCCTGATCAGACATCTAAAGATCCACCACATTATTTTGACATTTCAATACACTACAGGGGAAACAGTTAATTGCTCTCCAAAGGTTCAGGTATTTAAACAATTAAGACATGGACGTGTCATTCTACCTGTTTACATATTTTGGACTTTTAAAAACTGTGGCAATACTATACAAGAGCTGTCCGATCTGAGTCTTCTCTATTTTCAAACACATTACAATGTGTAACTATGAAATTAAGGGTTAATCATCGTGTGTAGAGCAATGCTATGATACAAACACTATGTATCCTTCTTAACCCTTTACCTGTTCTGTATTTAGGCCAATCTCAATACCTGCTGAATATTCATGTAACAAAATAGTTATAAAGAAATATGGAAGGTGGAACATTGTAGCCATTTTAGAAAGTAAAGAAACAGTTTATATGAGGGAAAGGGTTAACCCTTTACCTCACAGAGAGCATCTTTGCAAACAGTGTAGACATAGACCAGATGGCTCATGTAAGAGCTGTCTGATAAGGATATACCCTGTTTGCTTATGGAATATTATATAATATATACAGTAAGACCTCTCTATAATAGCCATTAAATTGTGCTAATTAGTTGGTATTTAGGGCAAGTGGTTGCTTAAAGCAAGGTGAAAGTAAAACAGAACACTCCAAAAGGAGCGTTCTGTTTTACTTTCACCTTGCTTTAGACAGCTACCTGCCTTTAGCACAAAATACTTGATGTAATGAAGTGGTCGTTAGAGAGAGGTTTAACTGTATCTGATTCTACAATTTCTGACATAACTAAATATTTTTATGTTCATATTCCATTATAAAAATCACCTAATTAATAATGATGATGTAATTATATGACTATTCATTAGGTAGAGGGTTTGACTGGAAATTGGATACCCTCACTTAAACACATAGCTATGATATGGTTTATATTTGCCTTACAAATTATAAATAAAACTATATTATACATGTGAAAGGTTTAAAACTCACTTAATGACCAACAATTACATAAAGATGCATGATCTTAGGTGAAATAATTGTGCAGTGTTGTGCCTACAGTGAGCCCGGGGGTCATTGGCGACCAGTGTCCCTTTAAAAGTAAGACTTGTCCATTGACTTGTACTGGAAAAGAAGCCTCAAACCTCCCCTGTCCCCAAAATATTGGGACCTATGTATAACTTGTGGAGTTATGCAAGATACAAGACAAGAGTGTTCGGAGGAACACATGTGTCACCTGCTCACATCTGACACAACAACTGTTAATATGTTTGAGTGTGAAAATCACAAAGGGGAATAACTCAAAAAGCATTGCATGCAGAGTGATGCACCTTATTTATATCAATTGTCCTCAATGAGAGGAAGACACATGTGAAATTTGAAAGCTCTATATTACTATTATGATAAATTATGAAATTACAGCCTAAAAAAGAAAGTGTGACTGACAGACAGACAGACGGAAAGACAGACGACGGAAAAGTGATCCCTAAGTGACGCACTGCCTCTCGGCAGGTGACACAAAAAGTTAGACAGACAAGTCTTCGAAGTAACTAAAGTAAATAAATTTTAGAATATTCCTCAACTTCCCTTCAACAACTTGGGGAATAACTAGAACTACCACTAAAGGTGATAAATACCCCCACTAGCACATTCGACACAGAGATGGGGATTATAGAAATATATCTGATATGAGAATAGACTGCCACATATCTGCATCATAATGTGTCTATTCTAGGGAGGGCGATTGGGGGATTCACCCCACTTTTTTTAAAATCCCATATTTTTCATGGAACAGATGAATTTTCTACATAGATAAAAAAGGCGAATTTGCATAAATTGACGCGATATATGAATTTTATTCAAATTTCCTCATTTATTTTCAAATCCTACAATAGACACTGATCATATACCTGGGTCTCTGTCTGTCTATGTCTGCACAGATACACTACTTTAGGTAACAGATGAGTTACACTTGACATTTATCGGGTCTTTATGTATCAGATGAGTTACACTTGACATTTATTTATTTAACAAGAGCTGTCCGCAGACAGCGCGCTCCACTTTCTTTAGTGCTGGATAGTGTAGTGGAAGTCTAAGTCAGAAAGGGGAGATAACAACAGCAAAATTAACTTTAGGGTTACCTACCCTTGTGAAATGGGTCCCCCTTGTAACAGTTAGTATGTATACCAAAGATGAACCAAATATCTTGGACAGTTTCTGAGACATGGACCTGAACATAAAACTTAACCAACAATGAAAATTCTAAGTCGAAAAAGGGGCATAACTATGGCAAAATTAATTTTAGGGTTACCTACCCTTGTGAAATGGATTCCCCTTGTGATAGTTAATATGTATACCGAAGATGAACCAAATATCTTTGACAGTTTCTGAGACATGGACCTGAACATAAAACTTAACCAACAATGAAAATTCTAAGTCGAAAAAGGGGCATAACTATGGCAAAATTAATTTTAGAGTTACCTACTCTTGTGAAATGGCTTCCTCTTGTGATAGTAAACATACATACCAAATATGAACCCAATATCTTTGATGGTTTCTGAGAAAAGGACCTTAACAAAAAGGTTAACCAACGCCGACGCCGACGCCGACGAGAGGGTCATGACAATACCTCCACTTTTTGAAAAAGTGGAGCTAAAAAGGTTATGTTGAGGTATGACAAAGTAAAGCTATGGACCGCACTTGTGGTCAATGTGATCTATCTGTACATGAAGTTTGAAGTCAATAGTTTTTATATGTTTAACATTATGGTCCGGACAAGCCAGATTTGACAAAAATTACAAAGGCAATAACTCCAAAAATACTGAAGACAGAGTTACGGACTTTGTGCACTGCTCTTGTGGTCAATGTGATCTATCTGACATTCTGTATATGAAGTTTGAAGTCAATAGCTTTTATACTTCGGAAATTATGATCCGGACAAGCCGGGCCACCTAAATGAGATTGGATTTGAATAAAGGGCCATACCAAAGGACCACTTGTCCAAATTAAAGGGCTACTGTAAGTCCGATATGGCCCCATCCCATCAGACCTGCTTCTTTAAAGGGATCATTTTGCCCTTGGACGTCCATGACACCAAAACTTGGGCAGGTTTTTAAGGGTCATTTCTGACCCCCTGATACCTTTAAGACGACAGAGAGCCATGGCACCTTGCTGTAAATAGCCTCTAGTATACCTGCCAACCACTAAAAAAAGGCCGCCAGTCTTTTTAGTCACACGGATGGACATGGTGACTCTAGTATAACCCCCCTCACCCCCCCCCCCCCAACCAAAAAAACTTTTTTTGTGGAGGTATAAAAATCTACACTATGGACAGACTATTTCTCTACCAAACCCTATCTTGATGGTACTGACTCATTAAAGTCACCCCTACTTTGTGATTCTAATAAGAATCAACAAGACAGGGTTTGGATGGTAAGTAAGAAATTTAAATACGCCAGTAACCTTATCTACAGTTTGGATTTTTTCACTTGATGCTCAATATATCTAGCCAAACACAGACTCGGGTAGAGAGTTTATTAAATTTGGCAGAAGATCTGTAAATCTGAGTTCATTCTCATACATATGATTGGTCATACTACAACTCTGGAAGTTTTATAACCGTGGGGTCAGCATTAATTACCTTGCCCCCAGTGGTACCAAGTCCATTGTTGTTCAGTCGAAGTTCCTTCAGTGTATAGCAGGTTTCACTTTTCAACAGGTCAACAACACCTTCCACACCATTAGGCCCAAATGCATTGTCACTGAGATCTAATTCCACTAACCGGGCACCAGCTTCAATCATGGCTTTCCCCAGATATTTCTGAAACAGAGAAACAATTAAAACTGGAGCTTGTATGTAAGAAAAACATGTCTTCCACCTGCTCCTGTCTCAGAAATAATTTTTATGAAGTTTGTTGGAGACTGGATGAGGACTTTTTTATTTAGAGAGCAGACAAAGCTAAAAAATAAAAGCTCAATTTTCAACAATTCAAGGGCCGTAACTCAGAAGTACCTGTTCCAAAATTTCTAGTTATTTAAATTGGCCTGTATATTATAATTTATAACCATAAACATTTCCATAAGGTTTGGTGATGATTAGATGAGAACTATATGACTTAGAGAGTGGACAAGGCTGACAAGGCCAAATTTGTATTATTTAAGGGCCATAACTCTAAAGTGCCTAGTGAAACATTTTTGACCTAGATATTATAGCCATAAACATTTTAATTAGGTTTGGTGAAGACTGGATGAGACATTTCTGACTTAGAGAGCGGACAAGGCTAAAAAGACAAAATTTGGATAAATCAAGGGCCATAACTCTAAATTTCCTCAGTGTTCTCATTAGCATTGAATTTTACCGAGTCCCTGGGACCCAGGGCATCAGCAAAAGTTGCGTCCCAAGTAAATACAATTGAGTCCCAGATAATTTCACTTCTGCTTTTGTAATGGAGATTTTTTTGCACCATTAAAATTTAATGTAAAGGGGTAAAACTATTTAAGACTTACACTGATGTATCATTTAACATCAAAAAGATAAGTGTTATAAGCACTGTATAATAAGGTAGTTCTTGATGCTTTGATTTGAAGTGCACGACGATGAGCATCGTTTGAGTGAGATGAGCTGAGCATCACTGTATCCGCTGGTACGTAAAAGCGGTTTTCACTTCATTTTCAGTGTATACAAAGCATCACATGGTAATTCTATTGGTTTCAGGGCTAACATCATTTACTTACAAGTCTTTAAACTCACGATCTTGCACCCATAACGCTTTAAAGTTCCTGGCGTGTTCAACTTTTTACTAGCAGACGCCATCTTTTTTCAGCACCCAAATGTCATTACTACGCTACAGAACGGTTCTCATAGAATTACATAATTTTAGATGCTGACATTAGGGTGGAAATCGTAACCAGTCAATGAAGATGCCCTCCTACGTACCTGGAATAACCCAAGACTCGATATTAATAGATGCGTTGCAATTTTGGAAAAATGTCAAGAAAACAGAGTGAGATTCACTCTGTTTATTGATCCGGATTGATGTAAGACCGAGTATCAGTTGTTAATTTACCTGGATTCATTTAAATTGGAAAAATTTCGATCAATGATCTTGCGTCCCATGGACGCAACGTACTTGACTATTTTGCGTTCCAACGATTTTCGGTGCGTATTTAGATATGATTACGATGTAAACGGGAACACTGTTCCTGAAACAATCTTGAAGGATATCGAACTTGGCCTAGATATTATAGCTTTAAACATTTTTATAAGGTTTGGTGAAGATTGGATCCATGAGAACTTTTAGAGAGTGGACCAGATTTTGTGACAGACGGACAGACAGGAGTAAATCAATACGTCTCCAACACCACTATGTGGTGGGAGACATAACTACAGCTGACCTGTAATCAAAAGGATAACCATTACCCCCATCCCCAATATAATGTTTATTGGTATAGCTATCTTTAAATCATACATACTGTAGTTTGTTCATTATGTATATTTTTTTAATAACAGATTGCCATGCAATTGAACACTTTATCTATTTATCTACCCTAATACTGGCAAATTATTAGTATCTATGAAAATCATAGAAAAAGCACAAAACTGCTCAGCTGTGATTCCAAACCAATACCAGAGTAAGAATAACAAAACCTTTCAACAAATTTGGCACAAAACTGTAGAAGAGTAAAAAAAATGCAAGTTTTTTTTATTTTTTATATAATAAAATCTGGTGGATAAGTTTTTACTGTACATGAATACTTTGAAAATTACTGCTTTTGCATTTTAAATTTTGTTATCTGCAACAGAGGCCTACATAAAATAGGTACATTAAAACCATTTCAAGAATAGTTCCTTTATTTCTCCAACAAACCTTAAAAGACAATTTTACATAAAGGGTTTGGTGGAGAAATGACAGGTTCAGTACCTGAATATGCACCGTTGTCTATTACTCAGATCTGCAACTAATTTCAGGGTCATGATTACAGCCTATTCCAGTAATTAAATTAGCCCTAGACAACTGCTTGTCTCTGATATGCTTGAAAATGCACCTTTAATCTGACTTTTCTAGATCATTTAATTCTCAACCAAATTTTATGCTATTCTTATGAGTACAGGTGCCATCAAGACAAGATTTAAAGGAGGAATACTGACCCTATTTTAACTAGATTTCATTAATCCTTACAGTACCCAACATAAATCACTAGTGTCCTTTGCAAACAGTGTAGACTCAGATGAGAGGGCTCCTCTAGGAGCCCTCTCATCAGGGTCTGCACTGTGTGTCCTATTACACTTTTCTTCGGGAAAATCCCTAAATATTCACCTCACCATAAGCTTGACCTGTGAATTTTGGAACAGTCCATTTGCAAAGTTGGTGTTGTAAGGGTTAACACTCCTTTTATCTACACGTGTTTATAGTGAGATTATCCAAGATATGCTGGCATTTAACAATATAATGTGGAACTGCATAAGAATACTTACCAGAGCTGGTGGTATTTCAGACTTTAGTCTTCCAGTGAACATGTCACTCCAACGTGCCCTCTGAAATAAGGAGGATACTATTACAAATACTACTATTGTCGTTGTAACCACTCTTTAACCATTTTAATACCGGAAACATACACCTTTTCCAACAGATCATACACCTTTTCCAACAGATCATACACCTTTTCCAACAGATCATACACCTTTTCCAACAGATCTACACCTTTTCAAACAGATCACATGCCTTTTTCAACAGATCATACACCTTTTTAAACAGATCATACGCCTTTTCCAACAGATCATACACCTTTTTAAACAGATCATACGCCTTTTCCAACAGATAAAACACTTTTTCAAACAGATCATACACCTTTTTAAACAGATCATACACCTTTTCCAACAGATCATACACCTTTTCCAACAGATCATACACCTTTTCCAACAGGTCATACACCTTTTCCAACAGATCATACAGCCCATGTAGGAGCTCTCTGATCAGGGTCTGCTGTTTTCTTCAGGAAATATACAAGTCTGGTTCTTCAGTTTCTGCAAATGCCAACACTCCTGTGGTCAAACACCATTATGAACATTCTGCTGTTAATAAGTATTCATGATGTCAATAATACTACATAACTGTTTATGAGGTAAAGGGTTAAAATTGTCATTTTTTGTACAACATGGGTAGATTTAAAATTGAATTAGGTAATGGATATGTTACCAGTAAATGAGAATTCTATTAAGTTTTTTTAATCAAGTTTTTTACCTTATATCCGAACCGAATAATTGAAAACCGAGAGGGTCATAATCGAAACCGAACTGAATCGAGAAGTACCTGAATCATTGCAGTCCTAGGGACGACAGGAAATGACTTTCACTCACTTTGTCATCATATTAGGTGACAATTAGGCAATTGTAAACACTTATATTATACCTGGAATTCTGGATGTTTTTTCAACACCTCAGCAATTGCTTCAGCTGCCTCAACCCCAAGTGTGTTTCCTTCCATTCGCAATGCTGTCATATTGGAGCACTGGTTGATAGCATCTATGATTTCTTTTGCTGCAAATAACATTTTAACCCTTTACTCCAAGAATATTCAAATAAGAAATAATGACATCATGAATATGAAATAACCTGTTAAATCATAGGATATTTTTAGACCCAACTTTTTTTAACAAAACTAGTGAAAAGAAACATTTACTAGAGGCAAAGAAAATTTTAAAATGTTTTAGCAAATAAATAAATGTTTTAATTTCAATAAGGGACTTTTACATAGGCATCAATATGAGGAAATGGGTTAAAATTTAAATATTAATGAGTTTCTGGGTTGGCACTATAATTTTAAAAGTAGTAACCACTGTAAGAATCATTAGAAAATATCCATTTTCAAAACTTTTTCTTCAAATTGTAAACAAGATGTGTTTGTGAAACACTACGTCCCCCGGCCAATTTGACCTCTGATCCTGAAAGATGACCTTGACCTTCACAAGTCACCCCTGAAAATGTGCAGCTTCATGAGATACACATGCATGCCAAATATCAAGTCTCTATGGTGACAAACAGGGCAGCCTTGAATAGGTCGACTATGCTCTCTGTCTGTCTGTGAGAGCATAGATGCCTTTCTGTATATTGCTTTGATCGATTACAGCCCCCACCTATTCAAATGTCTTTAAACACCATCCAAATATCATAACTTTTCATTGAATTAATTTTCATAAACCAGCAAACGTTTCCAAAGTCATTTACCCTCCATTCGTTTTGTACAGAAATTGCACATCACTCTTCATTTTCATTACATTAATCTAACAATTTCCCCAGATTTTAAAAAAATAGGTATTGACTGTTAAGAGAAATGAATACTTGTTACGGGAATATTAAGTACTGCTATTTCAATACTTTCCAAACTGCATGAAATATTCAACCTCAAACAGCCATCAACTTATTATCGGAAGAGATCCCGAATGCAGTTTCGGTAAATATATCAAGGGTAAAACAGATAAAACCCGATGAACACACAAATGCCGGCAACTGTCATCTCAATTCTATAAAATGTCATCACAATCCATGCTCAATGTCTCAATGAATCTTTTAAATGAAACGAAACAAACCTTTTTCTGGGCGATATTTTGATTTCGCCAAGCAGCGACTGTTTTGGTTTTACGCGAGTACACAGAGAATTTTGTAACACGACGCCTCATTGGTCTACGGCAGAGGTGTATCTCGGCCCGGCTAATTCATGAGGCGTCGTATGTATAGAGAAATGGGGTCTGCTTTTTAGCCTATTAGTATTAACCAGGGCCTCCGCTGGCGGTCGCCAAAATCGCCATTGGCGAAAATATTCATAATCTGGCGATAAAAAAATTAAATCTGGCGAATGTTGTGGCGAAAGACAAATTTGCAGATTTTGCCGAGAAATACAGACCCATTTTAACCCTCTCGGTCAATTATCGCTGCTTCTTCTGTTTGTGTGCAAAACGTGTCGGTTGTTTACACAAGAGTTTTATCTGGGGATTTCCCTTGCAGGCACCGGAAATCATGCGTGAAAGATGTGATTCTAACTGGTTCCCAATTCTCTTCCTACTATTTTGTTAAACTGGTTCCCAATTTGTGTCCTAGTATTTTGTTAAGCAAACAGATTATGCGGGAAACCAGTCATGTCAAAGATGGCGACGTTGTTTACAAGTTAAGCCGTGGGCAATTTGATTTCTTCTTGTGGCACGGTAATTACTCAAACCAGGGAACTGACACCTAAGATTATGCGACAAAGAGATTAAAGAACGACTAACAAGGCAATTAATTGGATTTGGCTTGCGATTATCTCGGGCAATTTGGGACAGATCGGACTTTGTAGATCCACGGTAAGGAACAATTACACCACTATTCAGGCTACTGTGTTAGTTCTCAGTTTCATAATATTGGGAGTAAATAAATCTAATGTGTATCGTGTCCTATTATATATTAAAGATATATTTTATGCTTTCAGTCTGTTAATACACAGTTTCAACAACTTTACATGGCACGCTGACTAGTTGACTACCGTAGTGTTATGAAACCACTAAAGGAAATGCATATATAACAGAAACATTACACATTTCTTTGCATAACTTTTAACTGTAGAGAAAATGAATTGACCATTTTTTTAATCCTCTTTGTTAGTGTTTAAAAGTTATTTTTAATATAGAACATATATTTATTCTGAAATTATTTGTTTGCAGTGAAAGTAAAAACAGTTTTGAAATTTCAAGTTATTTATCTTATAAAGCAAAACAATCTGAAATCAATGTAAAACTGAATGGAAATTATCAGAGACATATACATGTATACATACATGAATGTATATGTCTCTGAAATTAGTGACAAATTCAATACTTAATTGTACACTTATTATTTTTTTCTCTGGCTTACCATGAGTTTTTAATAGTACCAAGAGACTGTTAATATTGTTTACAGATAAAAAAAAATTATTTGTTTGTTTAATTTCAGCTCTTCAAGTGGGGAAGAGAAATCCGAGGCTCCAGATTCTACTCCATCAATAAGAAGTGACCCTAAAATGACCACCGCAGCTAAAGCATCAAATGTAATGAGGAGCGCCAGCAAGGCAGACCACGGCTACATGTTGAAGTTGATTCAAGACTGGCACCAGCCTGATCAGACCCATAGGGGTCAACACAGTCTTATGTTGACATAAACTGTTACTATTATCAAAATTAATAAAGGAAATGTAAACATACACAAGTTGGTTATGTTGGTTACACATTTCAAGCATAAACAAAGGTTTCATGACGTAGAATATGAAGGAAAACTTTGGCTCTAACTTTGGCTCCAACAGATCCAAATTGGCGAAACAAAATTCTTATTTGGCACAAGTTTTTCTCATTTGGCGAAAGTGATGGCGCAAAGGAAAAAAAAGCCAGGGGAGGCCCTGATTAACCGGTGTCGATATAAAAACTGCTATCCGCGGAGAAGAAATTGATCTAGTTCTATCTATCTATAACATTCTGCCACACACCCTCATGAGGAATTTCGGGCATCAATTGAAAGAAAGGTTTCTAGACGGGATTCTTCTTCCCTGGGGGAACAAATAGACAAGCTAGGGGAAAACATGTCCGAGGGGAAGACGTCGTTATTCGGCGTCCGTTAGAGAAAAAAAACCTGTTCAGTATTTTTGTTATTATTTTGAAGCAAAATGTAAATAAAAGGAAAGAACGTCAATACATTTTAACAAAATGAAATTAAGATTACATTTTTGTGGAACTATTTCAAGGAATGTTCACGTCCAAGAGCAATACGCCAACTGTAGATAAACAACATAACGATACGTCATGTAGAAAGAAGACTGCAGCCTGTAACAGAAGTCATTGTTGTAAGAGCTCTGCAGGGAAACGGTACAAGTGATTGGCGAGTCGCACGTGAATATTTTTACCCCCACCCACTTTCATTTTCCCGGGGTCGAATTTCCATACCATTTTCTCTATTGTCGAGCTTTAATCCCTTCCCTTTGAAACTGAGTTCTCCAGTATCATCAACTTTTGTTCCCTCAAGGATCTTTGTAACATCAGATAGCTCTTCCGACGTCATTTTGACTTTTTAACTGCGTTTCAGCAGTTTCTATTCGCAACCGGAAATGGCGGCCTTTTTAAAATTGCCGGTGTTTGCATAAATTCTACACTATAGTGATAATTTCTTTAACCCCTTCCCTGTTCTGTGTTATTCCAAATTCCAATATCTACTGAATATTCATTGACAAAATAGTTATAACGAAGTATGGAAAGTGGAACATTGTAGCCATTTTAGAAAGTAAAGACACATATATTTTATATTCCATTAACAAACAGAGCAGACCCTGGTCAGATGGCTCCTACAGGAGTCGTTTGATCTGAGTCTACTCTGCTTGAAAATGCATGACATCGACATCGTACGTCATCGCAGTCACACTTGACTATTACGCGACGGTTGGTGTGCGGGGTAAAAGGGAAAGCAAAAGAGATACAGAAAAGTCAGAAAAGTTTGACAGTTAAAAGTGAGAATGGAGTGAAAATTAAGAAAGCATGCAGCGTATGTATTCGCCCCCTCAACCCAGACCAATCCGGTTACGGTGGCCGCTGCCGGCACAGCTCTGAGAATCATCGGCGACTACTTATACTTGCACTGGGCCTAGAAAGAGAGGGTTGACAGCCCCTGCTTGAAAGATACCAAGCTAGGGGCCTCTGCAACTGTGGCAGGCAAACTGTTCCATGACGCTATGGTGAGGGAAAACACGTTTATATGAAGGAAAGTGTTACATTGAAACTAACACGTTACTTAATAGACGTAAAATAGTCTATGCTACGTCTAATTAGTTCATACATAGTCACATATTACATTATGAACTAGGTCTAGATTAGAATACAACGTACGGGGATTTATTACAAATTAATCGTTGAATACCTACAAATTACACCGTATTGTGTAAGGCTGTATTCACACACCTCACACCACCACCACCACCACCACAAACACATGTACACCGGCATATCTACCGAGAAGGCAACCCTTTACTTCATTAATCATCATCATCGTCGTCGTCACCATCATCTGACGATGATGATGACGATGATGATGATGATCAACATCATTCTTTATGAAATTGCATATTTCTTGCTAGAGTATACCAGCGAGTATACCCGCTACAAACATCAACAAACTGGAGGCGGTCCAAAGACATGCAGCACGGTTTGTCATGGGGGACTACAGACGAACATGCAGTATCAGCCAAATGATCACCACTCTAGGGTGGCCACCACTACAGCAACGAAGAGCTGACGCCAAGCTGGTACTTGTGTACAGGATTACACATCACCTCGTCGACATCGATGCCGCCACTTTTCTCCACCCTGCTGCCCTTACCATAAAAGGTGGAACCTTGAAGTACCCGCTACCTTTCTGCCGTACATACACACTACGATTCTCCTTCTTCCCTTATGCAATCCGGTTATGGAATCAAGCCATTGCTGCATCCCAGACCTTGGACAGTTTCAAGGCGGGATTGGGCACTCAAAATTAGACATACACACAGTTTTGTACGTTTTTAGCCCCACGGTGTTTTTGCACCTCACATTCACCATGTACATAGTCATCAAGTACGTCGATGTTCCAGAGTGGGCCCTGTACTTTAATCGGAAGAAGAAGAAGAAGATCGGAGAAGTTTAAAGCATGCCTACTGAAGGAGGGGGTGATTGGGTGGGGGCTATTAAAGTCATCTAAAATCAATTTATACACAGATCTACAAGTATATCTAAAACATGATAAAAACAAGACCGGTACTTTAGTGTAAATCTGAGGTTAGATCAGCAACAACAGCTTTTAGTCTACCAATATTTTGACAGATTCTGACCCCTGGTGGCATTGCGTGTTTACGGTTTACATCCACCTCATTTGTATTAAGTGAAGGTACCTTAAGAATCCTAGGGGGTGTAAAGTTGTAAAGCACGGATTAAGGTCATAAATGGGGTCAAAGGTCAACGAGTGCAGTTTTTGGTACATCAACGCTTTGATTCAACTTTAGTATGCAGTATTTCTTTTTAAAATGAATGTTTTCGTTGGGAATCGGTTAAATACATATTGCATCCAGCACGACCTTTTGCTGATACTATGAAAGGCAGAAGTCATGTCGCAGCTAGGTAAGGGCATGAAAACCCAACTCATTTTGACGAACCCTTTCGTCAACCCTGTCACATATTGTGTGTACAGGGTAGCAACGCATTTGCCTTGCTGTTCCAGGCACCATCCATGTTATCACAACGTTGCCAATATGAAAAAGCATCAATCGTCTTATTCATGGTCAACAGACAAGTGGTCTGTATTAAAGTTGTTTGACTGCATGTCTGGCTGTCAACCCTTTTACAGTTGGCAATCACGCTGGCCTCTTTGCATGTATGCCAAGAAAGGTTTAGTACTCTATGAAAGCGACCTCTTAAATCCGGAAACGGAAGGAGGATGTCGGATATCTGTACTCTTTCGTTTGTATCGTACCCTTCATTACTTTCCTACAGTTACTCTGTTTGCAGCTCAATCATTGAGTACGCTAGCGATAGGTGGATACAGGTTTTGTTTCACTTAAACATTTTCGTTTTACATGCATATTACCAATGTATTTGCTATCATGGTTGTTGTAGTTTAGTCGGAGGGGGATACGTTTATTTACACTGTTTCTCTTTTAGGGCGGGGATGGAATAAGTGTGAGGTTAGGCGCCCCTAAACCCTTAGTGACTATTGTCACTGAATGTTCCAAGGCGATACTTCCATCTTCCCCTATTATTTGCTTGTTTTGTCTTTGTGCGTAACTTTATGTTTTTGGTAGATATGTACATTTGCTGTGATTTCTTGTGTTGCTGTTTGGGCGGCTGTTTGTTCTGTATGTAGTGTTTCCTGTATGACTAATATTTGTACATTTTGCATTTCTGTCGCCTGTACAACCCCACCTGCTACAACAACATATCCTTCTGGCATCATGTCACTCTAGCGAAGCAATTCAGCTACAAGAAATCAGCTAGGTCGTTTTAGTTTTCATCCAGAAAAATGTATTGTTCCCAACTTCCTAGACATGGGGCAGTGGAACCTCTGGACCTGTGATTTTCGTATTGGATATCTTTTACCAGTCCTTTACTTCCATGAGGCAGCTTTGACAGACTTGTTCCCATAGTATCTAACAAAACCGACACCCACCGTGCCGTTGTATCTTTATAAAGGACAAAGACTGAATAAACCCATTCGTTTGCATGCTCTCAAAACGTCTGACAACCATAAGGGTTGCTTTTGGATTGAATAAGCGCGTGCCCGTCTATAACAATGCACGTAGACGTCTATGATTCAGGTATCTTTTGTGGGGTTTCTATACCCTTGTGTTTTGTAAAAAGATCCAGGATGCGGACTTTTGTCGTTGGGTTCATATCTCCATTTAGTTTTGCCAAGGTCAATGTCACAGTACAGCTCATGCTTCAATACGTCAGCGGTTTTCACAGTGCGATCGGAACTAGCTCCCTAACTAGCTAACTTCCTCTACTTTCACCTGTCAGCAGGCCATTGTGGATCTCCTCTGTTGTCACATCCTTGGATGCAATGGAAACAAGCTGATCTATTGCAACGGGTACATTGCTTTGCTTCTCATGTGCTGGGAAACATAACAAACACTTCTAAAGCCTTAAACAAAGCAGCAAGCAAGAGCGTTGATCTTTTCCTCTTCTGCATTTACACGAGACGTCTGGGCATCATGTTTTGTGCTCTTATTTTCATCGTCGTCATCATTGAGGTTTTAAAGTCTCTATGTTTCACCCCTTACCTGAGACTTACATGACCATGTGATACACAGTCTGTCTCGGGGTTAGTCTTGTTGTGTGATGCCGATTTGGCCACCGGCAGTTTTGCAGACCTTGTAAGTTGAAACACAACTAAAGATTAAAGAAAGACGATACAGGAAACCCGTTTTGTCTCAAGCTGGCAAACATATGCAAACTTATAGACGCGTATAAAATAGATGTTGGCGTAGAAACGTAATCCGAATTATACATGTATACATACAGCTGGTTCACAGGTTGGTTTGTGTTGGAGGTTAAAGAAGTCGATATGAATAGATCATTGAAACCTTTTTTAAGTGACAATGTGTTTAGGGAACACAGTGGTTACTGTATACATATCTCAGTTTAATCCAACTGAAGCTTTCTGTATTGTTTTCTACTTGTATTAAGCTAGCACCTGTTCAGAAGGTCTTCTGTCTATGATCGCTCGCAAATCCGTGCCACCAAAACTAATGTGCGCGTAGCTCGGGCGAGAATCTGTCGAGAAAAGACCGATAATTTGTCGTCTGAGCGAGGCTAGAACATTCGAGATCGCATCTAAATCGTATTGATCGAGGGTACATTGCAACTCGTTCGTAGCTAGATTTGCCGGGAACGAGTCTTGGTCGGCAGAGATCACGCGCTTGCGAGGATAGATTGCCGAGAGATCGAGGCAATGTCGCAGATTGGTCGAACAGAACGAACCTTGGTCGTGTCAAGATCACTTCAGATCGAGTGGATAGACGTAGGTAGAGCGTATATAGAGCGTGTGTAGAGCGTATAGGACGTATATAGAGCGTGCACATCGAAGGTCAAACGAGCTAACATCGAACATAGAGCGTGCACAGAAAATAATGGGGTAGGTCGCACTGTTTTTGCCCGCGACTATGGGAAAACCGAGCTGCGATTAAGGTCTCGCGTGGTCGCATGCGAATTTTCCAGGTCGTACTCGGTGAAATGACCCCATTACCTTCGTCAAACAAGAAGTCAAAAGAATAGACATTTTAGTAGTTGTACGTGAACTAGAATTTGCAATGAAACGCGCTTTATATGGATTTTTATGTAGTTTTGGTAACCAATACATTGTAGGAAGTATGTTGTGTATTTTTAATATCTGTTCCAAATTGTTCACACATTTTGACATGATCTGAAATGATGGTCTTTTCGTCAGTAGTAACTAAAATGTATGACTTGGTATTAATAATTTCCTGCTTCAAGACATCGATATAATGTAATCGTCAAATAATAATCACATTGTTCGATGCCTTATCAGCAGGAACAAAAACGTATTTTGAATGGAAATCCTGTAAATGGAAAAGTAGTAAAGTCAAGCAGGCAAAGCCACATGCAAGACGCAACCACCACCAAAACACCGATAGACAGCATGACACACACACACACACACACACAACCACACACCCAAACGCACACACACACACACACACACACGTAATGAACACAGAAAACACCAAAATACACACAAGAAACAGGGACAAACGTTCCACAACATGAACAAACCACAAGCACAAAGACGCGAGGCAAACAAAAAGAAGGGTGACAAAGAGAGTACCGCCTTGGCACGGTCAGCAGCAAAAACACCACTGGGGGTTTAAACCGGTTTACGGACGTCTTAACCTCACACTTCTCTCAAAGTCACCCTAGCTTTACAAATATTGTAAATAAAGGTATCCCCGCTGGACTTACCCACAACATAGACGACGGTGAACACAGGACAACATGTAAAACATAGCATAATAACTGTGACAAACCGTCAAATATGTACTCAATGACTTTGCTGAAGTCAGAGCACCTGCAGGTAAGCCGTTAAGGGCACGACAGGGAAAAAGTAATACATGAGTCTGGTAAGCTCCTCCTGTATCCAAGTTTAAGAGTATTCCATCAAAGAGTACTACCCTCGGCCTGTCATCGCGCAAGCAAAGAGGGAAGCGTAGCTACCGACTGTAAAAGGGTCGATAACCAAACATGCAGTGTGTTGCAATATAATAGGATCATAACCTTTCTTTTTAAATGTTTTAATGCGTTTTATAAACAAATCATGAAAATGGATATGACCCCGAATTTTCCTAAGTTTGTAGACAACATCTCCATAAAATTCTGGTTGAGAAATGCCTTGTCGCAGTAACGTCCGTAGATTGCAATTATATTTACTAATGAGAGGTAAATTTCGATAATAAAATTTAGAAAAGGTTTTCCGAAGTTTGTGATATCTGTAACCTTGCTTAAGAAGTTTATCAGTTATAACTAAATTACGTCTGTTAAAATCTTCAAGCAAAGAACAGGCTCGGGCAAACCTAATAAGTTGAGAAATATAAACCCCATAAGATGTAGAAAGTGGCACATCCCCATCTAGAAAAGGATAATTAACAATTTTAAAATTAAAATCTTCTCTGTTATCGTATACTTTTGAGGAAACTTTATCATTTGTAATTGAAAGATTCTAATCTAAAAATGAAGCATTAATGTCAGATTGATTAGCTTTGTTTAAAGACATTTCCTTTGGGTAGATTGAAGAAACCATAGTATCAAAATAAGGATTATCTAAATTCAAAATATCGTCTAAGATGTCTAAAAGAAAGTCTAGGTTTAGGTGGAAGAAGGTGTTTATTAGAGCTATAAAAGGAAATGCGTTTATCAATTATATCAAAAATTAGTTTTTTCCAACAAGAAAGAGCATTAGACTCAACATGTTCTCTTCGACACCATTTAATACTAAAATTTTGTAAAGCCTCCGCAATCTGAACTCGACAAGAGTTAAAATCTATCAAGGATGGTATTCTTTATTTGGGACCTTTATTCAAAAGAGATCGTAGACGTTTATCTTTAATTATCTCAAAATTACCAGTAATCACATGACCAGCCGGAGAATAGCAAAATTTTGAGGTGGCGCAATCTCAATTATCAGGAATATTATCATTAAAATTAAGGTCGGCCACAATGTTATTATAGTTGAAAATTGTATTTCTGATGGGTTTGTTATATTTGTAGCAGATGATAGGTGGTTCTGTATTTCTAAAGTATTTAGGAATAGTGTCAATTACATTTTTGTCTCTAAATATACTTTGGAGGTCAATAAATTCAATACCTTTATTAATAAAAGGAATTTTCAAGAAGAATCTTTGGTGTTCAGATAGTTTGTCAATGTGCGGTCTGAGAACATGTAGAGTAAAGCTTTGTATCAAACTAGCCGTTTCTATGAGAGGATCTGATCTAAAAAGAATTTTATCGGCTTGCTCGTCAATTTATTTTAATGAACATATAATAAGGAGGAAAGTCTAGAAAGCATGGCATGTTTACCCGAAGTTAGGCGTAAAGTATGTAGATCAAGAAGAGTCATTTTCAAACGAGATTTTCGTTTAATATTACCATTTTTGCGAATGCCATGTGATCGAGATTTGCGTTTTCTAATAGAAAAAATTGAAAAAGTATCTATATCTGGTTCTTTTGAAATATTTCCAGTCTGGTAAATATTATCATTCAGTCCTAAAGGAAAAGGTGTTTGCAATTTTTTGATCCAATTTAATTCAGATATAAATCTAGCTTTCGATTTAAAGCTACTAGTAGCCTATAAGGAGGCGACTAGTAGCTTTAAATCGAAAGCTAGATTTATATCTGAATTAAATTGGATCAAAAAATTGCAAACACCTTTTCCTTTAGGACTGAATGATAATATTTACCAGACTGGAAATATTTCAAAAGAACCAGATATAGATATTTTTTCTATTTTTTCTATTAGAAAACGCAAATCTCGATCGCATGGCATTCGCAAGAATGGTAATATTAAACGAAAATCTCGTTTGAAATTGACTCTTCTTGATCTACATACTTTACGCCTAATTTCGGGTAAACATGCCATGCTTTCTAGACTTTCCTCCTTATCTATATGTTCATTAAAAGAAATTGACGAGCAAGCCGATAAAATTCTTTTTCGATCAGATCCTCTCATAGGAACGGCTAGTTTGATACAAAGCTTTACTCTACATGTTCTCAGACCGCACATCGACAAATTATCTGAACACCAAAGATTCTTCTTGAAAATTCCTTTTATTAATAAAGGTATTGATTTTATTGACCTCCAAAGTATTTTTAGAGACAAAAATGTAATTGACACTATTCCTAAATACTTTAAAAATACAGAACCACCTATCATCTGCTACAAATATAACAAACCCATCAGAAATACAATTTTCAACTATAATAAAATTGTGGCCGACCTTAATATTAATGATAATATTCCTGATAATTGAGATTGCGCCACCTCAAAATTTTGCTATTCTCCGGCTGGTCATGTGATTACTGGTAATTTTGAGATAATTAAAGATAAACGTCTACGATCTCTTTTGAATAAAGGTCCCAAATATAGAATACCATCCTTGATAGATTTTAACTCTTGTCGAGTTCAGATTGCGGAGGCTTTACAAAATTTTAGTATTAAATGGTGTCGAAGAGAACATGTTGAGTCTACTGCCCTTTCTTGTTGGAACAAACTAATTTTTGATATAATTGATAAACGCATTTCCTTTTACAGCTCTAATAAACACCTTCTTCCACCTAAATCTAGAACTTCATTTAGACATCTTAAAAAGGGTTTACAGGATTTCCATTCAAAATACGTTTTTGTTCCTGCTGATAAGGCATCAAATAATGTGATTATTATTTGACGATTACATTATATCGATGTCTTGAAGCAGGAAATTACTAATACCAAGTCATACATTTCAGTTACCACTGACGAAAAGACCATCATTTCAGACCATGTCAAAAAGTGTGAACAATTTGGAACCGATATTAAAATTACACAACATAAACTTCCTACTATGTATTGGTTACCAAAACTACATAAAAAACCATATAAAGCGCGTTTCATTGCAAATTCTAGTTCATGTACAACTACTAAATTGTCTATACTTTTGACTTCTTGTTTAACGAAGGTAAAGGAACATGTAAAATTTTACTGTGATAAGACTTATGAAAATTCTGGAATAAATCTCTTCTGGTCTATTAAGAACTCTTCAGAAGTCTTAAACAAACTTAAGAACAAAAGGTATCTTGCATCCACTGTAAGCACTTACGATTTTTCTACTCTGTACACAACTCTTCCTCATATTTTAATTAAGGATAAGCTTACTAGCTTGATCCAGAAAGTATTTGCCCGAGAAAAAACATCGTTCTTGGCATGTAATGCTGAAAAAGCTTTCTTTACTGACGAGCAAATGAAATATTACACCAATTGGACTTGCTCAGAAGTTTGCGAAGCACTAACCTTTCTTTTGGATAACATATTTGTACGTTATGGGAATGCTATATACCGTCAGGTAATTGGTATTCCCATGGGTACGAATTGTGCACCACTTGTCGCAGATTTGTTTTTGTACTGCTATGAGAGAGATTTTATGTTGAGTTTGAATCCTCAATCACAAGAAGATGTTATAAAAGCCTTCAATGATACTTGTCGATATTTGGATGATATTTTTAACTTAGATAACCCTTTCTTTAATGCTCTGATTCCTACAATTTATCCTAAAGAACTCAAATTGAATAAAGCTAACCCGTCTGACAATTATGCGTTTCTTGACCTAGACCTTAAAATTAATAATGGAATGATTTCTTCTAAAATATATGACAAAAGAGATGATTTTGATTTTAATATTGTAAATTTTCCTCATCTTGACGGGGATGTTCCCCGTGCTCCATCTTACGGGGTTTATATATCTCAACTTATTCGTTTTGCTAGAGCTTGTTCATCTATTGACGATTTTAACAGTCGAAATCTCATTTTAACTGAAAAACTGCTTAAACAAGGATATAGATACCATAAACTAAGAAAAACTTTCTCTAAATTTTACTATCGAAATCTCTCGCTTATTGGCAAGTACAAATGTAATCTCAAGGTACTTTTGCGACACGGTATTTCACATCCTGAATTTTATGGTGATGTGATTTACAAACTTCGTAGAATTATTGGACATACCCATTTTCTCACTTTGTTCATCAAATATATAAAACAATTCATTAAAAAGGGATATGATCCTGTATTATTACAACATACTGCATGTTTGGTTGTGAACCCTTTTACAGTTGGCAATCACGCTGGCCTCTTTGCATGTACGCCGACAAGAAAGGTTTAGTACTCTATGAAGGCGACCTCTTAAATCCAGAAATGGAAGGAGAACGTCGGATATCTGTACTATTTCATTTTTGTCGTACCCTTTATTACTTTTCTACAGTTACTCTGTTTGCAGCTCAATCATTGAGTACACTAGCGATAGGTGGATACAGTATGTTCAATTAAATGTTTTTTTGTTATACATGCACTTTACCACTGTATTTGCTGTCGCGGTTGTTGTAGATTAGTCGGAGAGGGGATACGTTTATTTACACTGTTTGTCTTTTAGGATGGGGATGGAATAAGGGTGAGGTTGGGCGCCCATAAACCGGTTTAAACCCCCGGTGACTTTTGTCACTGACCGTTCCAAGGCGGTACTTCCATCTTCCTCCTATTGTATGTTTGTTTTGTCTTTGTGCGTCTCTTGTTGTTTTTTCTACCCATGTATATTTGCTGTTTCCTTGTGTTGCTGTTCGGGCGAGTGTTTGTTCTGTATGTGGTATTTCCTGCATGACTCATTTTTGTACTTTCCTTATCATATGTTATATGCTCAACAATTTGTACTAAAACATCTTTAAAAAAATATCCAGATTTCCGAAAGTGTTGGTATAAAAAATTGTTTAGTTTACGATTTCGACACTGATATGCATGCTCACGAAATCGAGTCTTCAAAACACATCCTGTTTGTCCTACGTACTGTATACCGCAACTAGGCGCGTTTCAAGTTAAAACATAAATAACGTTAGTAGTAGTACAATCAACGTCTGAGTTTATCTTGACATTAAATGTTCTACCATTAACTGTAGATTTTATAGTGGAATTACAAGAAATGTTACTACAACATATGCACCTCTTAGCAAAGCACTTTTGAATGATCGGATACACTCTGTGTCGCCTGCATAAGGACCGTTTACGAATAGAAGAAACATTTTGGATAACAGATTTTAAAGGTGAAAGTACAACTCTTGGTCAATTGAAAAAACATTTATTAATAGAAAGAGATGGTATGTGAAAAGATGATGCCGACTGAAGATTAAGTTGTTTTAAACGAACAAAAGGTTGAAGGGAAGAGAAATTAGAAATATTTCTGGGTACTTGTACAGACGACACAGATAGCATATTTATAGCTTTCAGTTCTATCAGAGGCATTTTAACGTTATTCATATTGGAAAGTGATAGAGGGGCACCTGTACGTATTGTGTTCATCAACACGTCAATTACATTAGTGTAGCTACCAAGTGCATCAAATTGTTGGTGAACACAACACCTACCACGAGGTGCATGACATACTTATGATGATGTAAAAGGCGAATGAGAGTTGTGTATGTTACTTGCATATCCTGCAAGAGAATGATAACAACATCGATTACGTGTACGGGGAGACTTTTTACGGCCACCACACGGCACAAGCAACATTGTTGTGATAATAAAAGTACAAAAATGAGTCATGCAGGAAACACCACATACAGAACAAACAGTCGCCCGAACAGCAACACAAGGAAACAGCAAATGTACATAACTATAAAAACAACAAGAGACGCACAAAAACAAAACAAACATTCAATAGGAGGAAGATGGACACTATTCTATACGTTGTATTTGAAAGTACAATAAGGCTGCTTATTTCAGTATGCATTTGCATGACGTATAGTGCATTTCTTGAAATGCTGATTTTGTAATTCTGGCAGAAGCTCTGTAACTAGTAACATGTATGAAGTATACTTCAATTCTAATTATGTATATGATTCACAGAATAGAAAATACATGAAAACACAATGTTGGACTTTTAATGAATGCCGGTTTCTAAAATTCCGGGTTTTATGACTTTACATCCTATCAGGCTTTCAAAGTAAACCCTACAGCTAATTATATACATATGATTTGCATAATAAAATACGTGAAAACAAAATCTGGGAGTTTTTAATGAATGCCGCTTTCTAAAGTTCCGTTTTTTTGTGTTAGCTAATTTTTTTTTTTTTTCAAAAAATGTATATATTGTCACGTGACCACGTGACCTGTCACAACCCATAGATATTTTTTCTGTGCGAATAATCAATATATCATCTATGTAATATAAGAATTCCAGAAATCCGCAGTTTTAGCGATAATATCTATACCCCCCCCCCCAAAAAAAAAATATAAATAAAATAAAAATACACTAAAATGCATTTTCTGACTTTGCATCCTATAAAGCCTACAAAGTGAACCCTTCAGCTAATTATGTATATGATTTGCAGAATAGAAAATACGTGAAAACAAATTGTGGGACATTTAATGAATGCCGATTTCTAAATTCCCGGGCTTTTAAGACTAAATTTTTTAAGATTTTCCCCCAAAACAATGCATACATTGTCATGTGATCTGGTTTTTTGTTACTTAGTATGTTAGTATAAACTGTTAACAACCCATTGATATTTTTTCTGTGCGAATAATCAATGTATCATTTGTGCAATATAAGAATTCCAGAAAGTCGCAGTTTGGGCGATAGTTTTTAGTTTTCCCCCAAAAAATCACACTTATAGGCATTTTCACACTTTACATCCTATCAGGTCTTCAAAGTGAACCCTTCAGCTAATTATGTATATGATATGCAGAATAGAAAATACGTGAAAACAAAATGTGAGACATTTAATGAATGCTGATTTCTGAAATTTCGGGCTTTTATAGACTAAATTTTAAGGTTTCCCCCAAACAAATCCATACATTGTCATATTATCTGTTTTTTTGTTAATTAGTATGTTAGTATAAACTTTCAACAACCCATAGACATTATTTCTGTGCGAATAATCAATGTATCATCTGTGCAATATAAGAATTCCAGAAATTCGCAGTTTGAGCGATAGTTTTTACAGTTTCCCCCGAAAAATCACACTTATATGCATTTTCTGACTTTACATTCTATCAGGCTTTCAAAGTGAACCCTTCAGCTATATGAATCAGAAGAAAATTGCCCGTAAACACGAAATGCCATCAGGTCCATTTTCTAGAGGCTTTATTTTGATTCGTAGGTAGACTATTTGTGAGAATATAAGAAACCACCATAAGTATTCATGTAGGATATGAATATCTCACCCGAGGGTCAGAAAATCAACAAGCAGATATTTGCCGAGTACTTGGGTGATTTTCTGATCCAATGGGTGAGGTATTTAGACTCTTTTACGAACCATGGACGTTTTTCTCCCAGCTTGAACAATGATCGATTAATTTCTCCCTTTCAGGTGCTTAAGCGCTGTTTTCCTAACTCGTAACGACCGTCTCTTGTGAATTTCCGTCTCAGTCTGAGAGGCTTATTAATGCACAGAAATTATTGAATTTAGGTTTAAGTTGTTCGTTGGGGTCCTCAGAACAAATTTTGAGTATTTCCCCAAATAGTTTTGTCCCATCTATGTTTTATTAAACGGTTTCCATGGTAACCCGAGGTAAATTTCAAAACATCATTGGTTCAGAAAATGCGTAATAACTTTGCTTTTAGAGGCAATAGAAGGACAAAACAAGTACCAAAGTAAAGCAGAGACATGTAGCTTGAATATGATATATAATTTTGATAATATTACTAAATTATTACTTATGAATTTTAATGAGGAAGTAAACAATTCCGCTTTTTTTAGAAAAAGGAGCTTGTTGTTTAGGCTTAGAGGCCTATTAATGCATAGAAATTATTGAATTCAGGTTTAAATTGTTCGTTGGGGTCCTCAGAATACCTTTTGAACACCCCCCCCCCCAATATAATTGTGTCCCAGCTATGTTTTATTAAACGGTTTCCATGGTAACCCGAGGTAAATTTCGAAACTATATTGATTAAGAAAATGCTTCATAACTTTGCTTTTAGAGACAATAGAAGGACAAAACAAGAACTAACGTAAAGCAGAGACATATAGCTTGAATTCGATATGTAATTCTATTAAAAAATGTACTCCTAATGCATTCTTATAATGCATTCTTATGAATATTAATGGGGAAGTAAAAATGCGTTTATAGTTTGACGTGTTTGTTTTTAGTCTGAGAGGCCTAATAATATACAAACAGTTATTGAATTCAGATTTAAATGTTTTAATATCAACATACAAATAAAGGAAAACATCTTTGGTTCATGTAATATTTCTAAAAACATGTATATTTAAGCTAATTTGCATATAACGTGCGTAAATGAATAAGCAATTTAACATAAGCCCTATATTTAGCATTGTTTCGAGTGTACTATCTTTTCTATTATTTATTTTACGTAAAATACCAAATATTGAACAAAATTGACAAGAGCAGATGGTCATTACCTTGGGTTCTTGAATATTAATGCATATTTATGAATATTAATGAGATGTAAAATAAACACACTTGATTGAGCTGTTCTTTTTATCTGAGATTATTTTAGTTAACCAGTATAGAGCTTGATACTGACTGAAACAGCGATATTGAGGTTCATGTATATAAATATGTAGATAATGAATATTATTTTCAAAATCGTGAATATTAATGAGAATGTAAACTGTTGTAGGAAAGTAAGTTTTTCTATTACATGTATATTGCAATATACATGTATGTGAACAACACATTCCTTGTAAGAAAATACAGCAGAGGAATTGAGCCTCATGCATGTTTTATGAAGAATATTACTGTTATGGGTGTTTTGCAATGCAATAGAAAATATATAACATCTCGACTGTAATCATCAGCTTATGTTTACCCATATTAGCATTATATGACTTCTAACTCACTCGCGATGTCCTATGCATTTGCTTGATTATTTGCCACAGCATGCCAGAGCAACGCAATGCTTCTTGCGAGCATTTCGCGACAGGCTGGACAACTCATTAAGTGTGTCTGGCCTGCTGCGGATGCTCCGTGTCAGCTCCCTGTCCAGTTTCATCCCTCTGGACAGGGGAGACGTGGGAGCTTGCTGCCCGACGGAAGAAGTATTCTTCTCTTTGGTCAGTGACTCCCTCGCAACAGACAAATCACTGTCCTCTAAAACTTAGAAGAAGCCTGCTTCTTCTTTAAAATCTCTTTCGTCAACAGCCCCTGTGGTGCAGTCGATTCCCCAGTTGTTAGTTGCAGATCGGCACCCAACTGCTGGCCCAGGCGCGGGTTCCCCGTTTACCACTTGAATGGTGCTCTTTGTTCTGGTCCCAGTTACTATTGTTGCCAGGTCTGCCGGTCCGCTTGTTGTGTGGAGAGTTTTGCCTGGTCCCGCTGAATCTAGGCCCAGTTATCCGTCACCGGTCCCCGGTGTCCTGGCGTTAGTGCTTCCGTTTCATGACGTCACCAGCAGACCGGTCTACCGAGCCCCAGCTCAAAGATGTCACTGTGTATTCTTTGGCCCGGTGTCCTATGTTTGCTCTCCAACGGTCCTCCGGTGGCCCGTTTTGGTCCTTTGGACCGGGATACCGAAGTGGACCGGTAATTCTACAAGTCCAATCTTTTCTACAGGGCATTCTGTCACTACACCGCATTACAGTGGTGAAAGTCAACAGGAAGCTGCTCTTGATCGTCTAGACCCTGCAATTACTCTTCATCTTCTGAGTACACTTCGGACTCCCCAGCCCCCATCCCACCCACCCCATAGGAGGCGTAAAAACCTTCTTATTCTTCTAATGGGAACCTGCACTCGCACCGCTCTCATCGCAGATCGAGGTCTTACCACCATTACTCTTCTATGCGATGACATCGCTCTGCCTCCTCAGATTCGCCGACTGGTCGCTCTCGCCAGTCAACACTCATTCTGGGAACCAGCAAGCTTCACCTAGAGGGAGAATAGCTCTCACGTGAACCCACAGTCCACACTTCTATGTCTTTGGCGGGTCCCACTCTTCCGGCGGGTGCTGCCATCCATGGCGTTCACCAGGGCGGATTCTGAGGGAGAGCAGGAAGACACATTGCCCATTATGGCTCCTAGGGATGGTCCTATTTTTTAAGGGAATCAGACTTTGTGGAAGCCTCTCACTCATATTTAGACGGGACTTAGTCCTCTTTTTCTTTAGATGATTCTGAACATCAATATTTTCTATTGAGAATGTGTGTGAAGATTGTTTTAGAATCCTCCTACCCTCTGCCTGCCCTAGACCCACGAATCCTATTCACAGGGGTCCTCTATCCTCTTCCGTGCTAGTGTCAGTCGAAAAAGTGGACCGCCCTAACCTAATTAAGTCTAGGGAGTCTCTTTCTCCTTCCATGGGACTTCTTTCCCGTTTGCCTGACCTGAACGAAGATTTTTGTGCAAGCCCGGCAACTGGGTGGATCATGTCCGCTAAACTCTTACGGACAAGGGTTCCCTGGGTATCTCTTAGGCATCCAGTTTCAAATGAAAATCGACCTGGGATGTTTTATCAGATCCCCGCACTTGATTCCGACAGCCCCAGTGTGGCATTATGCCTTCCCCCCCCCCTCACCCTCCCTCCCTCTCCCTCTCCTCCCCCTTTCTCTCTCTCTTCTCTCTCTCCCTCTCTCTCTCTCCCCTCTCTCTCTCTTCCCCCTCTGTCTCTCTCTCCCTCTCTCTGTCTCTCTCTCTGTCTCTCTCTCTCTGTCTCTCTGTCTCTCTCTCATTCACTTCTTTAGCACCGGGAGTTGCATCCAACAGATGGGGTTCACTTCAAACATTGACGTATTATCATTGACATACGTATTATTATCGATATTTAAGACAGGTGACAGCTTAAGGCATGGTGAAAGTCATGCAGAAAGTTCCTAGTGGATATTTCTGCATGACTTTCACCATGCATTAAGTAGTCACCTGCCTAAAAGGGTCTAAATGCTTCTATAAAGAAAATTCGAATAATCGAGATTTTACTGTATACTCAAAATAATACTAAATACAATGCTCATAGAAAATTGCGTATTCCTATACGCACATTATATGCAAATTAGCTGAAATACGCATGCTTTATAGAAATATTACCTGAAACAAAGATGGTTTATTTTCCTTGTATGATCACATGAAAACATTCAAACATGAATTCAATAACTCTTGTTTATTAATAGGCATCTCAGACTAAACAATAAACTCCTTTTTTCTAAACAAAAAATCGGATTGTTTTACTTCCTCATTAATATTCATAAGAATACATTTATGAAAATTAGTTAAATTACATATCATATTCCAGTTATATGTCATTGCTTTATTCAGGTTCTTGTTTTGTCCTTCTTTTGCCTCTAAAAGCAAAGTTATGACGCATTTGTTTAACCATGGATGTTTCGAAATTTACCTCGGGTTACCATGGAAACCGTTAAAAACATAGCTTGGACACAATTATTTTGGGGAATGCTCAAGTAGTGTTCTGCGGACCCCAACGAACAATTTAAACCTGAATTCAATACTTTTTGTGCATTAATATGCCACTAAGACTAAACAAAAAACTCATCTTCCTCATTAATATTCATAAGCAATCATATATGAATATTATTAAAATTATATCAAGTTATATGTCTCTGCTTTACTTTGGTTTTTGCTGTGTCCTTCTATTGCCTCTAAAAGCAAAGTTATTATGCATTTTCTGAACCAATGATGTTTCGAAATTTACCTCCTCGGGTTACCATGGAAACCGTTTAATAAAACATAGATGGGACAAAATTATTTGGGGAAATACTCAAAATTTGTTCTGAGGACCCCAACTTAAACCTAAATTCAATAATTTCTGTGCATTAATAAGCCTCTCAGACTAAACAACAAACTCCTTTTTTCTAAAAAAACCCCCATTTTTTTACTTCCTCATAAATATTCGAAAATTACCTCGGGTTACCACGGAAACCGTTAAATAAAACATAGCTGGGACAAATTTTTTTCGGGGCATGCTCAAAATGTGTTCTGAGGACCCAAACGAACAATTTGGTACCCATGAAAAAAGTCTAGGGGGGATGCTACGGTAACCACTACTAGGACCCAGCCTAACGGTGCGTACATTACATTTAGATTCAGCTATGCTCTGTTGCAGGTGCTTGAACAAGTTGGTGATAGATGTGCACTCACTGTTAAAAATGGTGATCAGTTGAGTGTGGCCGGAAAACACACTTGTCACATGAGTACACGTCATCAAATAAAGCCTACATTACAATAATATGGTCCACACACGGACATCCGGAAACACACATGCAGGAAACCTTTAGTGATATAAACAGTTTCAGAAGCGAATTTCATGCAGATAGTCCGACTGCGAAATACGAGGTATGTATATGTCTAGCTTTCCCAATTTTGACTTATGCAGCTCATAGGCACTCCTTTCTAAAATGTTTTACTTTCACCTTGCTTTAAACAGCCACCTGCCTCTAACTACCTGCACTCAAACTACTTGATGTAATTTAGTGGCCGTTATAGAGAGGTTTTACTGTAGACCACAAGCAGACACGTCAAACCCTGGTCAGACGGCTTTTGTATTGGGACTGGCGTTAACTCTATAGCATCTGCAGACAAAAACGTATTATATTCAATAATTTACCTGATGATTTTTTATACAAGATTTCATCCAGTATAAATACATGAATTACTATTTACAAAGTGAAATACGGACATTGCATCGCCAGGGTACACTGTAAACGGTACAGACTATGAAGTTTATTGTCATGGTAAATAGTGGATGACCAGATATATAACAGTTTTATAAGCAAACAGAGCAGATCCTCAGTGAACAGCCCCTACATGATACAAACGCATTTCGAAGAATTTGCAAAATGGTTAGACCTAGATCAGATTAATCCTGTAATAGTCGCCTGACTAGGATCTGCTCTGTTAGATTATTTAATGCATATAATGTAGATCTTATTGTACGATTATTGCCATGGTCATAAACTACAAGTGGCAGAGTATCGGCGATTTTTACCCTTATACTGCATGAATATTCATGAAAGAAATGATGACATCATGAATATTAACTAGGTTGATTTTTAAAATTGCATATTAACATTTTAAAATTTTCCCGGCAGATCCTGTAGGGGCCGTCTGATCTGAGTGTACTATGTTTGCAAAGGCGTGTTTATTGAATAAATACTTACTGCACTTGAACCCCTCTAAACCGGACGTTAAATTTAGTATAAATATCGGTCTTGGAGACAGATGGAAGCTTAATGCAGGGTGGAAGTCACACAGATTTTAGCTCCTCTGCATTAAGCAGATAAGTATATATATTATCCTTTAAGTATCTAAATTGTCCTTTAATCATTCTCTTGCTGAATTTTAAAGTACATTTCTTCTTCTTTACCCATGCCCTGTTGTATAATTACATATATCTTCACTGTGTACAAGTATTTCGTTGTGCAATCACTGCTGTGGGGTGCACTGGTTGCACAATCAACTAGCTAGTCAGAATCAGTGAAGCAGTACATACAATGGTTATGGCTATTATGTTGGATGCATGTACGTAGCTACATATAGCCCTCCCTTTACAGGAAATTTAACTGCACCTGTTTTAACTGATGAATATTCATGAAACGTGGGTAAACTTCATGCAGGAAGCTAATAGAGGAGTTTTATGCATAACTTTCATCATACATTAAGACACCCATAATGTTTTGTACTCATAAACTTGTTAACGCTTTAGTACACCCGCTATTTACCTGTTTGTATACAGTAATCAAAGTACTGACAGTACTGAAGGTTTCGGACATATTATATATTTATTATATTGATTGTTTGCTGTGGAATTTTCTGAAAATCAGTCAGTAGTGTGGAAGACATTTAAAGAATTGTTTTATGAACATGTCACACACAGGGCGATTCCAATAGCTCAACTTGCCACTTTGTGCCAATAGAGCCAAAATTGATGTTTAATGTAGAATAGAGCCATCACTCATCACTCCATTATTTGAAAGTAAGGGTCATACTTCTGCTACTATCTGGTGGGCTATAACAGTAATTAGCATGCATCATTCACTTATGATTCTACATACCCTACAAATAATTGCCAAATATAATGTTTGGCGATATTAACAATATGACAAATTATAAAGTAACAAATATATTTCAACTAAGCATGGCAGGATACAACAGGGAAAATAAAATTAACTAGAATATTGTTTCCAAGACACTTATGCAACCCCCCCCCCCTAACAATAGTGTCTCTATATCAAGCACCTTTGACTATGTGTTATACAGTGAAGAGAATTTCAGAGTCTCATAACTCTGGTAAAATGGTCAGAGCAATAATTACATTCTTTAAGAAAATCTTCGCATTAAGGTTGACAGCTTTTCATAGGTGAAAATTTGAAGTAAAACCTCCCATTGGTATATGGGTTGTTAGACACATAATATTGTTTCACTTTATATTATATAGTGAAAACGATTCCAGGGTTCCATATCGGGCACAATTAGTCTTAGCAAAAATAAGCCTTTCTATGCTTTTGCAAACAGAAAAGACCCTGAGGTTCATAGAATAGTTTACCATGCCTATACCTTGTCTTTTTGTGTGATTGTGTTGTATTTGCTTACTTTTTCCTGAGGAGACTGCGAGTGTGAGTCTGTTCAGTGCGAATTTGTGAGTCTGTGCTGCAAACAATACATACCCCGATCAGTTACCACAACTGACCAGGGTCTTCGCTATTTGAAGCATCATACATGTAACAAGTGTATCAATAAATGATATAATCAAAAATAAATTATGGTCATATATGCAAATTACAGTTAGTGCTGTAGTAAACACTACAGACCCTGATCAGTAACTGGCGTCATAGAAATAAATGATATGAATTAGAAATAAATTACATACATTATTATAATATACAATAAGACACTATAAGATACTATAAGCCTGACACGTAAATCAATAAATGATGAAATGTATATAAATTAAAAGATTTGAAAGTGATTTGTCTCATTTTGTTTGCCTTTTTCCTTCTTTCCTTTTAATGCTTTTTTAATAATATAAAGGATACAAAAACCCTTGTTTCCTTTTAATAGTAATTGTTAATACTACCATCCAAGCTACTTAAACAATAAAGGTTGGCAAAGTAGGACACCCTGTTTGGATTCAGATCTAATACCAAGTAACTGTCTGACCAAAATCTAAACTGTTTACAACTTGTGACAGTTTTGCCTTAGGTCAAAATGCCTATATCTGATCTTTTAGAAATTCAAATGATGACAACCTGAAGCAGACGATATAACAGATCTCTACAGTTTACTTAACCCTTACAATGCTGAGTGATGTTTCGTTTTCAACAATTGCTGTCTGCTTCAATTCTTCAATAAACTTTCTTTCATTTTATGCAAAAATATGGTCAAGATGACAAACAGTCCTGATGAGACGCAGAATCATGTGGTCTCTCATCTGTATCCAAACTGTTTGCATAGGTAATCACAGTTTCGCCCCTAGTGTGCAAAGAGTTAAGCGTATGACCTCTAGAGATTTTAGCATGATGTAACAGTTGCCCTGCACTACTGACCACCAGTGCCTATAACCTTTATACTGTAGGTTCTGATGAGAAGAACAGAAGAAGTCAATTTAACCCTTAATTTCCCCATATAAACTTGTTTTCATGCATCTGCAAACAGATTCGACCCAGATAAGACAGCTCGCTCCCATAGGATCAGGGTCTGCTCTGTCTGCTAATGGATCCACCTTCCAGATTTCATTATAAATATTTTGTAAGATTCCGGAACCGGATTGTAAGCTAAGCACTGCACATGCGCGTATTCTCTTTAGGGGGATTCCCGCTAGGTAGAGCTCATGCAATAGGGTTTTCCGCCAAAGATTGAGTCGCAATCCATTTTATAAGGATTTCGGCAAAGCCGAAACCCTAAAAACCATCTAAACCGGAATTCTAGTGGAGAATAAGTTAGATACTTTTAGTCAGGCGAATGCTTAATGCAGGGTGGAAGTCATGCAGAAATCTCCTCTAGGAGCTTTCTGCATTACTTTCACCTTGCATTAAGCTGCCACCTGTCTCCAAGACCGATAATATATACTAAATTGAACGTCCGGCTTTGAGGGGATTAACTGTATACCAGTGAGGTATATTCACTGATGATTTTACATAATTGAATAACGAATAAAAGTGGAATGATAAATGACAGGGAGTATTTTTCTACAATTAATGGTCCCTTGTCATTTAGTTTATTACAAAGTCTAATGGAAAAGTAAAAGAGACACAGACTCATTGTATCCCCCAAACCCCAATACTGTAGAACATAGAATGACAATTTTAAGGTGGAATGACACACTATTTAGACATTATGCCCCAGTATGCCCTTTGAGAAATGGCATGACACTGTTGTAAGGTGGAATGACACTGATTATAGGTGGAATGGCAAACATAAGAGACATTGTACATAGCTCATATATGCCATTTGAGAAATGGAATGACACAGCTGTAAAGTTGATTATCACTGATTACAGGTGGAATGAGATATTTTGAGACAGTGTAGCCTCTATATCCCTTTTTAACAAATGAATGACACTGTTGCAAGGTGGAATGACACTGATTATAGATGGAATGAAATTTTAGCATCCATACCCCCTTTGTGAAATGGAACAACAAGGCTGTAATGTGGAATGACAAATAACACAGAATCATTGTATCCCCCAAAGCCCAGTACTGTAGATAATAGAATGACAATTTTAAGGTGAAATGACATACTTTTGAGACACTATACCCCGACATTATACCCCGATATGCCCTTTGAGAAACGGAATGACATTGTTTTAAGGTGAAATGGCACTGATTATATGTGAAATGACATATATTTGAGACATTGTAGGCACTATATTCCTATTCTGAAATTGACTGATACTGTTGTAAGGTGAAATGACACATTTTTGTGACATTGTAACCCCTATATGCCCTTTTGAAAATTCAATGACGCTGTTTTAAAGGTGGAATGACGCTTATTACAGATGGAATGACATACTTTAGATACATTGTATCCCATTATTCCCTTTGGGAAACGGAATGATACTGTTATAAGGTGGAATGACACTGATCATACACGTAGGTGGAATGGCATACGTTTTGGACATTGTGGCCCATACTATGCCCTTTGAAAAATGGAATGAAACGGTTGAAAGGTGGAATGACTCTGGTTATAGGTGAAATGACATAATTATGCCCTTTGGAAAATGGAATGATACTGTTGTAAGATGGAGTGACATTTTTACAGGTAGAATGACATAGTTGTATGACATTGTAGCGCATATACCCTTTGTGAAATGAAACGACATTGTTGTAAGGTGGAATGACACTGATTGTAGGTGGAATAACATACTTTTGTGCCATTGAAGCCCCTGTATGGTCTTTGGGAAATGGAATGACCGTGTTGTAAGGTGGAATGACACTGAATATGGATGAAATGACATACTTTTGAGACATTGTAGCCCCGATATGCCCTTTTGAAATGGAGTGACATTCCTGAAATTGGGAATTACACTAATCATATGTGGAATGATATACTTTTGAGACATCGTAACCCCTATAAGCCCCTTTGGAAAATGGTATGACACTGCTGTAATGTGGAATGACACTATTCATAAACGGAATGACATACTTTAGAGAAACTGTAGCCCTATACCCCCTTTTGGAAACGGAACGACACAGTTTTAAGGTGGAATGACACTGGTTATAGGTAGAATGACATACTTTTGAGACATTGTAGCCCTTTATCCCTTTTGGAAATGGAATGACACTGTTGTATGGTGGAACGACGCTAATAGTATGACGCATATACTGGCATTGTAGCCCGTATATTCCCTTTGGGAAATGGATATGTCGCTCTTCAAACTATACAATAAAAGCCAATACATGTAGATGGTTGTAGAAGTACAGGTGTGAGTCATGCAGGAAACACCACATACAAAACACACAGCCACCCGAACAGCACCATGACAAAACAGTAAATGTACATGCATACCAATAGACACAAAGAGACACATGGAAGTACAATGTACCTCCTTGGAACGTTCAGTGACATTTGTCACTGGGGGTTTAAGCCGGTTTAAGGTCGCCCAATCTCAATGCCTCCTTAGCTTCACACACTTTTAGTTCATATAATATACAGTAAAACCTCGATTATCCGAACACTAAAATACGTATTATTATCGATCTTTAAGACAGGTGGCAGCTTAATGCATGGTGAAAGTCATGCAGAAAGCTCCTCTAGGAGCTTTCTGCATGACTTTCATCATGCATTAAGCAGCCACCTGCCTAAAAGGGTCTAAATTCGTTTATAACGAAAATTCGAATAATCGAGGTTTTACTGTATGAAGTAAATGGTTAAGCAACTGTATACATCGGTAAACGGCGGATGACGTGCCTATAGATCTATATATTCTCTAATAAATTTACCTAGTAATATTTTAACAATGATTCATGACAAATGAATATTCGTTTAATGTTTTTATGACGACCAATGAACAAGGAACTTCCAATAATGAATACAGTAGAACCTGTCTTAAGCGATCATTGAAAAGAGGTTTAAATCTTGGTAATTAATTAGGGTGTAGCTTAATGCAGGTCCTATTTAAGCTTTCTGCATTACTTTTGCATCGCATTAAGCAACCGACTGCGTTTCAAGACTCCAGTATTAAAATAATGCTTTAAACAGGTTCTGTTATATCAGGGTCCAAGGTTATAAAGCTTTTTGCTTAAGTCTGAGATCATTCTCAAGCATCTGATTGGTCAGACTCAGACTCAGAAGTTTTATAACCCTGGACCGTTATCTTTTTTTATTCCATTAGAAACCAGTGCCGATCTGATCAAACAACTCAGATAGGAGCCGTCTGATCTGGGTCTGCTCAGTTGGCAAGGCATGACAAGGTGATTCTATCAGATAGAGTTAATCAGAGTATACTCGAATTATTTTTATCACATATTAGAGCATTGTGCTCTTGCATCATGGCAGTTAAAATCTAATTAACCCCTAGCCACGTATGTTTTATCACTCTGTCTGTCCTCTTTTAACTCATTCCCTCATATTGACGACTTTTGACGACTCTGTAAAAGTCACTTTGTGAAACCATTGTGATAAATAGAGCATATAGGAGCAAATGCTCTATTTATCACAATTTAGCACAATGGTTTCAAACTACAAAAATCTAAAATGTTCATTTTCTCTAGTTAAAACTCCTTTTCGGTAGATTTATTTAAAAAAGTTGGGTCTAAAAATAGTCTATGAGGTAATGGGTCTATATTAATTAGATTAATCTGTACAAAATTATACAGGATATGAAAAAATGATTTTCCTAAGCAAACGCATAAAACATACAGGCACGAATGTTTCATGGCAAACAGTGCAGACCCAGATGAGAGAGCTCCTAAAGAAGCCCTCTCACCTGGGTCTACACTGTTTACAAATGCGACTATAGTTGTAAATGACGGGCTCTGGGTTAATAGTTAACACATTTCCTCCTAGTGACGCATTTTGGCGCCTCTGTAATAGTGACATTTTGAAACCTTTGTAATAAATAAAGCATTTGCTCCATAGGAGCAAATGCTCTATTTATTACAATGGTTTCAGAACTACACAGTTCTAAAATTCTCCTTTTCTATAGTTAATGCCCCTTTCCGGTAGATTAATTCAAAGAAGTTGGGTCTAAAATTGTCTAGGAGGGAATGAGTTAAGAGAGCGTTTAAAGATAATCTCCAATATATAACACTCAATAATTATACAATACAGCAGGTATTGGTAATATGATAAATGCTGGAACTGTTTATACTCAACCAAACTCGTGTGTGACCATTCATAAGAATCCTCTTTTCGAGACGATTTTAAAGGGTGGTCATGAAATAGGATTTGGTGGAGATATGAAGGAGCTGTTTTTGAAATGATAATGTTTGTATTGTGCGTCTTTCATAATAGTAAACCTCAGAATGTATGGTGTTTGAAGAGGTTATATTTGAATATTGAGTGTGTGGCCATTAATTGTGTTTGCTTGATAGTAACTATGACTACTGGTTCCATGGAATCATAATAAATTTGTTCTACTAACTGAACCGAAACATATTTCAAAGAATGTCCTGTATGACGAAAATGCGAACTGTTTTTATCTATATTATACGATAAAAGGTAGGATTTCAATTTCAAAAATGTTAATTATCCTTTTCTAGATGGAGATATGCCCCGTACTACATTTTATGGGGTTTACAATTCTCAACTTATCCGGTTTGCCCAAGCCTGTTCTTTGCTAGAAGATTTTAATGGTCGTAATTTAATTATAACTGATAAACTTCTTAAAAGTACGGTTACAGATGTCATAAAATTCGGAAAGCTTTTTCTAAATTTTATTATCGAAATTTACCTCTCATTAGTAAATATAATTGCAATCTACGGATGTTACTGCAACAAGGTATTTCTCATCCAGAATTCTATGGCGATGTTATCTACAAACTTCAGGGTCTTATCCATTTTCATGATTTGCTTATTAAACGCATTAAAACGTTTAGGAAGAAAGGTTAAGACCCCATTATATTTCGACGCACTGCACGTTTTGGTTATTAACCCCTTTACGGTCGGTAGCTACGCTTCCCTCTCTGCTTGCACGATGACAGACCGAAGATAGTACTCTATAATGGTACACTTTTAAACCCAGAAACGGGATGAGCTTACCAGACTCATGTATTACGTTTTCTCTGCCGTGCCCTTATAGGTTTCTCTGCAGTTGCTCTGACTTCAGCAAAGTCATAGAGTACATATTTGACGTACTTTCACTGTTGTCGTCATGCTATGTTATACATTTTGTCCTGTGTTTACCGTCTTCTATATTGTGGGGAAGGCTGGCGGGGATACCTTTATTTACACTTTTTGCTAAGCTAGGTGACTTTGAGATAAGTGTAAGGTTAGGACGTCCATGAACCAGTTTAACACCCCCCACCGGGGGCACTGATCGTTCCAAGGCGGAACTCTCTTGGTCACATTTGCTTTTATGCTTATTTGGTGTCTGTATATTTGTGCTTGTGCAGTTGTTCATATTTGCATTTTTTTGTCTCGTGTGTGTTACTTGCTTTGTTTCGTTGTTTTGGTGGTGGTTGCGTTTTGTGTGTGTCTTTTACTGCTTGACTTTACTACTATTTCATCTAAATACAGCACATATGGCTTTTCTTACATAAAGTATACATGAAGGATGTAATACATGTTGAAGGAAAATAACATCACATCTAGCAGTAGATAAGAGTGGCACAGGTCTATCAAAATCTCTAATTTGTTAGTCAATCTCACCCAGGACTCAACCATTACCACAACACCGATAGAAAATAAGTGAGACACACACGCACACGCACACACGCGCGCACACACAAACACGCACGCGCATACACACGCACGCGCGCACATGCGTATCGGCAATATATGGTTTGGTGGAGTAATTGAAGAACATACTTTACGCACGTTGTCTACAACTCTGAAAATATTCATGTATGGACACATTCCAAAGGCCAATTAATAAAAGCAAGTTTTATAATATAACTATTAATACTTAAGCATTTTATCAGATATGTCATAATGTGCATACATAGATTAAAAGGTATTTAATTTGGCATCCCAAGTGGCACTTTATATAGCAGAAAAAGTAACACTTTTACATACTCTATACATACTGGAAAGAAAAAAAACCCCACAAAATATGTTATGAGAAGACAACTAGTCCAGAACTCTTTCTAAGGACTTTGCAGTTACCCGGAAATGGTTGCTTGGTTTTAACCATACATCTAATCTAATTTTATTATTTTTCAGGGAATGAAAGAACCAGATGTAATACATCATTTCGAACGTTACATGAAATGTTTGCCATTCTTCAAGAATTACGTCATCAAGTCCATTTTCGTAAACAAACCAGACGATTGGGAACAATGCAACCAAGACGATGTGCAATTTTCAAATACAAGCAAAAATGTATCCTGTTGTTTTTCATCATTTTGTTAACGTTAACTGTGGTATACAAACAGCTAAAATCAACATGGCCACAATTCATTAATCCTTATGCAGGGATGTCGTGCATTTTACCAACTCTTGATCCATTTGACCCGGTAATTAAAGGTTATATGTGGGACCTGGACCCTCTGGTGTGCAGTAGTGCTCCTTCCCTTTTGTTCCTTGATGATCTGGGTCGAATTCAGTACAACATCACGGCTCTAAATGACTTGAAATTGCAGGAATCAGACCTACATTGTCAATATGAAATTCTCGAGCGCCATTTTTACGAGGAGCAAGTGACCTTTACCTCCGCTGTTAAATTATCACCCCCATACAAAGTTGATGCAGATTTTTTCTACGTATCATGTACGAATCATGACAAACTGCCTGTGTTCAACGAACTGTTTTCCAGTATATCGAAGAGGAAAGATCTATCGACCATAAAACTAAACTCAGAATCTAAAGGTCAGCTTAATGTGCTGTTATTTGGAATAGATGCAACGTCAAGGTCACATTCGATCAGAAAACTACCCAAAACAGTAAAATATATCACGGAAACTCTTGGAGCCTACGATTTCGAGGGGTACATGAAGGTACGTAAATTTAATGTCTAACCCCTTCCAACCTCACACTATCAGAGTTAAATAGCCAACTCAGTATGCAATGCTTAAGGAAATTTTCACCCACTACATTTTCATAATACATGTACAAGCTGTGATCAATTTGTCTACCAAAATACAATCAGGATGTCAAACAGTTTGGATCCTGGTTTCTTCATCTGGATCCAAACTGTTTGCATATGTATCCACTCATCCGCCCATAACAGGCTAAAGGTTAAAGACGTTTGAATGGAGACCTCTGATCTGGGTCTACACTATTTGTAAGTGACGGTGCATACTCCTCACGGTTTGATCAGACTGAACGCTATAAAATTACACGGCAGTAAATCATTTACTACTCCACATGAATATTCATGCAAGAAATAATTACATCATACATATTTAGTAGTTTAAATTTGGTAATGGCTTATAAACCCGTTTGTTTTTAACCCTTTCGCTGCAAGTGCCGGATCTGTGATTGCCTATGCAAACAGTTTGGATCCAGATGAGACGCCGAGTAACTCCAAGCTGTTTGTTACTGTTACTATGTTTTTGAAACAAAAATAAAGAAAATCAAAACAATGAAAATTTGTAGCAGACGACAAAGTTAGCAGACGACAGAGTTTGGCAGCGAAAGGGTTAACATGGCAGAGTTATTTCTACATTATAACCTAAGCAAATACGTGGACAGGTTTAACAAAAATATCAATATAAGAAATAGTAATCCGATGAAAAATTAATATTTGAATTTTCATTATTGCATATGCACACCGACATTTTTAGCTCACCTGAGCCAAAGGCTCAAGGTGAGCTATTGTGACCGCCTGTCGTCCGTCTGTCCGTCTGTCCGTCCGTCTGTCCGTTCACTTTTATTTCAAATGACTTCTTCTCCTAAACCACTAGGAGGATTTCAACCAAATTTCACAGAAATGTACCTTAGGGTGTCCTCTATCAGTTTTGTTAAAATCATGACCCCCGGGCAAAAAATGGCCCCGCCCCACTACTTTTACAGGTGTTTTTTTTTAAATCTTTAAAAATCTTCTTCTCTGAAACCACAATTTCCAGAGCTTTGATATTTGGTATATAGCATCATCTAATGGTCCTTTACCAAGTTTGTTAAAATGATGACCCCCGGGCCAAAAATGGCCCTGCCCTGGGGCTTGTAGTTTTTACATAGACTTATATAGGGAAACCTTTAAAAATCTTTTTGTCTGAAACCACATAATCTAGAGCTAAGATATTTGGTATGAAGCATCACCTAATATACCACTACCAGGTGTGTTCAAATAATGACCCCTGGGCCAAAAATGGTCTCACCCTGGGGTTTTATGCTACTTAACATCAGAATCTGTAACACTTAAAAGGTAATTTCCTCACAGTTATTTCCCTTGTCCCATCAGCATAGCCATAAGGGACAAAGGGAGATAACTGCATTGGAGTTCTAGTATCATTCTATTTATAACTATTTATACTAAAATGAAGGTGAATCAGTGTAGCTGTTTTAGAAGGCATAGAAACGTCTATCAAATTCCATTAGCAAATAGCAGACCCTAATCCTATAGGAGCCACCTTATCTGGGTCTACTCTGTTTGCAGATGCATGAAAACAAGTTTATATGAGGGAAATTAAGGGTTAAATAAACAACTCCAGATCCTAAACTGCAGACCAGCAGCAGTTCAAGGGTTACAGCACTGGGCAGTAAAATCTCTCCAGGTCAATGCATGACTCTTAACTCTTTGCATGCTAGTGGTGAAACTGTGATTACATATGCAAAAAGTTTGGATCCAAATGAGAGGCATCATACTGCGGCGTCTCATCAGGATCCAAACTGTTTGTCATCTTAACCATATTTTTGCAAAAAAATGAAAGTAAGTTTATTTTAAGAATTAAAGCAGATGACAATAACTTTTTGTTGCAGACGAAACATTAAAGGCATTTTGAAAGGGATGTTGACCCATTAACCCCAGTGTGTAGTGATAGCTAGATGTTACATGGTGTCTTCCAATGTCTCTCAAATTAGATGCGAGAGATATAGGAAAGTAACAATTCAGCCAATCAAGGAAAATGATCACCATCTAGACTTTTGATCTGGGTCCAAACCCAACTGATGTAAGTCATGGTAATGTTTAAGAAAACTGTGAAAACATGATTATGCAATGGCCCAACTGATATAAGTCATGGTAATTCTTAAGAAAACATGATAATGCATTTGCCCCCCTAACAATAATAGGTGTTAAACTTACTACTGTGGATTAAGTCTGCTGCCCCAAAAAGCATCTTAAATATAACTTTTTTTTATAAAAGTTGATGACAACACAATAACAAGTCCTAAAATGTCTGAATCTTGTATGATATTAATGAAATAACTGAGTAAATATAACTTAATTATAACAATAGATGTAACTCTTCTCAATTTCAATTGTTAAAAATACTAATGACCCGTTTAATTGAATTATCATCAGATATTCACACCTAGAGCTAGAATTATTTCTAAACACCTATTAACCCTTAACCTGTTTGCTTTGACAAAAATTGATCTGGGACTACTCTTGTTTGCTAATGCTTAAAAAAATTGTTATTGCCATAAATAGAAGTTTTAGCTTTGAAAAAAACTGTAAAATCAAATTTGTATCTTGTCAAATGTAAACAGAGCAGACCCTGATCAGACAGCTTCTATAGCAGCCGTCTGATCTAGTCTACTCTTATTTTTAATGTGTAAAACACATTATTTCTCTGAAGAGAAGTTTTTGCTTTGACAAAAACTGTAGAATCCGATCTATATTGTGTCAAAAGAAACAGAGAAGACCCAGATCAGACAGCTTCCGTAGGAGTCGTCTGATCTGAGTCTACTCTGTTTGCTAATGCATAAAAACAGCTTTATATGAGGGAAAGGGTTAAACGATTTTTAAAGATATTCTTATTGGTCATTTCACACAAAAACTGGCATTATGTACTGCCTAGCACTTTATTTGCCTATATACCTGGGTCAAGGTATAATTGCATAGCTTTATTGAAGTCATTGGAATTTCTCAAAGACCAGTTTTAGGCATTTTGAGCTAAGGCAAAAATGGCACAAGTTGTAAACAGTTTAGATCTTGGTCAACCAGTCACTTGGTATTAGTTCTGAATTCAGTTCAAGTTTATTCAGCAGTGAAAGGGTGAAAGCGGTGCCCTAAGCTTATTTCATCTGCTAGAAATGTTGTCCACTGAAAAATTAACATGTCAATATACATGTATTACTGTAACTCAGGTGAGCGATATAGGGCCAAATGGCCCTCTTGTTAGCAATGACAGCCACTAAAGAATCCCATTTTCATTACCCCATTCCCTCACGCTGACGCCTTTTGACGCCTCTGTAAAATTCACTTTTTGAAACCATTGTGATAAATAGAGCATTTGCTCCTGTGGAGCAAATGCTCTATTTATCACAATGGTTTAAAAACTACTCTTTTCTAAAATGTACTTTTTCTGTAGAAAATGCTACTTTTTCTGTAGAAAATACTCCTTGGGTAGATTTATTCAAAGAGGTTGGATCTAAAAATAGCCTATGAGGTAATGGGTTATTCCATACGTAAACGTTAACGGAGCAGATCTTGATAACACAACTCCTGCATGGGTTGTTTGATCTGGACTGCACTTATGAATCTTTGCCAAATAAATCTTTACACATTTTAGACGGATGGCTTCATTTTTTCATAATTTCTTTTCATATACAGTTGAACTTCAATATGTCGAACTGGGATAACTCGAACATCGTGATAACTCGAACATCGTGATAACTATCGTGATAACTCGAACATCGTGATAACTCGAAGTAAAAGTTTGGTCCTTCCATAAATTACAATACAGAATTGTTCTAAAATATATCAATGTGTATAAAACACGTGTGACAGCTGAATGCATACGTTTGCATACGTCCCCGATATGGGATCGTGGGCGCAAATGGGTTAATTGTCTCTTCGAGACGATTCTGAAGAGTGGTTACAACATAGGGTTTGTTGGAGAAATAAAGACGTTATTCTTGAAGATGTTGTAATTTGCGCTTTTTATCTCGACCCCTGGAGGGACTGTTCTGTTTACTTATCTGCTATGTTTACTTATGACATTATATAGATCTGATTATACAGATTTTATCAGGACCAACACTCCTCTTGTTCATATGCCATTGTAATTAACGTCCATACACTTCTTATTTCTAACATGAATATTCATGGGCCATTGACAACTTTATACGATGTCATAGGTTTAGTCCAAATTCACTGAATCTTATTTCATTATTTCTTACATGTCTCGCTTTCCTGCAGGTTGGTTCAAATACATTCCCAAATTTGGTACCTGTATTAACTGGTCGACACGCCTACTCATCTGAACTTCCGGTGAACAATTACATCAAGAATCCAATTGACAAGTTCCCTTTTCTCTGGAAGGACTACTCCAGCAAGGGATATGCTACCATGTACGCCGAGGATCTTTTCAAGTTTTCTACCTTCAAATACGCAATAAAGGGCTTCCACAGTCAGCCCACGGATCACTACATGGTGCCGTTTTGGCAAAGTCTAGCTGAAATAGTGGAAACCAAAAGTTATACAAAATCTGTAAAATCTGAGTTTTTAAACCGTGCAAATTCTCTTTTATGTTATAAAAATAAGCCAAAGCACATGATACAAATAAATTATCTTAGACAATTTTTCAAATCGTACGAACAAGAAAGGAAATTTGCATTTGTCTTTTTCAACTATATTTCTCACGATTACCATAATTTTCTAGGCTACGCTGATGAAGACCTCAAACATTTATTTCAAGAGTTTAAATCTGAAGGATATCTAGACAACACAGTCATTATGCTTTTCAGTGATCACGGTATTCGAAATGAAGAGTTTAGTTACACACCTGCTGGAATTTTGGAAGAGCGCATGCCTATGTTATATGTAGTTATGCCGGAACACATTCGGAACCAGTACCCAGCACTTGACAAAAGTATGGCACTCAATACACAAATATTATCCACGCCTTTTGACCTTCATCAAACTCTTGTAGACGTTTTAAACCAGAATTTTGATGCTCCAAGTGAATATTTCGTTGGAGGATCATTGCGTGGTATTAGTTTATTTCGACCTTTACCTTCAGCGAGATCATGCGCAGACGCAAATATTCCAGAAAATTACTGCGCATGTTATATGTCGTCTCCGGTTAATGTTACACAGGACAAGTTCATTGCTTCTATTGCAGCAGCTATGGTACGACATATAAATGCACGCTTATCAAACGAACCGTTATGTGCAGAACTTCATCTGCTGCACATTGAAAATGCTAATCTTATTTCACGGGGACTGAAAGAAATCGAAACTAAAAACACCAAGTCTTCATTCTTTAAATTATTTCGACGAGAGACAGTAGATCTGTTACGATATGAGATAGTCATTAGAACTACACCAGGGCTTGGGGCATTTGCAGGCACTGCCAATATAAATCCTGAAACAGGTATCGCCACTGTTATCGGTGATACAAGTCGACTAAATCGGTACGGAAACCAGTCAATATGTATACAAGATAGACTTTTAAGACCAATGTGCTTTTGTAAAGATCAAATGCTTTCATGAATATATAAATTAACCTTGCCATAAGAAAACAAGTGCAACCAGCTTCTATCCAATGATGAACACTATATCAAAGGTACAGTAAAATCTCGATTATTCTAACATTCAACTCTTATTGATCTTTCAGACAGGTGGCAGCTTAATGCAGAGCGAAAGTCAAACAGAAAGCTCTTCCGAGAGCTTTCTACATACCCTCCATCCTTTATTAATCAGCAAACTGCCTTGATTCGTTTGTCGTGCGGACCCTCGGCAAATCCTGGAAGTCACTTATCCACTCAGTAACAACACAGTCCGTTGCTGAACTTTTCAAGTACTTGACTCATTCATTCCTAGGCTATTTCTAGACCCAGCCTTTTTTAATTAATCTACCGAAAAGGAGCATTAAGTATAGAAAGGGGGGGGTAGAATTGTGTAATATTATAACCATTTCGATAATGGAGCAAATGCTGTATTTATCTCAATGGTTTCACAATGTGAATTTTATAGAGGCGCAAAAATGCATCACTAGGGGGTAATTTGTTAATTAATTAAAGAAAGTCACCAAAGAGCTATAGATCCTTGGCAACCAGAGTTTATGGTACTTATATCCTTAACAGCCTTACTGTTACATTAACTTTTCCTCCGAGAAATCTCGACCCGAACTTTAGGAAATAGACATGGGTAAGGCCATTTCAGTATGGCAATAATCCGCATCCCACCGCTGTCACCAGTTGTAGCCAGCACTGCCGGTCACATATCCAGTCAGTAACCTGGAAAAACATCGCAACATTTCCAAGCACTTAACCACGTTAACTAGCTCCCTGACAAGGATATTTTATAGTGCTTTTAAAAGTATACTTAAGAGCATTATTGTTACACTTTTATACAGTATAACCTCTCTTAACCGGAATTCTACTAGATAAGAATTTAGATACTTTTAGGCAGGTGGCTGCTTAATGCAGGGTGAAAGTCATGCAGAAAGCTCCTCTAGGAGCTTTCTGTATGACTTTCACCCTGCATTAAGCTGCTACCTGTCTCCAAGACCGATATTCATACTAAATTTAACGACCGGTTAAAAGAGGTTTTACTGTACTAAAGTTTCCAATTAAGACATCACACTTTGTAAGGCCCTGGCCCGAGGTTACACATATGTTTGCTTTCATTGAGTGTATTCTCAAGTATCTGAAAAATAATACATTTTGTAAAATTTGAGCTAATAAAATTAATATTCACTTTTCTTACAGGAACACTGAACATTGAAAGGTTTAACTCTAACGTAAACTCTGCTATTTACATTCATGGGTGCTAGTGTAGGAATACTAGCAGTGCTATTTACATTCGTGGGTGCTAGTGTAGGAATACTAGCAGTGCTTTCTTTGGGTCCACGTTTTGTTGTGTTTCTTCTTGAATCTTCTTATTGCATTGCAAACAATGTAGACCCAACAGTATTTATCACAGATCAGATTGATAAGATGTACTCCACCTTTCAACGGGCAGTACAAGTTGATCAGATACCTCGTCATAGACTGGATGTCTTGTCTGTGTCTACACTGTCAATTATTCGGATTTCCTGTCTGTGTCTACACTGTCACATACGGGATGTTTTGTCTGTGTATACACCCCAGGCAGCACGCTGCAATCGGGCCGACATTGGGCCGATATTGTTTCCAATATCGGTCCAACGTCGGATTTTAAGGCGGCCCGATGTCGACCCGCTTCTCTTTTGCAACGCGTTTTGTCGTCGGCCCGATGTAAGTTCTGACGTCGGCCCGACATAAAAATGATCTACAGCCGATGACAAAATGACATTCAAACGATATCGGGCCGACATCAAACCTTACATCGGGCCAACGTCAAAACGCGGTGTAAACGAGAAGCGGGTCGACATCGGACCAATGTTTGCAATCAAATATCAGATATCTACAGCCGATCAAAAACACATGGTTATGGGCCAACGGGTTCTTTAACCTTTACTCCATAGATGCGCATTTTAAGACATTTAATTTAATGGAAAATAGTTCCACTTTATACAGTCATGAATATGCACAAGAAGAAATATTTCCATATTCTAGCAGATGATGCAGCTTAAAGCAGGCTGAAAGTAAGGTAGAATGCTCCTAAAGGAGTAGTATGCCTTACTTACATCCTGCTTTGAGCAACCATCTGTCTTCAATACTGAAAACATGTTATTGAGTAAAGGGTTAAGACACAAGACATCAGTATGACACTGGCTGGATGTCAAAATAATGTTGAAACCTCATTTTGAATTCTGGCCAAGGTTGTACATGTGCTATTTTGAAGTATAGATCTGCAATCATGTTAAATAGACACTCCTACAACAAATTTTCATCAAATGTGTGGCTATATTTTTAAAAATGAAATAAAAAAACTAGTAAATCCAAAGCAAGTCTCATCCATTTATTAATTCATGTACCCCTGAAACTTCAAATAAACAATTCCAATTTCCAATATTTTTTTTACTATTTAGGGTTGTTTTATACAGTCAAACCTGTTTTAAACAACCATCAAAAAGAAACAGAAGTCATCTTGAAGTTTCAAAGACAGGTGACTTCTGAATGCAGATCGAAAATAATGCTTTCGACCTGCATTAAGCAGTCACCTGTCTTTAATGATCGCAATGCTTCCTCGTAGCATGGTCGCTTAAGACAGGCTTGACTGTACAATATAGTTTAAATAGTTTAAAACCACAAACAGTGCAGACCCTGATCAGAGGGATTCTTAAGGAGACCACTGATAAGGGTCTACACTGTTTGCATAGGACAAGTGTGACGGATGGTCAATCAGTGTGAATCACATAACCTAGGTAGGTCACATGACTCAAGGATATAGAACTTAAGCAGAGTTAAATGTACATAACTCCTCGAGTAATGTGACCGACCTACGTCATGTGATTACACTGACTGGCCATGTGTCACAAGGCAAGACAAGACCGTGCGATAATCAAAATGTCCCGAGTAAGTCTAAATCTGTTATACATTCAAATGCTCAAATACAGAATAAATTTATCTGAAAACAAATACCACAAAGTCCCTAAATTTGCTACAAAGTGTCTATTCCAGTCCTATTATAGAATCAATTCACTGTTTTCACTGTGACAGCTTGCTGCCGCTCTCCTCTTCCTACCGCCAACTCTATCGCTTGCATTACGTAGCCGTTCACGTACAGTCACCTCCAATTCAACATTCGTTACCTCCCCTCTGCATCTCCTAATTGCCTCTGAAAATAGACAAAAAATTCAAATCAGCCATCACTATGAACATTCATCGAAGGTTTTGATTACAAGTGGTAGCTTAAAGCAAGATGACAGTAAAACAGAAAGGTCCTATTTAAGGAGCTTTCTGCTTTACTTTTATCTTGCTCTAGCAGAAACCTACCTTAAACCAGTTGAATATTGAGGAGATTTGTACTTTTGGCTATTTTACAACACCTTTTCAACAGAACATTATCTGTAGAATAAGGATTGAAAAGGGTGTAAATTTTGTACCCAGGTAGCTCTTTGGCAATTACCTGCTGATACCTGGGCACCCGCCTTACACCGATTATAGTATATTAAGATATAGATGTACCATAAATACAGGTTTTGTCACAAGTTGTTTTCTGAAATAAACAGTTCTTAAAATTTAGAAAAAAAATTATTTGGCGAGTTAAATAACCCTTTTTCTAAACGAATTTGAGAAATGTTGATCTCGTGACAACTAGTGTCAGATCATAATTGAATGATCTTAAACATGTTGTAAGATAAAGATATCTTAAATAGTATTTTGAGCCTTAACCCTTTACTCCATAGATACTCATTTTAACACATTTAAGTTATTCCCCCAGTAAAGAAAAAGGTCTGCTTTATACAGTTATGAATATGCAACACAAGAAATATTTCCTATATACTAGCAGATAGAAATTTAAAGCAGACTTAAAAGTAAAGCAGAATACTAAAGGAGCATTCTGCTTTACTTTCAGTCTGCTTCAAGCAACCATCTGTATTCAATACTGAAAATAAGCTACGGAGGAAAGGGTTAAGACAAGGTAAAGTATGAGAAAAATCTACATCTTTTCAGTTTCATTAATCCTTCAAAATCCAAAACACGAGCAAAATCAAACAACTTATATCTAGATCTTTGTCACCGTTGAATATTGCCCGTTATCTATATATATAGCGACAGGTTGAAATATTCATCCCGAGATTTATCTCGGGGAAATGAATAGTCATATTTAAGAGGGAACAAATCCATGTATTGCAATGAGGTTTGACTTGACGAGTTTTTGTTTCACCTTTTTTACAAAAATTGACTACTTTTCAGTGCATTGTTTGTACATTGGGTAGTAATTTTGTACATAGATACTTGCTTGTTTCTACCTGACCCTTTCTGCCCTACTCAGAATACTGTATTTGCTTTGGAAATCTTACAAAGATTGTTGGGGTATTGATATAATTAATTATTCTTACCAGAGAAGAAAACATCTGCTTATCAGCTAAAAGGTTTTCTAGGGTTTTGAGATCCTCATGGCTGTTCAGTGGAAGCAAACAGGATACTTCCTCAGGCAAACTTCCTTTGGACATTTCTGGTCATACATGCAGGCTGTTTGACATTCCCTGCAACTCCTTGTAAATTGTTTCAAGCTTGTCCAGTTGTTTCACCTGTGCCCCCTGATTTTCTCAAGAACTGTGATCAGCCTTATATGTCCCTGGCTAAAAATCAAAACAAAATACATGTACATTATCTCAATGTACTTGAACCAATATTTTTTCCATAAGTATGCAGTTATTTAACCATATACTCCATAAATATTCCTTTCTAAGCCTTTCCAAACAGAGCAGACCAAGATCAGACGGCTCCTATAGGAACCGGCCCATCTGATCATGCTCTACTCTGTTTGCATATGATATTTTGATATAGATCTGATTCTACAGTTTGTACTTTGGTGGAAATTTCATGTGTTTGTATGCCATTTTAATAATTAGCCTAATTAATACTAATACCGTCATTTCTATCATGAATATTTATGGAGTAAAGGTTTAAAAATACATATAGCAGCTTAATACCGCCTTCTGTTTACCTCAAGCAAATATGTTTGTGATTCATAAATGCCCCTGGATAGCAGCACAGACAGATAGCAAAAGATGGACAGACAAACATACATTAACCCTTTCGCTGTCAAATCCTGTCGTCTGCTAACTTTGTCGTCTGCTACAAAGTTTCATTCTTTTGATTTTCTTCATTTTTGTTTCAAAAACATAGTAACAGTAACAAACTGTTTGGATCCTGATGAGACGCCGAGTTACTCGGCGTCTCATCTGGATCCAAACTGTTTGCATCTATAGGTAATCACAGATCCGGCATTGGCAGCGAAAGGGTTAAGGGCAAAACTAAGGGCAAAACCTATCTGGCCCAGAACCTCGAATCAGGGGGTATTAATAGTATATGTGTCACAAACAATGCTGGCACCCGATTGGTTGAAATTTGACGCTTATTTCTGTATGAATGTCGTTTGTTAAATCTAATCTTCAAAGGACCACATTAAAATTGTTTTGTGTATATAAGTTGTTTTTCTTGGAAATTAATTAAAAACATAAAGACAAATAAGGCATTTAAATAAATGAATTCCTTTACTTAAATTTAGTATTCCATTCCCAGCAGGATGATGGTTGCCCTAGATCTAGAGTAGGTACAAATTTCTACTCGATAGGATTATCAAAATGTTATTCTAAACTGGATTTTGGTAAGGTTGCAATTAAAAAGACGCACTGATAATGCACAACTTTTTAACCCCCCACTCCCCCCCCCCCACCCACCCACACCGGTACCAAACTCTCTTCTAAAGACTCTTAATTACATTACATTTGGATTTGTCATATATTTACCATGGATAAATTCTGTGGGTGTCGAAGGCTGCGTACTGGTATGTCTTGGTGAGAGTGGATCTGGTGTTGGTGTGCTCATTGACGGCTGCACGGTGTTACTCACTGGTAACACTTGGGTTGAACTAAAAACTGGTTTGGGTGGTTTAGGTAACTTAGAGAGATTGTAGTTGATGTATCTTCATCATCTGAAGATGGGAAATGTATTTGCCTGAAAGAAAACAACAATATATTGAGATTAATGGAACAAGTCTACATATACTTGATTATAAAATGCAAATGCAAAGTTTGATGTCAATTGGTATAAAGAAATATAGAAGTAGATCTAGTTCGCATTACAAAATGTGTGCCACGGACAGGCCCAAAATACCCAAATTACATGGGCCCCGCCTAAACACTTACAGATATAATCCATTAGTGATTACTGTAAAAGAAGATAAATTTTTATTTAACATATTTTGTAACACCCTTTCCAAGTTCATACATTATAAACGTGTTTTCACGCTTTTGCAAACAGGGTAGTCCCAGATCAGAGGGCTCCTATAGTAACCGCCCAATCAGGGTCTGCTATGTTTGCAAATGGAATTTGCTAGATCTGTTTCTTTACTTTCTAATTAAAGGGCTACAATGTTCCACATTCCATATTTCATATAAATTTGAACTACATGTATTATGTTAATGAATATACAGTAGGTATTGGAATTTAGAATAAAGGTAGAAGAGGGAAATGATTAATCAATGCATGACACTATTCTTATTTGTCCGAATTTAAGTAGATCTATCTATTTTTTGTCGGTTGCCACTAGGTAATATCAATAACAAATCATATGGGACATTCTTTTCAATATATTGGGGTATGATTTGACCCTGTCCGATTTGGTTTTGGTCCGGAAGTATAGGCTATACGACATAGACATAGTCTGCATAGACACAGTATTTTCCAGGTCCTGAAAACCTTTTTTCTAAACTTATGAAGCAAAAATTAATAAAATATCTAGATCTAGTCATTTTTGATATTCATAATCTTGATTTTAAAAATTAATCCAGAGAAATGTCATCCATGAACACAGAAGGCAACGTCCATTTAAATATCACTAATTCGCGAAAACCGGTTACAAAGTATATTCAAGAAAGCATATTATTGTCTTTAGCCAAGTCTTTTAAATGAGATATTTTAAAATTAGGATCTATATACCTTTCCTAAAAAATAATAGTATCTGATCATATCTTAAATATATCTATTATCATACAAAAACAGGAAAAGTTTCTACATACCCAGTGTTTAGTTGTTCAATCCAACTTCTTTTGCAGACGATCTCCAGAAGACCGCAGCGAATATTATTTATTATTTTGCCAAGCTTTAAAAAAATATTCTGATAATGGCTAGCAAAATAAAAAAAATAATTACTTATTTTTCTCATGGAAATTAATACTGTTCAGTAAATTTATAAAATTATTTTCTTTGATACGTTGAGTCCGTTCCTGATCGTCTTAACGTGACATCGGCCCAGCATCGGCCCGACCTACGTCTTCTTAAGAGAAACTTGGTCGGCACAACATCGGGCCGACGTCGTATGTTATCGGGCATATTTTTTTAATACAAGTGTCAAACTTTTTATCGGTACTTCGTCGGTTTGATATGGGTACATGGTAATTTTAAGTTAAACATATTTTGCTCATATTATAGCGTGGGAATGATATCGGCCCGACGTCAAGCCGATGTCGAGAATTGTTGCCGTCATTACGCTTATAGGCCGACATCGGCCCGATATAGGTGTGCTGGCTGGGACTGTCGTATACGGGACGTCTGTGTCAACACTGTCATAGACGGGATGTCTGTCTGTGTCTACACTGTCATAGACGGGATACTGTGTCTACACAGTAATATACGGGATGTCATGTCTGTGTCTACACTGTCATAGACGGGTGTCTTGTCTGTGTCTACACTGTCACAGACGGGATGTCTTGTCTTTGCCTACACTGTCGTAGACGGGATGTCTGTGTTCATACTGTCATATACCGGATGTCTTGTCTGTATCCACACTGTCATAGACTGGATGTCTTGTCTGTGTCTACACTGTGGTAAACGGGTCGTCTTTTCTACACTGTCACATACGGAATGTGTTGTCTGTGTCTACACTGTCATAGACATGATTATGTGTCAACACAGTAAAATACGGAATGTGATGTCTGTGTCTACACTGTCGTAGACGGAATTCTGTGTATATACTGTCATAGACCGTATGTATTTTCTCTATCCACACTGTCATAGACTGAATGTCTTATTTGTGTCTACACTATTGTATACGGATCGTCTTGTCTACACTATCATAGACGGGTTGTTTTGTCTACACTGTCATAGTCGGGATATTTTGTCTGTGTTGTTGTCTACATCGTCACAGACGAGATAATCGAGATGTTACTGTATTTTGACGACCACTAATTGACTTATATTTTCAAACAGTTTTGATCCAAGTTTGAACACTTGGTTGAATGAATAACCCATTACCAGGTGGAAATTCATGTAAGAAATAACGACATAAATTATAACGGCCTCTAGAAACAAGGTTCGATATTTGCAGAAATTGCAGACGCAGATCTGTGTAATTTCATAAGCTAACAGAGTAATTCATGATCTCGATCTACTCTTTTGACAAATGCATGAAACACGTTTATATAGGGTAAAAGGATAAAAATCGATAATTCAGAACATGATAAAATATAAAAGAAATTGCAGACGAGATTTGGAGCAGACGACAATTTCATAGTACGACAATGGTTAAGAATTTCTAAAAATCAATACAGAACAAATTAATTAGAGAGCATACAGCCAACATAAAACAACCAACATATTATGCAGTAAATCGACAGGATCCTGCGACATTCAATTAGTTGCCATGGAAACAAAACTGTGCTAGATTAAGGGGATGCTTTTCGTATCTAAAACGGGTATATACACATGCATTTAGGTAAGAATAATGATCAACCATTTCCCTGTTATTTGTTTATTCCAAATTCAAATTCCTACTGAATATCCACGGATAAGATATTTATAATAAAATATTGACGGTGGAACAGTGTATAGCTATTTTAAAAAACTAAAGAAACGGAATATTATCAGATGTATACTGCTGTATGGTGATGAGACTCTATAATAAAGCTTGATATCTATCAAATAAAATTAACAAATAGAGCAGATCCTGATCTGAGGGCTTCTATAGGAGCTGTCTGATCTGGGACCATGCTTATAAAATTTTAGTTGAGTCTGAGTTCGTTCTCAAGTTTTTGATTGGTCAGATTTGAGCCTTTGGCTCAAATCTGACCAATCAAAAGCTTGAGAACTCAAATCTGACCAATCAAAAGCTTGAGAACGAAACTCAGACTCAACTAAAAGCTTTATAAGCATGGACCCAGGTCTACGCTGATTTCATAGGCGTGAAAATGCGTTTATAGGGTTAATGAACTGCAACCCCATTCAACCTTTATCTTGCTAAGCGCAACCTTCTTCGCATTTCAAACAGCTTGGATCCAGATTAAAGCGCCGAGTCACTCGGTGTCCCACCAGGATCCAAGTTGTTTGACACTCGGTCTATAGATACTCATAAGCTTGATCAAATAAAAAGTAGGCAAAACTGCACTAAAGCAGAATATCAGCAGACATTCATTTTAACCCTTTCCTCCATAGGCTATTTTTAGACCCAACCTCTTTGAATGAATATACCCTAAAGGAGCATTTACTAGAGAAAAGTAAAATATAAGAATTTTGTACTTTGAAAGCTGAAACTATTGTGATAAGCATTTGCTCCTATAGGAGCAAATGCTCTATTTATCACAATGGTTTCAAGAAGTGGTTATTACAGAGGCGTAGAAAGGCGTATTCATGGAGGAAAGGGTTAAAGGTTTATATACTTACTAATAAAAAAAAGTTAATTATTGAATCTTGATAACACACTGATTTTCCCGACAATACCGTTATGCAGTCTACTTACGAGAGATCTAAAGAAATAGGATGGGAATATCCGCTAATTAGACCTTCTCACACTAAGCTCGTCATGACTCGAATTTGCAAACAACTTGGATCCAGATGAGACGTCGAGTAATTCAGAGTCTCGTCAGAATCCAAGCTGTTTGACACGCTGTTAATAGTTTCCAGAAAAATTAAGATTCAATTTGGTTGCTTAATGCAGTGCAAAGGTATTGCAAAAAGCTCGTATAGGAGCTTTCTGTATTACCTCTGTCCTGCATTAAGCTACTTGCCTTGCAGGATCATAATTAGAAATCTTTTTGATGACCGTTTAAGACAGGTTATACTGTGCAACGCAATTAGACTCAGTTGGCACCTATCCTATTACGGACAGATAGGATAATATCAATTATCTTTCAATTGTAGTCTAATATAATTAATACATGCAATGAAAAAAGATAAAAGAGCTCCAAATCACTATAAAGGTCTTCACTATGTGGTGGTGGTTTGGCCTAGTGTTTGAACGTTGAGCATGATAACCTAGGGACCCGGGGTTCAAATCCCGACTGGACCAGCTCGAAATTTCAGAAACGCTTTTCAATTTCTCGAACCCGCACGAGGTTGCCTCCTTTCCACCCAGGGGTTAAATGGGTACATGTGAGGATCACTAGCCGATACTGCGGCTGCGTAATAGCGCCATCTGTTGATAGCAGTGCTCAATACAGTAAAACCTCTCTAGACCGGACGTCAAATTTAGTATTAATATCGGTCTTGGAGACAGGTGGCAACTTAATGCAAGGTGAATGTCATGCAGAAAGCTCCTATAAGAGCTTTCTGCATGACATTCACCTTGCATTTAGCAGCCACCAGCCTAAAAGTATCTTAATTCTTCTGGACTAGAATTCCGGTTTAGAGTGGTTTTACTGTATTGTATGCGAGTGACATTCAATGACCATACCAGGGGAGTAAATGTACAATCGGCTGACCGGTCATTCGGACTGAAATAAACTAGAACTAGGTACTTATTTTTTACTATTTGACATCCTTCGGGAGCCATCAGATCTTGATATGTACCGGTTGCATATGTCCGGTTTATGGATAAATACACTGTCGTATAGTAGTCGTCTGATCAGGGTGTACTCAGTTCTCTATATAATAAGATGATATACAGTAAAACCTTTCTAAGCCGGATATTCAATTTAGTATAATTACAGGTCTTGGAGACAGGTGGCAACTTAATGCAGGGGAAAAGTCAAGCCAAAACCTCCTATATGAGGTTTCTGTATGACATTCACCCTGCAGTAAGCATGCAGTCACCTGCCTAACAGTATCTAAATTCTAAACTCCGAGTTAGGGAGGTTTTACTGTGGATCTGAATTCACAATTGTGGCTTCATGTGTCATTATAGAATCTTGAATAGAGATTTCTGCATAACTTTCGCCCTGCATTAAGCTGCCACCTGTCTCCGAGACCGATATTTATACTGTAAAACCTCTCTATAACGACCACTAAATTACATCAAGTAGTTTGTGTTAAAGGCAGGTGGATGCTTAAAGCAAGGTGAAAGTAAAACAGAACGCTCTTATAGGAGCGTTCGGTTTTACTTAAACATTGCTTTAAGCAACCACCTGCCCAAAATACCAAACCTGTTTAAAGCACCAACTCAGAAGTTTGAAACATGTACTTCACAACAGCAGGTGTTAAGTGCTTGTGTGGCGGACGTAAAAAGTCGCCCCGTACTTCATTCTCAGTGTTGTTATATTTTCTGGTCCTTCGAGATCATTAGTTTTGATGTTATTAGTTTTGAAAATTGAATACTGCTTAAGCCTGTGCTACATGTAGGGGCGTGAGTAGTATTGCACTTTTAATTACTATTCATGAACAGACTCAATAAAACCGAGTCTGCAATTTTCTCTTTTTGCATTTCTACTTTTGCTTTCGAAGGATCACCCACTTTCACAATATATTAAGCCTTTACTCCATGAATATTTATGTAAGAAATAATGCATGTATGTATATCAACAAGTTTAATGTTTATAACTGCATATGAACAATATGGAAGTGTTGGCCATGTATATAATCAGATCTATATACTAGTATAACAAACGGGACACATCCTGATCATGTGACTCCTATAAAGCCGTCTGATCTGGATCTATACCCTGTTTGCAAATACGTAAATCATGGGCATGTGTGGAGTAATGGATTAAAGAACAAGAGATAGCTAAATGTATGGGACCTCTGTCTGATTAGGGTGAATTTTGTCTGCTTATGAATTTAAATTGATCTCATTCTACAGTTTCTGCCATGGCCAAAAAAACTGTGCTCACGTAACATTATAAAGATTCAGTCAAGAAATATTCATGACGTCATGGTTTATTACATGAATATTCATTAGATAAAATATTATGCTAGTTAAGTGTAACACAGAAAGCTCTTTTACTTTTGCCCTGCATTAGGCTATCATCTGTCATAAAGACCAAGTATTAAGACTTGGGTCCATGCTTATAAAGCTTTTAGTTGAGTCTGAGTTTCGTTCTCAAGCTTTTGATTGGTCAGATTTGAGTTCTCAAGCTTTTGATTGGTCAGATTTGAGCCAGAGGCTCAAATCTGACCAATCAAGAGATTGAGAACGTACTCAGACTCAACTAAAAGTTTTATAAGCATGGACCCAGGGTTAATTCAAGATTTTATTACCTCATTAATATCCATGGACACTATCAATCAACTGGAACATGGAAAATAGACATCTGGGTCCATGCTTATAAAACTTTTAGTTGAGTCTGAGCTCGTTCTCAAGTTTTTGATTGGTCAGATTTGAGCCTCTGGCTCAAATCTGACCAATCAAAAGCTTGAGAACTCAAATCTGACCCAATCAAAAACTGTTCACCATGATAGATACTGTAAAATAAGAACTGTAAGAATCCATAAGCAAGCAAAGCAGACCCTGATCAGACAGTTCCAGAAGGAGCTGTCTGATACGGGTCTATTTTATTTGCAAAACTTGTGAAAATGCGTTGGTATGAGAGAAATGGTTAATATTTTACTGTAGGGTTAAACTGTATTTCTATGAATCTCGCATCTGGGGAGGACCGACGAATACAATGCAGTCGTTACACTGTATCTGGATCTAACACATGGAGAGGACCTACGAATATAATGTAGTCGTTACATCGTATCTCATCTGGATCTCGCTTCTGGGAAGGACCGACGAATACAATGCAGTCGTTCTGCTGTATCTCATCTGGATCTCGCATCAGGAGGTACTAGAACTCCAATGCAATTAGCTCCCTTTGTCCCTTATGGCTATGCTGATGAGACAAGGGAAATAACTGTGAGGAAATTGCTCAGGGGGGGGGGGGCTTTTTAACTGTAGTTTCTGATGTTAAGAAGTCTTAAGCCCCAGGGTGAGACCAATTTTGGCCCAGGGGTCATTATTTGAACAAAACTTGGTAGTGGTATATTAGGTGATGCTTCATACCAAATAACTTAGCTCTAGATTATGTGGTTTCAGACAAGAAGATTTGTGTGGCGGCCGTAAAACGTCGCCCCGTACTTCATTCTCAGTGTTGTTATACCTTCTGATCCTTCGAGATCATGAATTTCAGTACTTCTTGTTCTGAAAATTGAATACCGCTTAAGCCGGTGCTAAGGGCGTGAGCAGTGTTGCACCTTCAACTACGGCTCATGAACAGAATCATTAAAACCGAGTCTGCAATTTTCTCTTTTTGTGTTGCAATTTTTGCTTTTGGGGGATCACCACCCTTCAGAATTTAAAGGTTTCCCTATATAAGTTTATGTAAAAATTACAAGCCCCAGGGCAGGGCCATTTTTGGGCCCGGGGGTCATCATTTGAACAAACTTGGTAAAGGACCATTAGATGATGTTATATACCAAATCTCTAGAAATTGTGGTTTCAGAGAAGAAGGTTTTTAAAGATTTAAAAAAACAAACTTTAAAAGTAGTGGGGCGGGGCCATTTTTTGCCCGGGGGTCATGATTTGAACAACCTTAATAGAGGATACCCTAAGGTACATTTCTGTGAAATTTTGTTGAAATCCTCCCAGTGGTTTAGGAGAAGAAGTCATTTGAAATAAAAGTGAACGGACAGACAGATGGATAGAGGGACAGACGGACGGCCGTACAGACGGACAGACGGTTGACGGACGACAGGCGGTCACAATAGCTCATCTTGAGCCTTTGGCTCAGGTGAGCTAAAATACATATGTAAATACAGTAGACTCTGTCTTTAGCGACTGTATAGTGAATTAATACGGGGGTAGATAAGACTACACTCCAGATTTACACTCCAGAAAAATGCAGCTAGCCTGCAATAGGTTGCACTGTGCTCACTATTGCCCAAGAACTGTTTGATGTTTGAATTTTTGTTATCATTATGCCGGTCATTTGCTGTCCAGGATTATGTACTCCAAATACCTTCCGCACTAGGAGCAATTAATGTCTGCAATATTGTCGTCTGCTGCATTGTTTTCCTTCCATAGTTATTCAAAAATAAATGTCAGAGTAAAAACAGTTTGGACCCTGATGAGGTGCCAAGTTACTCGGCGTCTCATCTGGATCCAGACTGTTTGCAAAGGTTGTTACAAATGCCAAAACCCAAAGCAAAAGCAGCTGGAACAAAACTCATACCTGTTTAGAGGAACAGTTGCTTTTATTTTAGAAGTCAGCTGGTCTTTGATCAGAACTTTATATGCCCTTGCATAATCAAAATTAGTAAATAATAATGTTGCTCTCGTTTTTATCTCCTACCCTGCTTAACCCTTTCCCTCATATAAACGTGTTTTCACGCATTTGCAAACAGAGTAGAGTCGTAGACCAAGATCAGACGGCTCCTAGAGGAGCCGTCTGATCAGAGTCTGCTCTGTTTGCTAATATAATTGGATAGATATGTTTCTTTGCTTTCTAAAATGTCTACAATGTTTCACCTTCCATTGCTATGGTGTTAATGAATATTCAGTAGGTTTTGAAATTTGGCCTAATTACAGAACAGGGAAAGGGTTAAACATGTTTCACGCAGCCATTTTACGCTTGCGTAAAACCAAGCAGTCATGCTACTGATAAACATTAACAGATGATATAGGGACATTCTGCATTACTCTCGTTTTGCATAAATCTGCTATGGGCATATCATGGGCTCTTACATATGCAAACAGTTTGGATCCAGATGAGGCGCCGAGCAACTCGGTGTTTCATCAGGATCCAAACTGTTTGATACTCAGTTTTTATTTTGGTGATTGTAGCTTGAATTTTGAAAATCAAGTGGATGAAAATTTTGTAAAAATAACTTGCTCAGCTGGCCAAAGGTTAAGGTCATGGAGTTTTCATACATCGGAAATAAACAAAAGCATGCAGGAAATGATATGATTTTGAAATATTTAATATTAAAACACTTTTCTTCAGATGGTTGTCTATTCTGAAAACAAGTAAAATGCATGAAAATGGTTTTCTATCTACAGTAAAAACAAAGCGACCATTAGAAAGAATTACAGTAAAACCTCGATTATTCGAATTTTCGTTATAAACGAATTTAGACCATTTTAGGCAGGTGGCTGCTTAATGCATGATGAAAGTCATGCAGAAAGCTCCTAGAGGAGCTTTCTGCATGACTTTCACCATGCATTAAGCTGCCACCTGTCTTAAAGATCGATACTAATACGTATTTTAGTGTTCGGATAATCGAAGTTTTACTGTATAATTCTTGGTCTTTAATGCAGATGGAAACTCAATGCCGGGTGAAAGTAATGCAGTAAAGCTCCTGCCTGCTCGTCTACCTGCTTTTTAACCCTTTCCCTTATATTGACGACTTTTGACGACTTTGTAAAAGTCACTTTGTGAAACCATTGTGATAAATTGAGCATTTGCTCCTATAGGAGCAAATGCTCTATTTATCACAATGGTTTCATACTACAAAATTCTTAATTTTTCCTTTTCTCTAGTTAATGCTCCTTTTCGGTAGATTTATTCAAAGTAATTGGATCTAAAAATAGCCTATGAGGGAATGGGTCAAAAAGCCTGTGTTTAATCAATAAGCAGGTTGGACAGATTTCATGGCACTACATGTATCTACAAACAACAATCATTAGAAATTACAATAGACATAGCATGACGTAGAACAGCCATAGCATTTCACAGCTACCTTCTGGACAATGCAAAGGTACAATACAAATGACTAAATCACCTTTATACATTTCATCAGCTAGCCCATTCCAGTGCTACATGTAGTATTGTCGATTGCTGGACATAAAGTACTAGACATATGTTCGTAGGCTTCAAGTTTCAGTGTGGACGCTTGTTAAATATCTTTTTTATAAAGCTAAAGAGAGTGGCAAACAGTTTGAATCCTGATGAGACGACTCGGAATCGGCGTCTGATCTGGGTCCAAACTGTTTGTATATATGTGACCTTGGACCTTTCCCCATGGCAGTAAAGGGGTTAAAACTAGCTCCTAACTCTCAAAGTATTAAACAACAACAATGTATAAAAAGTATTACTGAAAAAAGTGAGTTTGTGACAAGCAGTTAATACCTTGATAAAAGGGCTCCCTCAGATGCCCTTCGCTCAGGGTCTACTCTGTTTGCAAATATATACCCGGTTCCCATATATCAAGGCTTGAAACAACAAGCCATTGATTTGTCTCCAATAATCTAAATGTACATGTATATATTAAACACATTTAAGCCCGAATAGTCTCACTTATACCATTCAAAGTTAATATATTTATCTGTCATTGTTAAACTATTTCTCATAACACCCCGTTTCAATCGAACCCCTCACCGATGTCGGCGACTCACGATCCAAACGTTTTGTTAATGGTTATGTTTTTCTGAGAATAAAATCCAGCTTAATCATGCAGAGTGAAAGTCATGCAGAAAGCTCCTCTGGGAGCTTTCTGCATAACTTTCACCCTGCATTAAGCAGCCATCTAAAATCTTCTCAACTAGAATTCCGGTTTGAAGAGGTTTTACTGTAGACCAGACTAAGGGACAGTGACAATGTTAAGCTAATACCTGCATAAAAGACCCAGATGAAAACTCCTTCGAATGGTTACTGTAGATGGGTTGTAGATTATCAGAATATAGTAGAACCTGCCTTAAGCTGTTATCAAAAAAGCTCTAATTATTATGGGTTAGTACGGCAGCTGGTAGCTTAATGCGGGTCAAAAGTAATGCAGAAAACTCCTTGTAGGAGCGTTCTACATGGTCTTTGACCTGCATTAAACAATTACCTGCTTTTAAAGACTCCTATTTTCAATGAATGAATGGTCGCTTAGGACATATTCTATTGTACCTCTCTATAACGACCAACACGGGAGTCTACAAAAGCAGGTGGTTGCAGAGCGAAATTTATACAGAAAGCTGCTATATGAACTTTCTGCATTACAGTACAACCCTCTAATACGACCACCAAAAAGGGCATATTTCTGGGTGCCAGAGGCAGGTGGTAGATTAATGCAGGGCAAAAGTTATGCAGAAAGCTCCTAGGAGCTTTCTGCATTACTTTCGTCCTGCATTAAGCAACCACCTGCTTATAAAGACAGTTATGATTATTCATTAAGTAGTCGCATTATAGGGGTTCTAATGTATTATAATCCCCACCAGACTTCAAGACCAGAAATAAGACCCTTTTGTCGTCGATGTGTAGCGGAATGAATAAAAGTTAAGAAATGCTGTCAACGTAAATGCTGTTATAAAACACAAAAGCTAAATCACAGGAGGAATGGCTCTCTGGCATTGAAAATGGTGTAGATCCAGATCAGCCAATGGTTTTGAAATATGTGTTCTAATCATAATCCAAACTTTGCTGGGGGTACTGGCTGAATATTTATTAGCTGAAGTTCTATACTGGCAAAATTAGTAATTGCAGAATCATATTTATATCATAAGCAAACAGAGCAGACCCTGATCAGACAGATCCTACAGGAGTCGTCTGATCAGGGAATACTCTGTTTGCACCGATGTGAAGAGATACTTATATGAAGGAAGGGGTTAAATATTTGCAAGGTTGTTCTCTTCTTGTATCCTGAAAACAATCTATTTCCAATTCACTATCAGAGCGTCACTGCGTTCTAGGTCATTATCAGAGTGTCACAGCATTCTGGGTTATTATCTGCATGTCACATTATCCTGGGTTATTATTAGAGCGTCACAGCGTTCTGGGTTATTATCAGTACGTCACAGCATTCTGGATTATTATCAGAGCGTCACAACATTTTGTGTCATTATCAGAACGTCACAGCGTCTTGGATCATTATCAGAGTGTCACAGCATTCAGGGTCACTATCAAAGGGTCACATCGTTCTGTGTCATTATCAGAGCGTCACAGCGTTCTGGGTCATTATCAGAACGTCACAGTGTTCTGTGTTATTATCAGCACGTCACAGCGTTCTTGATCACTGTCAGAGTGTGACAGCGCTCTGGTCACTATCAGAGCGACACAGCGTCCTTGGTCATAATCAGAGACCAATATGTGTCGCATCAAGATCCAAAATGATTTGAGACTCTGATCGTGAATTTGGAAAGAAATGGGAGATCTGGATCCAAAATGTTTACAAAATGCTCAATATCGCACTCCGTGTATTGTAGTTACAACTGTTTGTACACAGCCCTGCAAACCACTCAAGCCATATTGACACGCAGTGGATTATAAGGACCAGTAGCACACATACTATAATGTCGAGGAACAGACAAGACACAACAATAAAAACATGTCCACGAATGGTCCCTTTATTGCTCTACAAAACCCTATGTTATGACCACGTTCAGAATCGTCTCTTAGAGACAATTCTAAAGAGTAGTCACAAGATAGAGTTTGACAGAACAAGAGCTGCGTGCGGCGCCAACGCTCGTCTCATTTGGTGCTTGTCCACTAAAAGCATAAAGGGCAATAACTCAAAAATTTTGATATCAAGACTTATGGTTCTTATGTAAAGGCCTTCTCCTCAATGAGATCAACCCACCTACCAGGTTTCATGTTGATGCCTCTTATACTTTTTGATTAATCAGTTACATTAAAGTTTTTGCACGCCGACGACAATGACGCCAACGCCTACGACCAAGTGATCACAATACAGTAAAACCTCTCAATAACGGCCACTAAATTACATCAGGTGGCTGCTTAAGGCAAGGTGGAGCGTTCTGTTTTACTTTCACCTTGCTTTAAGCTGCCACCTGCCGTAAATTCCAACCAATTAACACATTTTAGTGGCTGTTATAAAGAGGTTTTACTGTAGCTAGCTCGACTTTTTTCTTCGAAAACAGACGAGCTAAAAGAATGATTTTATTATTAGAATACGCACCTTTATCATTGACTCTGATAACGATATGACATTATGAATACTGAGATGTAGATAATCAATACTGATTGATAAAATCTCTTATTTCTCAGCAAAATCCTATCGTCTTGGCATGTATTAGAATCATCTCTAAGAGATGGTTCCTATGAGGACCAACAAGGTAAGATTTGGCAGCGAAATATAGAAACTATGTTCCTAAATACTTATAATATAAATCTACAGCTCTGCAAATATCTATCTATATATATAACATTGAAAAGTACAAGTCAGAAAATACAATTATTCATTTAAAAGGTTGACTATAAGAAAAAGAACAACACATATAAAATATCATAGAATGAAAAACAGACTATACTATCTGAGCTTAGAAACTGAGAATACCCTTAACTTGCTAATTGATATATAACTGATATTTACAAACTTTCTGGATCCAGATCAGACATTACAGTTGAACTTCGATAACTCGAACTTCAAGGGACCATACTAATTAGTCCAGATAACAGAAGTTCGAGTCATCCGATTTCTAATCTGAATAATTTCTCAATGCCACAGCTTAATACAGGTCTAAAGTAATGCTGAAAGCTCCTACAAGGGCTTTCAGCATTACTTTAGACCTGTATTAAGCTATCAAATGTGTTTCTAGATATCTGTAGAGATACATATTAGAGCAATTCTGCATTGTAAGTTTTGAAAGGACTGAACTTTTTGTTCGAGTTATCCCGAAGTTCGAGTTATCCGAGTTGGCGATATCGAAGTTCAACTGTATGTACTCTACTTCTGATCAGGAACCAAGCCGTTTGACATTCAACCACTAGTCAGTAAAGATATGCTAGTGTGAATTGTACATTGGTTGACCGTTTAACTAATTCTCTCCTAGGCTATTTTAGACCCAACCTCTTTGAATGTATCTACCGGAAAGGAGCATTAACTAGAGGAAAGGAAAAAATTAGAATTGTGTAGTTTGAAACCATTGTGATTGATAGAGTATTTGCTCCTAAATGCTCTATTTATCACAATGGTTTCATAAAGTGACTTTTATAGATGCGCAAAAATGCGTCACTATGGGATAATGTGTTAACTTAATAGAGACTAATTTTCGCGCATTTGCAAACAGAGTAGACCCAGATCAGATTGTTCCTGTAGGAGCCATATGATCTGGACCAGCCTTTGAGATAATATATAGATCTCGGTATTCACTTTCTGAAATGACCAAACATTGCTATCTGGATGTGATGTGAAAAAATGAGCTATTATATAATTATTTCCTATATGAATAGTCACCAGGGTTAAAATTGCAGTAGACGAGTATTTGAGCAAAGGACATTTTGTAGCAAGTTAAGGGTGTGTTAATGGCACTTCATTGTCTATTATGCATCCGATTGACGTTTACAAAAGCACAATGGTTTTAATAATTTATCACGGATACAGAAAGACTGGTTTCCATACCTATTTAACCTTATAACGTCACCCACTAGAGATATGACCCCAGTGTCAGGGGTTATATCAGCTGTGCCTTCGAATACACCGTGGCCAGGGGTCGTCTCAAAGACGACTAAGTACCGTAATGCTTGTTTGGTTTCTGGTTGAAAAAACTGAAATAAAGAAATGCCAGTATTCTCTGTTCCAGAATGACGAAGTCCTTGAGAAATAAGTTGGGCTGAATGTATTTTGAATAGGTCTAACGTTTCACATAATGATTCATCAGACAGACGAGAGTTCACATGGTCGACCATATCAAAAGCGAGAGATTCAACGAACTTGTCCTGGGTTACATTAACCGGAGATGAAGTATAACACGCGCAGTAATTTTCCGGAATCCATGCGTCTGCGCATGAGCGGTCGGGAGGTAAAGGTCCAAACAAACTAATACCTCGCAATGACCCTCGGACGAAGAATTGACTTGGTGTGCCGAAGTTCTGGTTTAAAACGTCTACAAGTGTTTGATATAGATCAAAGTGAGTGGATAGTCTTTGTGTGTTGATAGACATTGTTTTATCAAGCACCGGGTATTTGTTCCGAATATGTTTGGGAAGAACAATATACAACATTGGCATCCTGTCTTCAATGCGGCCGACAAATGTGTTTCTGATTTTGTCAACTCGTGACCCATGGTCGCTGAAGAACACAAGCACGGAATTGTCGAGATGTCCTTCGGAGTTCAACCATTGGAAAAAAGATTTGAAATCTTTATCACCGTAACCTAGAAAATTTGGATAATCATGAGATATTTCATTCAGGAAGCTGAATGCAAATTTTCGTTCTCCTTTGTATGCTCTAAAGAATTGTCTCACATACTCCACCTGTACCATATGTTTAGCCTTACGACCATAACACAAGGACGACTTTGCCTGTAGATACACTTTGTTATTTTCAAGATACTGTAAGACTGGATTAGCTTTGCTGTTTACCAAGTCCACGACTTCTACACCCTGCCAAAACGGGACCATATAGTGATCTGTGGGTTGGTTCTGGAACCCTTTTGTCAAATATTTAAAGGTAGTAAACTGTGGCCAGTCCTCAGCATACAGTGTGGAATAACCATGGCTCGAGTAATTATACCAGAGGAAGGGAAAGCTGTCATACGGCTCAGTGTTGTAGTTGGATATTGGAAGTTCTGATGACCAAACTCGTCGGCCGGTTAGCAGTGGTGTTAAGTTTGGTAATGTGTTTTCACCGACCTGAAATGAAGAAAACAAGAAAACATATCTTAACCAGAACAACAGATACACGTGCGTACTCGAGTACTGAAATCGTCATTTCTCAAGCAAACCGTACGTTGTGAACACTCTTCTTTAGAATCGTCTCTTTGAGGCGATTCTAAAGAGTGGCCATAACATACGATTTGCTGGAGAAATAAAGAAAGTATTCTCAATAATGGTTTAATTTACGCATCTTATCTGGACCTCTGTCGTAACATAATAGCACTTGGCTCCGAGTTTGAGTCTTATATTCGTCTAAGTTTCAGCTGAACGCAGCAAAATCTAACCAATATCAGGGTCCATGCTTATAAAGCTTTTAGTTGAGTCTGAGTTTCGTTCTCAGGCTTTTGATTGGTCAGATTTGAGTTCTCAAGCTTTTGATTGGTCAGATTTGAGCCAAAGGCTCAAATCTGACCAATCAAAAGCTTGAGAACGATCTCAGACTCAACTAAAAGCTTTATAAGCATGGACCCAGATGTTTGAGAATGAACTTAGGCACAAACAAAATATATAACCACCAGGCAGGGCCCGACGTTATAATGCTTTTCTGTTTGGGTCTTAATTCATTTTCAAGCATATGATTTGTCAGATGTTGAGGAAGCTCCAAACTGACCAAACAGAGACTTATGAACGAATACAAAACTCTATCCCATTGGGTTTATAACCTCGAGACTCTGTTGAAGGCGAAAGTCACACATATCTCAGAATTTCGAATATAAAACATGACCCCGTCCCCAAACACTTAGATAACTTCATGTCATTTCTTTTTTTTCATTCTGAACCCTTACTCTCGCCGTGAATTAAAATGCCGTTCAAATTTGGAACTGGTGCAATTTTGACATGCTCCGGATCGATACAGCTTTGAGAAACTATTGACCGAGTGTTACTCGGGGTCTCATCAGTTTGCGAATCATGTCACGAGAGGCGAAACAAGGGTAACACATTACCCCCTAGTGACGCATTTTTGCGCCTCTATAAAATTCACATAGGAGCAAATGCTCCATTTATCACAATGGGGTTAAACTACAAAATTCTAAAAGTTTCCTTTTCTCTAGTTAATGATCCGTTTTGGTAGATTAATTCAAAAAGGTTGGGTCTAAAAATAGCCTAGGAGAGAATGAGTTAATGGTCTTCAAAAAGAAAACGCACTGGGTTCATGATTTGTCAGAGAGACAAGCTATATAAATCCAATAGGAACACAAAGACGCTACACTTTAAATCTAGATTCAAACAGCAACATATTTTAAAAGCCATTTTTGCAAATAAAGGACCGCAACTCCCAAACGACTCATGCGATCTAGATGGCAATCGAACTTGACCAAGATATAATGGCCACCAACATGTGTGTAAAGTTTGGTATGGATTGGACAAATACTTCTAGATGTGCGTACGGGCGGACCAATGTACGTACGGACAAAGGCGACCCTATATGCCACAACACTTTGTCGCACAGGGGTCTGAACCTCTTCATGGGGGTCTATATGTACTATATAATAACAAGGGCTCCAAATAGCAGGATGGGCATCCGTGTACCACAAGTACAAATATGAATGTAACTCTTGCAATTTCAATGATAATTTAGTAATTATTTCGGCTATCGAAAGCCAATATATTTTAGTATCAAATGAATATAATTTTCTGACGGTAACTTATGCACACTTATCAATTTAACAATGATTTTCTTAAAATTTCACGTGTTTTCTGGGTCATTGACAAACGTTCGTTCACCCCGGTCTCACTATATCACAGCCATAACCTGGCGATTTTCAGTTCAAAAGATGGCGTGGTTCAATAAAACAACCCAATTATATCACCAATCATTTGTTTTGTCCTCTAAATAAGTAAGCAACTAGCAACAGCGGCCTTTTCGTCTGTAGTTATGTTTCAAATTCGGATGGTGCCATTTTGCAACAAATTTGAATGGAGCCATTTCAATGGATGAGCGAAGGAAAAGTTGGGAAATCCGTGACGTCACGTACAATGGCTCCTTCCTCGACGATTTGAAGCAAACTGACACAACTCGCTAGTTTTACATCATTCTTTTGATGCTGTGGACTAAAAATCTGAAGGTGGGTGATAGAATTGATTCGTGTTATTAAACTACGCCATTTTTTAACTGCAAATTGCCAGGTTGTTGCTGTGATATAGTGAAACCGGGGTGAATGAACGTTTGTCAATGACCCTAAAACACGTGAAATTTTGAGAAAATCATTGTTGGATTGATACTTCGGCATAAGTTACCGTTATAAGATTATATTTATTTGATAGAAAAACATATTGACTTTAAATAGCCGAAAGTATTACGTACGAAATTATCATTTAAATTGTAAGAGTTACAGTCATATTTGTACTCGTGGTACACGGATATCCGTTCTGCTAGTTGGAACCCTTGTTATTATATACATGTAGTACATATAGACCCCATGAAGCGGTCCAGACCCCTGTGCTTCGGCGGTGCATAAAAACTGACTGAAATAGTCCAATACTGATACACGTAACTGCCAATTGTGCAACGTTTTGTCGGATACATGTTCTTCAAACTGACATAACGATGTTCTGCAACTGTTTGCCCGTGAAAATCAAGCGACAAGTTTTAACACATTTTATTTGTTATTGACCAATTTACTGAACCTTCTTGCCGTCTAAGCTGGGGGTTCCCTTTAAGGCTATTTACAATGGTGTTAAAATGAGATAAATAGGTTTAAACTTTAAAGATAAAAATACAAGTTCAAAACAATTAATGTCAAAGGATGAAATCGTATTAAAAATCGGCAAATTGGATGAAATCGTGTCATTACAAACCTTCATATATCCCTGGAAATCGTAAGCATTGAGTTCTTCCTTTAGGTATTTGACCGTTTCTGGAAGCTTTCGGATTGACTGAGACCTTGAGACCGAATCTATGGCAAATAGTAAAACACTTAACTGCTCCCTCGATTCCATTTGTCTCTCGTTTGAAGACCATCGTTCATTCTTATTTATACTTGCAAATAGTTCGTCAAACACTAGTTGATTGTTCGTATTTGAACACGTGACATGGAAGAAATCCGCATTTACTTTATACGGGAGTGTAAACGGAACAGCGGAAGTAAATATCACGTGCTCGTCATAAGGCTGGCGCTGCTGGATTTTGTACTGACATTTGACGTCTGATTGGTGTAGACTGAGCATTCGTAAAGACGTGGTGTTATACTGCAATGCCCCGTTATTGTCTAGATAAATAATAGCCGGTGATGAATCACAAACTAAGGGATCTAAATCCCACACATATTTCATCGCCGATGGATCAAATGGATTAGGCCTTGGGATTATACACGCAATGCTTGCGTTGGAATGTTTGAAAATGTACCGCACCGGGAATGTGAGCTGAAAGTACATTATCGGAATGACGAAGAATATAACTAAAGGGAACATGTATTTTTTCCGGAGCAACACCGTTATGCGTCCTAACCGAAGCATTGTCGGACTGTGGCTGTCGTCAGACTTCTACCAAAGGTGATGACGTCATGCGCTTTCAATGCTTAGTCCCTGTTATGGTTCCGTTTTCTCCTCATCTTTTTCTCCCTGAAAAAAATACACAGAAATAATCACTATCAGTTATAAAAATTACTACAATTAGAAAAAATCGTGGCGACATTTGAAGTCCAGTTTTGATTCAGATCAGATTAGGAATCAACGCGGATAATGTCCTTACAACTGTTTGCGAAAATACAACAAAACCCGTTTACTTAACGTTAACGCGTTATGGTCAGGCCATTTGTACGGACACTGTAATGTATTGTCATTTTGTAATTAAAAATAGAATATAACATAACTACTAAAAACATATCAGCAACAAACACAGAGCTTCTACATGAAGTTCTGATAGGTGTGGACTCTACAGTAGAACATGTCTTAAGCGCCCATCAAAATGAGGTCTAAGTATGGGTGTGCACACAGGTTCTACTATACTCTGTTTGCAAATGCTAAAAGGACAGGATTATAAAGTAAGGAGTTAACCCTTTCCCTGTTCTATATTTATTTCAAATTTTAATACCTACTCAATATTCATGGAGAAAATAGTTATAATGAAACATGGAAGGTGGAACATTGTAGCCATTTTAAAAAGAAAAGAAGAATATCTTTCAAATTCCACTAGTAAATAGAGTAGACCCTGATCAGACAGCTCCTCTAGGAGCCGTCTGATCTGGGTCTACTCTGTTTGCAAGTGCGTGAAAACACGTTTACATGAGGGAAAGGGTTAAACAACAATAGAATATAGAACTAATTAAATGCAGAAAGCAGAAAACTCGAGTGGAAGTTTCTGTATAATTTTGCCCTGCATTAACCCTTTCGCTGCCAATGCCGGATCTGTGATTACCTATGCAAACAGTTTGGATCCAGATGAGACGCCGAGTAACTCGGCGTCTCATCAGGATCCAAACTGTTTGTTATTGTTACTATGTTTTTTGAAAAAAAAATGAAGAAAATAAAAAAAAAATGAATATGTGTAGCAGACCACAAAGTAAGTAGACGACAGAGTTTGGCAGCGAAAGGGTTAAACTACCATCTGTCTTAACTTTCCCCTCATATTATAAATGCCATATCACGCATTTGCAAACAGAGAAGATCCAGATCAGAGGGATCCTGGAGGAGCTCTGATAAAAATTTGTTCTGTTTGCTTTTGAAATCACAATTCATCCAGGAATACAGTAATACCAAAACTCCATGTGTACATACGTGTATGCCATTGTAACACTTCTGCTAATAAATATTCATGAACCTGTTATGTCTTACATGGGTATTCATCAGGGAAAGTTTTACAAACACATGCCTATAATTAGCCATTCTCTTGCTGAATTTTAAAAAAAAATCTTCTTCTTTACCCATGCCCTGTTGTATAATTACATATATCTTCACTGTCTGCAATTATTTCTCTGTGCAATCACTGCTGTGGAGTGCACTGGTTGCACAATAAATTTGTAAATAGTGCAGACCCTGATGAGTCAGCTCCTGCAGGAGCTGTCTCATCTGGGTCTTCACTATTTACAGGTAGGTATTTTGACGTGAACAGCAAGCGAAGGGTTAACATATATTTCATTACCAGGTACACTTGAACTTCGATATCACTAAAACTCGGATAACTCGAACCTAGGGATAACTCGAACTAAAAGTTCGATCCTTCCAAACTTTTACAACAAACATTTGTTCTAAAATGTATCACTACATATATCTAAAAATACACGTGGCAGCTTAATGCAGGTGGAAAGTAATGCTGAAAGCTCCAACATAAGCTTCAGCATTACTTTAGACCTGCATTAAGCTGTGTTGAGATTATAAATCGGTTGACTCGACCTCTGTTATCTTGAATTTATATGTATGGCCGCTTTATGGTCGCTTTATGGTCGCTTGAATTTCGAGATATCGAAGTTCAACTGTACATGTAGTTCGTTATGACTGAACGACAATGCGTGTACAGTGAAACCCCACTAATGCGACCACTTAATAAACAGCCACTGGTGCCGTTTAAAGCAGGTGGTTGCTTAATGCAGGACGAAAGTTATGCAGAAAGCTCATAGGAGCTTTCTGCATAACTTTCGTCCTGCATTAAGCTACCACCTGCCTCTGTCACCCAGAATTATGCTCCTTTTTGGTGGTCGCATAAGCGGGGTTTTACTGTATTTCGATCGATAGACGGAAGAACCCTTATCCTCCTCCATAGTGTGACAGGAATGACATTTGCAAACCTATTTGACCCCGATGAGACACTGATCAGAGCTTGCTCATACACATTGTGAAGACAAACTAAGGAAAACCATCTAGATTAGTGGAGCTAATTTCCCGTTAGTCCTATGCAAAAAAAGACTCATTATATCCACCATGATTGAAGATACCAGCTCTCAAGCACTCTCAAGCAGACAGCCACAACATTAAGGCAGATATGAGCGCAGCCTGTTTAAAAACATTACACATGCTATAAAAGATCCGAATCGTTCACCGTATTTGAATATGACGTCTGATCAGGGTATACACTGAATACATATTGGACAAAGCGCTTTAGCCGTGGAACTTCGAAGAACGATACACAGTGTAAATTGTTGTTCTTAACCCTATACACAATGGCTATTCATGTAAGATTATAATGACGTCATGAAAATTATAGAGATTAATAGTTATAATGAAAAGTCATCATTTCGTAAGCAAACAGGAGAGACCCAGATTAGACACAGCTCCTATATGAGCCATCTGATCTGCGTCTAGTCTGTTTGCAAATGTGTAGACCATTTGAATACTTATACAAAAATTCTTGACTTCCTTCGGGATCATTAGTTTTGATGTTATTAGTTTTGAAAATTGAATACTGCTATGGGCATGAGTAGTGTTGCACCTTTAATACGTATTTATGAACAGACCCAATAAAACCGAGTCTGCAATTTTCTCATTTCGAATTGCTTCTTTTGCTTTCGAAGGATCAACCATTTGTAAATTATATTCGTAACCATCAATTCACTCTTTGCATGCTAGCGGCGAAACTGCGATTACCTATGCAAACAGTTTGGGTCAAGATGAGACGCGGCATAATGCGGCGTCTCATCAGGATCTAAACTGTTTGTCGTCTTGATCTTATTTTTGCAAAGAAATTAGAGAAAAGTTATTTTAATATTTGAAGCAGACGACAATTGCTGTAGACGAAAAGTTACTTAGCGTGTAAAGAGTTAGCTGAGTTTTATAATAGCACACGAATAAAGCAATGCTTTGCTCTGATGGAAACTGTAGAATCATATCTGTAAAAGCTCATAAGCAAACAGAGAAGACCCTAATCAGACGACCCCTATATGAGACCTCAGCTCTTTGTCAACTCAGTTCGCAAAGGCGTGTAAGGTAATGGTTAAAGGGCCAAACCGTCTGTTTTAGCATTGCTTGCATAGTACAAACAGTTGTACTTAGCATGGCGGAACACCTTTGAATGGTGATCATAAGCAGTGAATCATTTGTCTACAAGTTTGTATATGGCATTGTTTCTACACTGCTTTTGATGGTCATTGTATTGAGGACGTGGTTTCTGGGGTTAATATAAACTCTCTTTTTTCCATACAAACAATTCTATCCATACCATATTCTTCAGCACTAAGTTAGTTTAAAGTCACACAGCTCACGATTCTGGAGTCATTTTGTTACGCAAAATTGGGGGAAATGTGAGCATAGTACATCTTTATTTCTTCGCTGATACAATTTAGGTTTACTTGAAAGACAAACACTAAACAAAAACTGTGTCCATAGGAAAAGGGTGTCCCAATTTTTCCCTTTTCACTACGCCACATTGTGTAACTCTGGCTTATGACAATAAACTGCTATTATACTGCAAATATTATCAAACCTGGAATTCTGTATTATTTTGCATATTTCAATTCTGAACAAAAGTACCCCAGAAGTTCATTCGGCAAGATTTTCAGGACAAAAATGTACATACGGACACACGAACAGGCGAGGACAACAACTGAGATCAGCTGACAGTTAACCATTTCCCTCATATAAACGTGTTTTCACGCATTTGCAAACCGAGTAGACCCAGATAAGACGGCTCCCAGAGGAGCCGTCTGATCAGGGTCAGCTCTGTTCGCTAGTAGAATTTGATATATCTGTTTCTTTGCTTTCTAAACTGTCTACACTGTTCTACCTTCCATATATCTTTATAACTATTTTGCTTATGAATAAACAGTAGGTATTGAAATTTGAAACAAACATAGAACAGGGAAAGGGTTAAGGGAAATCTAAAAGTACACCTGCCGTCTGTACTTTCAGAACTTTGATTTTCTAACATTTTCCACCGCTCACTGTCTGCTGATTTCAGTATCTGACTGACCTTCAGTCCCAAATATCAAAAGGTTATCAGCAAATTATGAAATACCCTCATTCAAGTATGTTTGTTTCCAAAAGTACTCGTTAATATAAATATTTGCGGACGAAATTATCTTTCACTTGAGAGAAGTTTCTCTAATATTTTATACTTTGCTGGCTGGCAGTTAAGAAATTATTCTTTGTCATGCTAATCGCGACCTAAGTATGATTATTTGCGAAGAGCATGGCCCAGGGTTATAAAACTTCAGAATCTGAGTCTCAGATCATTTTTATACCCCACCCCTTTGAAAAAACTGAGTTAGGATACCTTAACATAAATACTGTTCGCTATTAATTTAATGAATTAAGACAAATATTTGATGAAAACCTGGTTGACATTTTTTACCATTGCAGAAACGAAAATAGACGGTTTATTCAACAATAATATTTTCGCAGTTGATGGTTTTTAACTGGAAAGAAGTGACAGAACATCTAGAGGTGGTGGCTTTATGACGTTAGTGAGGTCAGATCTCCCAATAAAGAGGAGAACTGACCTTGAGTGTGAAGAAATTGAAACTATATGCTTTGAATTGAACATGGATAGAAGAAATTGGGGTATTCTGTGCTCATACAGACCACCGTCAATGTCTGATTTTAATTTTGCTATCTACAAAGTAAATATTGCGAAGGATGAAAAATTACAAAATACAAATGTACATTTATTGTTTTGTACAGTCGGCTAAGCGGTCATTCGGACTGAAAGTAGACTATAACTAGGTACTTTTTTAAAACATTGCAAGCTGTTTTCCCAAAAGCTGGAAAACGGTAGATGGAGCATCGTTCCACTCGGGCGATACAAGATACAAGATAACAAATCGACAATCAGAATACTACTACTACTACTACTAGTAATAATAATAACACTAATACTACTACTAATCATAATAATAGCTCTCCATTGGAGACAGATGAAAGACAGACAGAAACGTACCTTACATGATGGGAATAAGATTATTTTCCCCGCCCACTCAATATCCCTCGAAAACATACCCTGTTTTGGATATGATTGAGATAAACAAAATATGATAGAGCAATTTGAAATAATGCTAAGAAATAAATATCTGAGTTCCATTTATCTGTCTAAATCAGTTTTCAACCCAGATATATTTACATTTTTATTACAGTTAACTAAAGCATTTAAATGCGGTTACATCACCTTTTTACATGTTTTGTTTTAATGGCACTGGCCAGCAATGTGCTTGAGAAGAGATGGTCTAATTAACCGACACTATTTGATTGTCAGTGTAGGGAGATAATAAACTAGCTAAAATAAAATTCCGAAGTCAAAGTGCAACTATTGTTGAATCAAACACATAATAAGAAAACGATTATGTATTTATAAAATCTATTAACTCATTTCTGCATGAAGAGTTTTCGGCGGCCATTTTTCCGCCATTTTAGCTTAACGCTTGGGATATAACCTTGAATGCAGTTAAGAAATGAATGAAGTGCTTCCGGTGTTCATGAGGTTATGCAACGCATAGCTTTACGAGCAAAGTTAGTGAAGCCCGAAGGTCTTCACGTGAATCTTTGCTCGTAAAGGTATGCGTTGCATTACCTCATGAACACCGGAAGCACTTCATTCATTTCTTATATTTATATTCCATTGTATTTCTTATATTTCAACTCAAACCGGTATTGAAATGAACGTTCATGGGAAAATGCAACTTTCTTTTTAGAATAAGGTTATATAAGGACGTTGCAGGGCGAATGTAAATATAAAAGGATATTCACCTTTAATAAATTGCCTTCCATTGGTGGTTTGTACATTTTAACAGAATTTTTCGGTGTAGTGTATTCTTGTTTGGCTGGAAATAGTGCTCGTTGGCGGCCATTTTATTTCCCGCCATTTTGTACCTTAAATACTGAACATACAGCTTGGCAAACGGCATATTCGGATTAAGCACACTCAAATTATGTATAGACAACTATTTGCCAACTTTTAACACGAAATGCCTAGTGGTATCAGAATTTTCCAAATTCCGCCTAGGCTAGGAGGTTATGCTTTCTTCCGCTCGATCAAGTTTCTCAAAATTGAACAGAAACAAATTTGAGCCGACATTGTTTTCACAGAGGGGTACTTGACTGTGTTAAAGCACGGACACTAATAGTCGACAGCGGACATTACTGTTTTCACAGAGAGATACTAGTGTTAAAGTACGGACACTAATAGTCGACAGCAGACATTACTGTTTTTTCACAGAGAGATACTAGTGTTAAAGTACGGACACTAATAGTCGACAGCGGACATTACTGTTTTCACAGAGGGATACTAGTGTTAAAGTACGGACACTAATAGTCGACAGCGGACATTACTGTTTTCACAGAGGGATACTAGTGTTAAAGTACGGACACTAATAGTCGACAGCAGACATTACTGTTTTCACAGAGGGATACATGTGTTAAAGTACGGACACTAATAGTCGACAGCAGACATTACTGTTTTTCACAGGGGGATACTTGTGTTAAAGTACGGACACTAATAGTCGACAGTAGACATTACTGTTTTCACAGAGAGATACTAGTGTTAAAGTACGGACACTAATAGTCGACAGCGGACATTACTGTTTTCACAGAGGGATACTTGTGTTAAAGTACAGACACTAATATTCGACACCAGAAATTATTGTTTTCACAGAGGGATACTTGTGTTAAAGCACGGACACTAATAGTCGACAGCAGACATTACTGTTTTCACAGAGGGATACTTGACTGTGTTAAAGCACGGACACTAATCGTCGACACTAGACATTAGTGTTTTCACAGAGGGATACTTGACTGTGTTAAAGCACGGACACTAATAGTCGACAGCAGACGAAAAGAGTAAAACCCCTCTAAACCGGAATTCTATTAGAGAAGAATTCAGATACATTTTGGCAGGCGGCGGCTTAAAGAGGAAGTTCCTACAATGAACGCATATTTTCAATAATATCATAAAACTTCGTATTTGTTATGTTCAATAATTATTATGAAGATTGTCAATTTGAACTTATATCGAAAAATGCCCCTGATATACAAAATAAACCGATTCATCAATACCTATATTTTTTGTTCTACAACAAAGTATTATCGGCCTTATCCGTTCAAATTCCCGTGTATTGCCGATGATCACCCGACGCCTCCATTACTTACATAACAGCTTTTCTCGGAAGTGGTCGGAGTGACTCGAAAAGCACGAACAGATACAAAACTAAAACCCAACCCGAATAAAACTGAAAAATCGGGTAAAAGTTCGGGATCGTCGATATGAAATAAATGGATGTTTTGCCATTTTCAACGTTTATATGATTTTTTTCTTGCAATTTACTACTTTTCAGCATATAAACAAATGAGTTGTATACATTTTAGGTATTTTTAAAACGCGTCGAATGTAGGGACTTCCCCTTTAATGAATGTTTAAAGTCATACAGAAAGCTCATAGAGGAGCTTTCTGTGACTTTCACCCTGCATTAAAGAGCCATCTATCGTAAATATCAATATTTATACTAAATTTAGCGCCCGGTTTAGAGAGGTTTTACTGTATACGTAATTGATTTTCTGAAAACATGGTGGCAAGGCAAAATTATTTATTTCATTAACTTTTTATTCCAGGGGTTTGATGCAAATCTAACGATACGATGTCCGTGAAATTTTCTTTTTTAGCAGTTGCAAATAAATATCATCTTCCTTTAATCCTGATTTTTTTCTTCGTCTCCCATACGGTTTTGTTCAGAAAAATGGTTAGAGCGTTAAATATTTTTGACAATGAACGTTTGCTAAAACGCACGTCTTTGGCGCCGACAGAAAGATGCACGTTATTTCTCCACCAAATCCTGTGTTGCTACACCTCGATGATGCGATTCTAATGAGGCACAGAAAGATAGGGTTTGGTGGAGAAATATTAAAACTATTTTAGGAAGCCTGCACTATTTGATATACCAGTCAACGTCAAAAGTTTTCACCAGCATGCATTCTTGGTCGGAATCCCTAACAAAGGCTAACAAGCTAAAGTGGACGAGTTTACCTTACATATGCGAGAACCGCGTATATAAGACCTTTGCAGAGAGTGCATATATATATCAAAGGGTCCATAAGGGAGCCCTTTACAGACAATACAGACCCATATCGAAGGTGGGCCCTAGAGTTCACGAGGGAGCCCTTTCATCAGGGACTACAATGTTTGTCATAATAATTTTCATCAGTGATAAATTTTGATACAAATCTGTTTAATTGATATCCAGAAAAGAGAAACCAGTTTAACTTAGAAGATTATGGGTTAAAAGTTTTATTTAATATATTTAGTATATATCTATTGAGACAGAACACAGGAAACGTTTGTCAAATTAATCGCCTGATTCAGTTCTCAAATTCATTACTAAAAGGACAGTTTGCATCCTGGCGAAGCTTCTAGTTATGTAAAAAATGCTCTATTGTCCTTGAAAACTCGCTAAACAATCGATGATGCCCTTTTATATTTGAACCTGTGTATTGCTAAGCGCGACCGCTCTTGCATTTGAAAATTACTTGAATCAACACGAGACACCGAACTAGGATTCAATTAGGTTTCTTGCGTTCGATCAAGTTTCTCAAACCCGTGAAAGAATCGGAGAAATGGGAAGGGGGGGGGGGGCAGATAGAGTTTGGGAAGATATAACGACAGCACAATGAAGGTTAATAGACAACAGCCTGTTACAACTGGTACTATATTGTATCTATAGATGGCAATAAGGATACATATTGTGTGTTATCACAATTCCTGTTATCGATTGCCGTTCAAAAACCAATTACCTGATGAATAGTCGTGATGAACTGGCTGCACACTGGCACTAGATCGAAAAAGACTAGACAGTAAAACCTCTCTATAACGGCCACTAAATTACAGTAAAACCTCTTTATAGCGGCCACTAAATTACAGTGAAACCTACATTTGTATCTATAACAGTCACTAAATTACATCAATTATTTTGTGTTAAAGGCAGGTGGCTGCTTAAAGCAAGGTGAAAGCAAAACAGAACGCTCCTATAGGAGCCACCAGCTACCTGCCCTAAATACTAACTAATTAACTCAATTTAGTGGCCGTAATAGATAGGTTTTACTGTTTAAGTGACCAGGGTCTGCTCTGTATGCTTATGATATAATATAGACTTGATTCTACAGTGCTCCCTCCCTACAACGGCCCTCTCAATAACGATTCCCTCCTTACAACAACGCATGTCACTGTTTCCGAAACAACAAGGCTCCAGAAACAACATATTTCCATCGTATTTTCTTTATGCCTCCATCAAACCCTATGTTGTGACTACTCTTTAGAATCGTCACTTTGTGACGATTCTAAAGAGTGGTCACAACATAGGGTTTGATTGAGGCATAACGGTTTTAGTTCTCGAAATACACCTTATCTGGGGGTCTGCAAACAAGCTACTTATGTTTGATTTTCCCTCCCTATAACAACTCCCTCTGAACAACACATACAATATTCGTATCCCAAAGGGTGTCGTTGTAGAGAGGGAGCACTGTATAGTTTCCGCCATGGCCAAAAGGTCCCTTGTTCATGTCTCATTATAAAAATAATCTAATTAATATTCATGGTATCATTATTTCTTCATGGAGTAACGATGAGGTTGCTAAGACATAGCTCTCAAGTCACTGGCAACTGTTTTCCCGCATAATTTGACTCCTGCTAATTACACTCGATCAATGCCAAGACAAATAAACAAAGAATTTGGATCCATAATGTGACCTCTAGTTATACGGTGTCTCATCAGGAGCTAATGTGTGTTTCCTACAAGCCAAGGAAAGAAAATATTAACAATTCAAATTGCAGCAAGCGACAAATGTTGCAGACGACAACGCGCGGAAGACGACAAAGCTGCAGACGACAATGCGCGGCAGACGACAATGCTGCAGACGACTATGCTGCAGACGACAATGCGCGGCAGACGACAATGAACGGTAGCGACTGTTAAAGGTTCATCCAATTACATGCAGCCACGTGACGTCTCCTGGGTTAAACATAACTGATCCCTTAACCTGTTGAATAATTAAACAAAACATTTTATTGACATGTATGAGTAAAGATAATGTTTTATGCAGTGTAGATCCTGAACAAAGGGCTCCCTAAGGAACCCTTTGATTTGGGTCTGCATTATTTTCAAAGGTAAAATCTCTCTATAAGGGCCACTAAATTACATCAAGTATTTTGTGTTAAAGGCATGCGGCTGCTTAAAGCAAGGTGAACGTAAAATAGAACGCTCCTATAGGAGCGTTCTGTTTTACTTTCACCTTTCTTTAAGCATTCACCTGCCTTAAAAACCAACTAATTAACACAATTTAGTGGCCGTTATAGAGAGGTTGTACTGTATATCGGTTCCCACAAACTAAAGTTTATTCTGTTACCAGTTGAGAAATGGTTGTTATTTCTGCAGCTGCCATATTGTCGTCTGCAAACTTTGTCGTCTGTTTCATCATTTTTTATTTAAGGTTTGGGTTTCCCTTTATTTGAAAAACATATTCAAGAATCAAACAGTTTGGATCCTGATGAGACCCGTGTTACTTGGCGTTTCATCTGGATCTAAACTGTTTGCATCAGGAATCACAGATGTACAATTGGCAACGAAAGAGTAACGAAGTCAAGGGCGGCAAATTTGATACATCGTAAATGTCAAAAGGTCTGCGTGAAACTTCATCATTTTGGCGTAACCTTTAGAGAAACGAATAAATGTTTGTCTACAACAAACATCGTTGTCTTTTGGAGATTCCTCTTTTATCTAAAGAGAACAACAGAAACAACAGTACCAACAATAAAACCAAAACAATAACAAACACACGCGATATCATAGTTTCAAAGACCGTGGACATTAATAAGACGTCTCTCTGGACGCCCCGTCTTGATAATTGCAGTCTACAGATTCGACCCTAACATACAGTAACACCCCTCTAAACCGCCATTCTAGTAAAGAAGAATTTAGATACATTTGGCAGGTGGCTGCTTAATGCAGGGCCCAAGTCATGCAGACAACTCATATAGGAGCTGTTTGCATGACTTTCAACTTGCATTAAGCTGTCACCTGTATCTATCTATCTATCTATCTATCTATCTATCTATCTATCTATCTCTATCTATCTATCTATCTATCTATTAATCTATCTATCTCTCTCTATCTATTAATCTATCTATCTATCTATCTATCTATCTATCTATCTATCTATCTATCTACGTGCGGTGAATCTACGATTACCTATGCAAACAGTTTGGGTCCAGATAGATTAAACATATTCTATTTCAATGTACATGTATATTGAAAGGGGTTGGGCCACAAGCTCTACCAACGTTAGTTAAGGCCCTTCCCCTATAATTTCAACATTGCAAATGAATATTTGGCAATATGACAATATATAAACAAAACCTTTTTTTTTTTTTCTTTTTTTTTTGGGGGGGTGGGGGGGGGTCCAGATGAGACGCTGACGAACTCGGTGTCTCATCAGGATCCAAACTGTTTGGTGATCTGATTAAGTTTTTGTAACAATACGATGAGAAAACTCAAAAATGAAAATTGAAGCAGACAATTTGTTACAGGCGACAAGTTGTGGCAGCGTATGAATTATGTTGAACCGTTTCGCAGCTGTACGCGTGTGAACCGAGTGATTCATTATCTTGGAGTCTAAAGTTTAACTCTTTGCACGCCAAGTAATTTTTCGTCTGCAACAATTGTCGATTTCAATAAAAAAAATTAAAAATAAAATTTCTCTCATTTCTTTGCAAAAATATGGTCACCGTGACAAATAGTTTGGATCCAGATGAGACGCCGCATAATGCGGCGTCTCATCTGGATCCAAACTGTTTGCATAGGTAATCACAGTTTTGCCGCTAGCGTGCAAAGAGTTAACTTTCATTAACATCTTGCGGTTTAACACTTCGAGTAACTTGTGATAATCACGTCATGAATATTTATGAACTGAACTTTTATAAATGTTCTGTATTCATACATGTACTTTCTTGCCTCGACAGACACCCTAGAAACGGATCTGTATATTTAACCCATTACTTCGTAGGCTATTTTAGACTCAACCTCTTTGAATAAATCTACCGAAAAGGAGCTTTAACTAGAGAGGGAATATGAGGGAATGGGTTAATAGAGAAGCCTCTTCTGGTGTGAATCTAATTATTTAAAACGCATAGATTAAACCTTTACTCCATGAATATACATGAAAGGAATAATGACATCATGAATATTAATCCTATCAATTACTGTTATACTAGCATATTGGTGCAGGAAGTTTTGGCCATGAAAAAAACGTAGAATAATATATAATTATATTATATCATAAGCAAAACGTGCAGATCTGATCAGACAGCTCCTGCAGGAGCCGTTTGTTGTGCGGTCTACTCTATTTGCAAATAAAATATTTCTATATCTCTCCGCTAAAAACCTGTATTGTTGGTACTCATCAGAATATTGGCTGAGAAGTAGGAGAGTTTGATATAAGACGCTCTATGAGAAAATAACAGAGTTTGATATAAGACGCTCTCAGAGAAATAAGAGAGTTTGATATAAGTCGCTCTCCGAGAAATGAGAGAGTTTGATAATAAGACGCTCTCTGAGAATTGAGAGAGTTTGATATAAGACGCTCTCAGAGAAATAAGAGAGTTTGATATAAGTCGCTCTCCGAGAAATGAGAGAGTTTGATAATAAGACGCTCTCTGAGAATTGAGAGAGTTTGATATAAGACGCTCTCAGAGAAATAAAAGAGTTTGATATAAGACGCTCTATGTTCTGAGAAATAAGAGAATTTGATATAAGACACTCACTGATAAATAAGAGAATTTGATATGAGACACTCTCTAAGAAATGAGAGAGTTTGATGTGGGACGCTCTCTGAGAAATAAGAGAGTTTGATATAAGATGCTCTCTAAGTTTGATATAAGACGCTCCCTGAGAAATAAGAGAGTTTGATATAAGACACTCTCTGAGTTTGATATAAAACGCTCTCTGAGAAATTGACATAAGACATTCTCTGAGAAAAAAACCACTGTTTGGTGTAAGACACTCTCTGAGTTTGACATAAGACGTTCTTTGAGAAATAAAAGAGTTTGATATAAGACGCTCTCTGAGAAAATGGATCCTACTGTACTGCATACAGTCTATAGCCATATTAGATATCAATTCTGTAATGATGTATCTGATCAGATTTTTCGATTTACTGACAGATGGGAACACCTTTCTATACAGTCATTTTGATTAGTGACACACAGTACAGACCTTGACCAGTCGCCACGCCAAGGGAAAATAGGCTGGACTGGGTATATACTGTTTACAATGCATTATGCCCCTTTTCAGTGTGTGTCTTGTCTGCATCTTTGTCCTCTAGATCAGCATACATTCAAAACTATTTTGCATTACACGAGATCAGTGATATGCCCTATATCGCTTATATAAACAGATCAAACCTCCTCCTCCCCCCCCCCCCCCCCCCCCCCATGCCCATCCCATCCCCTGGTAGCTGTGTTTCTCAGCAACTTGCATTGGCTTCTTAATCATGATCATCGTGGAACACTTATCCAAGTTTATATTGAAATCACGCGTTTTACCCATTAGTAAAAGTAATACAGTAAAACCTCTCTATAACGACCACTGAATTACATCAAGTATTTTGTGTTAAAGACAGGTGGCTGCTTAAAGCAAGGTGAAAGTAAAACACAACGCTCCTATTAAAGCAAGGTGAAAGTCAAACAGAACGCTCCTACAGGAGCGTTCTGCATGACTTTCACCTTGCTTTAAGCAGCCACCTGCCCTAAATACCAAATAATTAACACAATTTTGTGATCGTCATAGAGAGGTTTTATTGAACAGAAATATCCTACAGGAGCTTTCTGCATTGCTTTTGACATGCATTAAGCTACCACCTGCCTTAATTTGACCTCTATTGGATGGTAGCTTAATGCAGGTTCTACGATACATAAAATGGCGCACGTGATGCAAATGATTAACACGGTCTTATCAGGAAAACTAGCCATTTTCCTATTGATCATGATTTTGTTTCTTACATGACTTATTAGTTGAACAATTCCGGCAGGAGATAACCCAATGAGCATACGTGTATCCGCAACATCATATTGTAATATCACCAGTAACTTCAGAGTTGGTGACATAATCCAAGAAAAGATATCAAATCAGGGTTTACATATTTTAAAATTTAAGTCCTTCAATAATTTCGAATAATTTCCAGCATTCGTGTCTGTGTTTTGTTTGAAATTGACTTTAAAAAAACATAACACATCAATGTAGAGAAGACGTTTTTATTTCAAGCTATTGTTGCCATGACAACAACAAGAATATCCACCTTTTTACTATGTGTTGCTATTGACAAACTACAATAGAACCTCACAAAAGTTATCACTTAATGAAAATACATTGGGAGTCTTCAAAAGCACACGTTTGTTTAATGCAAGATGAAAGTAATGCAAAATAACTCAGGAGGAGCTTTATGTACGACTCTCGTTTTGCATTAAGCTACCACCTGACTTTACACTCAGAAATATGGCTCTTTAAGTGGTCGCGTGGGAGATATTGCTGTATTATCTCCTACTGGCCCCTTTTGACACCTTTTTAAACCACTGTGATATAGTAAAACCTCTCTATAACGGCCCCTAAATTACATCAAGTATTTTGTGTTAAAGGCATGTGGTTGCTTAAGGCAAGGTGAAAGTAAAACAGAACGTTCATCCTGCTTTAAACAGCCACCTGCCCTAAATACCAACTAACTAATACATTTTAGTGGCCGTTATAGACAGGTTTTACTGGTTCACAAACTACACATCTTCCTTTTCTCTAATAAATGTCCCTTTTCGGTAGATTTATTCACGGAGGTTGGGTCTAAAAATAGTCTAGGAGGGAATGGGTTATACCACTGGTTTCTTTAGATGTCGTTTGAAATTTTCATCCCTTCGTGTTCATGTGAGCGCTAAAATGTCATTGTCCAAAATCATTCAATCCTTTACGTCATAAAACGTTTAATAAATGCCTTTGCAAACAGAGTAGATTCAGATCAGATGTCTCTATAGGAGCTGTCTTATCAGGATATGTTCTCCGTTTGTTTATGAAATAATATGGATATGATTCCACCGCTTCCGATATGGCCAAAATGTCCTGTGTTCACGGGTCATTATAAACAACAATTTAAGTGATATTCATGATTAACCCTTCGCTTGCTATTCACGTCAATATACCTACCTGTAAATGGTGAAGACTCAGATGAGACTGTCTCATCAGGGTCTGCACTATTTACAAGTTGATTGTGCAACCAGTGCAATCCACAGCAGTGATTGCATATCTAAATACTTGTACACAGTGAAGATATATGTAATTATACAACAGGGCATGTGTAAAGAAGGAGAAATGTATTTTAAAATTCAGCAAGAGAAGGGTTAATATTCGTTACAAATGTCATTATTTCGTACATGCATCTTCATTATGAAGTAAATATTTAACACTTTCCTTCATATACACGCATTTGCAAACAGAGTAGACCCAGATCAGACCGATCCTACAGGAGCCGTCTGATCAGGGTCTGCTCTGTTTGCTAATGGAATTTGTTAGATCTGTTTCTTTAGTTTCAGTATTTAATATTCAGTAGATACTGTAATTTGAAATAAACATAGAACAGAGAAAGGGTTAACAAACGAAGAGCATTTGCTGAGGCATTCGTTCCTTTCTAAATCAATTTTATTATACATGAAGTCTGTCGAGGACAAAACATGTCGTTTGCATATAAGAAGAGCCATCTGCTTGAAATAGTTTACCGTGACTTCTAAAGAGGGTCCTAGACACTTGTGGTAGCTTTACCCATTCGGCGTCAGCTTTCTAATTGTCGTCTGCAATCCAACTTTGTTAAATCATCGGTAAAATTAGGAAATAAGATAAATAAATGCAAATGTCAAAAGAATAAAGCACGGATATGGAAATAGAGTTTGAGACAAAAAGTGAAGTCCCTGATCAGACGTCGCCTTGAAAAGGCGTCGTCTGATCTGGGGCTGCCCTATATTTCCTTCATATAAACGCTTTTTCAAACGCCTTTGCAAACAGAGTAGACCCAGATCAGTCAGTTCCTGTAGGAGCCATCTGATCAGTTTCTGTTCTCTGTTTGCTTATCAACTTATAATAGATCTGGCTCTACGGTGTCTACCAATACTAAATATTCATGTGTACAAATATCAATATAACATTTAGCTAATTAATATTCATGGTGTCAGTATTTCCTACATGGATATCTAAAAGGATAGGGTTAATTCTTACCAGCATTTAGAGTATTTGCTTTCCTAAAATTGCCAAAGTTGACTTTCCTCTAAGTTTTGATGAAGAACACACCATCATGGTGACAAACAGTTTGCATCCTGATCGGACGCCGTGTCATTTGGATCCAAGCTGTTTAGTTGTTAAAACAGTTTGATACTGAATCCTCGAGATGTCATGTACACGCACTTCAGTTTTACACTACATGAACAGGTATTACATTTTATTGTGAAATCAATACTCGGAGACAACGGCATAGTGTCGTCTCGTTGTACAATCTGTCGTCTAATGGTACAGTTGAATCTCTCTGTAATGATCACATCATGAACAAACATGAGTGTCTTAACCCTTTCCCTGTTCTGTATCTATGCCAAATTTTAATACATATCGATTATTCATTAACAAAATAGTTTAAAGAAGTATGGAAGGTGGAACATTGTAGACACACATTTAAGAAAGCAAAGAAATAGATCTATCAAATGTTATTAGCAAACAGAGCAGACCCTGATCAGACGGCTCCCCTAGGAGCCGTCTGATCTGGGTCTACTCTGTTCGCAAATGCGTGAAAACACGTTTATATGAGGGAAAGGGTGAAACCCTTTACTCCATAAATACGTCTTCCATTATCCATAAATACGTCTTTCTACGTCTTTGTAAACAGAGCAGACACAGATCAGACGTCTCCAATAGGAGCATTCTGATCAGGGTCCCTGTTGTCAAATGATATATATGTGTACTATATTATTACATAATCTGCCGTGTGGGAGTGCCGTACAGAGTGCCGTAAATCGCAAAAAAATGCAGTAGCTCATTTTTTATGCAAATGAGCAATCGTTAGACAATCGTTGCGCTCATTTAAGCGTTAGCAATAGCAAATCGTAGCGCTCAATGTGCGTCGTCCATTGTATTACTACGCTGATTGTCAGCAATGGCCGAAACAGCCATCAGCTATAACCTGTTTCATTTTCTATGGCATTTTTAAGACTTATGTGACAGAAAGAATCTTACATGTGTGTTCATTTCAAATTGTTTTCACGAAACCCGTTTACTATAATGAATATGACACTCGCTAAAGCTCATGTCATGGTATAAGGGTAAACTCGTTTCATAAATACAATTTGTAATGAACACTGACTCATGTAAGATCCTCTATTAACTAAATTTACCATTTCTGGCATGATAAATAATTATTTTGCTCATAGTACAATTTTAAGAAATGAGTTAATTGATATTCATAATGTCATTATTTTTACATGAATATTCATGGAGTAAAGGGTTAAAAACAGACGTCTCTTTATAATGAAGACTGTCGTCCTCCTACATTATCCCCCTGCGGGAAACAAGTTATATGACATTTGCAAACAGTGCTGACCTAGATATGTATCCATGCTTATAAAACTTTTCAGTGGAGTCTGAGTTCGTTCTCAAGTTTTTGATTGGTCATATTTCAGCCTTTGTCTCAAATCTGACCAATCAAAAGCTTGAGAACAAACAATAAGCATGGACTCGGAGAGCCTTTCAAACTTAATTCTTTCTCACCGAATGCATTATAACGATTATATGCATTATAGCTTTAACTATTTACCTGCTGAATATTAATGTGGTAAATAATAACATTATTAATATTCATGAGCTGATTATTATTATGGCACATGAACACAGGATTATTAGAGTCATGGAAGAACATACATGTAATTTACTGGCCGTTATAGAGATGTTTTACTATAATTTAGTGGCCGTTATATAGATGTTTACTATAATTTAGTGGCCGTTATAGTGAGGTTGTACTATAATTTAGTGGTCGTTATAGAGAGGTTGTACTGTATAATCAGTTCTATATGATTCCATGAGCTATCATTTGAAAATAAATCAATTGTCAATCTTTTGCAAGCACGTACGGTTTTTTTTTATCACAAGAACATAAATAATATGACTAATAAATGTAGAATCACCTACACATAAGTTGTTTGCCTATCACTAGCACATAATCGTATATCTATCACCTACACATAAACTGTTTTCTTACTAATGAAGAAAATATTCCAAAACAGGGAATTAATATAATACATAAATACTTGAATTGCTCTGAGCTAATATTTCGAACACTAAGGACCTTTTTCAAACATGATAATCTTTGAAAAAGACCCTTAGTGGTCGAAATATTAGATCAAAGCTATTCAAGTATTTATGTTTTCTTATCATTTGCATATACATGTAAGTCATTTGGGTTACGGACAATTGTCCCTAAGGACGATTGTCCCTCGGACAAGACAGTTGTCCCTTGCCAAAATCGACAACCCGTACATTTACCTATCTGCGTGTGAGTTATGTACCTATCTTTTGGACATAAATCTATGTTGGAAAAAGACAAGCAGCGTTGTAACATCTGGCACGACGTCGAGAATCAATGAAATCTAAATCAATTCTCTACCTTAACTAATACATCAGTTCATGTTTTGTATAGTAGATGACAGTCAGTTCAAAGGGATGTTGCCCTGAACCTAGCAGAATCCATGTCTTCAATCAATATTTTATCATTTAGCCTGCCATGGGCGGATGAGTGAATACCTATACAAACAGTTTGGATCCAGATGAGACGCCGAGTAACTCAGCCTCTCAACAGGATCAAAACTGTTTGACACCATGATTCCATTTTGGTAGACAAACTGATTATAGCTTGAACTTTGAAAACGTAGTTGGTGAACAATTAAGTAATAAAAGAAAATGTGTCCATGGGACACGGATGCCCCCGCGAGCAAACAGGAAGTAGATGAACGACAGACCTGAAAGGAGGTAGACACCGTACAACTCACTATGATTATGCTTCAGACCAAATATCAAATCATTGCAGCTTACACGAGCGAAGAAATCTTTGACGAAAACTTTTGTCATTAAACGATCACCAAAATTCAATCAAAGTGTCGGTAAACAGGAAGTAGATGAACGACAGACCTGAAAAGGGGAGACACGTTACAACTCACTATGATTATGCTTCAGACCAAATATCAAATATTTGCAGCTTACATGGGCGAAGAAATCTTTGACGAAATTTTTGTCATTAAACAATCACCAAAATTCAATCAAAGTGTCGGTAAACAGGAACTAGATGGACGACAGACCTGAAAAGGGGAGCCACGTTACAACTCACTATGATAATGCTTCAGACCAAATATCAAATCATTCCACCTTACACAAGCCAAGAAATCCTTTACGAAAATTTCGTACGTACGGACGGGAGTGACAAGGATAAAACTTTACGCCACCGTCGCCTAAAGGCGGGGGGCATAAAAATAGGCTAAAAGTTAAATCCTAGAAACACCTTCTAACACCCTGTATTAAAGGGGATGTCCCTACATTTGACGCGTTTCATAAACACTTAAAATGTACAAAACTCATTTGTTTATATGCTGAAAAGTAGTATATCGCAAAAAGTCCCATCCAATTACCGTTTATAATGACAAAACATCCATGTCTTTCATATCGACGATCCCGGTTTTACTCCCCGATGTTTCAGTTTTATTCGGGTTGGGTTTTAGTTTCGTAACTATTCGCGATTCTCCGACCACTTCCGAGAAAGCTATTACGTAAACAATGGAGAGATCGGGTGATCATCGGCAAAACGCGGAAGAATTTAACGGAAAAGGCCGATAATATTGTGTTGTAGAACAAAAATTATCAGTATTGATGAAATCGGTTTAATTGTATCACAGGGGCATTTTTCGATATAAGTTCAAATTGGGAACCTTTATAATAATGATAGAGCATAACAAATACCAAGTTTTATGATATTATTGAAAATATGCGATCAATGTAGGGACCTCCTCTTTAAGCTGCCACATGTCTCAAAAATCGATATTTATATTAAATTTAACATCCAGTTAAGAGCACAAGGGTCTGAACCGCTTCATGAGAGTGTATATATATTATATATTAACAAGGGTTCCAACTGGCAGAATGGACATCCGTGTACCACAACTACAAATATGAATGTAACTCTTACAATTTAAATGATGCAATTTTTACTTACTCCCGATTCGTTCAACCTTTAGAAGAATTCATTACTGAGTGTGAAGCAGCTTGGATTCTTATTGGGTCGTCAAGGTTATTGGCGTCTCACCTGAATCAAATTTGTTATCCATGGCAATTATTCATGTTGTATTTGGCAAGATAAGGTAACTTCAGATAAAAAATACAACACAAACTCGCTAATCATGGTGAATTTGGCAAGATAATGTGACTACTTCAGACCAAAAATGCAACAAAACCTCGCTAATCATGTTGAATTTGGCAAGATAAGGTAACTTCAGACCAAAAATACAACAAAACCTCGCTAATCATATTGAATTTGGCAAGATAAGGCAACTTCAGACCAAAAATACAACCTCGCTAATCATATTGAATTTGGCAAGATAAGGTAACTTCAGACCAACAATACAACACAACCTCGCTAATCATATTGAATTTGGCAAGATAAGGTAACTTCAGACCAAAAATACAACAAAACCTCGCTAATCATGTTGAATTTGGCAAGATAAGGTAACTTCAGATCAACAATACAACACAACCTCGCTAATCATATTGAATTTGGCAAGATAAGGCAACTTCAGACCAAAAATACAACCTCGCTAATCATATTGAATTTGGCAAAATACGGTAACTTCAGACCAAAAATACAACAAAACCTCGCTAATTAGAAATGTTAGTACAGAAGAATTGAGAGCTCGTGTGACATGTGGCTGCTTAACTGCTAATGTATAGTGGACATAGGCAAATAGTGCATACCCAGACCAGGGTGATCTGGATCAGGGTCTGCACCCATTCAACCTGTTTTCTACAACCGTTCATGACAATGGCTTACACAGTAAAAACTCTCTATAACGGCCACTGAATCGTGTTAATTCGTATTTAGGACAGGTGACTGCTTAAAGCAATGTGAAAGTAAAACATATAGGAGCGTTTTGTTTTACTTTCACCTTGCTTTAAGCAGTCACCAGCCTTTAACACGAAATACTGGATATAATTTAGTGGCCGTTATAGAGAGGTTTTACTGTACCAGCCAATATTTTGTTTGCTGAGTCTACAGTGCCCTCTCAACATGAAAACTGGATGGGTTCCACAATAAGATCTGGACGGGCTTTCCATAAATAGTACATGTGTATGTGAATAATTGGGTCAATACAGGGATGTATACATAAAAAGCGCACAGGAAAGCTTTTGCGTAATGCTAAAAGTCTTATAGTCCGATAGGCTTATTTCCGAGTTCAAATCAGCAAGCTTTTACTTTTCGTAATTACTGAGTATTTATTGGCCAATAGCTGTCTCGTCACATGTAGTCTGGCTTATCCGAGCTTGGATATATCAATATACAGTAAAATAAAGATTATTCGAACTTTTTGTATAGAAGAATTTAGACCTTTTTAGGCAGGTTGCTGCTTAATGCATGGTGAAAGTCATGCAGAAAGCTCCCAACTTTCTGTATGACTTTCGTCATGCCTAAAGCTGCCACCTGTCTTAAAGATCAATAATAATACGTATTTTAGTGTTCGAATAATCGCGATTTTACTGTATATCAATGCTGGAACTAGTATGTATCCGTAATCTAGTTGCCATAGCAACGTCATGTTTAAACTGACATAAAGAAAATGATATGCATTGTCTACTTTTTCGCAATCAGTGCAACTGTAGACTTTTATTCATGTCCGAGATATCCCAGCATTGTAAATTTCCGAATAGATGGTTAGATGAACAGACAGACAGACGGACGGAGGGCATACCTGAAGTAAATCATCTCTAAAACGGCCACTGGTAGATTTAAATCTGGGTTTTAACCCTTTCCCTCATATAAACATGTTTTCACGCATTGGCAAACAGAGTAGACCCAGATCAGACGGCTCCTAGAGGAGCCGTCTGATCAGGGTCTGCTTTGTTTGCTAATGGAATTTGAAAGATTTGTTTCTTTACTTTCTAAAATGGCTACAATGTTCTACCTGCAATATTTCGTTATTACTATTATGTCAATGAATAAACAGTAGGTATTGAACTTGAAATACAGTAAAATCTCGATTATTCGAATTTTCGTTATAAACGAATTTAGACCATTTTAGGCAGGTGGCTGCTTAATGCATGATGAAAGTCATGCAGAAAGCTCCTGGAGGAGCTTTCTGCATGACTTTCACCATGCATTAAGCTGCCACCTGTCTTAAAGATTGATGATAATACGTATTTTAGTGTTCGGATAATCGAGGTTTTACTGTACAAACAAAGAACAGGGAAAGGGTCAACAGTAGACAATGGCTTTAATGTAAGATACTATTGATGCAAAAAAAAGCTGTTATAGAGCTCCATGTATATATCAGATTTCTTATACATGTTATGAAAAAGTACTGTACCTAGGTATGGGCGACTTTCAGTCCGAATGATTGCTCATTGGCCTATATTAATGAGCTATGCTAACATTTGGCACGATTACGCAGCCGCAGTACCGCTAACGGCTAGTAATCCTCACATGTACCCATTTTAACACCTGCGTGGAGAGGCCGCAGCCTTGTGCAGGTGGGAGACACTGAAAAGCGTCTCTGAGATTTCCGGGGGGGGGGGGCGGGATTTGAACTCCGGACCTCCAGATTGGTAGTCAATCGCGTTACCACTAGACCACCGTATCACCATGTAATGGTAAATGCACACAAGAACGTTTGGCCATGGCAGAACACTACAAAGCTAGAACTATCACTAAAGGTGATGGAATATGCCCGCTCAGCTGCCTTGATCGCAAATCAAACAAAACCTGAACAGAATTTTCTGATTTTAAAAGGGCCATAATTCTGTCAAAATGCTTAACAGAGTTATGTACTCTTGTCTACAGATGTAGCTTGTGATGGTACGTATGTGTGTAAAGTTTCAAAGCTTTATTTCAAACGGTTATGTAAATAAGTGGACTTAACCAGATTGTATCAAGGACAGACAGACAGACCGACCGACCGACCAACACACTGACTCCTATATACCCCCTCTCAAACTTCGTTTGAGGGGGTATAACAAAATCAATATTATCTCATAAGCAAACAGAAGGGACCCAGATCGGACCTACATACTACATCTGATCTGTATCTATTCTGTTTGTTAAGGCGTGACAGGTAGTCACTATCGTGTACATTGTTATGCATTCATTAAGTCTGACAAATATTCATGATGACATTGATTCTTTGAAGATCATTCATGGAGTAAGGGGTTAACCCATTCTGTCATATGCGAGCAATTGCTCTATTTATCACAATGGTTTCAAGGTTACACAGATCGAAAATGTTCTCTTTTTTCCAAGCAAATGCTCCTTTTCAATACAGTAAAACCTCTCTATAACGACCACTAAATTGTGTTAATTAGTTAGTGTTTTGGGCAGGTGGTTGCTTAAAGCAAGGTGAAAGTAAAACAGAAACGTTCACAAGCGTTCTGTTTAACTTTCACCTTGCTTTAAGCAGCCACCTGCCTTTTACACAAAATACTTGATGTAATTTAGTGGCCGTTATAGAGAGGTTTTACTGTATTGCATATTTATTCGAAGAGGTTGTGTCTAAAGTCTATGAGTATAACTGTAACGCCGCTCCGGAGCGGTTCTATTATAGATTCTCATCTCCGATGAATTTGTGGAGAACTGTTCTCTGTTCTATAGTGTCTCTGTATCATCAATAGTTCAAGACAAAGTACATGCTGTGCCAGAGCAATATAAAAAGCAATGTCAAATCCCAGTATCTGCTTAAGACCTAAACCAGTTAACCCTTTCCCTCATATTAACGCATTTAAGGCCTTTGCAAACAGAGTAGACCGAGATCAGACGGCTCCCTGTAGGAGCCGTCTGATCTGGGTCTGCTCTGTTCACCTTCGAAATAATATAGACATAATTCTACATTTTGTGTCGTGGTAAACTATTCCATTGGCTATAATGCAATTACAAACATTAACTGATTTATATCCATGATGTCAACAGTTCTTACTAAATGTCCATGGGGGAAAGGGTTAAAGATTCGTGCAAAAATAATGACATCATGAATATTTATTAGCTGGACTTTGTATAATGGCATATGTACACAGGAATTCTATTATTAGCTCATAAGTAAACATGACAGATCCTGATCCGGTGGCTCCTACAGGATATGTGTAGTTATAATAGTTGCTAGGCTTAGAAGACATGACATAATCTTACATAAAACTACACAGTCTTTGTGTGTGTAAAACACAGCATACATATTACTTTTGAGTTGCGAAATGTTACCGATAATTATGGACGGTATCCTTTACTGAACACGCCACTCATCTAGCCTGCATCTGATGGATCAACACCCTGTAGACGCCACTGTCCATTTTTAATCATTGTACATAGAATACTTTTAGATATACATGTATAGGCCTATTAGTCCACCAGGCAGTTGTGCACGAGTTCTAAATACTCTTCGCAGAGTGAGGCGATAACTGAAGATGATGATGATGATGATGATGATGATGATGATGATGATGATGATGATGATGATGATGATGGAAGGGTATGCAGAAATGTTAACCATTTTCAGAATTATTGCCATCGTCATTCTATACTGTGACCACTCTATAGAATCGTCCCGAAGAGACGATTCTAAAGAGTGATCATAGCGTATAGGGTTTGGTGGAGAAACAAAGAAGTTATTCTTGAAAATGATTTAATTTACGCATATTATCTGGAGGTAGTTCTAGGCTGTAGAGCCAGATCTATTACAATTGCATAAGCATACAGAGCCGATCCTGATCTGGGTGTAGTCTGTAAAGGTATGAAAAGGCGTATTTATAGAGTAAAGGATTGGCCCTTATCCTGCCACAGTAATTATGACTGCTAAAACACCAATCTGTTGTAACTTGTAAGCTGTATTTACATCAATTTGTCCAGGTTCTGCTGTTTGCTTGTGAAATACATTAAAACTCTCTTAACCGGAATTCTAGTAGAGAAGAATTTAGATATTTCAGGCAGGTGACTGCTTAATGCAGGGTGAAAGTCATGCAGAAAGCTCCTCTAGGAGCTTTCTGCATGACTTCCACCCTGCATTAAGCCGTCACCTGTCTCCAAGACCGATATTCATACTATTTAACATCCGGTTAAGAGAGGTTTTACTGTAGTAGGATTTTACAGTTTCTGCAATGGTCAAAATTTCCTGTGCTCATGTGCCATTGTAAAAAAACACAATCTAATCAATATTCATGATATTATTTTTTTACATGAATATTCATGGAGTAAAGGGTTAATAGACATCTGCTCAAAATTGGATCAGGTTCAATTATGACTACTTCCGAATCGATCAAGCCATTCAGAAACTACTAAGTGTCAAACAGCTTTTGAGTACATTAGCTATGGATAGCTATTGAACTACACGTAGTGAACATGTCCGAGAGGCCATTTCTCTTTATCACCGGTTTTCTGTTAGAAAAAGTTGGAGCTTTCTCTGTCATCTTTACCCATCGACGTCTACAACTTTACGAGTGGCCCGTATTTCAACAAATATGTGATCAATTATAGATAAAGGTGCAAGCTATGCGCTGAAAGATTTAGTTCAGCTTCAGTGCGCATTGACGATTTCATAGCATGTTCCAATGTCATTTGAATCTTACAAAAGTGTGGAGTGTCACGTGAATGCATACATATAACCCCGGGGCTGAACCGACTTCCTCCCGTCCTGCCCTAAACAAAGGCTAATATCGATTGTATTCAATACCTCACGTGTAAGCCATGCAATGGAGATGGTACAATACAGCCCCGCTAGTCCGAACACTCAAATAATTATCAATAGCTGTCTTTAGGACAGGTAGCAGCTTAATGCAGGATGATAGTTATTCAGAAAGCTATTATGGGAGCTTTTTTCCCCACGGCATTCATCCTGTATTAATCCATCAGTGGCCAGTGCCCAATAAAAAGGACATATATAGACAAACAGTGTAGACCCATAGAGGGAGGCCTCTGATCAGGGTCTGCTCTTTTTTTCTGAACCAATCGATGTCCTATTCTGTTCTGTTCTTAAGCGGTTATCAAAACAGGTCTAATCATTGGTCTGTTGGTCAGTTGGTGGCTTAAACAGGTCAAGCATAATGCACAAAGCTCCCAAAGAAGTTTTCTGTATCACGTTTGCCCTTCACGAAGCAATCACCTGCTTTTAAAAACCCTATGTTCAATAAATGAATGGCCGCTTAGGACAGATTCTACTGTATAGTAAAACCTCTCTAACCACTAAATTACATCAAGTTTTTGTGCTAAAGGGTGTGGCTGCGTTCTGTTTTACTTTCACCTTGCTTTAAGCAACCACCTGTCCTAAATACCAACCAATTAACACAATTTAGTGGCCGTTATAGAGAGATTATACTGTATATGGATTTAGCAAGGACCTGTCTATAGTGTTCTCAATAATTCTTTACTAAAGGCTCGCATTAGCGAGATGTTATTGTTTATTGATATTAAGACATATTCAGTTCAAAGAAAGTATAAACAGGTAGGGATGAATAGAATGCACATAATTATAGCCACCGATAGTCACAAATATTGCAGTGAACAACGCATTTTACCGCAAGTACATGTAGATTGTGACGTACATGTGACGGACATGTGTCTGCATTTAAATCTACACCATTAAACCCTCAACCCGCTGTAAGAAAATATGTCGGCTCTAATTAAATCCTTAGCAATTTTGACTACCTCAGATTACTTTTAAAGTGCTTAAGCTATTATTGACCGAGCGTAAAACAGTCTGGATCCTGATGAGACCCCGTGTTACAAAGCTCCTGATCAGGATCCAGATTGTTTGTAAATAAAAGTCAAAGTCGTGGGTAATAGGATGAAGGTCAAGCACTTTGCTTGTTAAGCGCGATCCAAGTGATATTGGCAAACCGCTTGGGTCCAGATGAGACGCCGAATAACTCGGCGTCTCATCAGGAGCCACGCTGTTTGCCACTCGGTCAATAGTTTTTTTTCAAAAGTTGGAACGAATCGAAAGTAAATGAAAAATGTAAGAGGTCAGAGGTTAAACAGACCTCGTTGTCATAGCAGGCTAAGAGTTAATTATACTTGCAAAACACTGTTGTAGCGCATTTATAATACCAGATATCCTATTTCACAGGGTATGTATATGCAAGTAGAGGATAGACAGATAAGACGGTTCTTAACTTAACCATGTGACCAGGGTCTACATTATTTGTTTAACTACCTTATCTAAGATGCACCACAGGGGTCTGGACCGCTTCGTGTGGGTCTATATGTAGGCTAAGCCTATATAATAACAAGGGTTCCAACTAGCAGAACGGATATCCGTGTACCACGAGTACAAATATGGCTGTAACTCTTACAATTTAAATGATAATTTCGTAATTCTTTCGGCTATTGAAAGACAATATATTTTCTATCAAATAAATATAATCTTATAACGTTAACTTATGAACAAGTATCAATCCAACAATGATTTTCTCAAAATTTCACGGTTTTTTGGGGAGTCATTAACAAACGTTCGTCCACCCCGGTTTCACTATATTACAGCAATGACCTGGCAATTTGCAGTTTAAAACATGGCGTGGTTCAATGAAACAAATCAATTCTATCACCCACCTCCAATTGTTTAGTCCCCAGCATCAAAAGAATGATGTAAAACTAGCGAGTTTTGTCAGTTAGCTTCAAATCGTCGAGGAAGATATCCTTCCTCGTACGTGACGTCACGGCTTTCCCAACTTTTCCTTCGCTCATCCAATGAAATGTCTCCATTCAAATTTGTTGCAAAATGGCACCATCCGAAATAGAAACATAACGACAGACGGAAAGGCCGCTGTTGCTAGTTGCTTACTAGTTTAGAGGACAAAACAAATGGAGATCGGTGATATAATTTGGTTGTTTTATTGAACCACGCCATCTTTTGAACTGAAAATCGCCAGGTTATTGGTGTGATATAGTGAGACCGGGGTGAACGAACGTTTGTCAATGACCCAGAAAACACGTGAAATTTTGAGAAAATCATTGTTGGATTGACAATTGTGCATAAGTTACCGTCAGAAGATTATATTTATTTGATAGTAAAATATATTGTCTTTCAATAGCCGAAAGAATTACGAAATTATCATTTAATTGTAAGAGTTACAGTCATATTTTTACTCGTGGTAGCCTACACTGATATCCGTTCTGCTAGTTGGAACCCTTGTTATTATATAGTACATATAGACCCCCATGAAGCGGTCCAGACCCCTGTGAGGTGTACACAAGCTTTAACGTTACAATGTATGGCCCCGGGGTTAACATGAAGTTTCCGTGGAATATATATTGAGCCGCACAGCAAGAAAGTCATGGAATATTTTGTCTTTGTAAACAGTGTAGAACCAGATATCATATGTCAACAAAACTGGCTAGGCACCGATAGGTTGCAAACAGTGCAGAACCTTATTAGTCATAGGTGTCTTATCATAAAGTGGTCGACATATAAATGTATTTGCAAAAAACTTGGATCCAAATGAGATGCCGAGTGACTCGCCGTCTCATAACGACCCATGTTGTTTAACATTTGGTCCGTAGTTGTTCTACGAACTTTGCAAACAGAGTAGACCCATATCAGATCCAGGTTCAGTCTGATCACGGTCTGCTGTTTGCTTATGGAATAATATAGAGCTAATTCTACAGTTTCTGCTTTGACAAAAATTTCATGTTCATATTCTAGTTTCAAAAAATCTAATTAATATCCATGTTGATATAATTCCTTTTTATGAATATTCAGCGAGTAAAGGGTAACGAAGACAATGTTTCCACAGCGAGGTAAGGGTAAGCCAGTGAAATTGTTCAAATCAATGTACAGTAAAATCTCTCTATAACGGCCACTAAATTACATCAAGTATGTTGTGATATAAAGCAGCCACCTGCCCTAAATACCAACTAATTAACCCTTTCCTCCATAAATACGCTTTTCTACGCCTCCGTAAAAGCCACCTTTTGAAACCATTGTGGCAAATAGAGCATAGTTTCAATACTACATAATTCTAAAAAAACTCTTTTGTCTAGTTAATGCTCCTTTTCGGTAGATTTATTCAAAGTGGTAGGATCTAAAAATAGCCTATGAGCCTATGGGGTAATGGGTTTACACAATTTAGTGGCTGTTATGGAGAGGTTTTACTGTATTGTCCTAAAAGGTCAGCATGTGTTCGATATTCACAAGAATCTGCAGTAACATAGCAACCAATATGTACAATGTGAACCCTTCTCATACTGAAAATATAATGTCTGCTAATCGTCTGATTCGTGCAACTTTTCATTGATCTCCGATTCGATCAAACGTTTGACTAACTATTGACAGAGTCAAACAGAGTCCTGGTGAAACGCCGAGTCACTCGACCTGTCACTCGACCTGTCACTTGATCTGTCACTCGACCTGTCACTCGACCGGTCATCTGGGTCCAAGCTGTTTGCAAATGCAGTCAAAACGCGTTAGCATGGATAGAGTTAACCCATTCCCACATAGTCTATTTTTAGATCCAACCTCTTTGAATGAATCTACCGAAAAGGAGCATTTAATAGAGAAAAGGGAAAGTTTAGAATTGTGTAGTTCTGAAACCATTGTGATAAATAAAGCATTTGCTCCTATGGAGCAGATGCTTTATTTATCACAATGGTTTCAAAAATAGACTTTTACAGAGGCGTAGAAAGGCGTATTTATGGAGGAAAGTGTTAAACAATGTTAGACGCTATATTGGACCTTCACCGATATGCAAGACGAATTAATCACTAAAATTGCGAGAGAAAAAATACCTCTCTCAGGAGTCTATTTTAAGCGAGACAGCACCAGGGTTTAAAACAGATGTTCTGATTCATGAGGTCGTGTCAGTATATCTCACCTAACTCATCCAGCTCTGTGAATCGTTCATGTACAAAATAAACATTGTCCTTTTTCCACAAAGCAGTTTTTCTTCACTTTCGATACAGAAAGTGTCAAACAGTTTGGTGCCGATTAGACGCCGAGTTACTCGGCGTTTCATCTGGATCCAAAGTGTTCGCAAATCTAATCACAAGTTCGTTACTATGATTACATGGGTTAACTGGCAATAATAAGTCTTTTGAATTCGTAATTTTGGTTAAGGTGGATGCTTCTATAAGAAATACAGATGCATGGCCATATTATAAGACGCGTAAACCAAACATGTTTAAAAGATTAACTTCTTTAGTTCTCCACCAAAATAAATCTTATGGTGGAGAATACGCCCATTTATCTATGGTTCTGGGGATCGGTTAGGGTCTACCCTGTCTGTAAACATTGGGTTGGGTCTATCATGTCTATAAATATTGAGTAGGATCTACCCTGTCTGTAAATATTGGTTAGTGTCTACTCTGTCTTTAAATATTGGTTAGTGTCTACTCTGTCCGTAAATATTGGTTAGTGTCTACTCTGTCTGTAAATATTGGTTAGGGTCTACTCTGTCTGTAAATATTGGTTAGTGTCTACTCTGTCTGTAAATATTGGTTAGTGTCTACTCCGTCTGTAAATATTGGTTAGGGTCTACCCCGTCTGTAAATATTGGTTAGGGTCTACCCCGTCTGTAAATATTGGTTAGTGTCTACTCTGTCTGTAAATATTGGGTAGGGTCTACTCTGTCTGTAAATATTGGTTAGTGTCTACTCTGTCCGTAAATATTGGTTAGTGTCTACCCTATCTGTAAATATTGGTTAGGATCTACTCTGTCTGTAAATATTGGTTAGTGTCTACTCTGTCTGTAAATATTGGTTAGGATCTACTCTGTCTGTAAATATTGGTTAGGGTCTACCCTATCTGTAAATATTGGTTAGTGTCTACTCTGTCTGTAAATATTGGTTAGGGTCTACTCTGTCTGTAAATATTGGTTAGTGTCTACTCTGTCTGTAAATATTGGTTAGTGTCTACTCTGTCTGTAAATATTGGTTAGGATCTACTCTGTCTGTAAATATTGGTTAGGGTCTACTCTGTCTGTAAATATTGGTTAGTGTCTACTCTGTCTGTAAATATTGGTTAGGGTCTACCCTGTCTGTAAATATTGGTTAGTGTCTACTCTGTCTGTAAATATTGGTTAGTGTCTACTCTGTCTGTAAATATTGGTTAGGATCTACTCTGTCTGTAAATATTGGTTAGGGTCTACTCTGTCTGTAAATATTGGTTAGTGTCTACTCTGTCTGTAAATATTGGTTAGGGTCTACTCTGTCTGTAAATATTGGTTAGGATCTACTCTGTCTGTAAATATTGGGTAGTGTCTACTCTGTCTGTAAATATTGGTTAGGGTCTACCCCGTCTGTAAATATTGGTTAGTGTCTACTCTGTCTGTAAATATTGGGTAGTGTCTACTCTGTCTGTAAATATTGGTTAGGATCTACCCTGTCTGTAAATATTGGTTAGTGTCTACTCTGTCTGTAAATATTGGTTAGGATCTACTCTGTCTGTAAATATTGGTTAGTGTCTACTCTGTCTGTAAATATTGGTTAGTGTCTACTCTGTCTGTAAATATTGGTTAGTGTCTACTCCGTCTGTAAATATTGGGTAGGGTCTACCCCGTCTTTAAATATTGGGTAGTGTCTACTCTGTCTGTAAATATTGGTTAGGATCTACCCTATCTGTAAATATTGGTTAGTGTCTACTCTGTCTGTAAATATTGGTTAGTGTCTACTCTGTCTGTAAATATTGGTTAGTGTCTACTCCGTCTGTAAATATTGGGTAGGGTCTACCCCGTCTTTAAATATTGGGTAGTGTCTACTCTGTCTGTAAATATTGGTTAGGATCTACCCTATCTGTAAATATTGGTTAGTGTCTACTCTGTCTGTAAATATTGGGTAGTGTCTACTCTGTCTGTAAATATTGGTTAGGGTCTACTCTGTCTGTAAATATTGGGTAGTGTCTACTCTGTCTGTAAATATTGGTTAGTGTCTACTCTGTCTGTAAATATTGGTTAGTGTCTACTCTGTCTGTAAATATTGGTAGTGTCTACTCTGTCTGTAAATATTGGTTAGGGTCTACTCTGTCTGTAAATATTGGGTAGGGTCTACTCTGTCTGTAAATATTGGTTAGGGTCTACCCTGTCTGTAAATATTGGTTAGTGTCTACTCTGTCTGTAAATATTGGTTAGTGTCTACCCTATCTGTAAATATTGGTTAGGATCTACTCTGTCTGTAAATATTGGTTAGGGTCTACCCCGTCTTTAAATATTGGGTAGTGTCTACTCTGTCTGTAAATATTGGTTAGGATCTACTCTGTCTGTAAATATTGGTTAGTGTCTACTCTGTCTTTAAATATTGGTTAGTGTCTACTCTGTCTGTAAATATTGGTTAGGATCTACTCTGTCTGTAAATATTGGGTAGTGTCTACTCTGTCTGTAAATATTGGTTAGGGTCTACTCTGTCTGTAAATATTGGTTAGGGTCTACCCCGTCTTTAAATATTGGGTAGTGTCTACCCTGTCCGTAAATATTGGTTAGGGTCTACTCTGTCTGTAAATATTGGTTAGGGTCTACCCCGTCTGTAAATATTGGTTAGGGTCTACTCTGTCTGTAAATATTGGTTAGTGTCTACTCTGTCTGTAAATATTGGTTAGGGTCTACTCTGTCTGTAAATATTGGTTAGGGTCTACCCCGTCTGTAAATATTGGTTAGGGTCTACTCTGTCTGTAAATATTGGTTAGTGTCTACTCTGTCTGTAAATATTGGTTAGGGTCTACTCTGTCTGTAAATATTGGTTAGGGTCTACCCTGTCTGTAAATATTGGTTAGTGTCTACTCTGTCTGTAAATATTGGTTAGGGTCTACTCTGTCTGTAAATATTGGTTAGGGTCTACTCTGTCTGTAAATATTGGTTAGGGTCTACTCTGTCTGTAAATATTGGTTAGGGTCTACCCCGTCTGTAAATATTGGTTAGTGTCTACTCTGTCTGTATATATTGGGTAGTGTCTACTCTGTCTGTAAATATTGGGTAGGATCTACTCTGTCTGTAAATATTGGTTAGTGTCTACTCTGTCTGTAAATATTGGTTAGGATCTACTCTGTCTGTAAATATTGGTTAGGGTCTACCCTATCTGTAAATATTGGTTAGTGTCTACTCTGTCTGTAAATATTGGTTAGGGTCTACTCTGTCTGTAAATATTGGTTAGTGTCTACTCTGTCTGTAAATATTGGTTAGTGTCTACTCTGTCTGTAAATATTGGTTAGGATCTACTCTGTCTGTAAATATTGGTTAGGGTCTACTCTGTCTGTAAATATTGGTTAGTGTCTACTCTGTCTGTAAATATTGGTTAGGGTCTACCCTGTCTGTAAATATTGGTTAGTGTCTACTCTGTCTGTAAATATTGGTTAGTGTCTACTCTGTCTGTAAATATTGGTTAGGATCTACTCTGTCTGTAAATATTGGTTAGGGTCTACTCTGTCTGTAAATATTGGTTAGTGTCTACTCTGTCTGTAAATATTGGTTAGGGTCTACTCTGTCTGTAAATATTGGTTAGGATCTACTCTGTCTGTAAATATTGGGTAGTGTCTACTCTGTCTGTAAATATTGGTTAGGGTCTACCCCGTCTGTAAATATTGGTTAGTGTCTACTCTGTCTGTAAATATTGGGTAGTGTCTACTCTGTCTGTAAATATTGGTTAGGATCTACCCTGTCTGTAAATATTGGTTAGTGTCTACTCTGTCTGTAAATATTGGTTAGGATCTACTCTGTCTGTAAATATTGGTTAGTGTCTACTCTGTCTGTAAATATTGGTTAGTGTCTACTCTGTCTGTAAATATTGGTTAGTGTCTACTCCGTCTGTAAATATTGGGTAGGGTCTACCCCGTCTTTAAATATTGGGTAGTGTCTACTCTGTCTGTAAATATTGGTTAGGATCTACCCTATCTGTAAATATTGGTTAGTGTCTACTCTGTCTGTAAATATTGGTTAGTGTCTACTCTGTCTGTAAATATTGGTTAGTGTCTACTCCGTCTGTAAATATTGGGTAGGGTCTACCCCGTCTTTAAATATTGGGTAGTGTCTACTCTGTCTGTAAATATTGGTTAGGATCTACCCTATCTGTAAATATTGGTTAGTGTCTACTCTGTCTGTAAATATTGGGTAGTGTCTACTCTGTCTGTAAATATTGGTTAGGGTCTACTCTGTCTGTAAATATTGGGTAGTGTCTACTCTGTCTGTAAATATTGGTTAGTGTCTACTCTGTCTGTAAATATTGGTTAGTGTCTACTCTGTCTGTAAATATTGGTAGTGTCTACTCTGTCTGTAAATATTGGTTAGGGTCTACTCTGTCTGTAAATATTGGGTAGGGTCTACTCTGTCTGTAAATATTGGTTAGGGTCTACCCTGTCTGTAAATATTGGTTAGTGTCTACTCTGTCTGTAAATATTGGTTAGTGTCTACCCTATCTGTAAATATTGGTTAGGATCTACTCTGTCTGTAAATATTGGTTCGGGTCTACCCCGTCTTTAAATATTGGGTAGTGTCTACTCTGTCTGTAAATATTGGTTAGGATCTACCCTATCTGTAAATATTGGTTAGTGTCTACTCTGTCTTTAAATATTGGTTAGTGTCTACTCTGTCTGTAAATATTGGTTAGGATCTACTCTGTCTGTAAATATTGGGTAGTGTCTACTCTGTCTGTAAATATTGGTTAGGGTCTACCCCGTCTGTAAATATTGGTTAGGGTCTACTCTGTCTGTAAATATTGGTTAGTGTCTACTCTGTCTGTAAATATTGGTTAGGGTCTACTCTGTCTGTAAATATTGGTTAGGGTCTACCCCGTCTGTAAATATTGGTTAGGGTCTACTCTGTCTGTAAATATTGGTTAGTGTCTACTCTGTCTGTAAATATTGGTTAGGGTCTACTCTGTCTGTAAATATTGGTTAGGGTCTACCCTGTCTGTAAATATTGGTTAGTGTCTACTCTGTCTGTAAATATTGGTTAGGGTCTACTCTGTCTGTAAATATTGGTTAGGGTCTACTCTGTCTGTAAATATTGGTTAGGGTCTACTCTGTCTGTAAATATTGGTTAGGGTCTACCCCGTCTGTAAATATTGGTTAGTGTCTACTCTGTCTGTAAATATTGGGTAGTGTCTACTCTGTCTGTAAATATTGGGTAGGATCTACTCTGTCTGTAAATATTGGGTAGTGTCTACTCTGTCTGTAAATATTGGTTAGGGTCTACTCTGTCTGTAAATATTGGTTAGGGTCTACTCTGTCTGTAAATATTGGGTAGTGTCTACCCTGTCCGTAAATATTGGTTAGGGTCTACTCTGTCTGTAAATATTGGGTAGGATCTACTCTGTCTGTAAATATTGGGTAGTGTCTACTCTGTCTGTAAATATTGGTTAGGGTCTACCCCGTCTTTAAATATTGGGTAGTGTCTACTCTGTCTGTAAATATTGGGTAGTGTCTACTCTGTCTGTAAATATTGGGTAGTGTCTACTCTGTCTGTAAATATTGGGTAGGATCTACTCTGTCTGTAAATATTGGGTAGTGTCTACTCTGTCTGTAAATATTGGTTAGGATCTACTCTGTCTGTAAATATTGGTTAGGGTCTACCCTGTCTGTAAATATTGGTTAGTGTCTACTCTGTCTGTAAATATTGGGTAGTGTCTACTCTGTCTGTAAATATTGGTTAGGATCTACTCTGTCTGTAAATATTGGGTAGGATCTACTCTGTCTGTAAATATTGGGTAGTGTCTACTCTGTCTGTAAATATTGGTTAGGATCTACTCTGTCTGTAAATATTGGGTAGTGTCTACTCTGTCTGTAAATATTGGTTAGTGTCTACTCTGTCTGTAAATATTGGTTAGGATCTACTCTGTCTGTAAATATTGGGTAGTGTCTACCCTATCTGTAAATATTGGTTAGTGTCTACTCTGTCTGTAAATATTGGGTAGGATCTACTCTGTCTGTAAATATTGGTTAGTGTCTACTCTGTCTGTAAATATTGGGTAGTGTCTACTCTGTCTGTAAATATTGGTTAGTGTCTACTCTGTCTGTAAATATTGGTTAGGGTCTACTCTGTCTGTAAATATTGGTTAGGGTCTACCCCGTCTGTAAATATTGGTTAGGATCTACTCTGTCCGTAAATATTGGTTAGTGTCTACTCCGTCTGTAAATATTGGGTAGTGTCTACTCTGTCTGTAAATATTGGTTAGTGTCTACTCTGTCTGTAAATATTGGTTAGGATCTACTCTGTCTGTAAATATTGGGTAGTGTCTACTCTGTCTGTAAATAATGGTTAGGGTCTACTCTGTCTGTAAATATTGGTTAGTGTCTACTCCGTCTGTAAATATTGGTTAGTGTCTACTCTGTCTGTAAATATTGGGTAGTGTCTACTCTGTCTTTAAATATTGGGTAGTGTCTACTCTGTCTGTAAATATTGGTTAGGGTCTACTCTGTCTGTAAATATTGGGTAGTGTCTACTCTGTCTGTAAATATTGGGTAGTGTCTACTCTGTCTGTAAATATTGGTTAGTGTCTACTCTGTCTGTAAATATTGGGTAGTGTCTACTCTGTCTGTAAATATTGGTAGTGTCTACTCTGTCTGTAAATATTGGTAGTGTCTACTCTGTCTGTAAATATTGGGTAGTGTCTACCCTATCTGTAAATATTGGTTAGTGTCTACTCTGTCTGTAAATATTGGTAGTGTCTACTCCGTCTGTAAATATTGGTTAGTGTCTACTCTGTCTGTAAATATTGGTTAGGGTCTACTCTGTCTGTAAATATTGGTTAGTGTCTACTCTGTCTGTAAATATTGGTTAGTGTCTACTCTGTCTGTAAATATTGGTTAGTGTCTACCCTATCTGTAAATATTGGTAGTGTCTACTCTGTCTGTAAATATTGGTTAGTGTCTACTCCGTCTGTAAATATTGGTTAGTGTCTACTCTGTCTGTAAATATTGGTTAGTGTCTACTCTGTCTGTAAATATTGGTTAGTGTCTACTCTGTCTGTAAATATTGGTTAGGGTCTACTCTGTCTGTAAATATTGGGTAGGATCTACCCTGTCTGTAAATATTGGGTAGTGTCTACTCTGTCTGTAAATATCGGTTAGTGTCTACCCTATCTGTAAATGTTGGGTAGTGTCTACTCTGTCTGTAAATATTGGGTAGTGTCTACTCTGTCTGTAAATATCGGTTAGTGTCTACCCTATCTGTAAATATTGGGTAGGGTCTACTCTGTCTGTAAATATTGGGTAGTGTCTACTCTGTCTGTAAATATTGGTTAGTGTCTACTCTGTCTGTAAATATTGGTTAGTGTCTACCCTATCTGTAAATATTGGTTAGTGTCTACTCTGTCTGTAAATATTGGTTAGGGTCTACTCTGTCTGTAAATATTGGTTAGGGTCTACCCCGTCTGTAAATATTGGTTAGGGTCTACCCTGTCTGTAAATATTGGTTAGTGTCTACTCTGTCTGTAAATATTGGGTAGGATCTACTCTGTCTGTAAATATTGGTTAGTGTCTACTCTGTCTGTAAATATTGGTTAGGGTCTACTCTGTCTGTAAATATTGGTTAGGGTCTACTCTGTCTGTAAATATTGGTTAGTGTCTACTCTGTCTGTAAATATTGGTTAGGGTCTACCCTATCTGTAAATATTGGTTAGTGTCTACTCTGTCTGTAAATATTGGGTAGTGTCTACTCTGTCTGTAAATATTGGTAGTGTCTACTCTGTCTGTAAATATTGGTTAGGGTCTACCCCGTCTGTAAATATTGGTTAGTGTCTACCCTATCTGTAAATATTGGGTAGTGTCTACTCTGTCTGTAAATATTGGTTAGGATCTACTCTGTCCGTAAATATTGGTTAGTGTCTACTCTGTCTGTAAATATTGGTTAGTGTCTACTCTGTCTGTAAATATTGGTAGTGTCTACTCCGTCTGTAAATATTGGTTAGGGTCTACTCTGTCTGTAAATATTGGTTAGGGTCTACTCTGTCTGTAAATATTGGTTAGGGTCTACTCTGTCTGTAAATATTGGTTAGGGTCTACTCTGTCTGTAAATATTGGTTAGGGTCTACCCCGTCTGTAAATATTGGTTAGTGTCTACTCTGTCTGTAAATATTGGTTAGTGTCTACTCTGTCTGTAAATATTGGTTAGGGTCTACTCTGTCTGTAAATATTGGTTAGGGTCTACTCTGTCTGTAAATATTGGTTAGGGTCTACTCTGTCTGTAAATATTGGTTAGGGTCTACCCTATCTGTAAATATTGGTTAGTGTCTACTCTGTCTGTAAATATTGGTTAGTGTCTACTCTGTCTGTAAATATTGGTTAGGGTCTACTCTGTCTGTAAATATTGGTTAGTGTCTACTCCGTCTGTAAATATTGGGTAGTGTCTACTCTGTCTGTAAATATTGGTTAGGGTCTACTCCGTCTGTAAATATTGGTTAGGGTCTACTCTGTCTGTAAATATTGGTTAGGGTCTACTCTGTCTGTAAATATTGGTTAGGGTCTACTCCGTCTGTAAATATTGGTTAGTGTCTACTCTGTCTGTAAATATTGGTTAGTGTCTACTCTGTCTGTAAATATTGGTTAGTGTCTACTCTGTCTGTAAATATTGGTTAGGGTCTACTCTGTCTGTAAATATTGGTTAGGGTCTACTCTGTCTGTAAATATTGGTTAGTGTCTACTCTGTCTGTAAATATTGGTTAGTGTCTACTCCGTCTGTAAATATTGGGTAGTGTCTACTCTGTCTGTAAATATTGGTTAGGGTCTACTCTGTCTGTAAATATTGGTTAGGGTCTACTCTGTCTGTAAATATTGGTTAGTGTCTACTCTGTCTGTAAATATTGGTTAGTGTCTACTCTGTCTGTAAATATTGGTTAGGGTCTACTCTGTCTGTAAATATTGGTTAGGATCTACTCTGTCTGTAAATATTGGTTAGGGTCTACTCTGTCTGTAAATATTGGGTAGTGTCTACTCTGTCTGTAAATATTGGTTAGGGTCTACTCTGTCTGTAAATATTGGGTAGGGTCTACTCTGTCTGTAAATATTGGTTAGGGTCTACCCTGTCTGTAAATATTGGTTAGTGTCTACTCTGTCTGTAAATATTGGTTAGTGTCTACCCTATCTGTAAATATTGGTTAGGATCTACTCTGTCTGTAAATATTGGTTCGGGTCTACCCCGTCTTTAAATATTGGGTAGTGTCTACTCTGTCTGTAAATATTGGTTAGGATCTACCCTATCTGTAAATATTGGTTAGTGTCTACTCTGTCTTTAAATATTGGTTAGTGTCTACTCTGTCTGTAAATATTGGTTAGGATCTACTCTGTCTGTAAATATTGGGTAGTGTCTACTCTGTCTGTAAATATTGGTTAGGGTCTACTCTGTCTGTAAATATTGGTTAGGGTCTACCCCGTCTTTAAATATTGGGTAGTGTCTACCCTGTCCGTAAATATTGGTTAGGGTCTACTCTGTCTGTAAATATTGGTTAGGGTCTACCCCGTCTGTAAATATTGGTTAGGGTCTACTCTGTCTGTAAATATTGGTTAGTGTCTACTCTGTCTGTAAATATTGGTTAGGGTCTACTCTGTCTGTAAATATTGGTTAGGGTCTACCCCGTCTGTAAATATTGGTTAGGGTCTACTCTGTCTGTAAATATTGGTTAGTGTCTACTCTGTCTGTAAATATTGGTTAGGGTCTACTCTGTCTGTAAATATTGGTTAGGGTCTACCCTGTCTGTAAATATTGGTTAGTGTCTACTCTGTCTGTAAATATTGGTTAGGGTCTACTCTGTCTGTAAATATTGGTTAGGGTCTACTCTGTCTGTAAATATTGGTTAGGGTCTACTCTGTCTGTAAATATTGGTTAGGGTCTACCCCGTCTGTAAATATTGGTTAGTGTCTACTCTGTCTGTAAATATTGGGTAGTGTCTACTCTGTCTGTAAATATTGGGTAGGATCTACTCTGTCTGTAAATATTGGGTAGTGTCTACTCTGTCTGTAAATATTGGTTAGGGTCTACTCTGTCTGTAAATATTGGTTAGGGTCTACTCTGTCTGTAAATATTGGGTAGTGTCTACCCTGTCCGTAAATATTGGTTAGGGTCTACTCTGTCTGTAAATATTGGGTAGGATCTACTCTGTCTGTAAATATTGGGTAGTGTCTACTCTGTCTGTAAATATTGGTTAGGGTCTACCCCGTCTTTAAATATTGGGTAGTGTCTACTCTGTCTGTAAATATTGGGTAGTGTCTACTCTGTCTGTAAATATTGGGTAGTGTCTACTCTGTCTGTAAATATTGGGTAGGATCTACTCTGTCTGTAAATATTGGGTAGTGTCTACTCTGTCTGTAAATATTGGTTAGGATCTACTCTGTCTGTAAATATTGGTTAGGGTCTACCCTGTCTGTAAATATTGGTTAGTGTCTACTCTGTCTGTAAATATTGGGTAGTGTCTACTCTGTCTGTAAATATTGGTTAGGATCTACTCTGTCTGTAAATATTGGGTAGGATCTACTCTGTCTGTAAATATTGGGTAGTGTCTACTCTGTCTGTAAATATTGGTTAGGATCTACTCTGTCTGTAAATATTGGGTAGTGTCTACTCTGTCTGTAAATATTGGTTAGTGTCTACTCTGTCTGTAAATATTGGTTAGGATCTACTCTGTCTGTAAATATTGGGTAGTGTCTACCCTATCTGTAAATATTGGTTAGTGTCTACTCTGTCTGTAAATATTGGGTAGGATCTACTCTGTCTGTAAATATTGGTTAGTGTCTACTCTGTCTGTAAATATTGGGTAGTGTCTACTCTGTCTGTAAATATTGGTTAGTGTCTACTCTGTCTGTAAATATTGGTTAGGGTCTACTCTGTCTGTAAATATTGGTTAGGGTCTACCCCGTCTGTAAATATTGGTTAGGATCTACTCTGTCCGTAAATATTGGTTAGTGTCTACTCCGTCTGTAAATATTGGGTAGTGTCTACTCTGTCTGTAAATATTGGTTAGTGTCTACTCTGTCTGTAAATATTGGTTAGGATCTACTCTGTCTGTAAATATTGGGTAGTGTCTACTCTGTCTGTAAATAATGGTTAGGGTCTACTCTGTCTGTAAATATTGGTTAGTGTCTACTCCGTCTGTAAATATTGGTTAGTGTCTACTCTGTCTGTAAATATTGGGTAGTGTCTACTCTGTCTTTAAATATTGGGTAGTGTCTACTCTGTCTGTAAATATTGGTTAGGGTCTACTCTGTCTGTAAATATTGGGTAGTGTCTACTCTGTCTGTAAATATTGGGTAGTGTCTACTCTGTCTGTAAATATTGGTTAGTGTCTACTCTGTCTGTAAATATTGGGTAGTGTCTACTCTGTCTGTAAATATTGGTAGTGTCTACTCTGTCTGTAAATATTGGTAGTGTCTACTCTGTCTGTAAATATTGGGTAGTGTCTACCCTATCTGTAAATATTGGTTAGTGTCTACTCTGTCTGTAAATATTGGTAGTGTCTACTCCGTCTGTAAATATTGGTTAGTGTCTACTCTGTCTGTAAATATTGGTTAGGGTCTACTCTGTCTGTAAATATTGGTTAGTGTCTACTCTGTCTGTAAATATTGGTTAGTGTCTACTCTGTCTGTAAATATTGGTTAGTGTCTACCCTATCTGTAAATATTGGTAGTGTCTACTCTGTCTGTAAATATTGGTTAGTGTCTACTCCGTCTGTAAATATTGGTTAGTGTCTACTCTGTCTGTAAATATTGGTTAGTGTCTACTCTGTCTGTAAATATTGGTTAGTGTCTACTCTGTCTGTAAATATTGGTTAGGGTCTACTCTGTCTGTAAATATTGGGTAGGATCTACCCTGTCTGTAAATATTGGGTAGTGTCTACTCTGTCTGTAAATATCGGTTAGTGTCTACCCTATCTGTAAATGTTGGGTAGTGTCTACTCTGTCTGTAAATATTGGGTAGTGTCTACTCTGTCTGTAAATATCGGTTAGTGTCTACCCTATCTGTAAATATTGGGTAGGGTCTACTCTGTCTGTAAATATTGGGTAGTGTCTACTCTGTCTGTAAATATTGGTTAGTGTCTACTCTGTCTGTAAATATTGGTTAGTGTCTACCCTATCTGTAAATATTGGTTAGTGTCTACTCTGTCTGTAAATATCGGTTAGTGTCTACCCTATCTGTAAATGTTGGGTAGTGTCTACTCTGTCTGTAAATATTGGGTAGTGTCTACTCTGTCTGTAAATATCGGTTAGTGTCTACCCTATCTGTAAATATTGGGTAGGGTCTACTCTGTCTGTAAATATTGGGTAGTGTCTACTCTGTCTGTAAATATTGGTTAGTGTCTACTCTGTCTGTAAATATTGGTTAGTGTCTACCCTATCTGTAAATATTGGTTAGTGTCTACTCTGTCTGTAAATATTGGTTAGGGTCTACTCTGTCTGTAAATATTGGTTAGGGTCTACCCCGTCTGTAAATATTGGTTAGGGTCTACCCTGTCTGTAAATATTGGTTAGTGTCTACTCTGTCTGTAAATATTGGGTAGGATCTACTCTGTCTGTAAATATTGGTTAGTGTCTACTCTGTCTGTAAATATTGGTTAGGGTCTACTCTGTCTGTAAATATTGGTTAGGGTCTACTCTGTCTGTAAATATTGGTTAGTGTCTACTCTGTCTGTAAATATTGGTTAGGGTCTACCCTATCTGTAAATATTGGTTAGTGTCTACTCTGTCTGTAAATATTGGGTAGTGTCTACTCTGTCTGTAAATATTGGTAGTGTCTACTCTGTCTGTAAATATTGGTTAGGGTCTACCCCGTCTGTAAATATTGGTTAGTGTCTACCCTATCTGTAAATATTGGGTAGTGTCTACTCTGTCTGTAAATATTGGTTAGGATCTACTCTGTCCGTAAATATTGGTTAGTGTCTACTCTGTCTGTAAATATTGGTTAGTGTCTACTCTGTCTGTAAATATTGGTAGTGTCTACTCCGTCTGTAAATATTGGTTAGGGTCTACTCTGTCTGTAAATATTGGTTAGGGTCTACTCTGTCTGTAAATATTGGTTAGGGTCTACTCTGTCTGTAAATATTGGTTAGGGTCTACTCTGTCTGTAAATATTGGTTAGGGTCTACCCCGTCTGTAAATATTGGTTAGTGTCTACTCTGTCTGTAAATATTGGTTAGTGTCTACTCTGTCTGTAAATATTGGTTAGGGTCTACTCTGTCTGTAAATATTGGTTAGGGTCTACTCTGTCTGTAAATATTGGTTAGGGTCTACTCTGTCTGTAAATATTGGTTAGGGTCTACCCTATCTGTAAATATTGGTTAGTGTCTACTCTGTCTGTAAATATTGGTTAGTGTCTACTCTGTCTGTAAATATTGGTTAGGGTCTACTCTGTCTGTAAATATTGGTTAGTGTCTACTCCGTCTGTAAATATTGGGTAGTGTCTACTCTGTCTGTAAATATTGGTTAGGGTCTACTCCGTCTGTAAATATTGGTTAGGGTCTACTCTGTCTGTAAATATTGGTTAGGGTCTACTCTGTCTGTAAATATTGGTTAGGGTCTACTCCGTCTGTAAATATTGGTTAGTGTCTACTCTGTCTGTAAATATTGGTTAGTGTCTACTCTGTCTGTAAATATTGGTTAGTGTCTACTCTGTCTGTAAATATTGGTTAGGGTCTACTCTGTCTGTAAATATTGGTTAGGGTCTACTCTGTCTGTAAATATTGGTTAGTGTCTACTCTGTCTGTAAATATTGGTTAGTGTCTACTCCGTCTGTAAATATTGGGTAGTGTCTACTCTGTCTGTAAATATTGGTTAGGGTCTACTCTGTCTGTAAATATTGGTTAGGGTCTACTCTGTCTGTAAATATTGGTTAGTGTCTACTCTGTCTGTAAATATTGGTTAGTGTCTACTCTGTCTGTAAATATTGGTTAGGGTCTACTCTGTCTGTAAATATTGGTTAGGATCTACTCTGTCTGTAAATATTGGTTAGGGTCTACTCTGTCTGTAAATATTGGGTAGTGTCTACTCTGTCTGTAAATATTGGTTAGGGTCTACTCTGTCTGTAAATATTGGGTAGGGTCTACTCTGTCTGTAAATATTGGTTAGGGTCTACCCTGTCTGTAAATATTGGTTAGTGTCTACTCTGTCTGTAAATATTGGTTAGTGTCTACCCTATCTGTAAATATTGGTTAGGATCTACTCTGTCTGTAAATATTGGTTCGGGTCTACCCCGTCTTTAAATATTGGGTAGTGTCTACTCTGTCTGTAAATATTGGTTAGGATCTACCCTATCTGTAAATATTGGTTAGTGTCTACTCTGTCTTTAAATATTGGTTAGTGTCTACTCTGTCTGTAAATATTGGTTAGGATCTACTCTGTCTGTAAATATTGGGTAGTGTCTACTCTGTCTGTAAATATTGGTTAGGGTCTACTCTGTCTGTAAATATTGGTTAGGGTCTACCCCGTCTTTAAATATTGGGTAGTGTCTACCCTGTCCGTAAATATTGGTTAGGGTCTACTCTGTCTGTAAATATTGGTTAGGGTCTACCCCGTCTGTAAATATTGGTTAGGGTCTACTCTGTCTGTAAATATTGGTTAGTGTCTACTCTGTCTGTAAATATTGGTTAGGGTCTACTCTGTCTGTAAATATTGGTTAGGGTCTACCCCGTCTGTAAATATTGGTTAGGGTCTACTCTGTCTGTAAATATTGGTTAGTGTCTACTCTGTCTGTAAATATTGGTTAGGGTCTACTCTGTCTGTAAATATTGGTTAGGGTCTACCCTGTCTGTAAATATTGGTTAGTGTCTACTCTGTCTGTAAATATTGGTTAGGGTCTACTCTGTCTGTAAATATTGGTTAGGGTCTACTCTGTCTGTAAATATTGGTTAGGGTCTACTCTGTCTGTAAATATTGGTTAGGGTCTACCCCGTCTGTAAATATTGGTTAGTGTCTACTCTGTCTGTAAATATTGGGTAGTGTCTACTCTGTCTGTAAATATTGGGTAGGATCTACTCTGTCTGTAAATATTGGGTAGTGTCTACTCTGTCTGTAAATATTGGTTAGGGTCTACTCTGTCTGTAAATATTGGTTAGGGTCTACTCTGTCTGTAAATATTGGGTAGTGTCTACCCTGTCCGTAAATATTGGTTAGGGTCTACTCTGTCTGTAAATATTGGGTAGGATCTACTCTGTCTGTAAATATTGGGTAGTGTCTACTCTGTCTGTAAATATTGGTTAGGGTCTACCCCGTCTTTAAATATTGGGTAGTGTCTACTCTGTCTGTAAATATTGGGTAGTGTCTACTCTGTCTGTAAATATTGGGTAGTGTCTACTCTGTCTGTAAATATTGGGTAGGATCTACTCTGTCTGTAAATATTGGGTAGTGTCTACTCTGTCTGTAAATATTGGTTAGGATCTACTCTGTCTGTAAATATTGGTTAGGGTCTACCCTGTCTGTAAATATTGGTTAGTGTCTACTCTGTCTGTAAATATTGGGTAGTGTCTACTCTGTCTGTAAATATTGGTTAGGATCTACTCTGTCTGTAAATATTGGGTAGGATCTACTCTGTCTGTAAATATTGGGTAGTGTCTACTCTGTCTGTAAATATTGGTTAGGATCTACTCTGTCTGTAAATATTGGGTAGTGTCTACTCTGTCTGTAAATATTGGTTAGTGTCTACTCTGTCTGTAAATATTGGTTAGGATCTACTCTGTCTGTAAATATTGGGTAGTGTCTACCCTATCTGTAAATATTGGTTAGTGTCTACTCTGTCTGTAAATATTGGGTAGGATCTACTCTGTCTGTAAATATTGGTTAGTGTCTACTCTGTCTGTAAATATTGGGTAGTGTCTACTCTGTCTGTAAATATTGGTTAGTGTCTACTCTGTCTGTAAATATTGGTTAGGGTCTACTCTGTCTGTAAATATTGGTTAGGGTCTACCCCGTCTGTAAATATTGGTTAGGATCTACTCTGTCCGTAAATATTGGTTAGTGTCTACTCCGTCTGTAAATATTGGGTAGTGTCTACTCTGTCTGTAAATATTGGTTAGTGTCTACTCTGTCTGTAAATATTGGTTAGGATCTACTCTGTCTGTAAATATTGGGTAGTGTCTACTCTGTCTGTAAATAATGGTTAGGGTCTACTCTGTCTGTAAATATTGGTTAGTGTCTACTCCGTCTGTAAATATTGGTTAGTGTCTACTCTGTCTGTAAATATTGGGTAGTGTCTACTCTGTCTTTAAATATTGGGTAGTGTCTACTCTGTCTGTAAATATTGGTTAGGGTCTACTCTGTCTGTAAATATTGGGTAGTGTCTACTCTGTCTGTAAATATTGGGTAGTGTCTACTCTGTCTGTAAATATTGGTTAGTGTCTACTCTGTCTGTAAATATTGGGTAGTGTCTACTCTGTCTGTAAATATTGGTAGTGTCTACTCTGTCTGTAAATATTGGTAGTGTCTACTCTGTCTGTAAATATTGGGTAGTGTCTACCCTATCTGTAAATATTGGTTAGTGTCTACTCTGTCTGTAAATATTGGTAGTGTCTACTCCGTCTGTAAATATTGGTTAGTGTCTACTCTGTCTGTAAATATTGGTTAGGGTCTACTCTGTCTGTAAATATTGGTTAGTGTCTACTCTGTCTGTAAATATTGGTTAGTGTCTACTCTGTCTGTAAATATTGGTTAGTGTCTACCCTATCTGTAAATATTGGTAGTGTCTACTCTGTCTGTAAATATTGGTTAGTGTCTACTCCGTCTGTAAATATTGGTTAGTGTCTACTCTGTCTGTAAATATTGGTTAGTGTCTACTCTGTCTGTAAATATTGGTTAGTGTCTACTCTGTCTGTAAATATTGGTTAGGGTCTACTCTGTCTGTAAATATTGGGTAGGATCTACCCTGTCTGTAAATATTGGGTAGTGTCTACTCTGTCTGTAAATATCGGTTAGTGTCTACCCTATCTGTAAATATTGGGTAGTGTCTACTCTGTCTGTAAATATTGGGTAGTGTCTACTCTGTCTGTAAATATCGGTTAGTGTCTACCCTATCTGTAAATATTGGGTAGGGTCTACTCTGTCTGTAAATATTGGGTAGTGTCTACTCTGTCTGTAAATATTGGTTAGTGTCTACTCTGTCTGTAAATATTGGTTAGTGTCTACCCTATCTGTAAATATTGGTTAGTGTCTACTCTGTCTGTAAATATTGGTTAGGGTCTACTCTGTCTGTAAATATTGGTTAGGGTCTACCCCGTCTGTAAATATTGGTTAGGGTCTACCCTGTCTGTAAATATTGGTTAGTGTCTACTCTGTCTGTAAATATTGGGTAGGATCTACTCTGTCTGTAAATATTGGTTAGTGTCTACTCTGTCTGTAAATATTGGTTAGGGTCTACTCTGTCTGTAAATATTGGTTAGGGTCTACTCTGTCTGTAAATATTGGTTAGTGTCTACTCTGTCTGTAAATATTGGTTAGGGTCTACCCTATCTGTAAATATTGGTTAGTGTCTACTCTGTCTGTAAATATTGGGTAGTGTCTACTCTGTCTGTAAATATTGGTAGTGTCTACTCTGTCTGTAAATATTGGTTAGGGTCTACCCCGTCTGTAAATATTGGTTAGTGTCTACCCTATCTGTAAATATTGGGTAGTGTCTACTCTGTCTGTAAATATTGGTTAGGATCTACTCTGTCCGTAAATATTGGTTAGTGTCTACTCTGTCTGTAAATATTGGTTAGTGTCTACTCTGTCTGTAAATATTGGTAGTGTCTACTCCGTCTGTAAATATTGGTTAGGGTCTACTCTGTCTGTAAATATTGGTTAGGGTCTACTCTGTCTGTAAATATTGGTTAGGGTCTACTCTGTCTGTAAATATTGGTTAGGGTCTACTCTGTCTGTAAATATTGGTTAGGGTCTACCCCGTCTGTAAATATTGGTTAGTGTCTACTCTGTCTGTAAATATTGGTTAGTGTCTACTCTGTCTGTAAATATTGGTTAGGGTCTACTCTGTCTGTAAATATTGGTTAGGGTCTACTCTGTCTGTAAATATTGGTTAGGGTCTACTCTGTCTGTAAATATTGGTTAGGGTCTACCCTATCTGTAAATATTGGTTAGTGTCTACTCTGTCTGTAAATATTGGTTAGTGTCTACTCTGTCTGTAAATATTGGTTAGGGTCTACTCTGTCTGTAAATATTGGTTAGTGTCTACTCCGTCTGTAAATATTGGGTAGTGTCTACTCTGTCTGTAAATATTGGTTAGGGTCTACTCCGTCTGTAAATATTGGTTAGGGTCTACTCTGTCTGTAAATATTGGTTAGGGTCTACTCTGTCTGTAAATATTGGTTAGGGTCTACTCCGTCTGTAAATATTGGTTAGTGTCTACTCTGTCTGTAAATATTGGTTAGTGTCTACTCTGTCTGTAAATATTGGTTAGTGTCTACTCTGTCTGTAAATATTGGTTAGGGTCTACTCTGTCTGTAAATATTGGTTAGGGTCTACTCTGTCTGTAAATATTGGTTAGTGTCTACTCTGTCTGTAAATATTGGTTAGTGTCTACTCCGTCTGTAAATATTGGGTAGTGTCTACTCTGTCTGTAAATATTGGTTAGGGTCTACTCTGTCTGTAAATATTGGTTAGGGTCTACTCTGTCTGTAAATATTGGTTAGTGTCTACTCTGTCTGTAAATATTGGTTAGTGTCTACTCTGTCTGTAAATATTGGTTAGGGTCTACTCTGTCTGTAAATATTGGTTAGGATCTACTCTGTCTGTAAATATTGGTTAGGGTCTACTCTGTCTGTAAATATTGGGTAGTGTCTACTCTGTCTGTAAATATTGGTTAGGGTCTACTCTGTCTGTAAATATTGGTTAGGGTCTACTCTGTCTGTAAATATTGGTTAGGATCTACTCTGTCTGTAAATATTGGTTAGGGTCTACTCTGTCTGTAAATATTGGTTAGGGTCTACTCTGTCTGTAAATATTGGTTAGTGTCTACTCTGTCTGTAAATATTGGTTAGTGTCTACTCTGTCTGTAAATATTGGTTAGGGTCTACTCTGTCTGTAAATATTGGTTAGGGTCTACCCCGTCTGTAAATATTGGTTAGTGTCTACTCTATCTGTAAATATTGGTTAGTGTCTACTCTGTCTGTAAATATTGGTTAGTGTCTACTCTGTCTGTAAATATTGGTTAGTGTCTACTCTGTCTGTAAATATTGGTTAGGGTCTACTCTGTCTGTAAATATTGGTTAGGGTCTACTCTGTCTGTAAATATTGGTTAGTGTCTACTCTGTCTGTAAATATTGGTTAGTGTCTACTCTGTCTGTAAATATTGGTTAGGGTCTACTCTGTCTGTAAATATTGGTTAGGGTCTACTCTGTCTGTAAATAATGGTTAGGGTGAAGAATGGCGATGTTAGTATATTTAACCCCTTAATTCATGAAATAGTGACATTATGAATATTAATTAGATTTTTAGCTGCTGGTCATAGGAATTGTGGCCATGGTAGAAACTGCAGAATGATACCTATATTTTGTAATAAGCAAACAAAGGAGACCCTGATCAGACGGTTCCTACAGGATATAGGTATACCCTGTTTACAAAGGCGTATTTATGGAGTAAACGGTTAAAATACACACTGTATCTCTTCATCCGGGTATTCAACTCACAAACAATCAGACAAGACTTCCAGACTAGCTGGGGTTTGTTCTACCCAAATCTCATATAAGTATGAAAATCCTAGTTTGCTGATACTAATTAGCATTGTCTATTGTCTATATAGCTTTTGATGGAGAAGTATAGTAAATCATGTGTGATAGCTTTCCTAAATTGATTTCTTATCTGGATTATTTATAAAGCAAACCCTGCAGACCTTGGTCAGAAAGCTCTTTCAGGAGCTCGAGGGTACATGCTTATAGAGCTATACAAAAATGGCTGTGTTTCAGCTTTCATACACGTCATTTCTCTACCAAACGCTATGTTGCGACCACTCTTAACAGGTGTTCGTTTATGCAACTTATATTATAATATCGATGGCGCCGTTTGCATGTTGCGAATAAACAAATGACTACAGGCACCGTCTGATCTGGATCGCAAATATTTGTTTATGGAACAATATAGATCTGAGTCTAGTTTCTGCCATTGTTATAAAATCCCTTGCTCATGTGTCGTTATACTATTGAATTTCTGCTATAGGAACCATTTGATCTGGGTCTACTTTGTTTGCTAATGGAAAAGTTTAGGACCGATGTTATAGTTTATGTCATACTTAAACATTCTCTTATTGATATTCTACCATACAATTTCTACTCATTAATATTTGTAGCCATTACATTGTATTTCGTTCACAAATATTTATCAGGTTTAGCGTTAAAAATTTTTGCCTGCTGAATTTCTTTTTATTTCTCTGTAATATAATTTCAAAAAGTACACGATGCCATCATGGATCCTGGTGATACACTACTGTAGCCATGCTTATAAAACTTTTAGTTGAGTCTGAGTTCGTTCTCAAGTTTTTGATTAGTCAGATTTGAGCCAAGGGCTCAAATCTGACCAATCAAAAGCTAGAGAATTCAAATCTGACCAGTCAAAAGCTTGAGAACGAACTCGGACTAAACTAAAAGGTTTTATAAGTAGGGATCCAGACTGTCTACAAAGCTTATAACTAATTCACACATACATTGTAGTGTTGAACACGGTTAACCATTGTCCAGCTCACTCATATCATTGTACAGTAGAACCTGTCTTAAGCGACCATTAAAAAGGTTTAACAAGAGCTCCATGTGTCGGAGCATTATATGCCCGAATAGTGCTGTCGTAACATGCACAATGTTATATGGGAGGGGGCTGATGTTCACAATTTATTAAGCGAACAATGATTGATGGTCACTGTGACCTTGACCTTTAGCCGACTGACCTAAAAATCAATAGGGGTGATCTACTTGCCATGACCAACCACCCTACAGAGTATGAAGATTGCAAGCCCAATAGTCACCAAGTTATTGAGCGGACAACATTTTGAGTGGGGTCATCTACTTGCCATGACCAACCAATTATGAAGACAACGCACCTAATAATTATCAAGTTATTGAGCGGACACTATTTTTGAGTTGACGGTCACTGTGACCTTGACCTTTGACCAAACTGACCTCAAAATCAATAGGGGTCAAGACAACACATCTGATAATTACAAAGTGATTGAGCGGACATGTTTGTTTTATTGAAGGTCACTGTGGCCTTGACCTTCGATCGACTGACCTCAAATCAGGGGTCATCTATTAGCCACGATCACCCTTCTTATTAAGTATGAAGACAGCACACCTAAGACATATTAAGTTATTGAGCGCACAATATTATTTATTTGAAAGTCACTGTGACCTTGATCTTTGGCCGACTGACCTCCAGATAAACAGGGGTCATCTGGCCATGACCAACCTTCCTACTAAGTATGAAGACAGCACACCCAATAGTTGTCAAGTTATTCAGCGGATAAAGATGTGGATAACGGACGGACGAACACACAAGCGCCATATCATAATAGTAAATACAGTAAAACCTCGATTATTCGAATTTTCGTTATAAACGAATTTAGACCCTTTAAGGCAGGTGGCTGCTTAATGCACGATGAAAGTCATGCAGAAAGCTCCTAGAGGAGCTTTCTGCATGACTTTCACCATGCATTAAGCTGCCACCTGTCTTAAAGACCGATAATAATTACGTTTTTTAGTGTTCGGATAATCGATGTTTTACTGTACGACTTACATTCGGTCGTATAAGTATGGGTCTGTACTGCAGGGGGTTGCTTAATGCAGGTCAAATGTAATACAGAAGGCTGCTGTAGGAGCTTTCTGTATTACTTTTGTCCCGCATTAAGCAACCACTTGCTTTTTAAGATTCCTGTGTCCAGTCAATATAAGGTCGCTTAAGATTCTACTGTACACAGTCTTGATCCAGATAAGATACCGAGTAACTGTGTATCATCAGGATCCAAGATGTTTCATACTCTGTAAATAGTTTCTTCGGATCGAATGTAGTTTAACCCTTTCCTCTATAAATACGCCTTTCTACGCCTCTGTAAAAATCACTTTATGAAACCATTGTGATAAATGCTCTATTTATCACAATGGTTTTCGAACTACAAAATTATTTAAAAAAATCCTTTTCTTAATGCTCCTTTTCGGTAGAATCATTCAAAGAGGTTGGATCTAAAATTAGCTTATGGAGGAATGGGTTAAATTGCACCAGATCCAAATTTGAGCATGCACTGTTTTATACAGCTGGGCAAAAGTTACTAGTCACGTGAACACATAATACAGAATTGTGGCATTATTGGGAAAATCGAGTTCATACAAAATGTCGTGGTTAGAGAACTTGGCTACTGGCCTCGGGAGAGGTATGATTCATAGTCACTAATAACTATGTTGAAAATTATTAGATCTCTCTCTCCCTCTCCTCTCTCTCTCTCTCTCTCTCTCTCTCTCTCTCTCTCTCTCTCCTCTCTCTCTCTCTCTCTCTCTCTCTCTCTCTCTCTCTCTCTCTCTCTCTCTCTCTCTCTCTTATGCAACTAAGGTAACCTACACAGTCCATCCAGCATAAACGCACGTTAACAGTTGTTTAAACCTATCTATTTTCTATATTTATTCAAAATTTCAACACCTACTGACTATTATAGAAATGAAATGCGGAAGGTTGAACATTGTAAGTAAACAGATTTATCAAATTCCATTAGCAAATAGATCAGGCCCTGATCAGAGGGCTCCAATAGGAGCCGTCTGTTCTGGGTTTTCTCTGTTTGTAGATGCGTTAAAAGTCGTTTATATGAGGGAAAGGGTTATGTCCTCAAACAAAAGGAAAACTATATTATCCCTATTGCAAGTAAAACCCTCGCAAATCCAAGCACTCGAGTACACATCTATACATGTATCAATATCAGTCATATCAATGTCGATCATTTAGACAGCAGACAGAGTATTGCATGATGAAAGCCACACAGTAGACAGCAGACAGAGTAATGCATGATGAAAGCCACACAGTAGACAGCAGACAGAGTATTGCACGCTGAAAGCCACACAGTAGGCAGCAGACAGAGTAAGCACGGTAAAAGCCACACAGTAGACAGCAGACAGAGTAATGCATGATGAAAGCCGCACAGTAGACAGCAGACAGAGTAGCGCACGATGAAAGCCGCACAGAAAACATCCCTGATAGATCTCTGTATGGCTTTCATTCTGCATTTAGCAGCTGTTTCCCTAAACAATTCTGAAATCTTCTGCAACACCGAGGTTTAACTGTACTGCAAACACCAATTGTCCTTTTAATCCCTTCCTACACAATACTCCTTTATATGCCTTTGTAGACAACGTAGACCCAAATCAGAAGGTTCCAGTAGGAGCCGTCTGATCAGGGTCTGTTATGTTTACTTATGGTATAATATAGATACGAATATACAGTGTGTCCATGTGCTATTATAATTAAATAATCAATCTAATTAATATTCTCGAGGTCATTATTTCTTGCAAGAATATTCATGGAGTAAAGGGTTAGAAACTATATTAAACCTCAGATAAGCTACCCGACATCCTCGTGCATGTTACTCTTAACCCTTTCTTTCATATAATCGCCTTTCCACGCATTTGCAAACACAGAAGACCCAGATCAGATGGCTCCTACAGGGTCTGCTCTGTTTGCTAATGGAATTTGATAGATATGTTTCTTTAGTTTCTAAAATGGCTACAATGTTCCATCTTCCATCATATTTTGTCCATCATTATTCAGTAGGTATTGAAAAATGGAATAAACTGTAAGCATAGAACAGGGATCAAGGTTAACGCTCTGAGTCATAGGAACCCCATTGCATCGTCCTGGTTCACACGTCTCGGTGTTTATATCTTAACCCTTCGCTTGCTATTCACGTCAATATACCTACCTGTAAATAGTGAAGACCCAGATGAGACAGCTCCTGCAGGAGCTGTCTCATCAGGGTCTGCACTATTTACAAATTGATTGTGCAACCAGTGCACCCCACAGCAGTGATTGCACAGCGAAATACTTGTACATAGTGAAGATATATGTAATTATACAACAGGGCATGGGTAAAGAAGGAGAAATGTATTTTAAAATTCAGCAAGCAAAGGGTTAATAATCATATAAACATCCCGTCTTGTATTCAAGACATCTACATTGCATTAGACAATATATAGTGCGGATACCAGTGTGTACGACAATACTTAGTCAGGACACATATCAAATGCTAGCCCAAGTTGGATATAGATCTGGATCTATAATGTGCATCCTTGACCCTTCCTAAGCATATATCGGTAAATAGGCGACACAGCTGCAAGGAACTATATGATATAGAGCTCTTGGAGTGCCTTGGAGTTTAATCGACTAGCCATGTGTTAGAACTACGAGGCCTTGTGTAAGCTGTACTCTTTGAGCGAATTAGATATGCAGCCATACTGATAATGCCCCACAAACCCGACCCCGCCCACCCCTTACCCGATAGAAACGCATTTTAACGCTTTTGAAAATAAAGAAGGCCAAGATCAGGCGGCTCATATTGGAGCCGTCTGATCTGGGTCTACTCTGTTTGCTTGTTTTTATATAGATCTGATTCTAGTTTCTGTCTGGTCAAAAACACCATTGCTCATAATGCCATTAATATTAACGTTCATTTAATATTCATACATTTATTAATAACTTCATATACATTAGACAGAGGGTTTTAAAACGAGGCATGTAAGAAAATTAAAAATGCCTCTGAATAGAATGCAAATAGACACTAAAAGATACAATAAATACAGGACTTACCGCTTCAATATTAGTCCGTTCTCTAATAAACCGTTCGCAAGGAATCATATCAGAAAAGTCGATACGATTTCAAATCCCACAACACGCGGACAGAGCTGAGTGAGGACGGGAGCCATTATTGTACATCCTAGTGTGCTACATATAATTCTCTGGATCTCGAGCCGCATAACACTGGCGTAACATTGGTGACAATGAACGTTTCCCAGCGCTTTACAGATGAATTAAATGCACGCCCCTCTCAATGGGAGACAACAGAGATTAGATAGGCCATTCACCTCAGGCAATGATTCGCTGTCTCACTTGAAAACAAAACGCATCACTGACCGAATTTTTCTCGGCCGATTTATTGTATGTAGTTTGTTCTGCTACACACTGTTGTAAAACCCTTAGCCAGCAGTGAACAAATAATGTCTGCCCAATTTTAGATCTGGCGCAAAAACTGACAACTTCCGATTCCATCAAACTTTAGAGAAACTATTGACCGAGTGTCAAACAGCTTGGATCCTGATGAGACGCCTCGTAACTAGGCGTCTCATGTATATCCAAGCTGTTTGCAAATGCACGTCAGGTCACGATAGCGCATAACATCCCAGTTTTAACGGCATTTTAATGATCATACCGGGACAGGCCAAATACAACAGCAGTCGGCCTGAGTTAATCCGTAACCAAGGTAAATAAACAGCAAAATTACCTGTACGTCTAGTCCTTTGTTTGTCAGCCTCAGGAGGTCTGTATATTTTTGTACATTTGCAATGATGCTCATGTGTAGATTATCATAGCAGGTGGCTTGGACTGTCGTTGCCAGAAGAGAAGAGACGAGAAGAGGATAACCCTTTGATGCTGAATACTCAAAGTGGACTGTCCCATTAATGTTTAACGATAGAGTTCATTCAGTGTAAAGGTTTGACTTTACTATAGGATTTCGAATGCTAAACAGTGCAGACTGATAAAAGGGCCCACAGAGGAACCCTCTGATCAGAGTCTGCACTGTTTGTATATACCAGTACACTCTTTTCCGGCATTCACCGAGATAATCTACCAGTCATACATAAATTAACCCTTTCCTTCATATAAACGTGTTTGCACGCATCTGCAAACAGAGTAGACCCAGATATGACGGCTCCTATATTGCTAATATAATTATATAGGTCTGTTCCCTTAGTGACTAAAATGACTACAACGTTAGATACTTTCTATGTTTCATTGTAACTATTGTGTCCATAAATATTCAGTAGGTATTGATTTTTGTAATAAACACAGAACAGGGAAAGGGGCTAACAGCGTATATAAACAGGTCTGTGTCTAAAGCATATACTATGATCTGTTCAGACCGACCCCTGTGCACGAGTAGTTTTCTCAAATACAATGTTGATTATAGATTATAAATCATTTACCTGATAGAGGCGTGTTTGTAGAGTACACCCAGACCAGACACCCAGACCAGACACCTACACCAGACTCCTATTGGAACCGTCAGATCAGAGTCTGCTCTGTGTGCTTGAATTATATATATATTTGATTATTATGTTCTGTCATGGCCAAACTACATACATGTATGTTCATTTGAAATTTGCCATATTAAAAAAAACCATCTCATTAATATCCATGAGGTCATTCACAAGGTACAAGTTTAATGTATTTAGTTAACCTGGTGGTATATTTAGATAAGATCTTTTTTCATGTAGGGAGACTGGAATCGTCTGTACTGTACGTTTCTAGTCCAAACAAATATGCTCTGGTCTAAAATATACCACCAGACCAAATAAATGCACTAGTCTTATATAACTTAACCTGGCGTTTGTTATTTTAGACAACAGAACAGAACATATATTTATTGATTTGTACACAAGTGTATCATTATTCGTATATACTCGGATTACATAGTTACTGATGTGCCATAATTATATAGTTTTATGTACTTTTAGATCAGGCATTCAAGCAGTCTTTTTTCCTCTTTGTTGTATAAATGCTCTTGGAATTGCTCTGCGTAAACTGTGTACAGTAAAACCCCTCTACACGGGAATTCTAGTGGAGAAAAATTAAGATACATTTAGGCAGGTAGCTGCTTAATACAACAGAGAGAGGGGAGAGAGAGAGAGGGAGAGAGAGAGATAGAGAAATAGACACAGAGATAGAGATAGAGAGATAGAGAGAGGGATGGAGAGAGAGAGAGACAGAGGGAGAGGGAGAGAGAGAGAGGGGGAGAGAGAGGGGAGAGGGGAGAGAGAGAGAGAGGGAGAGAGAGAGAGGGAGAGAGAGAGGGGAGAGAGGGAGAGAGAGAAAGTTTCCTTCAGATGGGCGTCTATTTTTGCAGCCCAATCTCCTATCTGTATTTGACTGAAACAATTAAAACCTCCGCCATTGTATCGTCTTTCTATTGAATATTATCTAAATGGTGTAAGTTGTAAGGATTTACCTATCAGTAAGGTCAATTGGCGACAAGTGTGGTATTGTACGGTCATGTCCGACGCTATCGCGACGGGCATATTAGACCAGAGAATGGGTTAATTGAGTGTTACTCCCTAGATTGAAAAGTAAGTAAGTGAGTACTTAAACTGTATTCTCCACCATCAGGTTCAGTTAAGAAATTAGAGACTATTTAAATGGAGAACGATCATTGTTATACAATATGTGTACAATAACAAATTATTTATTGTATATATTATTTAACAAACATATTTATTTTGGAATGGACATTAGACAATGTAACCTACATTTTTATGGCTTAAATAGTGATAGATCTGTTCAGCTTTTGTCGGATTTGCCCAAAACATTATGGCAGTTTAATGAACCTGGTATTTTTACTCAATTGTTACAGATTCAATTGAGTATTCCCAAATTTTATTGAGTTTTTTCACTCACTGATTTCAAATAAATTGAGTATTTGGCAAATTCTATCGAGTTATCACTCAAATATGCAGCTTATCTGTTCCTCTGTTGGACCGTACAATATCCCACACTTACCTTTGAAAAGGTATGAGTAACAATGCCTTGACCCAGATTTTCTACATTGCGTGCGTTCTCCTGTCATTATATTGATATTTTACGTCAGTCCTAACAGGCATTTCAGCACACTGCGAGAGGATTCATAGAACTCTACTTTACCCTTGCAAACAGTTTATTTGTTTCCAAATGAAACGCCTGGTATATCGGCTCCTCGTTCAAAATTATTTGACACTCATTACATCTAAGACAAGAATCGGAGAAAGTATGCTATTAATTTTCAGCAGAAGACATTTTGAATCAAAGAAAACATTCCCAACATGCTGAATGGTAACGCGCGTATCTTGACTCATTATCACATTACGAATATCAACACACAGTCACTTACCATGTACAGCGGGACCTGTCTAAAGTGGCCAACAAAACGGGTCTAATTATGGCCCTGTAAGACAGATGGTAGCTCAATGCAGGTCAAAAATAATGCAGAAATTTCATTAAGGAACTTTCTGCGTTACTTTTGCCCTGCATTAAGCAACCATCTGCTTTATTTCACCCCTATGCTCAATAAAAAATGGCCGCTTAAGACATTGTCTAATTCCAAGTTAACTTGTCTTAAACATATGTTCCGTATATCATGTATATTGAAGGGGTGTCGCTCTAGGCTATAGATATTCCTTTACCCTACGTCTAGTGCACACGTATACGTTGCGTGCATCGAATACAATCCCCCAAATGTCCAACTTTTCATAGAACTCACTTTCATAAACACAAACAAAAGCAGTATAAAGGTAATCAACTCTACTTTCATTTTCTACAGAAAACGCGCACCTCTCTCGGTTTTCATCTCAGTTATCCAAGAGTTTTCAACCGATTTTAACTGAATAGGCACCGACTGTTAGAGAAACGAATGCTTTTTACGAGGAAACTACTGCCATTTCGATACTTTCCGAATCGCAATAGATATCCAACCTCAAACAGCCATCAAGTGAAAGTAGGAAGAGAAATGATGGCACTGTTTCGGTATATCTACCACGGGTAAAACACAGCTAAAACCCTATGAACACACATTTTTTAGTCGTCTCAAGTCTATACAACAATGTCACAATCCACGCTCCATTACTGTAAAAATATTTTAAAAGAAACATAACGAACCTTTTTTCTCGGTGATATTTTGAATTCGACAAGCAGCGACCTCTTGGGTCATGCACCGATAATTTTATAACACGACGCCTTATTGGTTAGCTGTAAGCCGTAGACCAATGAGGTGTCGTGTTATAAAATATACCGAAACAGTGCAATCAGATGATTCTTTGGTTATGTCAGAAACTGTAGAATCAAATAAATATTATATCATAAATAAACAGAACAGACCCTGTTCAGACAACTCCTATAGGAACTGTCTGATCTGGGTCAACTCTGTCTACAAGGCGCAAAAAGCCTCTTTTAAACTCTTTTGGCGCCAAATTTAAAAGTGTCGTCTGCAATAATAATTTCATATTAAATATGATTCTAAATTAAATGATAAAAGTATATTAATTAGTAAAACATTTGTTTTTAAAAACCTGTATGCTTGGGCTAAAAAAATACAGAAAACAGCGAAGTCCCACGTCAGAGGCCGCCTTGTAAAGACGGCCTCTGACCTGGGACTGAACCGTTTTCTATGGCACCAACAGGCGACATTTGCGCCGAAAGAGTAAAACAACCGTTTACTGATCAAAAAGTGTGAAACGGTAGGTTATTGCACGAGAAAAGGATAATGCAGAACAGCTCATTTGGGAAGTGTCTCTTAAAACGAGCTTTCTGTATTACATTATTGCTGCATTATGATTCGACTGCCTTACAAAAGTAAATTACCCATTTCCTCTATAAATACGTCTTTCTACGCCTCTATAATAACCACTTCTTGAAACCATTGTGATATATTTATCACATGGTTTCAAACTACAAACTTCTAAATTTTACTTGTCTCTAGTAAATGCTCCTTTTGGGTAGATTCATTCAAAGAGGTTGGATCTAAAAATAGCCTATAGAGGAAAGGGTTATATATTAGCTTTATTTAAATGGTCGCTTAAGACAGTTTGTTCTGTATTACATTCGACTCACCAAACACTACACAAACCGAACACATTTTTAAATGTCCGATTTGGTGGTTGGCCGAAAATCTTCGACAAACTCTAAAGGGGGTTAACCCATTCCCTCATATTGACGCCTTTTGATGCCTCTGCAAAAGTAACTTTATGAAACCCATTGTGATAAATAGGACATTTGCTCCACAGGAGCAAATGCTCTATTTATCACAATGGTTTCAAAACTACACAGTTCTAACATTTTCCCTTTCTCTAGTAAATGCTCCATTTTGGTAGATTTATTCAAAGAGGTTGGGTCTAAAAAAATGAGGTAATGGGTTAATATTAAATAAAACAGCAATACATGTATACAGCGACTTCTCGAAAATAAGGCTAATTCTATTTTTGTTAACAAAATGGATGTCTATAAGAACAGACGGCTGCTTAATGCAGGACAAAAGTAAAGCGAAAGTTTCGTGCATACATATCGTACTGCATTAAGCAACCACCTGTTACATACATACGTGTCCATACGTTATATGGCCCCAGGAGACAGGTTATACTGTATGCAGTGCTGAATGGAAACAGACTGGTATAATGTCAGGGGTCCAGATAAGGTGCGTAAATTCAGAAAAATAAGAACAACTCCTTTATTACTCCACCAAACCCTGTGTTCTGAACACTCTTTAGAATCGTCTCTTTGATACGATTCTAAAGAGTGGTCACTACACAGGGTTTGGTGGAGAAATGGCGATTTTAGTATTTGAGTACGCACCTTCATCTGTTGCTCTACGCGAGCATTTTGGACCGAGATCAAGCTCCAGATGCTTCATTCTCTTATCAGGATCAGAGCTGATTGGTCTGTTTTCTCTCGTCATTTTAATACAATGATAATTTATAATCTGATATTGTTTAATACTGAAGCAGACGATAGTTTGTGCAAACGACATATTAATTTGGCGTATTCTAGTAGACTCCGTTATGATCAAGGCATATACAGTAGAAAATGTCTTAACCCGTTCCTCCATAGGATATTTTTTAGACCCAACCACTTTTGAATGAATCCACCCAAAAGGATCATTAACTAGAGAAAAGGATTTTTTTAAAGATTTTTTTAGTTTGAAACCATTGTGATAAATAAAGCACTTGTTCCTATAGGAACAAATGCTCTATTTATTGCAATGGTTTTACAGAGACGTGGAGGAAAGGGCTATTTCTAAGTGGTCATTTATTTATTGAACATAGGATTCTTGAAAAAGCAAGTGCTGCTAAATACCGGGCAAACGTGATGCAGAAAGCTCTATATATAGGTGATGTAACCTGTTTTAGAAATCCAGAATTAGACTTCTATTAAATAGCAACTTAGAGAGGTTTTACTGTAGATATAAAAACATGCACATTGACCGGGAAATAAAATGAACAAAACGAGAAGAATGTAGTGTAGAGTCTCTCTATTTTTACAAGCCGTCGGAGGGGGGGGGGGCTTTTTTGCAGAATATGTTATTCATGCCAATATGTGCTGCGATCGGTTCAGATACATCGAGGACAATATTTAATTAATGTTTTAAAACCAATTAAAGCAATTCTGACATATATACATGTACCTGTGTCTCATATGGCCTACTCTTGGACTATGGTTCGTGACATACACAGGTTTAGTACTTTAGTTAAGTTACATGTATTTTTAAAGCGAAAACATGAGCAGAACAAAGGATAGCTGTTTCCGATGTTAAAAAAAACTTAGATGATTGATTGTGATAACTTTATAGATTAATTATGTTACAAAGTATTTCATTGGATAAAAACGCATTCTAACGCAATCTGTCAGTTTTCTGCAATCTGATTGGCTCATGTGACCAAATTTGCGGCATATAAAAAGTGTTTTATGTGTCGCAAATTCAACCAATCGAAAACGGCCGAATAACAGCATTAGCCTGTAAATATATTAATGCGCTTTGTTTATCTAACACTTGGATCTACTGATAAACTCGTTTGTATACACTGACATATATTCAAGTTCAGTCCGGTATTTCGAAAGTTATTAATTTCCATTCTTTGTCACGACTTGACCGGTCTTTTATATGTTATGTGGAGAATTATTGATATACTCAACGCGTTGTGATTCAGATTCAACCCTATTTATCATACTATTCAAACATAACGTTATAACGTGACGTCATTGTAACAGGCGACGTTTTTGCGTACGGCGCCAAAGACTATAACGCCAAACACTAAGATAACGTTATTTTTCCTGACGTGTGTATTGAAAGTGTATTGAAATGTAAAATAGCTGTCGCATAATGATTCATGACAAATGTAAAAGTGAACTTACAATTGGCCCGGTGTTTTGACTTTGTGTAAACCAGGGTGAAAAAATCCAGTTATTTTAAGAAATCTGAGAGAAACTGGGCACTATTTCTCGCCTCATCACTCATTCAATCACCTGCGCGCATAGGATATAAGAACAATTTGGCATTTTTCGTGTTAAGATTGCGTTAGAATAGGGTTAATCCTACTGTAATTTGAAATTTGCGACGGTATATGAGGTTTTTAACGGTCTTAAATCATTTTAACGGCTCCGCCTTCGGCGTCGCCATTAAAATAATTTGCGACCGTTAAAAACCTCATATACCATCGCAAATTTCAAATTACAGTAGGGTTAACCCTTTAATTTAATTTTCTTACGTTTTTCATACAACCAATGAAAGTCTATGCTATACTGTGTTATCACCAGCGGGCGACAATTACTGTCACTTGTAATTGAAACCTTTCTCTAGTATACACACCATTCGACTTTTTGCAAACAGAGCAGACTTAATTCAGACAGTGGTCTGTCCTGGTTGCTTATGGAATTTTATAGAAATAGAAAAACAATATAACACACAGGATATGTCACACAAAAAATATGCACAGCTACCCTAGAAAAACTACTAATTGCACCGTTTCGACGTCGTTAAAGAATGGTCAAACTTTCCCTGGCAATGTGACATAACAACAAGTGAAGAATCCTTACATAAATATTCACGAGTGACCGCATTAAGGAGACACTCTTAACTCATTCTCTCCTAGGCTATATATAGACCCAACCTCTTTGAATTAATCTACCGAAAAGGAGCATTTACTATAGAAAAGGAAACAAATAGAATGGTGTAGTTTTGAAACCATTGTGATAAATAGAGCATTTGCTCCATTGCTCTATTTATCACAATGGTTTCTAAATGTGATTGTTACAGAGACGCCAAAATGCGTCACTAGGAGGGAATATGTTCACAGAATAGTAAACACGGTGCATTCAATACGTTTTTTACGGGTACATGTACATATCTAATCCAGATACTGTATGACCTTATTAACATGCAGGGGCGTAGCTCCTAGCTAGCGATACGCTCTTTTAAACGCACGTGCGTAACCTCAATCTGAAAGATCTAAACATTAGTACAGTAAAACCTCTTTTAACCGGAATTCTAGTAGAGAAGAATTTATATATTTTAGGCAGGTGACTGCTTAATGCAGGATGAAAGTCATGTAGAAAGCTCCTCTAGGAGCTTTCTGCATGACTTCCACCCTGCACTAAACTGTCACCTGTCCCCAAGACCGATATTTATACTAAATTTAACTTCCGGTTAAGAGAGGTTATACTGTAGATCTAGATCCATAAAGCAAAGTACCTAGTTATAGTCTACTTTCAGTCCTAATGACCGCTCAGCCGACTATACATTCACTCTCCTGGTCACTGAGCCATAGACACTGAAAGTGACTCTGAAATTTACGGGAGGGAGCGGGATTTGAACTCCGGACCTCTGGATTGGTAGTCAAGCGCGTTAGCATTAAACCACCGCACCACTACAAGAACAAAACTGAAGGGCGAATGCTAAAGGGGGGGGGGGTTTAGACTTTTATAAACGTTCTGTCTTGTCATGTAAGCCTAAATAACCCATTCCCTCATACTGAGTCAACGTCTGTTATTTAAAGCCTCTGTAAAAGTCACCTTTTGAAATCAATTGTAATAATTAGAGTATATCTATTTGCTCTTATAGGAACAACGTTTAGTTGGCGGGGGTGGGGGCATGCCCCGGAACCGTATAGCCACGATGCGTAGGCTACACCACATTTGTATTCAGCTTCACTCCTAACATGCTTGTACCATACACATTCACTGTTTTAACTCAGTCTGTATTAACCCTTTAGATCTAGCTACTCCCATATTTTACACGTCAAACAGAGTAGACCCACATCAGACAGACGACCACTGTAGGATCTGGTGCAATTTTGACTGCTCTAGATTCTAGGCCTGTTCGGAAAGGCTTTCGGGAAAATATTGACGCGGCGCCGATTTACTCGGCGTATCGTTTGGTTCCATGATGTTCGCATATGGGATATGCGAGTCAGGTCGTGGTTAGCGGGATAATTCATTGTTAATTATTATAGTAGATTATCTATATACATGTACACTCATTTAACGCCCCTTTCGCACGTGTATAAGAATATAGATGCGAGTTCATTCTGGTAGGTTTCTGCTCGACTTACTGTCATCGACCGGCACGCGTTTTCGTTAATAGATCTCGATTCTACACGCTATATAATTCTAGCTGAACTCTCATAAAAGTGTTACCATCTGCTCGTGTGAGAAATAGAGCAAGTTTGAGTAGATATAGGACATTTGTGATCTGTGTAAGTATTTTCAATGGTTTTGTTTATTGCATCATGTTGTGCGAGGGAGCATGATGCACATGCATGTCCGGTCTTGTCTCTCTCACTCGACACTTTATACACCCGTGTTAAAACTGAAGTTCTTCTAGATCTAGTAGTGGCTGATGTTATTAGATAGATCGATAAAGGATTGATCAGGTAGATCATCATCCAATGTTATTTTCATGCTGTTTGTTTATTTGGATTTCATTAAAAAAAATTAAATAGATCTAGATCGAGATCTATGTCTAGATTTTGAGATCATTGCAAAAACACGTAGATCTATGATTTTAGGGTAAAATTAGATCGTATGTGTACTTTGGCAGCAGCACAAGTCTTGCCACAAGATATGAATAAAAGTAGCTTACCCAGGTCCCTTTAAAACACTCGTCAACACTGTTCAAGTGATAAAGTGACTGGCAAAACTATGACAATGCAAAGTAATATCATTGATGATGATATGTACAGTTAAATGACGTCATATTATTTCAAGAGTCATAATTCATCGACGCCCTTGGTCTATTTCGTCCAGATACAGCAGTTATCAATTACGAAATATGTTTTGCCGAAAATGAGAGACAGAGAGAGAGGGGATAGAGAGAGGTAAAGAGAGAGAGAGAGAGAGAAAGAGAGAGAGAGAGAGAGAGAGAGGGGGGGGGGGTAGAGAGGGGATGAGAGAGGGACGAGATAGGCGTAGAGAGGGATGAGAGGAAGAGAAGATTGAGAAAGATGGGGGATCATGGAGAGAGAGGTAGATCCATAGGATGAGTGAGAGGTAGAGAGAGGGTTAGAGGTAGTGGGGGGGGAGAGAGAGGGAGAAAGTATGTCATGAGAGGTAGAGAACGATGGAAGAGGGGGATGACAGAGAAGGAGGGGGAGAGGGACATGTAGACAGAGTGGGGGGAGAAAGAGAGACAGATAGATAGAGAGAGACAGACAGAGAGACAGAGAGAGCGACACAGAGAGAGTGGATACAGGAATGATATGAAACAGGGTTGTTAGTGGAATAATACAGGGATTCATCTGAATATGACTTCGTCCGGAGTAGGCTAAGCAAAGTACCTACACAAACGGTTTACTGAATACTGTATAGAAATAGAAGTACCTACATCTCTAACATCATAAAGCACACCATAGGTATACGTTGCGTGCATCGACTACCCCCGATGTCCTTAAACAACATCCAAACATCATAACTTTTCACAGAACTCACATTTTAATAAACACAAACAAAAATTGTAGTATAAGCACTAGTTTTAATGTTGTTTAAGGACAATTATATTTTTTTTTTTTTATTTTTTTTTTGGGGGGGGGGTGTAGTTGATGCACGCAACGTATACCTATAAAACACACTATATTACTATAAGACAGTAAGACTATATGTGCAGTAACTCGTGTCCCACACTGAATGGATTAATCAGTGTCAAGTCGCTTAACCGTTTAAAGAGGAGGTCCCTACAATGATCGCATATTTTCAATAATACCATAAAACTTGGTATTTGTTATGTGCCCATGCGATACAAATAAACCGATTTCATCAATAATTTTTGTTCTACGGCACAATATTATCGGCCTTTTCCGTGGATTCAGAACTTATTGTTTGCAATTCATCTTAGGAGACTTGATTCACTCATATCCATTATTTGTACTGATATTGTGGAATTATTGCTTTAGGAACGATTCTTGTTGAACCTGTCGTTGGTTGCAACTTCTTACTAGCACAGAAGAGACTAATACCAGGTTCAACAGGAATAACCATTTGAGTACGAATCATTATCAGCTATAGTAATAATTCAGAACTCTATATTTATAATGTCTACAGTTTTCCTGATGAAAGCATTTTTATCGTTGATAAAAATGAGTAATTGTTATAACTATATTTTGTACTGCGAGTGTTGTTGCAGCTGCAGTAGTGACGTGGTTAACGGATAATTCCGTTCTGTCTTTTGATTGGTCAATGAAAGTTATTGACAGCGGTTGTGTATTTCTACTGGTTGAAAGAGTGCCGACTCACTCTGAAGTATTCCGGGGCTAAGTCTATAAATACAGGCGCGCCAAGCGTTCATCACTTCCACTTCCATCTGAAGAAGTCCGTAATAGATCTGCCAACCTTTTAATAAGAAGAAAACCACTAGTAGAGGAAAATGCAAAGCCCTTCAAAAAGGTAGATATTAAGGAAGTCCCGACACACGACAAATTCATTCTTCATAAGTCGTTAGATTCTATTATATTTGTATTTCTTTAAGCAAATCAGTTTAAATATTCGTTGTGAGCTACTGTTTACATAGAAGCCAACGTCACTGCTGCAGTGTTTAGGGTTTCGGCTTTGCCGAAATCCTTATAAAATGGATTGCGACTCAAACTATGGCGGAAAACCCTATTGCACGAGCGCTACCTAGCGGGAATGGTCAGTAGTGCGGGGCAACTGTTACATCATGCTAAAATCTCTAGAGGTCATACGCTTAACTCTTTGCACGCTAGCGGCGAAACTGTGATTACCTATGCAAACAGTTTGGGTCCAGATGAGAGGCCACATAATTCTGCGTCTCATCAGGATCCAAACTGTTTGTCATCTTTATCATATTTTTGCATAAAATGAAAGAAAGTTTATTGAAGAATTGACGCAGACGTTAATTGTTGCAAACGAAACATCACTCAGCATTGTAAGGATTAATCAAGCTGTAATCTAAAGTTGCAAAAATGTTTCCAAGCTGACTTATTCAGCTGTACGAACTGGTAGAGATGCTAGAACACTAAACCTTTCCTTCATACAAATGTTTTTCACGCGTTTGTAAACAGAGTAGACCCAGATCTGATGACTTCTATAGGAGTCGTGTGATCAGGATATGCTCTGTTGGCTAATGGAATTTGAAAGATATTTTTCTTTCCTTTCTTAAATGGCTACTCATTTCCACTTTTCATGTTTCATATAATGAAACATGAAAAGTGGAAATAAGTAGCCATTATTTTGTTCATGAATATTCAGTAGGTATTGAAATTTGGAATAAACATAGAACAGGAACCAAGTTTCTTACATGGATCCGTTCCATTTGCGCTCTGTGTCTATATACATGTACTTTTATAAACAATTGTTTTGTTGATGTAATTATTGTTCAAATTCTCAGGGAATTTTTTATAGTCAGTTTGAACCAAGGACCTAGAGATTCATAGACGCAGCTCTTTCCCCTCGGCCACCGCTTGGGTCCCAATATATAAGTGTTACATGGTTCTATTTAAACGCTTCAAAGGTGTGAAAAGCAACAACGACTAGTGAACGTACATACTTAATATGCAAATTATACAGACCCATTTTTCATGAAATCTCCAAGTATAAAATGAATAGATTTTACCAATGACCTACTGTCAATCCAAACGCCTTTGTTCAAACAGCATGGTGTCTTTTTACAACAGAAGTCCGACATAAGGTCGTCGGATTCTGAAAGTCCCATACCCTTCCTGTGGTATTTACAAAAGTCCGATACGTTGTTGTCGGATTCTGAGTTAAATACCCCTTTGCCTAGTCACTTATGCCCTTTGCAAACAGAGGAGACCCAGGTAAGAAGGCTCATAGAGAAGCCCTCTTATCAGGATCTGCACGGTTTGTCGTGTTACACTATTGTTTGGAAAGGCCCTAAATATTAACCAGAAGCTCATTTTAGCTTGACTTGTTTAATTTTTTTTGAACAGCCCATTTCACCGTTGTAATAGTTAGGTAGACCAAAGTAACATAATTGTTAGATTTTTGCAGAACATTAGAATTGTTGGAGGTACATGAAATGGACACATAACCGAAAAGAATTATTTGATTATAACAGCCACGGTTGATATTTCTATACACTTTCAACATTTTGTGAACTACCATGAACTATCGAACATCAATGGTACTATTTCTAGGGTAGATCAAAATTCTAACGCAGAAATTCGATTCCATTGCGACATTACAATGTTTCCTGATGAATTTTATCAATGGTCGTGCGATGTTGTTGCTAAGATCTGGTTTGAAAGAAATAGAATTTCAAAAATACACGTACGGTAAAGCCCATCTAAACCAGACTTTAAATTCAGTATAAATATCAGTCTTGGAGACAGGTGGCAGCTTAATGCAGGATGAAAATAATGCAGAAAGCTCCTCGGCATGACTTTCACCCTGCATTAAGCAGCCACCTGCCTAAAAAGTTTCTGAATTCTTATCTACTAGAAGTCGGGTTAAGAGGGGTTTTACTGTATTGTAAAAGGTGACAAATCTATACTTTTTAATGTATTTCAGAGATTTACAAGTGATACCCTTATTACCCTGGGTATTTTGACAAACACACTTATGCAAATAGTGCAGACCCAGATCAAACACCTCCTTAATGGGCCCGTTTGAAGGGTTTTCACTATTTGCTACCATGTCTGTTTAATCTAAAGTTGCAAAGATGTTTCCAAACTGACTTATTCAGCTGTACAAACTGGTAGAGAGGAGAGACTGGGTGCTAGAACACTTAACCCTTTCCTTCATATAAATGTTTTGCACGCGTTTGTAAACAGAGTAGACCCAGATCTGATTCCTCCTATAGAAGTCGTCTGATCAGGGTCTGCTCCGTTGGCTAATGGAATTTGAAAGATCTTTTTTTTCCTTTCTTAAATGGCTACTCATTTCCACTTTTCATGTTTCATTATAACTACTTTGTTCATGAATATTCAGTAGGTATTGAAATTTGGAATAAACATAGAACAGGAATCAAGTTTCTTACATGGATCCGTTCCATTTGCGCTCTGTGTCTATATACATGTACTTTTTTAAACTATTGTTTTTGTTGATGTAATTATTGCTCAAATTCTCAGGGATTTTTTTATAGTCAGTCTGAACTGTGCAGTAATTCCTTTTGAAACAAACTAAGTTTTCAAATATTATGCAGGTTATCGTGACCTAATTGCCAGTTGTACATTGTGTGTGTCGGTCTGTGATCAGGATCCTAGATGTTTGACAATTTTAAAATAAAACTATACAAATCATAGACTAATTGAATATAAATAGTTATATATGCAATACACAAAATAATGAGCAGGTGACAATTTTAAATTGAACATGGTACTTTCGAATTCATAGTTGTCCTAGCACAAAGTCTGGATCCTGCCTCTACGTTTCATCGAAATGCATACTATTGACACCAGGACTGTATGTTAATATAGCATAATGCTTTAAAAAGTCCATAACAAGTTTCAAGAGGCATGCTTATGTTTTCTAGTTTGTTTGCTTTAAAATGTATTTAGAGAAAAGAATATCAAAAAAGATAAAGAATAAAAAATATATTAGAATCTTTTTTCTATTTGCATTTGGTTGTGACGGGATTCGAACCAAGGACCTAGAGATTCATAGACGCAGCTCTCTTTCCCCTCGGCCACCGCTTGGGTCCCAATATATAAGTGTTACATGGTTCTATTTAAACGCTTCAAAGGTGTGAAAAGCAACAACGACTAGTGAACGTACATACTTAATATGCAAATTATAATGACCCATTTTTCATGAAATCTCCAAGTATAAAATGAATAGATTTTACCAATGACCTACTGTCAATCTAAACGCCTTTGTTCAAACAGCATGGTGTCTTTTTATAACAGAAGTCCGACATAAGGTCGTCGGATTTTGAAAGTTCACTACCCTTCCTGTGGTATTTACAAAAATCCGATATATTGTTGTCGGATTCTGAGTTCAATGCCCTTTTACCCTAGTCACTTATGCCCTTTGCAAACAGAGGAGACCCAGGTAAGAAGGCTCATATAATAACCATAAGCTCATTTTAGTTTGACTTGTTTGAATTTTGGAACAGCCCATTTCACCGTTGTAATAGTTAGGTAGACCAAAGTAACATAATTGTTAGATTTTTGCAGAACATTATAGAATTGTTGGAGGTACATGAAATGGACACATAACCGAAAAGAATTATTTGATTATTACAGCCACGGTTGATATTTCTATACACTTTCAACATTTTGTGAACCACTATGAAATACCGAACATCAATGGTACTATTTCTAGGGTAGATCAAAATTTAAATGCAGAACTTCGATTCCATTGCGACATTACAATGTTTCCTGATGAATTTAATCAATGGTCGTGCGACGTTGTTGCTAAGATCTGGTTTGAAAGAAATAGAATTTCAAAAATACATGTACGGTAAAATCCCTCTAAACCAGACTTTAAATTCAGTATAAATATTAGTCTTTGAGACAGGTGGCAGCTTAATGCAGGATGAAAATAATGCAGAAAGCTCCTCGGCATGACTTTCACCCTGCATTAAGCAGCCACCTGCCTAAAAAGTTTCTGAATTCTTATCTACTAGAAGTCGGGTTAAGAGGGGTTTTACTGTATTGTAAAAGGTGACAAATCTATACTTTTTAATGTATTTCAGAGATTTACAAGTGATACCCTTATTACCCTGGGTATTTTGACAAACACACTTATGCAAATAGTGCAGACCCAGATCAAACACCTCCTTAATGGGCCCGTTTGAAGGGTTTTTACTATTTGCTACCATGTCTGTTTAATCTAAAGTTGCAAAGATGTTTCCAAACTGACTAATTCAGCTGTACAAACTGGTAGAGAGGAGAGACTGGGTGCTAGAACACTTAACCCTTTCCTTCATATAAATGTTTTGCACGCGTTTGTACACAGAGTAGACCCAGATCTGATTCCTCCTATAGAAGTCGTCTGATCAGGGTCTGCTCTGTTGGCTAATGGAATTTGAAAAATCTTTTTATTTCCTTTCTTAAATGGCTGCTAATTTCCACTTTTCATGTTTCATTATAATTAACTATTTTGTTCATGAATATTCAGTAGATGTTGAAATTTAGAATAAACATAGAACAGGAATCAAGTTTCTTACATGGATCCGTTCCATTTGCGCTCTGTGTCTATATACATGTACTTTTTTAAACTATTGTTTTGTTGATGTAATTATTGTTCAAATTCTCAGGGAATTTTTTATAGTCAGTTTGAACTGTGCAGTAATTCCTTTTGAAACAAACTCAGTTTTCAAATATTATGCAGGTTATCGTGACCTAATTGCCAGTTGTACATTGTGTGTGTCGGTCTGTGATCAGGATCCTAGATGTTTGACAATTTTAAAATAAAACTATGCAAAGCATAGACTAATTGAATCTAAATAATTATATATGCAATACACAAAATAATGAGCAGGTGACAATTTTAAATTGAACATGGTACTTTCGAATTCATAGTTGTCCTAGCACAAAGTCTGGATCCTGCCTCTACGTTTCATCGAAATGCATACTATTGACACCAGGACTGTATGTTAATATAGCATAATGCTTTAAAAAGTCCATAACAAGTTTCAAGAGGCATACTTATTTTTTCTAGTTTGTTTGCTTTAAAATGTATTTAGAGAAAAGAATATCAAAAAAGATAAAGAATAAAAAATATATTAGAATCATTTTTCTACTTGCATTTGGTTTTGACGGGATTCGAACCAAGGACCTAGAGATTCATAGACGCAGCTGTTTCACCTCGGCCACCGCTTGGGTCCCAATATATAAGTGTTACATGGTTCTATTTAAACGCTACAAAGGTGTGTGAAAAGCAACAACGACTAGTGAACGTACATACTTAATATGCAAATTATACAGACCCATTTTTCATGAAATCTCCAAGTATAAAATGAATAGATTTTACCAATGACCTACTGTCTATCCAAACGCCTTTGTTCAAACAGCATGGTGTCTTTTTTCAACAGAAGTCCGATATAAGGTCGTCGGATTCTGAAAGTCCCATACCCTTCCTGTGGTATTTACAAAAGTCCGATATATTGTTGTCGGATTCTGAGTTAAATGCCCCTTTTGCCTACACACTTATATATATATATAGGATACTCTTTCTTTCTTTTTTTCTTTACTTTCTTAAATGGCTACAAATTGCCACTTTTGATATTTCATTGTAACTATTTTGTCCATATATATAAATATTCAGTAGGTATTGAAATTTGGAATAAACATAGAACAAGGAAAGGGCTAAGGAAATTAGGGTTTTTATAAATCAGACATTTCTTGCATATGTTTGGTACTGACCAAGTAATGGTCAGAATCATCCGGGACCAGTCTAGACCTACAGTGTTCTCATTCAACGATAATGGTGAAATCGTTAATTCTATTATGCTAAGCACGACTTGACTTGACCCTTACTTTCAAATAACGGAGTGGTGGCTCTTTACTACATAAACTATCAATTTTGGCTCTATTGGCACAAAGTGGCAAGATGAGCAATTGGAATCGCCCTGTATGTGACATGTTCATAAAACAATTCTTTAAATGTCTTCCAAACTACTGACATGATTTTCAGAAAAATCCACAGCAAACAATCAATATGATATATATTATATCCGAAACCTTCAGTACTGTCAGTACTTTGATTTTAATACTCATTGTAAAGGTTGTATCTACATCTGGATCCATCCATAGTTAGTAGACCTATAGTTATTTGAAATCTAGATCTATTCAATTCATTAAATCTTTATGTGGATCTAATTTACATTGACTTGTCGTACATTCCAAATCCGGTATGCCAAACCTTAAACTATCGCCTGCTATATACATATGTGTATCAGTTGGATAGATCCGGGAGTGAAAGTGAGTGCCGTCCGGTTACAATATTTATTATAGTAGTCATTATTTCTGACATGAATATTCACCAATCAGGTGCGGATCCAGGATTTCGGAGTAGGGGGAGGTGGTATATTTTTAAAAGTTGGATGACATACTAATTTTATTTTATCATTTAATGTTTGTTGAGAAAGAGCGTACTTGACTATTAGACAGTTGCACATCTTGCAAAGTTTGCAAAATTAGTTAGATCTCTAAGTTACGCAAACTGTTTTAAGTTCCGTTGTTAAGTTGGCTCCGCCCCCTCTAAATCGGACATGAGGTAAAGAGTTAAATGAGAGTTGAAAAATTAAATACAGCAGCAAAGAAAGATACTGAAACTAACCGAACTTATTCAAAAGCTAAGAAGTGGGCGACAAAGAAGGGCGGACGGACAGGCAGACAGACATATATAACTACATATATAAATGTGGTATAATAATAATAATAATAATAATAATAATATATAAATACATATTCACTTTATCTGAATCGCACACTACTCTGCCGAATTTAACCCTTTACTCCGTGAATATTCATGTAAGAAAATATGACACCATGAAAAGAGATCTATTAATCAGATTAATTGTTATAATAACACATGAAAACAGCAAGTTTTGGACTTTGCAGTATATATACAGTAAAACCTCGATTATCCGAACACTAAAATAAGTATTATTATCGATCTTTAAGACAGGTGGCAGCTTAATGCATGGTGAAAGTCATGCAGAAAGCTCCTCATGACTTTCATCATGCATTAAGCAGCCACCTGCCTAAAAGGGTCTAAATTCGTTTATAACGAAAATTCGAATAATCGAGGATTTGCCGTATATAGAATCATATCTAGATATTATAAGAAAACAGAGCACACCTTGACCAAACGGCTCCTAGAGAGTCTATTCTTTGCGAAAGGCGTAGAATGCTTACATCTACCTATTGTTGGAGTAAAGTATTAACTCATTCCCCGTTCTATATTTATTCCAAATTTTGATATCTACTGATTTTTCATTAACAAAATATTGAAGTTATAAAGAAATATGGAATGTGGAACATTGTAGCAATTTGAGAAAGTAAAGAAACAGATTTATCAAATTCTATTAGCAAACAGAACAGACCCTGATCAGACGGCTCCTCTAGGAGCCGTCTGATCTGGGTCTACTCTGTTTGCAAATGCGTGAAAACACGTTTATACGAGGAAAAGGGTTAACTCTCTACTTCACTGAAAAATCAGACGGTGAACGAGATGGGACGGCTCGTAAGCCTTTTGATCAGAGTCTGCTCTGTTTGCTTGTAAAATAATACAGATATGGGTTTGCAGTTTCTGCCATTGCTAAACAATCCTGCGTTATATGCCATTATAAATATTCGACTAATTGCTGTTTAATGCAGAGGGGCTTTCTGTATAACGTTCACCCTGCATTAAACTGTCAACTGTCTCCAAGACCGATATTTATGCTAAACTGAGAAAATTTCGAGAGGTTTGACTGTAGTTATATTCTATCCATTTTCCATCTAAACCAAACAACAGCAACAATTGTATACATACATATATGTCGTACTCGTAATCTCCTCCTGGTCCCTCCTACATGTGTATACAGCGTTTGTTATCAGCGTAAAGATTATATTCTGTACATCTTCTGTCTAAACGAACACCACTAACTATATATACACGTGTGGACTGGTTTCACTTTGTAACGCGTGATCTATTTTCCGCTACACTCCTACATGCACATTTATATGCAGTCTATGAAAGTTGGTTCAGGCGCGGATTTAGAGTAGGCGGAGCTGGCTAACGCCCATCCCCCATAAACTGTCCAAATAAAATTTTCTGAGTAATTTTATTAGATCTAGAACTAATAAAAATTAGTAATAACAATGATTTATATCTTCAGGGTTTTTTTTTATTTCTTTGTTTGCAGTTGGATGTCATCACTGGTGTCTTTGTAAATTACAAAGGCAATAGTGATGTCATCCAACTTTTAAAATTCTACCCACCCCCATCCCACATCTGAAATCCGCGATCCGCACATGGCAATCACCATTCAGTTTAAATATCCTTCTCGTTATGACCGCTCAACGTTGCGTCCTTAATCTGTGAGGCCCATAAGGAAGTTTATGTGTTGGATGAAAATATCTAGAAACGGCTACATATGGAGTCCGACATGTGACAAAGTCGGATACGACGCTTTTAACTATCTCGCTGACAAATATTGCCGTTTGTAAAGAATGTGTCCTATGAAAAACCGATAAGCCCTTGGGCGGGACCATTTTTGGTCCAGGGTCATAATTTGAACAATGTTTGTAGAGGCCATGCTGCATACCAAACATCAAAGGTCTAGGCCTTATAGTTTCAGAGATGAATATTTTTTAAAGATTTTCCTATGAAAAACTGATAAGCCCTTGAGCGGGGCCATTTTTGGCCCGGGGTCATAATTTGAACACTCTTTGTAGAGGACCATTAGATGATGCTACATACCAACTGTCAAAGGTCTAGGCCTTACAGTTTCAGAGAAGAACATTTTAAAAAATTTCCTATGAAAAACTGATAAGCCCTTGGGCGGGGCTATTTATGACCCAGGGGTCATAATTTGAAAACTTTTGTAAAGAATCATTAGATCATGTTACATACCAAATATCAAAGGTCTACCCCTTACAGTTGCAGAGAAGAAGATTTTTAAAGATTTTCCTATGAAAAACTGATAAGCCCTTGGGCGGGGCCATTTTTAGCCCGGGGTCATAATTTGTACAACTTTTGTAGAGAACCATTAGATCATGCTACGTACCATATACCAAAGGTCTAGGCCTATCAGTTTCAGAGAAGAAGATGTTTAAAGAATTTCCTATGAAAAGCTGATAAGCCCTTGGGCGGGGCCATTTTTGGCCCGGGGTCATAATGTGAACAACATTTTGTTCCCCCTGGTTACTGATGCATCTGACAAAATTTGGTTAAAATCGGGTCAGCAGTGTCAGAGAAGATGTCGTTTGAAAATGTGGACGGACGACGGACACCTGACGCCGGACGACGGACGGATCACGGTCACAATAGCTCATCCTGAGCCTTCGTAAGAGCTACATAATTTGGCCCGTTTAACCAAGTGATTAATTTTCAAGTTTCTGAGCCTTTGGTTCATGTGAGCTAAAAATAGCAAACATTTCTTTGGCAACGTGGTTTAAGTTAGAAGTGATTTGTAAGCGTTGTATGAATTTCAGATTATATCAGATACTTTCTATATACATATAAAACACTCAAATAATTGCCATTTTTTATCTTTAACCTACATGACAGCTTAATGCAGGGTGAAAGTCATGCAGAAAGCTCCCCTATGAGCTTTCTGCCTGACTTTCACCCTGCATTACGCAACCAGCTGCCTAAAAAGACATAAATTCTTCATTACAAATATACTGTCAATTCGTAGTACATGTGTCGAGTTTTTACTGTTCATACATTAAAGCCTCCAGTTTGGCAATAGATACACAGTACCAGTTGTGTCTATAGTGATTATAGAAAATTCTTTCAGAACTTTTCAAGTTACAATCTGCCCATTTTATGTATAAATCAATCAACACAAAGACTTGTACACATATTCATATCATTAAAACAATCATTGCAGTTACTTTTCCAATACAGTAAAATATCTCTAAAGCGGAATTTTAGTAAGGAGGAATTTAGATCTGTTTAGGTAGTCGACGTTAAACTGCCACATATCTTACAGGTCGGTGTTGCTATTAATTTGAACGCCTGGTTTAGAAAAGTGTTACTGTAGTATATATACATGTATGTATTTCAGCTAAATATGAACGATATCTGAATTATGCAAATTCTTAGAAAACCGCCGACCTTTTCAAAAGAAGGACAACATCGTTGTTTTACACGGAAATCAAAGGACACGTTCGACCAAGCTCCGATTTTGGAAAGCAACACTATGACTATTCTTTGTGTCTTTACAAACATGTCTGACGTGGACCAGTCTAAAGAAGAGAAGGTCTGCTTTGTAAAACTTTTACACGTACTTTAAAACAAGTAGCCTACGCAGAGAACGCATCATACACGTGTTTGATTTTACGACACATACCCGCTAATGCGACCACTTAATGAATAGACATGGGTGTCTTTATAAGCAGGTGGTTGCTTAATGCAGGGCAAAAGTAATGCAGAAAGCTCATCTAGGAGCTTTCTGCATTACTTTTGTCCTGCATTAAGCTACCACCTGCATCTAGCACCCAGAAATATACCTCTTTCAGGTGGTCGCATTAGCGGGGTTTTACTGTATTAGCAGAGTAGATGTTTAAAGACTTGTTTTGAGCAGATGTCGTAGTGTAGGTTTACTGTTATACATGTACTGTCAACTACAGCCACTTGAGCGTTTGCGGAAGAAGTCACTAGTTCATTGTTTCAAACACAATTTATTTCCGGACTTGAAAGTGATTATCCTTTAATCTGCTGAATGATTAAAACTGGCTCCAAAAAAACTGCCCCCCCCCCCCCCCCCCACACACTTCTCTGAATATTAATTAAACAAGACGTTGTCTCAAAATGTATCACTCAAGAATATATTATTATGACAAGCTGTGCAGACCCAAATCAAAGAGCTCCCTCGGGGGTCCATTGATCTGGTTATATACTGTTTGCAATTGTCTTATATTATCGGTTCCCGCACATTAAGTGTTAACCAATTTAACCTTTATCTTGGTCTAGGGCGATCTTACTTGTATTTGAACAGTTTGGATCCAGATGAGACTCCGAGTAACTCGCTGTCTCATCAGCATCCATTTTGTTTGACAGTCGGTTTATGGATACTCAAAATTGCTCACTTGAATAAGTAGGAAGTAAGTAAAAATGCAACCATTTCCTTCATATTAACGTATTTTAATGCATTTGCAACAGAGTAGACCCAGATCAGGCGGCTCCTATGCTCAGCATGCCGGCTAAAGGTTAATGCAAACAAGATAGATGAAATTAGTGAAACCAAGGTCTTCTGCAAACAATCGTGGACTAGTTCGCTCTTGAGATTAGAAACATCTACTTGTGTTGGCCTCATTAATTCAATGCTAAAGTGTCAGCCTCTTAACCAGGGAAGCGTCACTTCGAACCAGTTTCAGTTTGTTTCGAATAAGCACAAGTCCTTCAGTGAGCAGGCGCCATCGTCATAAATATAATAACATGAACAATTCTCTTCGAATATACGTAATGCATGCATGCGTTAATGCAAGGCCGTGTGAGAATTTGATTGTTTTCACAGATAACTACAACGTTTCAGTTAGGAAGTATATGTGTGTCAAACAGCGTGTGTCCTAGGTAGATGTAAAGTTTATTAGAATCCAAACTGTTTCTGAATAATAAGTTTGCGTACCATAATATTATTTTAAACATTGGTTTCATGTACCGCATATTAAAGACGTGAATACTTTTTTTAGAAAGACAAACACACGAACAGATAGATTAGTAAATAAATAAATCGAGTAATATACATGGGAAATGTAGGACTATGTATATCTATTGTTCGTTTCATTAACAAGGGCAGTCCGGTTGGATCCAATTCTGGTATTTGACTAGCTAATAACCTGCCATATCTTAGACGGCATCTATAGTCATTATAATTCAATTAGAATGTGAAAGATTTTCAAAATTTAGAGTGAGTACAATGCATTTGTGAGTTACCAATATATAATACCTTTAACAATACATAAGGCTGGGTTAATAGATAATAAGAATCTACACTCATATACCCCGCTCTAGGAGCTTCCTGCATTACTTTTGTCCTGCATTAAGCTACCACCTGCATCTAGCACCCAGAATTATACCTCTTTTAGGTGGTCGCATTAGCGCGATTTTACTGTATACTGATATAATCTGATACCTTGTTCGGAATGCAGTGGATGATCTTACATGTAGTCTATGATGCTTATAAGATAAACGACCGTCTCTTTCATAGCTTCGATCGAATTGTCGACTTTGATAATTTTGTTACATGTATTTTCACATTTACTACAGTAAAACCCCTTTATAACGACAACCAAATGAATAGGAGTAGTGGTCTTTAACCCTTTCCCCCATATTGACGACTTTTGACGACTTTGTAAAAGTCACTTTGTGAAACCATTGTGATAAATAGAGCATTTGCTTCTATAGGAGCAAATGCTCTATTTATCACAATGGTTTCAAGCTACAATATTCTAAAAGTTTCCTTTTCTCTAGTTAATGTTCCTTTTCGGTAGATTTATTCAAAGTGGTTGCATCTAAAAACAGCTTATGACGTAATGGGTTAAAACAGATGATTGTTTAATACAATATATGGCGAAAGTAATGTACAAAGCTCCCATAGGAGTTTTTTGCATTACTTTCGTCCTGTATCAAGCTACCACTTGCTTCTGTGACCCAGACCTGAAACTTATATTTGGGGACTGCTTTAGTGATTTTCAAATGTATACTTTATTCGTAAAATAGTACAGTGTTAGGTATTTTATCTATACTTCTGGTTATAACTTTACTATGTCAAGCAGAAGAGTTCCTATGGTTTATTCATTAGCCTGCGATGACGACACAGCATGGATACATTAAACAAATCAAATCTGATGAATTGCCATATCACACAACTTCACTAGTTGATAACCAATGTCACTCTCCGTATGCGTTATATACAGGGTGTGAAATATGGACAAGCGAGATCACTCTGGTAATTAAAGTGCAAGGAAGTAACTAAGAGTTATCTGCAATGTACACACGAGCTAGATATGCAAACACTATAGGAGACAGATCAGAGGGCTCCTGAATGACCTCTATCACGAGAGTCTGCACTGTTTTCTTTACTGTTTAATGACGTAGGTTTTTTTTACCAGCATTCATTTCATTTGCAGCAACCCTTAAATGAAACATAGATTGATAAAACTTTTAATTCTATATATAATAATATATAGATATGATAGATCTACTGGTATGGATGTTAACTCATTCTCTCCTATGCTATTTTTAGATCCAATCTCTTTGCAAGAAAACTCGTGAACTGATGAATATTAATTCAATTAATGGTAATAAAAGCTCATAGGCACAGTACATTTTGGCCTTGACAGAAACTGTAGAATCATATCTTTATTATATCAGTAGCAAACAGAGCAGACCCGATCGGACTACTCCTACAGGAGCCGTCTGGTATGGACCAACTCCGCCGCAAAGGCGTAGAAAGGCTTATTTATGGAGTAAAGTTTGGTTGGTTTCCGTAGCAATCCATTTTTCTAGTTTTTTTCGACACAAACAACCATTTACTGACCGTGCTGTTTAGCGTTAAATCAGAGTTAAGATACATAGATTCCAATTCTGAAGTCAGTTCGAAACGCATAATTTGCGGAAATTTGCGCAGCATACATCTTTAACCATTTCACTGCCAATGTCGCCAAACAGCACCACGTCAAACCGTGCAATCTCAGACCTTTTCAGAGCGAAATCTGATCAGGGATTTCACTGTATGTCTCAACCGCTTAGTTCTATGTATGCAGTTCATACGTTTGAAATGTTCATGTATTTATCTCAATTCTTCATTGTACCGATACGTTTTAAGAAAATTGAAAAGTTTAGAAATTTGTCGCCGAAAAAATACAAACCCTATTTAATGGTGAAATTACAACAATGTTTAGCCTTTGCACTTTGACCCCAATTACAACAATGCTTAGCCTTTGCACTTTGACCCCGAGTTTCAAATTTGGATCCAATATGTTAGTAAACACTACAGCGGTCTTGCATTTTAAAGCATACATGTATAACGCATACAGTAAAAACCCTCTAAACCGATATCCCAGTAGATAACATTTAAGATATATTAATCATTTAGGCTGCTTAATACAGGGTGAAAGTCACGCAGAAAGCTCCTAGAGGAGCTTTATGCACGAGTGTCGACCTGCAATAAGCTGCCACCTGTCTGCAAGACCGTTATCTATACTAAATTGAACGTCCGGATTAGCGGGGGTTTACTGTAAATATTTACATAGGATAGCATGAGGCATTCATATTGTCAACCTGATAAATAGAAAACAAGCAAGGTTTTACGCAAGCCTGTAATAACATGCCTGACATGTCTTTAAGCAGGATAGAAGTAAAAGAGGGAGCAGTATTGTTTAGTGATTTTAATTAATATTGGCGCGAGGCTAAACAATTATAAGTTTGGCGCGAGGCTAAACAATTATAAGTTAATTTGTTGAATCGCCAGGAGGGTTATCATTGCAACATGTGTGGAAAGTGTGCCAATTCAATAACAACATGTACCAAATCATTAATAACATGTTCCAAATCATTAACAACGTGTTATAAATCATTCACAGAATGTGCTATATCAATAACAACATGCGCTAACTCATTAATAGAATGTGCCAAACCATTAACAACATGTGCCAACTCATTAACATGTGTCAAATCATTAAGAAGATGTGCAAAATCATTAACAGGATGTGCCAAATCATTAACATGTTCCAAATCATTAACACCATGTGCCAAATTATTAACAACAGAATACAGAGTGGTTGCCACTGTTAACCATGTACTCAATGGGTATGTAAGAAATAATGAATATTAATTAAGTTAATTTTTCACAATATTAGATCTATATTAACCAATTATCTCCCACGATCCCATATACGGGACGTAGGCAAACAGTGTAGACTCTGATCAGACTCCGCATAATGCGGCGTCTGATCAGAGTCTACACTGTTTGCTGATAGGAATTTCGATATAAAACAAAACAAAAATGAAAATTTAGGCCAGGCATCCCTTAGATAAAAAATGGACTAATCCAATATATAAACGTGGAAGAATCCACTGGGAGCAAATGGGTTAACACATGATTCTTCTGGCCATGGCAGAAACATTAGATTCCATAAGCAAACATAGCAACAGTTACTGTAGGAGCTTTTTGTGGTGGCGGCGGTTTTAATAGTGGCTTAACCCATTACCCCATAAGCTATTTTTAGAAGCAACCTCTTTGAATAAATCTACCGAAAAGGAGCATTAACTAGAGAAAAGGAAAACTTTTGAATTTTGTAGTTTGAAACCATTGTGATAAATAGAGCATTTGCTCCTATAGGACACGGGAACTTTTGACCAAGGCAGAAATTATAGAATCATATCTATACTATATCATACGCAAACAGAGAAGACATTGAATAGACGACATAATTTTCAGATGATATTTATTTGGCATGCTAAGAATATTTACTCGTTAAAGGTCTTTAAGGTGTACAATACAACCTGTCTTAAGCGGGCATAAAGTAATGTAATTTAAGACAGATATAGCTTAATGCAGCTCAAAAGTAATGCGAAAGCTCCTATTGGAACTGCTTGGAAATATTTAATAAATAAATGATCGCTTCAGACAGGCTCTACTGTATTCTGTCTATATTTTCGAAATTTTGCAGAACAAAATGTCTTCATTGAAACCAATTTAGTACGAACGAGCACGGCACGAAAAGAGTTGTTAGCGAAAATAATTGATGCGGAAACCAGCGGAAACCAACGGAAACGCCACAACCACTTACCGAAATCTGTCGTAAATTCCATAACTATCCATGTAAGTAAAGCTATATAAAGTTGTTGTTTTTCTTAATTTTCAAAAGACCTGTCCCAGCTTTTGTTGCAAACAACTATTTAACATTATAGGCATTATTTCGATCAACCACAGCTTAGCATGTCCACTGATTCGGCAATTTTCCATCTCTTAACCATTTACTCTTATGCCTTTCTACGCTTTTGCAAACAGAGAATACCCAGATCAGATGCCTCCTATCGGATCTGTCTGACCAGCGTTTGCTCTTTTTTCTGATGGAATAATATAGATGCGATTCTATAGTTTCTATACTTTCGCAAAGAAGTCATGTGTCACCATATTTTACATGAATATTGATGGAATAAAGCATGTGGTTTTCTGTAAGAAGTGTTAGTATTCAGATATCTGTTTAGCTGAATACATATATACCTAGAGAAATTGGTAAGCATTAGTTTAGGGTCCAGTTCCACTAGGCCTTACGACCCTTTAAGACCTGTTTACGATTGCTACCGACCTCTAGTCACCGATATTCGTACAAAGGTCGCACGACAAGTCACTGTTTATCGCGGATGGTCTTCAGTAATCGTTGGTAATAGTTTACAATCGTGCGACCAAGTTCAGTCTAATTACAGTCGTAGAGAGGTTGTTGACCATATACAACAACCCCAGTGCCCAGTACCACTAGGCCTACGACCAATTATAACCTGATTACGATTTCTAGCGACCTCTGATCGCCGATATTCGTACGAAGGTCGCACAGCAAGTCGCTGATAATCGCCGATGGTCTTCAGTAATCGTTGATAATCCTTTCCAGTCGTGCGACCAATTTCAGTCGTAGAGAGGTTGTTGATCATGCACAACAACCTCCTTACGATCGAACTGGTCGCCGGTATTCTTTAAGATGTAACCTTAGAGGGTTTAGGTAATCGTGCGATCGTCGTACGAGGGTCTCCAATAATCTTGAACTGGTCGTTCGTGGTCTTCCCTACAGTCGTACGGCTATCAGTGACCTTTCTACAATAACCTACGACTGTTGTGCAATTACCAGCGACTGCCTAATGATTATCCGCGGCTAGGCATGGATCACGTGACTACACAACAGATCGGAAGTGATTGTGGAACCTTCGTACGAATATCGTACGAATACCAGTGACTTGACGCACGATCGTCAACAACCTGTCTTTTAAGGTGGTCGCAGATGCATCGGCAATGTGACTGCGATTTAGTTTTTGAATTTAGTCTCCGACAATCGCAGACGATCGGCGGTTTCAGAGGTCTCAGAGGTCGCCAGTGGTCTTTAACGATCGCAAGCGCTAGTGGGACTGTAGCCTTAATGATATAAATATGTGAACAATGTTTAGTGTAAGATATTTTATAGGGAAAGGGGCAGAATATGACTTGAATATATATAAAAATAATTGGCCACTTTAGTAAACATATCTTTTTTTCTGGCTAACTGTTACGGTCGCTATCGCAGGAAAGTCACTCAAAGGACCTGCTAGGGTGACAGACCCTGGCGTTACCTTTGTAAACAGTTTAGATTCCGATGAGACACCAGGTCACTTGCCGTCTCATCAGGATCCAAAACGGCTGTTCTTACAATTAACGTTCTCCTGCTTAATTCTTTCACAGCAATTATCGCCGGAAAGCTACAAATAGGGTTTGCTGCAATTATTCTCCTCCCAAAATTACTTTGAATCCAGATTTTGTTTTGAGAAAACACTTTACTGTTTAAAATATTCTTCAATGTTTACATACACTGACAACCGTGTAGAGACTGGCAACCATGTAGAGACTGGCAACCATGTAGACACTGGCAACCATGTAGACACAGACAACCATGCATGTAGACATTGACAACCATGTAGACACTGGCATCCATGTAGACACTGGCAACCATGTAGACATTGGCAACAATGTAGACACAGACAACCATGTAGACACTGGCAACCATGTAGACACTGGCAACAATGTAGACACAGACAACCATGTAGACATTGGCAACCATGTAGACACTGGCAACAATGTAGACCTTGTCAACCATGTAGACATTGGCAACCATGTAGACACTGGCAACCGTGTAGAGACTGGCAACCATGTAGACACTGGCAACCATGTAGACACTGGCATCCATGTAGACACTGGCAACCATGTAGACACAGACAACCATGCATGTAGACACAGACAACCATGTAGACACTGGCAACCATGTAGACACTGGCAACCATGTAGACATTGGCAACAATGTAGACACAGACAACCATGTAGACATTGGCAACCATGTAGACACAGACAACCATGTAGACACAGACAACCATGTAGACACTGGCAACCATGTAGACACTGGCAACCATGTAGACATTGGCAACAATGTAGACACAGACAACCATGTAGACACTGGCAACCATGTAGACACTGGCATCCATGTAGACACTGGCAACCATGTAGACACAGACAACCATGTAGACATTGGCAACAATGTAGACACAGACAACCATGTAGACACTGGCAACCATGTAGACACTGGCATCCATGTAGACACTGGCAACCATGTAGACACAGACAACCATGCATGTAGACATTGACAACCATGTAGACACTGGCATCCATGTAGACACTGGCAACCATGTAGACACTGGCAACCATGTAGACATTGGCAACAATGTAGACACAGACAACCATGTAGACACTGGCAACCATGTAGACACTGGCAACCATGTAGACATTGGCAACAATGTAGACATTGACAACAATGTAGACATTGACAACCATATAGACACTGGCAACCATGTAGACCTTGTCAACCATGTAGACATTGGCAACCATGTAGACACTGGCAACCATGTAGACATTGGCAACAATGTAGACATTGGCAACCATGTAGACACTGGCAACCATGTAGACACTGGCAACAATGTAGACATTGGCAACCATGTAGACACTGGCAACCATGTAGACCTTATCAACCATGTAGACATTGGCAACCATGTAGACACTGGCAATCGTGTAGACAGTGGCAATCGTTTAGACCCTGAAAAAATGCCTCGTAGGACCTGACAAGCATGTAAACCACGAGAAGCATGTAGACGCTGGTTATTGTGTAGACGCTGAAAATCGCGTAGACCCTGACAAATTGACTTCTAGGCCCTTACAACCGTGTAGACCATGTCAATGGCGTAGACCCTGGTTATCTGAACATACCACTGCAAGTCTATACAAAGACAATGACAAGTTGTTACATAGACCCTGACAAGTCCCCGAAAATACCACAATTAACCATGTGGCCCTGAAATGTCGTCGCGTAGACCCTGCAAATTAACGACAAGACCACAACAAATCGCCGTGTGACCCTGACAAGTCATCGACAAGAACACAACAAATCGCCATGTGACCCTGACAAGTGACCGACAAGACCACGGCATATCGTCGCGTATTCCCTGTCAAGTCGCCGACAATACCACAACAAATCGACATGTGAACCTGACAAGTCACTGACAAGACCAAAACAAATCGCCGTGTGGCCTTGACAAGTCGTCGCGTAGACTCTGAGAAGACGCCGTGTATACCCTGCAAAGTCGCCGTAAAGGCCAAAACATGTATTCACGTTATCCCTGTCCACTCGCGGACAATACCACAACATATCGTCGCCTATACACTGCCATGTCGTCGATAATACAACAAATCGCCTACAAGACCACAACAAGTCGTCGCGTATACCCTACACACCTGCCAAGTCCCTTCCCTGACAAGACCACAACATGTCGTCGCCTATACACTGCCATGTCTTCGACAATACAACAAATCGCCTACAAGACCACAACAAGTTGTCGCGTATATCCTACACACCTGCCAAGTCCCTTCCCTGACAAGACCACAACATGTCGTCGCCTATACACTGCCATGTCTTCGACAATACAACAAATCGCCTACAAGACCACAACAAGTTGTCGCGTATACCCTACATACCTGCCAAGTCCCTTCCCTGACAAGACCACAACATATCGTCGCCTATACCCTGCCATGTCGCCGACAAGACCACAGCAAGTCGTCGAGTAGTCCCTGCCAAGTCCCTTCCCCGTCAAGACCACAACAAGACGCCGCGTGACCCTGACAAGTCGCCGCGTAGACCCTGCCAAGTGGCATTATTCCAAAGTATAGAGTAAAACTTCCCCACAACAACTACTTAAAAGAAGACTTTTTTAAGACAGTTGTAGCTTAATATAGGACAAATTGGCATTATTAATTTCGATCTGAATTATCTGCTTATAAAATATTCATCAATGGCTTTAAACGCTCGACAGCTGGGCACTATAGAGAGGTTTTAGTGTACTAATTAAACTTAACGTCAAACAACTTTTTCACATACCAATATAATTCGTAAAAGATAAGAAATAACAAACACGGTATCTGGGGTATTACTTTATGTAGTTCAATTTTAAATGTGCGGAATTCACTTTTAATCTTTTCCCTCATTTAGTCTCGTGTTGGCGTCTCATCTTGACCGAATTTGTTTTCCCAGGGCAATCGCACACTTGTATAACAAACCCCGAATTTTTAAAACTGCTTGATTGAATCTAAATTCATTTTCAACCATCTGATTGGTTATAGTTTGAATAAACTTAAATTCTGATCAATTGAATACTTTATAATGAACTGAGACTCAGACATAGACGTTTCAATAAATCGGAGCCTGTCTACGTACAAAATGTTTGGAAGAGTACTGACACTGTTTATCTTTGAAGCTGCTTTGCGTTATTGACGATCCAATCGCGGTACATTGAGAGCCGTGTGTGGTAGCTAAAGCCTGTCATCTCCTGAGTGCCCCCTGATGTGATCCCAAAAAGGATCAAGTCCCCTCCGCTCTCGCATAGTAGAGGGTTTCCGCCATCCCCCTGTAAGAAACAAACAGCATGATTCATTAAACCATTTGTCTCATGAACACTCATGTAAGTAATAATGCCACAATGAACATTGAATATACGCAATTTTGTAATGGTTTATGAACAAAGGAACTGTTAGCAATGTCAGAAAGTGTAAATTCTGCCCTTTCTTAATACAGTAAAACCTCTCTATTACGGCCACTAAATTACATCAAGTTTTTTACATCAGTTTTTTGTGTTAAAGGCAGGTGGGTGCTTAAAGCAAGGTGAAAGTAAATCAGAACGCTCCTACAGGAGCGTTCTGTTTTACTTTCACCTTGCTTTAAGCAGCCACCTGCCATTAATACCAACTAATTGACACAATTTAGTGGCCATTATAGAGAGGTTTTACTGTACATAAACAGGCAGATCAGACCCGGTTAAGACGGTTCACACACGAGCCGTCTTATTTGAGTCTACAAAGGGCATTTGTATCCGGTAAAGAATTAAAACAAGAAACTCCTCTTCGATTGCAATGTTCAGCTAAACTAAAAGATGCCACAACTAATATGACGTCATCTAAGGTAAGGTAACGTCCCCGCTCTGAAAACACTCGTCCGCACTCTGAAAACACTCGTCCTCAAAGCTACTAGTACTCTACCACAACTCGACCTTTCTCTATCATCATGCGTTTTCACTGTAACGACACTCGACCTCACTCTGAAAACAAGTTACTAACACTCGTCCGCACTCTACCTCAACTCGACCGTACTCTACCAACACTCGTTTTCACTCTACCAAAAATTGCCCTAACTGTACGTTACGCACTCGACCTCACTCTGAAAACATTCGTCCTCAAGTTACTAACACTCGTCAGCACTCTACCACAACTCGACCGTACTCTACCAACACTCGTTTTCACTCTACAAAATAGCCCTAACTGTACCTTACGCACTCGACCTCACTCTGAAAACGTTCGTGCTCAAGTTACTAACACTCGTCCGCACTCTACCAGAACTCGACCGTACTCTACCAACACTCGTTTTCACTCTACCAAAAATTGCCCTAACTGTACCTTACGCACTCTACCTCACTCTGAAAACATTTGTCCTCAAGTTACTAACACTCGTCCGCACTCTACCACAACTCGACCGTACTCTACCAACACTCGTCCTCACTCTACCAACAATCATCCACATTAGACCAACATCAATCATCAATCATTACTATACCTACACTCGTAGCTTAACGCAGGTCACACGTAATGCAGAAAGCTCATATATGTGCAGAAAGCTTATATAGGAGCTTTCTACATTACTTTCCTCCTGCATTAAACAACCACCTGCTTCTAAGATTCCTGTCTCCGATCATACAAGGTCGATTAACCCATTTGCTCCAACGATCCAATATATGGGACGTAGGCAAACAGTGTAGACTCTGATCAGACGCCGCATTATGCGGCGTCTGATCAGAGTCTTCACTGTTTGCTGATAGGAAATTCAATATAATACAAAACAAAAATGAAAAATTAGGCCATGCACCCCTTAGATAAAAATGGACTTATCCAATATATAATCATGGAAGAATCCACTGGGAGCAAATGGGTTAAGACAGATTCTACTGTAGTAGTAATAGTCCATTTTCCTCATAAATATTAATACAGTACTCCATCCATTCGGAATATTGATTCAATTATTTGTCAAAACGGTGGAAAATCAAATATGTATTGTAACAATATAAGCAACTGGACAAAATGCATGTTAGGGAGCATATTCACCGGACGACTGGTCGTTAAGTCGGTATTTATCGTACACAGCCAGTGTTTGTTAGACCATGGAAACCCAATGCTAGTCGAAAATTCGTCACAGGTTTTGAAACTCTGTACTTCGGGATTATGCGTTTGTAGCGTTCTCGGCAGAATGATTTCATCTGTAACAGATATATGAGAAGTTGTCTGAGAAAACATGTCTTATATGTACAGAACCTGTATTAAATGGCCATCTAAAAGATGTCTAATTATGGGTCTTAAAGGCAGGTGGTAGCTTAATGCAGATCAAACGTAATACAGAAAGCTCCTTTTGGAGCTTTCTGTATTAATGTTGTGCTGCATTAAGCAACCGCCTGCTTTTTATTAATCCTATATTCAATAAATGAATGGCCGCTTAACCCTTTCCCCCATTTTAACGACTCTGTAAAAGACACTTTGTGAAACCATTGTGATAAATAGAGCATTTTCTCCTATAGGAGCAAATGCTCTATTCAAACTACAAAATTCTAAAGTTTTCCTATTCTCTAGTTCATGCTCCTTTTCGGTAAAATTATTCAAAGAGGTCGGATCTAAAAATAGCCTATGAGGTAATGGGTTAAGACAATCATGTTCTACTGTAGTGAACGAAGTACCTTATATTTCAATGAATGGCGAACAGATCAGACGCTGCCTCGGTGACGCAGTGACGTGTCTGCGTCTACACTGTTTGCACGGAAACAACACCCTTTCCCCGCAGAGCGACTCATGTGTAAAATCATTTGTAGGACTTAACCCTTTACCCAATAGCCTGTTTCTAGTTTTGAAGACATATGACCACTTAAAGCAGGTTGAAAGTAAAGCAGAATGCGCCTTAAGGCGCATTCTGCTTTACTTTCAGTCTGCTTTAAGCTACCACCTACTAGGATATAGAAAATATTTATTATGCAATATGTTCATGACTGTATGAATTTGAACTATTTTCTTCAGCGGAGGAATAAATCAAACACGCTAAAAGCCGCTTCTATCAGGTAAAGGGTTAAATTAGTTCCCTGTTTTATGTTTATTCCAAATTTCAATACCTACTGAATATTCATGGACAGAATAGTTAAAATGAAATGTGGAAGGTGTAGCACTGTAACCGTTTTAGAAAGTAAAGAAACAGATCTGTCAAATTCTATTAGCAAACAGAGCAGAACCTGATCAGACGACTCCTAAAAAGAGCCGTCCAATCTGGGTCTACACTATTTACAAATGCGCGAAAATGCGTTTATATGATGGAAAAGGTTAAAGCATAACACTTTAAGCCTAACTCTTTGCGTTCTAAACGCGGCCTAACTGGCATTGGTATACGACTTGGGCACATATGAAACGCCGAGTGACACCGTGTCCAATCAGGATCCAAACCGGTTCACTTTCGGACAATAGTTTATCGAAAACTTGAGCGAATCGGAAGTAAGTAAAATTTAAAAATTTGGAGATTAACCCATTACCTCATAGGTTTATTTTTATAACCTACCTCTTTAAATAAATCTACCGAAAAGGAGCATTAATTAGAGAAAAGGAACAAATAGAATTTTGTAGTTTGAAACAATTGTGATAAAAAAAAGAGCATTTGCTCCCATAGGAGTACTATAGGAATAATTATGCCATTCTCAAAATGCTGTTAATAAATATTGATAAAATAAGTATTTTTACACGAATAAAGAATTGAGATGAAATATTGTTTCAACAGTTTTCACAAGACGAAGCAATTTATTTTCGCAAATGTTACTATTCGCGATTTACAAATATGTAGTTGTGTACAATTTTGAGGGTCAATTTACTCAGTGGACGATCAGTAAATGGCATGTGCAACTTTTCGCCTTTGCTGTAAATTATTCAAATGGGATTCCTCAATTATTGTTCGAAACTCGCTATCCGACGTCTCACCAGGATCCAAAATGAAAAAATGAAAATTGTCGCAGACGACAAAAGTTTCAGACGACAATACGTGACAGTGAAGAGTTAATGTGTGACTATGATACAAAGCTAATGTGTGGCTAGGATATAACGTTGTGTATGAATAGGATGCAAAGTAAATATGTGATAATGATACGTTAATGTATGACTAAGCTGAAAAGTTAATGTATGACTAGGACACAAAGTCAAGATACAAAACTAATGTGTGATTAGGATACAAACTTAAAGTGTGATTGTCATACAAAGTTAATGTGTGACTAGGACACAGTTAATGCGTGACTAGGATATAAAGTCAATGTATGACTAGGATACAAAGTTAATGTGTGATTAGGATGCAAAGTTAATGTGTGACTAGGATACAAAGTTAATGTGTTAGACTAGGATACAAAGTTACTGTGCGACTAGGATACAAAGTTAGTGTGTGATTAGGATGCAAAGTCAATGTGTGACTAGGGTACAAGGTTAGTGTGTGATTAGGTTATAAAGTTAGTGTGTTACTAGGATACAAAGTTAATGTGTGACTAGAATACAAAAATAATACGGGAATAGGATACACAGTTAATATGTTAGACAAGGACACACAGTTTATGTATGGTTAGGATACAAAGTTAACGTGTGAGACTAGGATACAAAGTTGATGTGTGAGACTAGGATACAAAGTTAATGTGTGAGACTAGAATACAAAGTCAATGTGTGACTAGGATACAAAGTTAATGTGTGACTAGGATACAAAGTTGATGTGAGACTAAGATACAAAGTCAATGTGTGACTAGGATACAAAGTTAATGTGTGACTAGAATACAAAGACAATGTATGATTAGGATCCAATATTAATACTTACACTCATTCCATTTGATGCGACCGTAGCCATACGTAATACAGTTGAGGTTTCTAAGAGTCTTGTCTAGTTTAGGATCCGAGTTGATTTTATTGAGGGCGAATGTCTGTTAAAGATATAAAACAACATTTATTTCTGCCTATAGTATGCAAAAAAGCAGCAATTAAGGACAACCGAATGCAATTACTAGCACCGTTGGACTTTAGGCAAACGGTATATAGCCAATGAGACTAGTACTTTACATAATAGATATTCGTATAAGATTCCCACCATTTCAATGTTAAACAATTCAATTATTGTATCAAACACAAATGTCCAGATTAGATGCGTAAATCAAAACATTTTCAAGAATAACTCATTTAGTTCGCCATTAAACCCTATGTTGTGACGATTATCTCGAATAGACGATTATAAAGAGTGGTCACAACATAGGGTTTGGTGGAGAATGGGTATTTTAAGTATTTAAGTACGCAGCCTTATCTGTAGCTTGGAACAATATACAGTAAAACCTCTCTATAACGGACATTAAAATGTGTTAATTAGTTGGTATTTAGGACAGATGGCTGTTTAAAGCAGGGTGAAAGTAAACCAGAACGCTCCTATAGGAGCGTTCTGGTTTACTTTAACCTTGCTTTAAGCAGCCACCTGCCTTTAACACAAACTGCTTGATGTAATTTAGTGGCCGTTATAGAGAGGTTTTACTATACGACAAGGAACATTGTTGTCCTGACAATATGTACTTAGATCTGTAATACATAAGCAAACAGAGCAGACTCGGATGACAGCTCTTACATAATATATAATTATGATCTGGGTCTACATTGTTTGCAAAGACGTAAAAAGTTTTTTGTATGAGGTTAAGGGTTAAACTGATCAAGCATTTGTTTTCACCTTCGCCCGGCGATTGGTTTCCACGTCTTCTGCTAGTTGTATCAAGGCAATATCAGGAACCTTTGTGCTTTGCCACGTCTCAATCATTTCCGGGTGCTGATAAAATAATAATACATGTAGATACAAGTATATGCGATTTATATATTTCTTTTTGAATTCCGAAAATTCGAACATCGTCGGCTGAAAATAGATGCTCGAATTTTCCGTTGTTCGAATTATCAATAGCACACGAACTTTATAAAGCATTGATACAAAACATTCCAAGTGGCAATTGGAACACAAAATAAAGTACTATGAAACGTATGGGTAGGCCACAATAAATATTTCTAAATAAATGACTATTTCCACGGTAAAATCCCTCTAAACCGGACATTAGATTAAGTATAAATATCGGTCTTGGAAAGAAGCTTTTAGTGTGACTTTCACCCGGCATTAAGCAGCCACCTGCATAAAACCATATAAATTATTCTCCTCTAAAATTCCGGTTTAAAGTAGCTTTACTGTATATAAAGTTCAACATTAAGATAAAGCTGTTTACCCTTTGAATGTTGATAGTCCATCAGTGTATACCCATAGGCCGTCAATGTATAATTATAGTACGTTAGTGTATAACTATAGTCCGTCAGTGTATAACTATAGTCCATCAGTGTATACCCATAGTCCGTCAATGTATACCCATAGTCCGTCAATGTATAACTATAGACCGTGAGTGTATAGCTATAGTCCGTCAGTGTATAACTAAAGTCCATCAATGTATAACTATAGTACGTTAGTGTATAACTATAGTCCGTCAGTGTATAACTATAGTCCGTCAGTGTATACCCATAGTCCGTCAGTGTATACCCATAGTCCGTCAATGTATAACTATAGTCCGTGAGTGTATAGCTATAGTCCGTCAGTGTATAACTAAAGTCCATCAATGTATAACTATAGTCCGTGAGTGTATAACTACAGTCCGTCAGTGTATAACTATAGTCCGTCAATGTATAACTACAGTCCGTTAGTGTATAACTATAGTCCGTCAATGTATACCCATAGTCCGTCAATATATGACTATAGTCCGTGAGTGTACAGCTATAGTCCGTCAGTGTATACCCATAGTCCGTCAATGTATAACTATAGTCCATCAGTGTATACCCATAGTCCGTCAATGTATAACTATAGTCCGTGAGTGTATAACTATAGTCCATCAATGTATACCCATAGTCCGTCAATGTATAACTATAGTCCGTGAGTGTATAACTATAGTCCGTCAGTGTATACCCATAGTCCGTCAATGTATAACTATAGTCCGTCAGTGTATACCCATAGTCCGTCAATGTATAACTATGGTCCGTCAGTGTATAACTATAGTCCATCAGTGTATACCCATAGTCCGTCAATGTATAACTATAGTCCGTGAGTTTATAACTATAGTCCGTCAGTGTATAACTATAGTCCGTTAGTGTATAACTATAGTCCGTCAGTGTATAACTATAGTCCGTGAGTGTATAACTATAGTCAATCAGTGTAATGCTTTAGTCCGTCAGTGTGTATGTATAGTCCGTCAGTGTGTAATTATAGTCCGTCAGTGTATAACTATATTCCGTCAGTGTATAGCTCTAGTCCGTCAGTGTATAACTATAGTCCGTCAGTTTATAACCATAGTCCTTCAGTGTATAACTATAGTCCGTCAGTGTATAGCTATAGTCCGTCAGTGTATAACTGTAGTTCGTCAGTGTATAACAATAGTCCGTCAGTGTATAACTATAGTCCATCAATGTATAACTATAGTCTGTCAGTGTATGACTATAGTCCGTCAGTGTATAACTATAGTATGTCAGTGTATAACTATATTCCGTTTGTGTATAACTATAGTCCGTCAGTGTATAGCTCTATTCCGTCAGTGTATAACTATAGTCCGTCAGTGTATAACTGTAGTCCGTCAGTGTATAACTATAGTCCGTCAGTGTGTAACTGTAGTCCGTCAGTGTATAGCTTTTGTCCGTTAATGTATAACTATAGTCCGTCAGTGTACCAACTATAGTCCGTCAGTGTATAACTATAGTCCGTCAGTGTACCAACTATAGTCCGTCAGTGTATAGCTTTAGTCCGTCAGTGTGTAACTGTAGTCCGTCAGTGTACCAACTATAGTTCGTCAGTGTGTAACTGTAGTCCGTCAATGTATAGCTTTAGTCCGTTAATGTATAACTATAGTCCGTCAGTGTACCAACTATAGTCCGTCAGTGTATAACTTTAGTCCGTTAATGTATAACTATAGTCCGTCAGTGTACCAACTATAGTCCGTCAGTGTATAGCTTTAGTCCGTTAATGTATAACTATAGTCCGTCAGTCTACCAACTATAGTCCGTCAGTGTATAGCTTTAGTACGTCAGTGTATATCTATAGTGTCCATTCAGTATGAAAGGCTTGCATTTGCAGAGGAGTTTGAATGACAAACAGTGCAGACCCTGATCAGAAGGCTCATCTAAGAGTCTTATGAGACGGATTTACACTGTTTGTAAATGACAATGCACTAATTTCCCGCCGCATTCAATGGGCTTTTCTTGACCATTACAACTCATTTTGAATTTAATTGCCCACTGAGAGACAATTGTAACTTGAACATTTTACATGCTGAGCAATAGTAATCTTATATATACTGCCTTTCCTACAATTATTTGAATTTATTTAATCTTCCGTTTCTTTTCGAAACATAAAAACAAAGTGACGCACAAGTGGATCCAAATTACTGACTCAGAGAACAGTAAAACCCCTCTATACGGGAATTCTAGTGGAGAACAAGTTTAGGCAGTCGGCTGCTTAATGCAGGATGAAAGTCATGCAGAAAACTCCTAGAGCAGATTCCTGTATGACTTTTACCCTGCATTAAGCTACCTGTTTGCAAGACCAATATCTATGATACATTTGACGTCGATTTAGAGGGGGTTTATTGTAACATTGTAACCCGAAGTCTCCCCTATATCCAAACTGGTTACATAGGCGGACACAATTTTTGATCACAAATTGATGTACAAAGTGTATATTATAACAAACTGTGGATAAATTCGTGTTTCGGGTCTCATCTGGATCCAAACTGTATGCGAAGGTCATCGCAGTCTTGCTTACAACATACTTAGGACTAACATGAGAACACTTGGCTCCAGTATTCTCTTTTGGAATACAGAAACTGACTTACGATGAGAATTTGGGACACGTTGAATTCTTGTCGAGAAGGTTCTATCATTGACCGATTGTGCATTCCAACAGCCACTATAATGTCTTCTGGTCTAAAACAAAGAAGTTTCTAATATACAGCAAAATCTCGCTTATTAGAACATTATCGATCTTTAAGACAGATGGCAGCTTAATGCATGGTGAAAGTCATGCAGACATCCCTCTAGGAGCTTTCTGCATGACTTTCACCATGCAATAAGCAGCCACCTGCCTACCTCTATACAAAAACATCGAATACTCGAGATTTTACTGTATATATTATCACCGAATGGCCTCTGTGGCTAAGTAAATCGGCATATATCTTAATAATTGTAGCATTGGTCTATGTTTAGAACATTACATATTGGGGACTACGTTTCAGGCGTATGAATTATTTCAAATAGATGTTATAACCACAGGGGACCGTCACAATGAAGTATGAACCTCAACAGATTTTTTATGAACACTAGAAATATAGACAAGGGTTCGAACTTCGTATTTACGAATTTTACCCCTCTCCCAAGTTATGCCTCTGTTGACATTCGATCAAACGGTATATCGGGTAAGGTTTTTTTGCCAACAAGTCTAATGTATAGCCTACGTAACTGCAAAGCAAAAAAAAACTCCTAGTTGAAACGGTTCTCAGAAGTTACAGAGGAGAATCCTGAGAAACGCTGCAATTTTGACAGGTAGGAAACGACATCGCAACCGCCCGCTTACCGACTAAACCGGCTATTTGAACACTTGCCAGCGCTGAATCAGGGCTGCATACAATAGCTAGTAAGCAACTGTGACACTTACTGCGACAACCGCGTTCGATTAACTTTATGTACAGTGTAGGACAGATGGAATTGTCTCCGAACCGTTTGTTTTAGCTTTGAGCATCCATTTTACGTCAAGTGGCCAGTAATGAAAACTGCAAGCTGATTGGACGAAGGCCTAGGTTCGACCAATGAAATTTGCCATTACAATATTAATCACGTGATACAAACATGGTTTAGAATTTGAAGAAACTGGAAAATGATCGTTAGAACGCTCAAATTATATTTCTTAGAAGTTAATCGAACGCGGTTTTCGCAGTGAGTGTCACAGTTGCTTACTAGCTATTGTATGCAGCCCTGATTCAGCGCTGGCAAGTGCTCAAATAGCCGTTTTAGTCGGTAAGCGGGTGGTTGCGAGGTCGTTTCCTGCCTGTCAAAATTACAATGTTTCTCGGGATTCTCCTCTGTAGCTTCTGAGAACCGTTTCAACTAGGAGTTTTTCGCTTTGCAGTTACGTAGGCTATACATTAGACTAGTCATAGGAAAAAAGCTTTACCCAATATACCGTTTGATCGAATGTTAACAGAGACATAACTTGGGAGAGGGGTAAAATTCGTAAATAGGAAGTTCGACCCTTGTCTATATATCAAGTGTTCATACATTATTTTCCTGTTGAGGTTCATACTTCATTGTGACGGTCCCCTGTGGTTATAACGTACCTTCCCAAAGGTTGATAACGTAGATATACGATATGTTGAAATAAGTCACCTTCCAATCATAACGGACTCTGCTTAACTGAACAATACTGTATACAGTTAAACTCCTCTAAACCAGACGTTCAAATTAATACAGTAAAGCCTTTCTATACCGATCACAAAATTGTGTTAATTAGTTGGTATTTAGGGCAGGTGGCTGCTTAAAGCAAGTTGACAGTAAAACAGAACGCTCCTATAGGAGTGTTCTGTTTTACTTTCACCTTGCTTTTAGCAGCCACCTACCTTTAACACAAAATACTTGTTGTAATTTAGTGGTCCTTATAGAGAGGTTTTACTGTATACCAACTTGTAAGACAGGTGACAGCTAAATGGAGGATGAAAATCACATATAAAGCTCCCAAAAGAGCTTTCTGTATGACTTACCCCGGGCGTTAACAACCACCTGCCTAAAATATGTAAATTATTCTTTACTTCAATTCAAATTTGAAGAATCCGTTCTATAAAGAGCGCGTCGGATGGATGTTCCCAATTTGCCTTATATGGTTCGGTCCAGCAGATTCCAATATGATTTCACACATCACACAAGATTAGTTTGATACTACTGCATCTGTTGAAAAAAGCCTACAATAGAATATACTGGCAGATGTAAAGTGGGACAGTTTGGAAGAAATTTACTGCAAATTGCTCATAATTAGCCTCTTATCCAATGGATATACAGTTGAACTTCAATACCTCGAACACGGATAACTCAAAGTTCGAGATAATTCAAACAAAACTTTCGGTCCTTCCAAAATTTGGAATACCGATTTTTTTTCTTAATCGTATCACTACTCATATCAAGAAAACACATGTGACCGCTTAACCCTTCTCTTGCTGAATTTTAAAATACATTTCTCCTTCTTTACCCTATGCCCTGTTGTATAAGTACATATATCTTCACTGTGTACAAGTACTTCGCTGTGCAATCACTACAATCACTGCTGTGGAGTGCACTGGTTGCACAATCTATTTGTAAATAGTGCAGACCCTGATGAGACAGCTCCTGCAGGAGCTGTCTCATCTGGGTCTTCACTATTTACAGGTAGGTATATTGACGTGAATAGCAAGCGAAGGGTTAAGCAGCCACCTGCTTAATGATACATAGATTCTTCTTTATTACAATTCCGGTTTACAGGAGTTTTACTGTATTGCTAAATGATGGTAACTAGACATACGCCAGGGAATCTTTGTAGTAGTTGTAGCCCAGAGTGAGCACCACTCTTGGTCTTATCAACACACCACTGGTGATCAGGTAACGGGTTTTCTTGTTTAAGATGATAGCCATGGATGGAAATTCTCCTTCATCAGCCTCCATTACAGACGGTCCCTCGAATTTGGGCACCACCCCAGCATCAGCGAGCGCTACGAGGTAAATAATACAGTTTAAATATAATCAATCCTCAGTACAAGGAACACACACAAGAAGTCTGGCTCTTAAAGTCAAATGGTAGCGTAAGACATAAACTAACGGAGCCGACCCTGATCGGATAGTTGTATGATCTGGATCTACTCTGATTGCAAAAGCGTCTTGCTACTCCTTCCTTTTCTTTTCTACGAAATATTAAAATACGGCAACGTAATCCCTAACGCGCTTTTGATGACCTGACTCAGATTTGCAAACATCTTGGCTCCAGATGAGACGCCGAGCGAGTAACTCTGCCTCTCAACAGGATCCAAGCTGTTTGACACTGTGTCAATAGTTTTTTAAAAGCTTGATCGAATAAAAAATATTGCACCAGGTCCAAATTTGATCAGGGTTAACCCTTTCGCTGCCAATGCCAGATCGGTGATTACCTATGCAAACAGTTTGGATCCAGATGAGACGCCGAGTAACTCGGCGTCTCATCAGGATCCAAACTGTTTGTTAATGTTACTATGTTTTTGAAACAAAAATGAAAAAATCAAAAGAGTGAAAATTTGTAGCAGACGACAAAGTTAGCAGACGACAGAGTTTGGCAGCGAAAGGGTTAAGGGTGGTTAGGGGTGGGAGATTACGGAGATTACTGCAGAGATTACGTAAACATAGAACGTTGTACATAGCAATGTTGAAACAAGTGGGCTTAGTTTGGTACCAACGTCTTCGACGCGCAGTTTGCACACTATTTCTATGACCCTATGTTATAATTTAGGTTCTCACACAGGAACATAGGATCTCAGAAGTATCGTGCAAGCGACATGTCTCATACGGGACTGAAACAAAACCAGCCACTGAAAAGCAATGCCTCTGATCTGGGTCTACTCTGTTTGCAAAGCTTAGAAAGGCGTATTTATGGAGTAAATGGTTAAATATATCAATGTAATACCTCTATACAAGACCACTCAAAGGAAGCCTAGTTCTGGGTTTTGAGACAGATGGAAGCTTCGCCCTTTGCCTCGTAGATACGCCTTTTGGAGGCTTTACAAACACAATTGGCACAGATCAAACGGTTCCTGTATATTGTGCAGAACAGTTCCGCATAAAGCAACCATCTACTTTTATACGTCTCTATGTTTATCCGTAAATTACCATAAGCTCTAAATTTGAAGAAGATCCATGTTTACCGAATAAGTGATCTCTTTAGAGATATTTTATCGTATGTTTATCTATAAGCTATTAGTCTGAAGACGATGATGTTCATTCCATGCAAATTCCGTGCATTTGTTTCTGCATGAAGCACATGTCAGCTCTTACAGACCTCCAAGTGTATCCAATGAGAGGTCTCTGTAGAGGGTTTACCTATTTGCTCTAAGTCTGACAAAGATGCTATCCAACTATCCATCAAATTCCAATAAGCTGTCTCTGCATAAACCAATCACCTTCTTTTATAAGCCTCGAAGTAGTTCCAGTACTGTCTCAATACATGTAGTGTTGTTTCTACCGTAAGTTTACCAATATTCTCAAAGTTTGAAGACGATGCTATCCATTTCATATAAATTCTCATGCGTTTGTCATTACAGAACATTTCCTCACAAAGCTCTCTACAATAAACCTTGCAGATGGTCAAATAGTTTGGATCCAGATGAGACGCCGAGTTACTCGTAGTCTCATCTGGATCCAAACTGTTTGCAAATGTAACGTCGGATTGCCAGCTTAAATAAAGCTTACCTATCACAGCACATATGCAGAGATACGCCACCGGACCCATGGCTACTGAGCTGTTGTCTCTCGAACAAGTCAAACAACAATAATACAACGACCTTCAATGAACAGCGACCTCTCTTTACCTTTATCTTGCCGAAAAAAAATGCCTGTTCCAACTCTGATATGAAACAAGTTTTACTTAGTTGCGATTCGTTCATGATTTTCAAAAACTACTATTCGAATGTCAAACATCTTGGATCATCATGAAATGCCGAGTTTCTGAGCTTCTGAACGTCTGATCTGGATCCAAGCTGTTTGTGAACGGTGGTTAGGTTGAGATGGGTAAAGTTAACCATGATACTACTGTCAAGAATGTTTGGGGTTTTTTTTTACGTTTTACTCAATCTCCAATCTAGAACAATTTTACTTAATCCTCGATTCGTTTAACACTTTTAAAAAATGTTTACCGAGAATCAAATAGCTGGGCCCCCTGTGAGGTACAGAGTAATTCAGCGTCTCATCTGGATCCAGACTGTTTGAAGTACTAGTGAGGGCACGCTTAGCATGATAAGGGTTAACCCTTTCCTTGTTCTACGTTTATTCTAAATTTCAATATTCACTGAAAAAATTGTTACAACGAAAGGTGAAGTTAGAACATTGTAGCCGTTTTAGAAAGTAAAGAAACATATCTTTCAAATTCCATTACCAAACAGAGCAGATCCTGATCAGACCCTGATCTGGGTCTACTATGTTTGCAAATGCGTGAACACATGCTTATATCAGGGAAAGGGTTAAACTGCTAACACTTTCCGTGTTCAATATTAATGTAAGAAACAATGGCACAAGGAATATTTATTAGCTGTTTTCTTATAACGGTATATAAGTTAATATTTGTATACAAAGTCAGAAACATTAAAATCATATCTATATTATGTCATAAGCAACCATAGTGATCAGACGGCTCCTAGAAGAGTTTTAAAGCACTTTTAACCATAGAGTATAGAGGATCAAGACTGATCCATTCATAAATTCTCTCATTACTTTTTTCATGTTAACCCTTTCCTCCATAAATATTCCTTTCTACGCCTCTGTAAAAGTCACTTTATGAAACCATTGTGATAAATAGAGCATCTGCTCATATATGAGCAAATGCTCTATTTATCACAATGGTTTCAAACTACAAAATTCTAAAACTTTCCTTTTCTCTAGTTAATGCTCCTTTTGGGTAGATTTATTCAAAGAGGTTGGGTCTAAAATAGCCTATGGAGGAAAGGGTTAAGTCGTATCTGTGATAACCTATGCAAACAGTTTGAGATGCCGAGTAACGTAGCATCTCGCGATGTTTTAAACTGTTTGTTACTATGGTAATGTTTTTGAAGGAAATAGGGGGACATTTAAATAAACGAAAATTGTAGCAGACACTAATATTTGGCAGCGAAAGCGTAAAATACGTGTACATGCCATGGGCATTTTTCAGTTATGCAACTTCTTTACAGGCACAGTTCAAACCAACTTATAACCGCTAGCACATTGAACAATGTGGACAATAAAGCCTCTTTAAATTGGTATTCTAGCAGGAAACAGTTTAGATACTGTTAGACAGGTGGCTGCTTAATACAGAGTGAAAGTCATACAGAAAGCTCCTAGAGGAGCTTTCTGTATGACTTTCACCCTGCATTAAGCTGTCACCTGTCTCCAAGACCTATATTTTAACCATTCTGGACGTCCGGTTTAGAGGGATTTTACTGCAGTTTACTAAAATTGCTTGGTTTCTTAAATTTAAACTTTTTCTTTTGAAACAAAAATTTGAACAGTTTGGAAACTGTATGCTAAGGTTATCGCCATTTCTCCCATTTGACACCTTTGCAAACATAGTAGATCCAGATCTTTGGGGACCGTATGATCAGGGGCGGTTCTATTTGCTTTTAAAAATATATAGATCTGATTCTATATTGTTCGCCATGGCAAAACCACTGTGTTCATATACCATCATAAAAGTTCAGCTAATGAATATTCATGACTCCAGCCTTTCTAACTAGAAATTTCAACAGGTAAAACGCTAACATTTAACCGACTTCGTAAAATTTCTTTAGCGAAAAAAGTAATTGCAATAGTGCTCGAGGTGTTTGCAATTATGTGTTCTAGATTACTTTTATCAATTTCTAATTAACCATTTACCTGGTATAGACGAAGATCAGATACCTCCTTTTGGAACATATACTGCTTTTCCATATATGAACAAATTATATTTAGATTTTTGGGCACATTTTAATAGGTTTGTGAGTACAGACTGTAAATGCCATGTTTTATTTGTCCTTTGCTGTTATCCAACTCTATTCGCACCCTTTGATGCTTTACATCAATGGTTTTCTTGTTTTGGTCATGGAATTATAGACCAGATTCTCCAGTTTTTGTCTAAGCCAAAAATAAACAATTCCTGCATAAATATTCACTAGGGGGAGGATTGATTAAACTCACTTATATACATCTCTCGGTATCGACCTCTTTGCATACAGGCGACTGTTCAGTACCGGGCGAGCGAAATACAAAGAGCTCCCTGCGGACCTTTCTGCACTACGTTGTCCCTGCATCTTGCATGTCACATGTCTCATAGATCGACGATGATACTTCCTTTGAGCGACTGATTTAGAGAGCTTTTGCCGGTCTTGGTGACCTCCTGGGTACTTGTTTGTCAATCGTAAGTGCATAAGTACTGTCGCACTTTGATTTAACAATCGGTGATCTACACTGGGTGTCGAATGAAGATACAGGCGTGTGTCAGTCGGTGAAGTTCCCGACCAGACGTCGTGTTTTCAATATAATAAATGATTGATTTCCTCATGGAATGCCAGGCAATTGTAAAAGAAATATGCCAGGTAAATGTAAAATAATGCCAGACGATTGCAAGACAAACGACAAGCAAATGCATGATAAAAATACACAAGCAAGATATATGCGAGGAAAATGCAATATAAATGCCATCCATATACATGTACGGCAAATACGAGATACAAATGTATATGCCAGACAAATGTAAGATAATGTGCCGGGCAAATGTATGATATATATTTATTTTATTAAATAATATTTTCAAGGGAGTTTGGCTTAGAAAACCGATAGGATCATGTCTATATGATATCAAAAGCAAACAGCAGACCATGATCAGACAGCTGCAATGGACGCCGTCTGATCTGGATCTACTCTGTTCACAAAAACGAAAAAAGGCGTTGGAGGAAACGGTTAAACTTGTTAAGGGATTTTGAATGACAAGCAGTGCAGAGCAGACCTGATTAGAGGGCTCCTTTATTAGCCATCTTATTTTGGTCTGCACTGTTTGCAAACGATAGTGCATGTTAGTCCCAAGTTGCAAGGGATAATTAAAATTACAATTTCTTTCCAGGATTCGAACTATGTAACAATTTGATTGTTTTTTCTATGATCCTTTACATCATAGAAATGCCTTTTCATACCCGCCTTTCCATGCCTTTCCATGCCTTTTCACATCCGCCTTTCTATGCCGTTTCATGCCTTTCCACACTCGCCTTTCCATACCTTTCAATGTCTTTTCACACCCGCCTTTCCATGCCTTTTCATGCCTTTTCACACCCGCCTTTCCATGCATTTTCACACCCGCATTTCGATGCCCTTTCATGCCTTTTCACACCCACCTTTTCATGCCTTTTCATGCCTATTCACACCCGCTTCTCCATGCCTTTTTATGCCTTTTCACACCCGCCTTTCCATATCTTTCCATGCCGTTTCATACCCGCATTTCCATGCCTTTTCACACCCGTCTTTCCATGCCTTTTCACACCCACCTTTCCATGCCTTTTTCATGCTTTTTCACACCGCCTTTCCATGCCTTTTCACACCGTCTTTCCATGCCTTTTCATGACTTTTAACATCCGCCTTTTCCATGCCTTTCCACGCCCACATTTCCATGCATTTTTATGGCTTTTCACACCCGCATTTCCATGACTTTTCATGCCTTTTCACATCCGCATTTGCATGCATTTTCACACCGCCTTTCCATGCCTTTTCATGCCTTTTCACACCCGCATTGTCATTCTTTTCACGATTTGCACGTCTTTGCAAACAAAGTAATCACAGACAAGACGGCTCCAGTATGAACCGTCTGATCAAGGTCTGCTCTGTTTGCATAACATAATATAGACATGATTCTGTAGTCTATGCCATGGGGTCATATTCTCTTACTTATGATGCTTTTCATAAAGAGTAATCTTATTAATATTCATGTCATTTTTTCTTACTTAATATTCAGGAAGTTAATCCATTCCCTCATATTGATGCATTTTGACGCCTCTGCAAAAGTCACCTGTTGAAACCATTGTGATAAATAGAGCATTTGCTCCTATAGGAGCAAATGCTCTATTTATCACAATGGTTTCAAACTACAACGATCTAAAATTTTCCTTTTCTCTAGTTTATGCTCCTTTTCGGTAGATTTATTCAAAGTAGTTGGATCTAAACTAGCCTATTAGGTAATGGGTTTAAGAAAATGTGCACTGAGACAGAACTTGCCGTTAACCCATTTACTACTAGTATATATCTTTGCCAACAGAGTAGATCCATATCAAACGGATTCTGTATAAGTCTGATAATGGTCTGCTCTCTTTGCATATGGTATAATATAGATCAGATCCTATCATTTTCGCCATGACCAAATTTCCTGTGTTCAAATGCCATTATCAAAAACCATCTCATGACTATTTATGATGGCATTACTTCTTACATAAGTAGTAATGGAGGAAATGATTAATTATAAAGTTAATATAACAAACTTCGAAGTGGCCCAAGGGTATACAGATGCATTTTAATATTATACAGTAGAACCTCTCTTAAGTTGCTTTATATTGATTGGACACAGGAATATTAAAACCAGGTGGTTTGCTGAATGCAGGGCAAAAGTTATACCGAAAGCTCCTATGGGAGCTTTCGGTATTACTTTTAACCTGCATTAAGCTACCACATGCCTAACATATCCATAAGTAGACCTTTTAGTGGTCGCTTTAGAGAGGTTCTATACCATTAGTCCGCTGTTTAAAATGATATCTGCTCAATGTCCGAACTGCTGCAATTGTTTTAATACTTCATATTGGTTCATGCTTTCTGAATCTACTGTTAAAGGTGTCAAATAGATTGGGTCCTTATGAGCTGATCAGGTGTCAAATAGATTAGATCTTGATATGCTGCCGGATCTTGATATGCTGCCGGATTATTCGGCGTCCCAGATACATCAGAACTATTTACATATGCCAGCCTAGGGCACGCTTAGCTGGGAATGGTAAATTATGATACAAAAGGAGATCATAAATAAATTGCAATCTCCGATAACTTCTTGGTTCACTCTGTCACCGAACACCGGTCAGTATGGCTGTTGCGACAGGTCTCTTACTTTCTGCGCTTATGGGTGAGTTATATAGGGTTACAGGGTCAGTCACATTTGTGCCAATCAAATTGGGGATTGAATGTAAGACTATAGTAACTACATTATCATATAAAATGTACATAGGACGCTTTTAGCACTTATGAATGAGTTTACAGTTACTTAAGTTATATTTACTGGATCAGTCACATTTGAACCCTCAAATCGAGGATTGAGTGCAACACTATAGTAACTACTTTTTAAAAATGTATTATATAGCATGTACTTACGACAGTTTGTGCATTTATGAATGATCTGCTTGTTAGAATAAGTCACAAAATCGAGGCTAAGTACAAGAGTGTTACAACTGCATTATCATAAAGAATGTAATAATTTCAAAATGAGAAATCTGTTATTAGTCCATAGTGTATACCCAAATCATTCGCTAAATAATCTACAGGATTTCCATTTTATTTCATTGATGAAAATTCATTCAGCAGAGAAAGATTTGCTATAATGAAGTTGATTCGCTATATATGTAATAGCACATATCCTTAACCCATTCCCTGATATTGACGTCTTTTGACGACTCTGTAAAAGTCACTTTGTGAAACCATAGTGATAAATAGAGCATTTGCTCCAATAGGAGCAAATGCTCTATTTATCACAATGGTTTCAAACTACAAACTTCTAAAATTTTCCTTTTTTCCTTTTCTCTAGTTAATGCTCCTTTTCGGTAGATTTATTCAAAGAGGTTGGGTCTAAAAATAGCCTATGAGGTAATGGGTTAAGAAAAGTTTCAGTGTAATAGAGCTGATTATCATGAAAGGTTTTACTTGGCTGATCCCTAAGAGAAACCAGATTGTAATGGAGCTGATCCCTAAGAAAACCCACACTGTAATGGAGTTGATACTTGAAATAACCTGTTTTATAATGAAACTGATACTTGATCAAAGTTATGTTGTAATTGAGTCGATGTTTTAGGTATGCTTTGTTTTGCTGTTACGAAGCCACACATTGAGGTAAGCATTGCTGAAATAGAGCTGGTAATTGATAAAATCTTTAGTGTAATGATGTCAATCCGTAAGGAATACTTGGCTGTAATGGAGCCGGTCAAAAACTGGGAAAAAATTGCTGTAATGAACTCGCTCACTGATAAAACCTTTACTGTGATGGAGTCACCATTTGATAAAAACTTTACCATGATGAAATCGATCATTGATAAAAACTTTACTGTGATTGAGTCACCCATTGATAAAAACTTTACTCTGATGGAGTCGATCATTGATATAAAAAACTTTATTGTGATGGAGTCGATCATTGATAAAAAAAAACGACTTTACTGTGATGGAGTCGGTCATTGATAAAAACTTTACTGTAGTGGAGTAGATCCATGAGAATTGTTTTGCTATAATGGAGCCGATCAATTAGGACATATAGCTGTACGATAACAGTCGTTGAGAAAAGCTTTGCTATAATGATGCCGTTAGAAAAGAAAGCGTGTGGTTTCTAGAGGTTTGCAATATAGACCTAGACCATGGACAACGCCACCGACATTGCGTCTTATCTTCACTGTTTACGCTATACTGCACGTGTATTGAAGATACTGATAAACAACGTGTTATGTTTTTCACAGTGCAGCTAGTCTGGATCAACACTTTTTTCAACATCAATCAAATATTGTTTTTACTATTTTAGCGGTCGCAGACTGTGGTGTCGTCCCTAAAATTGAGGGACCGGGTAGGATGGAGGCTGAGCCAGGGGAGTTCCCGTACCTGGCACTTATCTTGAAGAAAGAGAACAACGAAGTGGTGACGAGCGGTGTACTGATCAAGCCCACTGTTGTCCTGTCGCTGGCCTATAATTATGACATTTTAGGCAATAAGTTAGTATACTGTGACACTGTTAATATGCATTAACTACATCACATGAAGATTATGTCCACTGAACAATGCAACAATGTAGACCAAGATTAGCCCCAACGTCGTCTTCAACACGATGCCTGATCTGCGATTACCTTGTTATCATCTATTTAACCCAATTTCCGTGAATATTCCTATTAGAAATATAGAGGATCTTACATGAGTGTTCTTGATTATTGGATTTATCAAATGAATATAATATTAATTATGTTTTAAAAAGACGAATTTAATAAATCCAATAACCATGAACACGAATGCAAGATCCTATCTATAACATAACATTTTTTTGCAGCCAATATTTCAGCAGTAACGTGGATTGTTATAAATTCTCCTTATATATAGAAACGATGAATGGAAGGTGTTATTAGGTTCGCTAAGTAACTGGGACAAATTAGGTCCAAAATTTCCAACTGTTTTTTTTTAACTTACTGTCATAACAATCAGGATCCAATTTAGACCTCTCTGATATCCAATACAACTGTGATAGTTTATGATAGCAAAAACCTTCAGAAACACGTCAAAATATTTTTTTAGTTGCAGTTTCGACATACAAACACGTCACATTAAGACGTCACTGTACACAACATGTGTAAAGCGCGCCATATTTGCTAATACATGTAGTTTAAATGAAGACGGGTACATGTCTGACACACTTCTGTCAATGGGATTCAAAATACGTCTTCGTTTTGGTATATTAAGCCCTTCGTCAGTGTTGTATACAGATGGACATGGACATTTCCGCCGCGAAAAAGTTTATTGAAATTGACAAAAGATCCAGTAGAGTCTACGAACTGCTGCATAAAATGTGTTGGAACAGGAGGAAGATTTTCGCGATCGCGATCAGCTGATTTGGAGTACATGTATAACATATTTGAAATATGTTTGTGCTGTGCTGGATACAGATGACTATAGTTGTTGAATGACTAGAACTTTTTATGAGTAGAAATCTGCATAAACAAAAGGACATGCAGTGAGGAAAATGTAAAGTTGTGGAGGCAGTTTTTTTAATGGATGGTTCAGAGTAGATGGTAGGTCTTTTTTGGCATACATTTTGTAGATATTTACTGACAGCGGTTACAATTTGTATTATTTTATCGAAATTAAGGCGCAAGTGTCAACAGTTCTTTTCCATCTATCGTGACTCAATCGTTGACAGGTAGGCCACCGTCCACCAGTTTGTTTGTTTTGACAGCGCGTATGAATACAGTTCGGTCGTTCGAATGTTATTCACTAGTGAATATATGCCCGTGAATATAAAAGAAATAAGTGATAGTGTTACGTCACGCTGAAGCCACGAGTTATGTTATAAAATGACATAATAATAATTATATTGATCAGTTTTTATAATGGTACATGGACACGTGATTTTTTGGATACAGCAGAAACTGGATAATCAAATGTGTACAAATGCAAAAGCAAACCGTGCCGACCCTGATCACACAGATCTCCTACAACAACCGTGTGATCTTAGTCTACTATGTTTGCAACAGTGTTATATATGGGGTATATGGATAATAGGCCACGTAAAATAATTCTAATTCTGGATTGTTAAGACAGAGTGTCGCTTCATGCAGGACAAAATTATGCAGAAGGCTTCCACAGACTTCCCTGCATTACATTTGCTCTGCGCTATATTTACTCTAAATTACATTTACTCTGAATTGCGTTTGCTCAGCAGTACATTTGTTCTGTGTTGCCTTTGCTAGGCGTTACATTTGTTCTGTGTTGCCTTTGCTAGGCGTTACATTTGTTCTGTGTTGCCTTTGCTAGGCGTTACATTTGTTCTGTGTTGCCTTTGCTAGGCGTTACATTTGTTCTGTGTTGCCTTTGCTAGGCGTTACATTTGTTCTGTGTTGCCTTTGCTAGGCGTTACATTTGTTCTGTGTTGCCTTTGCTAGGCGTTACATGCGTTACATTTGTTCTGTGTTGCCTTTGCTAGGCGTTACATTTGTTCTGTGTTGCCTTTGCTAGGCGTTACATTTGTTCTGTGTTGCCTTTGCTAGGCGTTACATTTGTTCTGTGTTGCCTTTGCTAGGCGTTACATTTGTTCTGTGTTGCCTTTGCTAGGCGTTACATTTGTTCTGTGTTGCCTTTGCTAGGCGTTACATTTGTTCTGTGTTGCCTTTGCTAGGCGTTACATTTGTTCTGTGTTGCCTTTGCTAGGCGTTACATTTGTTCTGTGTTGCCTTTGCTAGGCGTTACATTTGTTCTGTGTTGCCTTTGCTAGGCGTTACATTTGTTCTGTGTTGCTCGGCGTTACATTTGCTCTTAATTACATTTACTCTGCATTGTCTTTGCTCTGAATTACATTTACTCTGCATTGTCGTAGCTCTGAATGAAATGCACACTGAATTGCCATTGCTCTTAATAACATTTACTGTCTTGCCTTTGCTCTGAATTACATTTACTCTGCAGTGCCTTTGCTCTGAATTGCCGTTGCTCTGAATTGCCTTTGCTATGGATTGCATTTGCTCTGAATTACCTTGCTCAGCAGTACCTTTGCCGTGTGTTGCCATTGCTCTACCTTGCCTTTGCTCTGAATACATTTTGCTCTGCATTGCCCTTGCTCCGTATTGGATTTGCTCTGCATTACCTAAGCTTTGAATTACATTTGCCTGCATTAACTTTGCTCTAAATTGCCATTGCTCTGCATTGCATTTGCTCTGAATTACACCTGCTCTGCATTGCCTTTGCTCTGCATTACCGTTATACTGGTTTGAACTGCAACCTGTTTTTGAAAGTCCCTAACTTAATATTAAAAACGTTTCTGATAAATATAAAAATATGAAATGAAGACATTATGAAGATTGATTACATGAACTGTTATAATGGCATATGAACACGGGTATATTAATCCATTAGACTCTGATCAGACCACTACTACAGCGACCGTCTGATCTGTCTGTACTTTGTTTGCAAAGTCACCAAAAAAGGATTAAGAGGTCGCCTTAGAAAAGTTTCACTGTACATGATTACTCAAACCGACGAACAGTGTAGAACCTTATAAGATATCATTTTTGACACTGACCTCACGGCGTGCAAAACTCGAAATAAGTAGTGTCTCGTTGCGCAACTTGAATTGATGAAAGCGCTTTTTGGAGCATTCGCAAACTGAGTAGACCCAGTTATTATGACTCCTATATGAGACGTCTGATCAGTGTCAGCTCGTTCACCTTTACAGTAAGCTCTCAATGCAACGACATTCATTACAAGGGACTTTTCTCTTAACCCTTCTCTTGCTGAATTTTACAATATATTTCTGCTTCTTTACCCATGCCCTGTTGTTTAATTACATATATCTTTACTGTGTACAGGTATTTCGCTGTGCAATCACTGCTGTGGAGTGCACTGGTTGCACAATCAACTTGTAAATAGTGCAGACCCTGATTAGACAGCTCCTGCAGGAGCTGTCTCATCTGGGTCTTCACTATTTACAGGTACATGTGGGTATATTGACGCGAATAGCAACCGAAGGGTTAAAAATAATATGAATTTGATGGAACGAATCTGCACAGTGCACTTGTCACTCATTATTACCAAATTGTCATATTCCGACATGGACTCGGCAAATCAGGGAACAAACGTGGCAAGTCAGGGAACCAACGTGGCAAGTCAGGGAACCAACGTACATTTTTTTCTTCTTTTTAACTATTTAATTGCTGTCAGTTGAAGAGTTATTTTCCAGTTTATAATTTTATTTGCAATTCTTTGACAGAATTCTTATTACCTTAAGTGTGTTAAATACCTGACACACTCTGTATGTAATGAAAGGAACGAAAACATCTTTGCGGATGTATAGCTTCTGTCATGGAGAATATACATGTATATATCAAAATACAGCTAACAAATACCCATGGTGACATAATAACTTACATGGACGGCTAAATAGTAAATTAATACGAAAACGAAACAGGACTTTCAGACCTTGTAAACCGTGCAAACAGAGATAATGTAGAAACAAATGTTTACGGCTTCGACTTTACGCCAATAGTTGAAACCTTTAGTATGTTGTAAACATGATGTCTGTTTGCCCTCAGACTTGTTACAATGATGTCTGCTAACCCTTCGATTTGTTACAATGATGTCTGATTACCCTCCGACTTGTTACAATGATGTGTGATTACCCTTTCGACTTGTTACACTGATGTGTGATTACCCTTTCGACTTGTTACAATGATGTGTGATTACCCTCCGACTTGTTACAATGATGTCTGATTACCCTCCGACTTGTTACAATGATGTGTGATTACCCTTTCGACTTGTTACAATGATGTGTGATTACCCTTTCGACTTGTTACAATGATGTGTGATTATCCTTTGGACTTGTTACAATGATGTGTAATTACCCTCCGACTTGTTACAATGATGTCCGCTTACCCTCCGACTTGTTACAATGATGTGTGATTACCCTTTCGACTTGTTAGAATGATGTCCGCTTACCCTCCGACTTGTTACAATAATGTGTGATTACCCTTTCGACTTGTTACAATGATGTGTGATTACCCTCCGACTTGTTACAATGATTTCTGCTTACCCTCCGACTTGTTACAATGGTGTGTGATTACCCTCCGACTTGTTCAATGATGTCTGCTTACCCTTTCGACTTGTTCAATGATATCTGCTTACCCTCCGACTTGTTCAATAATGTCTGCTTACCCTTCGACTTGTTCAATGATGTCTGCTTACCCTTTCGACTTGTTACAATGATGTCTGATTACCCTCCGACTGGTTACAATGAATCGTGCTTGCCCTCCGACTTGTTACAATGATGTGTGATTACCCTTTGGACTTGTTACAATGATGTCTGATTACCCTCCGACTTGTTACAGTGTTCACTCAATTGTAATTCGTTCAAGCCATTAGCATTTTCCCTGTTGAATATTCATGTAAGAAATAATGACATCATGTATATATGTTACTGAATTCTATAATGACATATATACACCGGAATCCTTAGTATTGATAGAAACGGTAGACAGATGTATACTAATTTCATAAACAAACAGAGCAGATCTGACCCGGGTATACTTTGTTTGCAAAGTTATGAAATGTGTTTACATGAAATAAAAGTTTAATAATTTACTGACAGAAAGTAAAAACAATTTGGATCCTGATGTGACTATATTTTTGTTGTAGGGCGGAGGATGTGTATGTAGTCTTGGGTGCTTACAACCGGTCTTTGGACGAGCCGACACGACAGGAGATAAATGTATCCTAAATTATGACAGTAGGTTGATAACCCTTTACCTAATGCATATTTATGTAAGCTATAACTGCATCGTGAATATTACCTGGATGAGTCATGAACAAGGGAATTTTGAAATACAGTAAAACCTCGATTATTCGAATTTTTTCGGTATAGAAGAATTTAGACACTTTTAGGCAGGTGGCTGCTTAATGCATGGTGAAAGTCATGCAGAAAGCTCATAGAGGAGCTTTCTGCATGACTTTCACCATGCGTTAAGCTGCCACCTGTCTTAAAGATCGATAATAATACGTATTTTAGTGTTCGGATAATCGAAGTTTTACTGTAGTACATGTTATTGACCTGACCTGTTCTGATCTTATCCTAGCTGTTATTATCTTACTAACTAGATATCTACTTTCGCTGCCAAGTAGTGTCGTCTGCAAAATGTGTCGTCTGCTATCATTTTCGTTCGTTTAATTTTCTACCATCTTTTTAAAAAAAACACTAAAAAAACATTATCAAACAGTTTGGATCCTGATGAGACAACAGGTTACTCTGTGCCAATGTTATCACATATGCGACACTGGTGCACGCACACAGCAGCGAATGAGCTATATAAGATGATGACGGAATTGCTTTGTTCATCAAAGAAATACATAATCATATGTTCACCAACAGGCAACACTACTGTTCGAGTATAATATTCCATATTATTCAATTCATATCATCATGATATAATTATTTAGTCCTTTACCCATGTCCCTGTTCTATATTTAGTAAAACAATTCAATACATACTGGATATTTATGGAAATAAGTTATAATGAAATATGGAAGGTGAAAACTTGTAGCTATTTTAGAAACTAAAGAAACAGACTTATCAAACTCCATTAGCAAATAAAGCAGACCATATTCAGACGGCTCTAGTAGGATCCGCCTGATCTGGGTCTACTCTGTTTGTAAATGCGTGAAAATGCGTTTATATGAATGAAAGGTTTCACTATTAGACGCATTTGTAAAGACAGCAGACCGTTCTCAGACAGCTACTACAGGAGCTGTCTGATCAAGGCTTACTGTCTTCGCGAAGGCGTGAACGGCGTTTATATTAAGGTAAGGGTTAATTGATAGACACCTTTGCATACAGGGCAGAACTAGATCAGACAGCTCATACACGAGCCGTTTAACCAGGGTCTGTTCTGTTTATTATTGAAATAAAGAGATCTGATTCTAAGTTTCCGGCGTGACCAAATAGTCCTGTATGTTTATACCATAATAAACATGCAGCTAAATAATATTCACGATGATATAATTTGACATAAATCTTCCCCATGTAAAGGATAGCAAATGTAAGATTTATACGGTATTAGTTTTACCTTATATTAGCAAAGTTTGTGTTAGAATAGAAATATTGAGATCAATTCATTGCACTTGATTTATCGCGTATGAGATCACATGTCGTACCTTTGAGGCATTGACCTAAAGGCCTAGTGTTCTGATTTACTTCAACACCGAACAGTGATCTAAAACATGATAAATCTGTAATGAAACAATTAACTTTATACCACAGAATCTCGCTAAAGCGACCACGTGTTTTATTAACATAGGAAACTGTAATCGCATATGTTAGCTTAATCCTTCTCTTGCTGAACTCTAAAATACATTTCTCTGTCTATATCCATGCCCTGTTGTATAATTACATATAGCTTCACTGTGTACAAGTATTTCGCTACATGCAATTACTTCTGTGGAGTGCACTGGTTGCACAATCAACTTGTAAATAGTGCAGAACCAGATGAGACAGCTCCTGTACAGGAGCTGTCTAATCTGGGTCTTCACTATTTACAGGTAGTTACATTGACGTGAATAGCAAGCGAAGGGTTAATATAGGGACACGTTGATACAGAAATCTCCCCATAGGAGCTTTCTGTATCATGTTTTCACTGTTTTCCTGCATTAAGCTACCATTCGTTTTAAACGTCCAGAATCAGACATCTTTTGAGTGGCTGTATTAGCTAAACTTACTGCATAGCTTACTATTATGGATGAGTCGCTCCGTGAGATAAAGGCATCCTGTGTGGTTCCTTAACCCAGAGATACAGATAAAGGTGCATGCCCAAATACTGAAATCGTCTTTTCTCAATCAAACCCTACACCACTGTTTAGAATCATCTCGAAGAGACGATTCTAAACAGTGGTCACAGTATAGGGTTTAGTGGAGAAATTTAGGATTTATTCTTGAAAGTGTTTAAATTGACGCATTTTATCCGGACCTCTGTTAACCTATATGTAATAGAGACGCATTTTGGCAACAGTGCAAACAGAATTCACCCACCCAGGTCAGATAGTTCCACAAGGGGTCATCAGTTTAGGGAGCGTCTGTTCTGTTTTGTTATGGAATAATATAGACCTGATTATACAGCTTCTGCCATGGCCCACACATCCCGTGTTTATGTGCCATTACCCTGTATTTATATGTCATTATCCTGTATTTATATGTCATTATCCTGTGTTTATATGTCATTACCCTGTATTTATATGTCATTATCCTGTATTTATATGTCATTATCCTGTGTTTATATGTCATTATCCTGTATTTATATGTCATTATCCTGTATTTACTGTATTTATATGTCATTATCCTGTGTTTATATGTCATTATCCTGTATTTATATGTCATTATCCTGTATTTATATGTCATTATCCTGTGTTTATATGTCATTACCCTGTATTTATATGTCATTATCCTGTATTTATATGTCATTATCCTGTGTTTATATGTCATTACCCTGTATTTATATGCCATTATCCTGTATTTATATGTCATTATCCTGTGTATTATATGCCATTACCCTGTATTTATATGTCATTATCCTGTATTTATATGTCATTATCCTGTGTATTATATGCCATTATCCTGTATTTATATGTCATTATCCTGTGTATTATATGCCATTACCCTGTGTTTATATGCCATTACCCTGTATTTATCCAGATGAGACATCAAGTAATTCGATTTCTCACCAGAATCGAAACTGTCTGAGTTTTTCGAAAGCTTATTTGAATCGGAAAGACTCATAATTGCACAAGATTCAATTTGTTTTTTTACAGGAACCCTTTCCTGCGTGTGAATGTTTTTTCATTCCTTTGCAAACAGAGTCGACGCATATCAGACAGGGTCTGATCTGCCTATGAAATGCATAAAATAATATAGCTATGATCCTACAGTTTCTGTCATGACCAAAATGTCTGTGTTCACATGTGCCATTTTGAAAAAAATAATCTAATTATTATTCATGATTTCATTATTTGTTACATGCATATCCATAGGGTAAAGTGTTTAGGATTGCATTATCTCAAAAGTTTTTATCATATTGACAGGTCAACATTGTTTTCTAATCCATAAAATACATATAATATATGTCTGAACAGATCGGCTTGATTAGATTTCCATGTATCAAATTTCAGCACCCACTGTTCAGCCCCAGCTTCATGTCCCAAGATAAGATACGTGCAGATGTTTCGCTGATCAAACTTGCAGAGCCAGTCGTCAAAAGCAGTCGTGTTCGGGTAAATAAGCCAATGTGCCAGTCTCACAGAAAAAGTGGCTGCTCCATTAATTGCAAATAAGCTGTTTAGTCCTACAGTATTTACGGAAAACTCCAGTCTTTGAAACCCATTCATGTACAGGTGCAGTGGCATTACAAGCAAAATAATTGCTAGTATTTAACTGGTATGTGTCTACACTTATGTATATGTTCTGCGCATTATTGGAATACGGACAATTCTAGAATTGCCCTGCGCGGTTTAGGAATTCCAATAATGGCGGACCATTCAAGAATTGCCCAGCGCGATTCTAGAATAGCGCAAAGCAAAATTACATTAGACTCTATGATTAGCATTGTTGTTATGATCTACTGTTGTTCGGCGAGAAAAAAGAGAATTTGACACGGGTACACTTAAATCTTTGTTTTTCTAAAATATATTTGTTTTGTGGTCATTATTACCTTATTAGTTGTGGTATTTATTGGTGTTTAATCTACTATTGTTTGACGAGAAAAACGGTTGGATGCGGGTACAATATATTTTTTACTAAAGGCGGTGTACTTTGTGTGAAACAATGTTTCACATATCAATCGGCATGACTTAAATGAAGTCGATAATGATTTGTAATAAACACGAGATTAAAGAATATACTAACAACCATTGTTTTATCAATTTCATGGATTTTCTGCGACGAGTTTACATTAGGCTTTCAGTGTTCTACTGGAATCAGTCTGAATGTCGTGCAGTGCAATGAGAATTCCGATACGTTTATTTACACTGTTTGTCTTTTAGGATGGGGATGGAATAAGTGTGAGGTTGGGCGCCCATAAACCGGTTTAACCCCCCGGTGACTTTTGTCACTGACCGTTCCAAGGCGGTACTTCCATCTTCCTCCTATTGTATGTTTGTTTTGTCTTTGTGCGTCTCTTGTTGTTTTTTCTACTTATGTACATTTGCTGTTTCCTTGTGTTGCTGTTCGGGCGAGTGTTTGTTCTGTATGTGGTGTTTCCTGCATGACTCATTTTTCTACCTTTGTCTACTATTCCAAAAACGCGCACGGACCATTTTAGAATCGCCCTGTGTGTTTTAGGAATTCCAATATTGTGCGCCATTATTGTAATCCCAAAACGCGCAGGGCAATTCTAGAATTGTCCATATTCCAATAATGCGCAGAACATATATATTCAAATCACTGTCTCGCAAGAGTATACATAATAATGCAGACACAGATAAGACCTTGCATTTGATATTGGTCTTCGGTCAGTCTTGCAGTATTTATCACATTCACATTTCACATTTTATTATTTATTATAATGTCAAATATAAACGTTACATAAAATGTACAAATATTATACACAGTCGAGCTGTTATATACGGCCCTCCAGCGGCCTATGAGACACTTAATACACTTGTAGGTGCTTGAGGAATAGCAGAAAGTGCAGACCAGGAACTGGTTGCGCGCCTACAGTTCGTCTTCCAGGTCTGATCTACACCTTCTGCAATGCCATTGATGATTCCATTATTATTAAACCCGTGTCATATCCTGTAGTAATATATCACAGTATATAACATATATAAAAATTCAATCGAGTAAAACACTGTCATTGTATATCACTCCCTAGAGCCTTGCAGTGTTTATCACTCTCCAGAGCCCTGTAGTGTTAATCACTCTCCCCTGCAGTGTTAATCACTCTCCCTTGCAGTGTTTATCTCTCTCTCTCTCTCTCTCTCTCTCTCTCTCTCTCTCACTCTCTCTCTCTATCTCTCCAGAGCCTTGCAGTGTTTATCAATCTCCCCTTGCAGTGTTTATCACTCTCCCTTGCAGTGTTAATCACTCTCCCCTGCAGTGTTAATCACTCTCCCTTGCAGTGTTTATCACTCTCCCTTGCAGTGTTAATCACTCTCCCTTGCAGTGTTTATCTCTCTCTCTCTCTCTCTCACTCTCTATCTCTCTCTCTCTATCTCTCCAGAGCCTTGCAGTGTTAATCACTCTCCCCTGCAGTGTTAATCACTCTCCCCTGCAGTGTTTATCACTCTCCAGTGCCATGCAGTGTTAATCACTCTCCCCTGCAGTGTTGATCACTCTTCCTTGCAGTGTTTATCACCCTCCAGTGTTTCAAGAGTATTGGAGTGTCTGCCATTCTCCAGAGCCCTGTAGTGTTAATCACTCTCCCTTGCAGTGTTTATCACTCTCCAGAGCCTTGCAGTTTTTATCACTTTCCAGAGCCTTGCAGTGTTAATCACTCTCCAGAGCCATGTAGTGTTAATCACTCTCCCTTGCAGTGTTTATCACTCTCCAGAGCCTTGCAGTGTTTATCATTCTCCAGAGCCATGCAGTGTTAATCACTCTCCCTTGCAGTGTTTATCACTCTCCATAGTTTCAAGAATCTTGGAGTCTTTGCCACTCTCCAAAGCCTTGCAGTGTTTATCACTCTCCATAGTTTCAAGAATCTTGGAGTCTTTGCCACTCTCCAAAGCCTTGCAGTGTTTATCACTCTCCAGAGCCTTGCAGTGTTTATTACTCTCCAGAGCCTTGCAGTGTTTATTACTCTCCATCAGTTATAATAAAGTAACCATTAACCATTTTCTTAATGAATTTTGATGTAAGAAATAATGACGTCATGATCATCAATTAGATCCTTTTAATAACGTGAACAAAAGTATGGTTGACTTTGGCAGGAACTGCTATATCACAACTTGGTCTACTATGTTTGCAAAGACGTTAAATTGCGTATATATGGTGTAAAGTGTTAATTGGCGATAAAGAGGACGTCATAGTATGAATCTATGGTAAGTGATAGCTCATTGTAGGACAGTACTACGAATAGCTCCTAAATGAGAATTTTGCATTACTTTTGACCTGCATCAAGCTGTTGCATGCTTTTTAAGATTTCTGTATTTAACCAGGCCGTAATCACTTTGAACAGTTTTAACATTTTACTGCAATATTTAAACTATCATCACAAGTATCAGAATTATACGTGTCCAAATTCATTTCAACAGAATCTTTATAGAAAATTCAACATACGTTCTTCAAACGTTTCTTAGTGTAATGGTAAAATGAAAACAATTGGTTAACATGCTTTCTTTGTATCCATGGCACTTGAAATGTATAATGTATCCCTCCTCGACGGGCATGTTTTGGCTTTCTTAAATAATACAGATGGGGTTAAACTATAAGGATGCAAATGTTAACATGCTTTACTTAGGTTTTTGCCCATTCATATGGCTATAATAACGCCGAATTGAGACAAACAATCCTAATAACATTTAAAAGAATTATATTTACTTTAAAATATAACTGAAATTGCTCAAATTCAATGGAAACCCCCTCTCTAACAAAATCTAACAATAAGAAATTGATACAACTTCACAGAAAAATGTTTTATGTGTGATTAATCAGAAAATGATAAAAAGGGCATATGTAATCATGTTCTTATGAAATATATAGGTCCTTTTATGAATACAATACCAGACTAAAGGAGCAAGTAGGCTTATGTAGCTTATTGTACATCATAATGACTAACTCTAAACGTACAAATATGAGTCATACAGGAAACACCACATACAAAACAAACAGCCACTCGAACAGCAACACAAGAAAACACAGCAAATCAAAACATATAGAGACGAACAAAGACAAAACAAACATACGTAGGGGGAAGATGGAAGTACCGACTTGGAACAGTCAGTGACAAAAGTCACTGGGGGAATGAACCGGTTTAGGGGCGCCCAACATCACACTTATTCCATCCCTACCCTCAAAGACAAACAGTGTAAATAAACGTATCCCCTCCCCAACTAATCTGCAACAACCGCGATGACAAGTACAGTGGTGAAAACATTTAAGTGAACAAACTGTATCCACCTATCGCTAGTGTACTCAATGATTGAGCTGCAAACAGAGTAACTGTAGAAAAGTAATAAAGGGTACGACAAAAACGAGATATCCGACGTCCTCCTTCCGTTTCCGGATTTAAGAGGTCGCCTTCATAGAGTACTAAACATTTCTTGTCGGCGTGAATGCAAACTGTAAAAGGATTGAAAACCAGACATGCAGTATGTTTTGTGCCATAGGATCATATCCCTTTTTAATGATTTTTAACTATTTGATGAACAAAGTAAGAACAATAATATTACGAAGTTTGTAAATCGCATCAACATAAAATACCGTGTCGCAAGAGCGCCTTGAGATTACATTTGTACTTGCCAATAAGTGAGAGATTTCGATAATAAAATTTAGAGAAAGTGTCTTAGTTTATGGTATCTATATCCTTCCTGAAGCAGCTTTTCGTTATAAGTCTACATGTACATGTATACGTATACATGTAATTATCAATACTGCTTCATAAATATTAGTAATGTGAAGTAATTACATTTGAAGGAATATACTTTGTTATTGGAAATAATGTAGTGTTCGTGTTCTATAAATGAAATGTTTATTTGTTGAAAATAATCTGAAATTTCATAGGGAACTGTATTTTTATGTCGTCGCAGACGGAATGATGGTTCATTTGGGTTTGTTCTAGAGTCACTGTTTATGAATGATATTGTACATTTGGTATCAGGTAACTTACTTTGATGTGGCTTATGCAAATGATGTGTAAGGTAAGGTAGTTATTGAGCAGTATTGATAAGGACATGCATGGAAAGGTATTTATGAAATAATTCCTTTTCCTATAAATACAGTAACTAGAGTTAACAAGTACCAACAGGTGATCGCTTAGGGAGCTTTTTGCACTTCTTGTGATCTGCATTAAGCATTAAGCAATCACCTGTGCTATTGGCATTGCACCTATTTATTCAGTGGTTGTTTCAAAGAGTTAACGGTAATTTATTTTCAATGCATATTGCCGGTGTAACGAGGGTGACGATAGGTTTTACAGTGAACCCTCGTTATATCGGCATTCGTCACAACGTCTTTCTCCCAAGGACGCTACAAAAATACGAACCGGTTATGCAAAACGCCAAGAACTGTCAGAACTTCGTCGACGCATTGCCATTTCCCTGGTGGTCCAAGAAAAACTGGATGTGCTCGCTGAATCCCGACCTCACAACCTCTCGACCTGTATGTACCTTACATCAGAAACACTGTATGCGAACAAAACTGCATCATCACGTCTAACAACTACTGCATGTCTAAAACTTTACAAACCAACCACCCTCATAACGATTTGATATGTACAGTAAAACCTCTCTTAACCGGAATTCTAGTAGAGAAGAATTGAGATAGTTTAGGCAGGTTACTGCTTAATGCAGGGTGAAAGTCATGCAGAAAGCTCCTCTAGGAGCTTTCTGCATGGCTTCCACACTGCATTAAGCCGTCACCTGTCCCCAAGACCGATATTTACACTAAATTTAACGTCCGGTTAAGAGGTTTTACTGTATATACAATACTTCATATCAGAAAAACTGCGTTCCCTATCTCAGAAAAACTGCATGCAAACTTAACTACATTCCCCATCTCAGAAAAAAACTACGTTCCCCATCTCAGAAAAACAAACTGCATGCAAACAAAACTACGTTCCCAGTGTCAGAAATACTGTACACACGAAAATACGCCATAACATTGATAAGTCTGTACCTTACCCCAGACTCACTGTATGTCCAAAACATTACACTCAAAATATCTCACAACACATTGATAAGTCTGTACCTAACCTCAGAAACATTGCATGTTCAAAACCTTGTGACAACAATACCGCAAACTGAGATTGAAATTACAAAACCTGGGTCCATGCTTATAAAGCTTTTAGTTGAGTCTGAGTTTCGTTCTCAAGCTTTTGATTGGTCAGATTTAAGTTCTCAAGCTTTTGATTGGTCAGATTTGAGCCTTTGGAGAACGATCTCAGGCTCAACTAAAAGCTTTATAAGCATGGATCCAATTCAATACTTGACAAACACTACAGCAAGTAATACAAATCATATATTATTGCTGGTAATTCGAACTTAGCAAACAGGTTTAAGGTTTTTCTTTAATTATTCTTAAACATGTTTGTTTCATTCTCAGGTTCTGCTATTCTGACAAGTTTGGAACTGAGCAAACATTTTTGAGAGTACTGTGGAGTTACGAATTTGAAAAAGATGTTGGTCAATGCAAGCCAAAAAGGTATCTTAGTGGCATAGATTTGACAGCACCAAAATTTTTGCGCAAATCTAGTTGTATCTCTAAAGCATCGTGGTGTCAAAAGAAAATCTGCCCGAGACTCTTTCAGAACAAATAAGCATAATATTATGTTAGTTTTCTAAACATTATTTGTGTTTTGACCTAGGTTTAAACCTTAATCCTGCCTTACAGAACTGTAGAATTAGATCCATATATGTCCATAAGCACAAAGTACATATCTTGATCAGAGAGCTTCTACAGGAGACTGTCTGATCTGGCACTACTATGTTTGCAAAGGCGTTACTATGGGGCTCCCAATTTTTGTGACCTGGATCCATGCTTTTGATTGGTCAGATTTGAGTCTTCAAGCTTTTCATGGGTCAGATGTGAGCCAAAGGCTCAATTCTGACCAATCAAAAACTTGAGAACGAGCTCAGACTCAACTAAAATTTTATAAGCATGGACCCTGATTGCCGAGTATATCAAAATTTCTCTAAACCGGAATTCTAGTAGAGAAGAGTTTAGCTACTTTTAGACAGGTATCTGCCGAATGCAGGGTGAAAGTTATGCAGAAATCTCGTAGAGGAATTGCACGAGTGCATCTATTAGCTGACACCGATCATTCCGCTCATGACAGATATATATACCAAACGTCCGGTTTAGATGGGTGTTTAATGTATTTACGAATATTAAAAAAAATGGTCTTAATTGTAACTATTCAGCTCAGCCCGACAGGCTTCAACTTTCAACTATATGAGAAAAATGACAGTTTGATTTGATTTGTTTTAGGCTGACGGAGGAAACCCTCTATTATGTTCAGTAGACGAAGGCCCCTTGACTTTGTTCGGATTGACTTCCGGTGGGATATTAGACACAGAACTCTTTGGCTGGTCGTTCTATAGTAGAATATCTACGTTTAGAGACTGGATCGTTACTAATGCCAAACAGCTGCAAATGAATGAGTCAACTGATCATATGGTTTTAACCCGTTATTCCATTTCTACACATTGGCAAACATATCAGATCAGAAAGCTTTTACATGATTCTACACTGTTTGCTTATGAAATACTATAGATCTGATTCTACAGGCTGTGTCCTAACCAAACTTTCCTGTGGTTATATGCCGTTATATACAATAATCTAATTAATAGTCCTGCTCATAGTTTTTTACTTACATGAATATTCATGGAGTAAAGGGTTAACTTTGTAACTCTGTATAATATAGAATAAAGTATGATTGCAGCAGTTTAAATTTTGTCTTTAGCCACCACACCTTGTAACCCAATAGTTCTTCAGTCAGGTAACACTGATCTAGTTCAAAATAGTGAATAAATATTGTCACTGGGTAAGTTTCGACAAATAGTCCTCTTACAAATAGCAGGCTTTGTTGCAAGAAATGATATTGAACCTAAAAATATTATTTTCCAGGAGAAACTGAAAATATATTGGTAAATATGACGTACTTATAGAGGATCTTACATGAGTGTTCATTACAAATTGTTTTTATGAAACGAGTTTACTATAATCGCTAAAGCTCGTGTCATGTTCATTACAGTAAACGAGTTTCATGAAACCAATTTTAATGAACACAAATGCAAGCTTCTTTTTTTATCACATTAGCCTTAAAATGCCATAGAAAATGAAACAGGCTTTTGCTGATGCAAGCTTCTTTTTATCGCATTCGCCTTAAAAACGCCATAGAAAATGAAACAGACTATTGCTGATGTCTGTTTCGGCCATTGCTAACAAGCAGCAGAGTAAAACAACGGACGACGCACCTGGTGCGCTACGACTGGCTAATGCTTAAATAAGCGCTACAATTGGGTAACGATTGTTAATATGCATAAAAAATGCACTAGTGCATTTTCGAGATTTACGACACTCTGTTTACGACACTCTGTTACGGCACTCCCACAATGCAGATTATGTGATAAATGTAGATAACGGCATTCATCACGAAACAGAGTAACAGATTTACACCAGTTAATTCAAATACATCAACAGCAAAAGTCTGGGTCACATGGTGCGGATATTCACCGTCACCATGTGACTAGATGTACACGTGACTGCTGTGGTCAACGATTAACCCTTTCTCTGTTTATCATTTATTCAAGATTTCTTCAACTCATGAATATTCATGGGCAGAATTAATAAAATCAAAGGCCTGAATGGCCATAATGGCGTTCGGGTTTGATATGGATGTTTTGTGTCAGGGGGGAAGTTGATGTACACGTTAATAACAATAACGACTTGGAATTGATAACAGTATTAATAACAGCACATTTTGTGAAACACTATGCCCCTGATTGGAGACAAATATAAATTTGACCCGTAATGTGACATTTAACTGTAATATAACCTTGATTTTAATACCCCCCCAAAAAAAAATAAAAAATAAATAAATAATAATAATAAAAAAAAAAAAATGCTCGCCTCTGTAAGTTGCATAGACATGCCAGGTTTGAAGTATGTATGTGCAATGGCTACAAAGTTATTGCCAACATTAAAGTTTGAGCCAAGCCAACAAGCCAACAAAGTCAGCCCCCCCCCCCTTGCCCCCCCCCCCCCCTTGATTGGGGACATAAAAATATGACAGACTGAAACAAAAGGAGCCATCTCATGATCTGCTGTTTATATATAGTTTCTACTATGGCAAAAGAATATCTTAATTATATTCATGATGTCATTATTTCTTATATGAATATTCATGAAGTAAGAATGCTTTCATGTCCAAAGCTGATGCAAAAAACTGAAGCACAACATCAAAATGATACAAAGGCTTCCTATAATCCTACATTTTTTGTTCAACTAATTCTTACACATACCATTTATTTTTCCATGTTCAGCACTCGTTTATTTTGAATAAATGTAGTCTGCTTACAAATTTGAAGGCAGACTGTTTTTATTTTTAATTATTAAGTAGATCCATACATAAACATACAATTACGGTAGTTGTTTGGAACCTGATGAAACTACAGTCAGAAGTAGAGTTGTAAGCTGGGAAAGACATTTCAACAAATTGCTACCTACTTTCGCTTTTACACGATACAAACGTCTTGAGCAAACGACAACTTGTCGGCGACTCGGCGGTTACACGATACATAGAAGAGACTTATTTTCACAGTTGTTATTGACACTGGAATATAATTAGATTGTATATGTGTTGACAACCTTCTATGGAGAATACTTACTTTGATAAGCCGATAGAACCCCGTGTTTTTACGGTTTTACTTCTTGTAAGATTTAGACTTGTGTTGAGGTTGGGTGCCATAGTCAAAACACGCTGTTCGATGCGTGATAAATGTGTATATGGGAATTCCGAATTTCATTGGTTATTTTTTTTTTTGAGTACGGGTCAAACGGAAATGACCGAAAACGATGCAAAATGCAGTTTGATTGGCTGAAGATGTAGGTCTATATGCTAATCAGTAACGAATGCGTATAAAAATGCAATCGGAAACCTCGGCTATATTCCATCTGCTTTAGAACGCCAAGGTGTTGCGAAAACTACGGTAAAAATATTCGTTCGCGTCTTCTTATTCTTCTTCCGATTAAAGTACAGGGCCCACTCTGGAGCATCGACGTACTTGGAGTTTATTAAAATTCAAGACTTTTAAAAAGTTTATCTTTGTGTAGATTAGTAGTAATTATCTCACACAGCGAATTATTATTAAATACATGAAGAGTAAACAAATACATGAACATTTTACAGACTTGAAGAAAACTAATTTGTCTTGCGCATGTTCACTAGACAAGTGAACTCTTTGCCGTAAAGAGACCGACTAGTATATGGCGTTGCGAACGCCATAATAAAACGTTAAAAAAGGGATGTTTTACTGTTGTTGAAACTGCATACTCAGATCTTTAAATTCCTTACAGAAACCTCTGATATGGGTCTACGCTGTTTGCACATTCGTGGAAACACGTTTATATAAATGAAAGGGTTAATGTCTAAAATTGGAAAGCTGTTAGGTCTAATTGTATACATGTATCAGGAGTTTTGTTAGGTTAACACTTTACCTGACATAAACACTCTTCACGCCTTTGCAAACGGAGTACAGTAACCCCAGATCAGAATGTTTCCTGATGAAGCCGTCTGATCAAGGTCTGCTGTGTTTACTTATGAAATCTGATTCTACAGTTTTTGTCATGGCAAATCATGTTTCCTTGTTCATGTTGTCATAATAAAAAAAAATCAATTATTTATATTCATACATTCATGATTTCTTAGTGAATATTCTCACAAGGTATAGGGTTCAGAAACAATTGCCACATACAGTAAAATCTGTCTAAAGGGGCCATCAAAAAGAGGTCTAATTATGGATCTGTAAGGCAGATGGTAACTTAATACAGGTCAAAAGTAATGCCGAAAGCTCGTATAGGAACATTCTGTCTTACGTTAACCCTGAATTGTGCTACTACTGTCCGGTTTTATTAACCTGTCAAAGTGTGAATATTCCTACGTCACTGAAAGGATATATTTAGCTTGGGTAAACCTGTGTTTCAAACGTTTTTCACGAGATTCACAATAAATGTATAATTACTCAAATGAGTCAAGTAGGAAAGCTTTTATTAGCAGTTCAGTTCAGCTTTATTAGCATATCGGCAACTAAATTGCCTTTGGCTAAATACATACAGACAAAGAACATAGCATAACAACACAGAAATGTAAACACTTTCAGAATTACGAAGCAGTTAAATATTCCAGGGTTTTTAGCGTAAAATATTTGCCTTCTTGACATACATTGAAAGCTTATTAATTAAACTGCCATTACTAGAACTAAGCAATGAGTTGAATTTTCCTATAGAGGGCCAAGAAACATTTCCTAAATACTGTCGACGTAAATTGGCGTATTTTGGACAACATAATACAAAGTGGTATTCTGATTCAATGCAGTTCAAATTACTCATCCTGTAAAAACGATCCTCTCTTACAATACCTCTATATCTTCCTGATTCTATTTCTAGTGAATGTGACGATAACCTTAACCGAGTAAATTGAATTCTGTTAGAGTCATGTCTTATTTTATTAAGATATGGCTCGTAACAGAATTCTTTTTTAAATTTACAATAAAATGACAGTTTTGACATATTTGTTATTGAGGCATTCCATTCTTGAATAAATTGGTCTCTTATGCGTGTTTTAATTGAAGGTAAATAAGACACATTAATGTTAAAATGGTGTCTTAATTCAGTGTATCCAAGATGATCAACAACTGAGTTGATTCTTTTAGCCCAACATTTACCATTAACATTATGACATTGATAGGTGAATCAGTATTCTTCATTATTTTTAACAAAAAATTAATCGCTCCTTCCTTTGCGATAATAGACAACGGAAATCGACCCAGCTCACCGTAGACAGCATTATTTGGAGTAGATTGTTTAACACCAAGTACATATTTACAAAACTTAAGATATAATTTATCAATTTCGGTAAAAGTATATACACCCCATACTTCAGACCCGTATAATAATATAGGAGCAACTAACGAGTCAAAAAGCGATAATTTGGTTTTTAAGTCAAGTTTAACCCTGTCAAATAAAGCCACTAGGTTATAATAAGCTTTAATGGCTTGTTCTGACAGTGTTTTGACGGTTGAAGACATGTTTCCAGTATACATAAAATTTACTCCCAGATATAAAAATTGATCGACAATTTCAATACTTTCATTGTTGACGAAAAAACTTACGTTGTGAGTTGTCTTTCTTTTTTCAAAAATACAAACTTTTGTTTTCTTAACATTAATTTTTAGGCCCCATTTTACAGAATACCTCTGTATACTATCAATTTGAGCCTGAAGGCTCACAGGATCTGTAGTAAAAAGTACAATATCATCAGCGAACAAAATTAAATATCTAGACAAAAGATTAAGATCATTTTCGGTGAGAGAACCAAAGTCAATAGAAGTAGTTATATCATTTACAAACAGAATAAACAACAATGGTGAGAGCGGTTCCCCTTGTTTCAATCCAACTGTAACATCGAAAAATTCAGAAATATCCATACTAGGCGAAATTTTCACACATGATTTAACTACACCATAAATAGATTTGATCATACTTATCATTTTACAACTTACTCCTGACTCCACTAACTTAATCCATAACGCATCCCTTATAACAGTATCAAAAGCTTTTTCATAATCTATAAATACACACCACAGACGTTTATTATTTGACAAAATCTTTTGTATAAATGTATGCAACATAAAAATAGCACCAGCAGTTGACCGGTTATCCCGAAAACCAAATTGAGAATCACTGAAAATATTACTTTCACACCATTTGTTAATGCGATTTCTCAAGATAAGTGAGAAAATTTTAGCTAAAATGTTTACAAGAGTTATACCCCTGTAATTCGATGGGTTATCGACATCACCCTTTTTATGAACAGGGACTATAATACCCTTAGCCAAAGCATCTGGATAAACTCCACTGTCAAAAATGTAATTAAAAATAGAACATAAATATGGACTGATAAAATAGTTTGTATCAATGAAAAGATCGGCAACATTACCATCAAAATCAGCACTTTTATTACGTTTTAACATTGAAATTGTTTTCTTGATTTTATCGTTTCTAAATGGACTATCAAGTTGTGTAATATTTAATTGTTCATCTCGAGAGACATGCACGTGTTCGCTCGTGTCAAACTGACAATGTGGTGTATTCGAGATGTCCCGAAAATGGCAGGTAAAGGCATTTGCACTTATATCATGATTTTGAGTTGTTTTACTCTTAGATTTATTAATATACTTCCAGAATTTTCTAGGTGCAGATTTACTTAGTAATGCTAAATTATCCCTTTCTTTAGAATAAAACTCAGACTTTGCAAGCCTTTTTACCTTACAAAAACGTGATCTACTAGAGAGAAACTCAAGTTTACAGGCTTCGTTTTTATGTTTGCTAAAGTATCGTTTAGCCGATAAAAAAGCATGCTTCGCCTGTCGACAGTCTTCCTTGAACCAAGGGACCCGTTTAACTTTTTTTGGTTTATTCGCTGAAAATGACTTTCCAAAGTTTTCAAAAGAAATTCTGTGTACAACATTAGAGAATGAATTAATACACTCGTTTATGTCACTTGTTCCAGATAACAATTGATTTGTAATATCATCGAACACATTCATGTTACTGTGAAAGGAGTTTAAGAATGATTCCGAGTTAGACGAATCCCATACAATTTTGTCGACTGAGTCATGTTTAAGATTATTATGTAAAGTTAGACTGTATGACAATGCAAAATACAATGGACAGTGATCTGAACATTCCGTTATGTCAAGCACTGACATGGATGTTATATGTTTAAAGTTATTATAACTAGTAATTAGATAATCCACTGTACTTTGCGTTGTCCTATTTCTGCATACAGAATGAAAAGTGCATAGACCGGGTTCAAGTCGCCCGCTCGCTATGAATATATCATTTTCTTTACAAAGAGTCAACAGTTTAGTGCCATAACTATTCAATGTAGTATCACAATTGGCACGCACGGGTAAATCGACCAAGCGCGGTGTAGGAAGTGTATCAATTGAGATTTGTCATTTATGCCAATGCCGATACAGATGTCGACTGAGGTAAATATTTGGGGATGTTCTCAAAACATTTTTGTTTAATACCTATGTGTGGTCACCCTATGTGTATGACGGTCAGAGTATACCAACACATTACAGTAAAACATTTATTTGTTTTCGTCTACAAACGAGGGCTGCGCATATATAAACAACATCTGCCATAATATGTCTGGGATGGCGCCATAAAGTACCAATAACTTTGTAAGATTTTAATTCTGCTAACGAATTCTCTACTCGCACACGGTATTTGCTTATGTAGCAATTAAGTTTTTTTTGCATTTTCTTCTTGCTCTTGGTTCCTTTCTGGCCAACTGTGCATTGGTGTAGAGTGTCATAATTGGATCGCGATTAGGATAAATCTTATCTCCTAAGAGAACACAATCTTCTGGAAAGGGGAGATCAATGCCGATGCGTTGCATTAAATTATATTGTTGTGCGTCATTTAAGTGACCGACAAACCCACTTTCAACATAGCAAATGACACCGTTAACATCAACAATTATCTGTGTATGAATAGCATGGTATCTCCTATGTCCAGAATAGAATTGTTGCTCAGGTTCTGACATTGGCTTATAAATTTCATGCGAGGTACCATCAATTGCACCAACTGCGTCATTAACCTTTTCCCAAGACCCTCTCATTTGTCTCCAATCGTCCACAGTTGGCCACCTGATATAGACGCCCAGTTTCTCCCTAAACACGGGTAACAGCCGCCTTATTTCATACTTAACGGTGGACGTACTCACATTGAAAATGTTTCCTAGCATGTGATAGGTTGGGTATGATCTTAACCACATGACGAACAGCAATATTCTGTTACGCAGTGACAATTTGTGCGTCCTCTCTACCTGAATATGAAGATATAATTTCAGGCTTAACAAAGTTTCTGGTGTTTCAGACGATATTTGATAGAAATTGTATCTATTGTCTGCTAATATGGTAAACACATCCCTGCCTTCATAACTGTTCACATCATCTCCGAATAGCCGAAACTGTAAATGATTGTCTGGAGTATTTGGTATGGTCTGCATTGTTGTAACTAACGACATGATATGTTCCAGCCAGTCCTTGTCGTGAGCTGGTGATGCAATCAGCTGTGGTAAAAGTGCTTTAAGCACACGCTTCCGGTGACGATCCATGGTCTGAAATACGTATTACTATTTATATTTTGGTTTACGGATAATAATAATAATAATAATAACTATTATTATTATTATAGTCGTTGTTGTTTTCTGTCCCGATTGCGATATCTAGATGATATCTACGGATTTAGTTTCGTTTTTGGCTCGTGCCTACACTTTTACATCTACGACAGTGAATGATAAATCAACTTGGTACTCGCTGACCACAAAAACACAACCAAACAACATACACCATGAATCAAGGTAAGACAGAATGCATGCATGAATTAAACGGTGACCCATTGTATTAATTATTGACTAGTGTAACCTTACTCTGTAGAAGCTTATACTCACGTGTTTTCATATATTAACTAAAGTGACAGTATATTTTGAAATGAAAATCCTTAAAACATGTACACACCAATAGACTTTTATACGACGACCGTGCACGCAATTATCGTGCGCATTATAAAGCTTTATAATGCTGTACCATACTGAGTAAGGCCATTGAACATTTTATTGGTTTCAGGTACACTTCTTCAAAGAAGGAAAAGGAAGAGGCATTATTAATGCTAAGGTCATATCGACAGCACCCAACTTGTTGGAAGGATGTGATCAATGAATGGAAAAGTAGTAAAGTCAAGCAGGCAAAGCCACATGCAAGACGCAACCACCACCAAAACACCGATAGACAGCATGACACACACACACACACAACCACACACCCAAACGCACACGCACACACACGAAATGAATACAGAAAACACCAAAAGACACACAAGAACCAGGGACAAACGTTCCACAACATGAACAAACCACAAGCACAAAGACGCAATGCAAACAAAAGGAAGGGTGACAAAGAGAGTACCGCCTTGGCACGGTCAGCAGCAAAAACACCACTGGGGGTTTAAACCGGTTTACGGACGTCCTAACCTCACACTTCTCTCAAAGTCACCCTAGCTTTACAAATATTGTAAATAAAGGTATCCCCGCTGGACTTACCCACAACATAGACGACGGTGAACACAGGACAACATGTAAAACATAGCATAATAACTGTGACAATCCGTCAAATATGTACTCAATGACTTTGCTGAAGTCAGAGCACCTGCAGGTAAGCCGTTAAGGGCACGACAGGGAAAAAATAATACATGAGTCTGGTAAGCTCCTCCTGTATCCAAGTTTAAGAGTATACCATCATAGAGTACTACCCTCGGCCTGTCATCGCGCAAGCAAAGAGGGAAGCGTAGCTACCGACTGTAAAAGGGTCGATAACCAAACATGCAGTGTGTTGCAATATAATAGGATCATAACCTTTCTTTTTAAAATTTTTAATGCGTTTTATAAACAAATCATGAAAATGGATATGACCCCGAATTTTCCTAAGTTTGTAGATAACATCCCCATAAAATTCTGGTTGAGAAATGCCTTGTCGCAGTAACGTCCGTAGATTGCAGTCAAACTGAATTTGGATCGCCTCCCGGAACCCGCCAGTGAGCTTAACAGAACAGCTAACAACAAAAGGCTACAAGACAGACTATCTTCCAAATTTGGAAAGTTGATCGGCACGAGACTGGACCAGATACAAGATCTTGATATCAGGTAAAATATGAGACATCACAACCACCATTCCATCCGTCACAAAATCCAGGATTAGCACAGGCGCGCGTGCGTGCGTATGTGTATGTTATCTAATATATAGTTTGTTAATTCTAGGGTATTTACTTTAACCCTTACCTCCATAGATACTCATTCTAACGCAATTAATTTATACCTCAACTCAAGCAAATATATCAATTTTATAGTCATGAATATACACCATAAAAATATTTCAAAGATCTAAGCAGACGGTAGCTTAAAGCAGGCTGAAACTCCTTTAGGAGTATTCTGCTTTACTTTCATTCTTCTTAAAGCAATCATCTGTCTTCAATACTGAAAAACAATCTATGGAGTAAAGGGTTAAGCTGTAAGATATGTAACTGCTGCTTTATTCGTGCCTTTTTTCAGGGGGGGGGGGGGGGCTTGGGGGACTTTCAGTGACACCCACAACGGCATAGCAAGGCCCGACGGTGCAATCGGTAAAGGCGTCAGGTTATAAATCCGAATGTCGTAGGCTACATAATTATGATTTCTGCGATTTTTCGAAATAGTTTCCTCTGATAAACATATATTTAAGAAAGTTACCAGTTGAGTTCAGAGCCTTCACCTCAAATCCTTGTTCAGCCTGGAACAGATGGGTTAGGTACAATGATCGCCGTTAACATGGCTAAAGCTGTGGAAATAGACATTCCATTTAAAGCTCGATATTTTCTATTTCAGAAATGCAGTGGAACTGGTCCTACAAAATGAAAGACGTTTGGTCCAGCCAGCTCAAGCCCATGTACCCGTTGCCCCTGCACCTGTTGTCCCAGGACCCGCTGTTCCTGCACCTGCAGCTCCTGGGCCCGCTGTCCCTGTATTTGCTGCTCCTGGACCCGCTGTCCCTGTACCTGCAGCCCCTGGACCCGCTGTTCCTGTACGTGCTGCTCCTGGACCCACTGTCCCTGTACATGCAGCTCCTGGTCCCGCTGTCCCTTTGCCTGCTGTCCCTGTACCTGCTGCTCCTGGACCCGCCATTCCTGTGCCTGCTGCTCAAGTACCCCCTGGTCCTATAAACCGAAGGGATGCAGCAGCGGCTGCTTTGTCAGACCAAGAAGAGGACGACAATGCTATAGCACAAAGACGTCCAAAACGACGTTAAATTGATCTGATGAAAGAAAATCATCAAATGTACAATGATTTCATGAAGAAAAAACTACCCAAAATTCTGCGAGAGCTAGGAGTTTCTAGTGATTCAGATTGAGTTGAAAGATTGCAATAATGATTAAAATTCTCGAATAGTAGCTTACTAGTTTTGCTTTTATACTCACCATATGAAACATATATGTGAACCTGAACCTAAAATTGCATTTGATATGGCCTTAACTGTCAAAAGTATCAATAGGGTTGCAGAAAGTTTGAGAAAGTCCCTCATTTTCAGTGAATAATTGTCGTTATAAGTATCGGATTCGGCATCGGTATAGTTGACAAATCTCAAATATAATGGTCAAGATTAATGTCCGGGATAAAGTCATTGTGTTCACCAGTGCGTGCATTTAGATCATCCGTCAAATACACAAGGCCAAGGTCACTGAAACGGCGTAAATCTTTACTCAGTTCATCAAAAAAATCGAACTCAAAAAGTGTGGAATTAGCATTCGAATATACTTTGGAATTTTCGGAAGGAATATAACACACAGAGAAATATATATCTTCTTCTGCACCTGTAATTTGTTTTTGCAATTTAAACCAGACTATACCATTTGCGTTTACAGATATAAGCTCAAATGCTTTGCTATACTTCTCACGAATGTAAACAATAACACCGCCGCTGTCACGCTTAGCCCTGCGGTTGAATTTAGGACGAGAACAAATATAGTGACCATACCCATCAATTTTTACATTAGCATTTTTAGGACTCCAAGTTTCAGTGCATTATAAAATATCAAAATCATTAATGAAATTTAAAAAAGTCACAATCATCAAGTTTGGATTTAATACACGGTACAATCCACAGTAGAAATGTTAGCTGTTTCGAAGGGGACCCCTAGAGGTTTTCAATACTGGCGACGGTATCTGCTGTAAATTCTTGGCCATTGATGAAAAGTTTGTCATATGAAATAAACTGGGTTTTCGGGGAATATCAACTCAAGTGGATAGAGCAACTCAATACGAAGAATCAAAGTTCTATATATCTATACATTCTGCAGCACCCCTCACGGAGATTATGTGCAGCTGCGCGCGTCTGTGCTAAAATTAGTGAAGAATAATAAAGCATGATAGAAGAGAAAGTGACGACAGAGAAGATATACAGTGAGATAGTGTTATAGAGGTTTCAGTGAAATTAAAAACAGAATAAAAACAATGTTGTGATTCATGGCATTTTGTGCTCCAGGGTCTGGACTGCTGTCTTGAACATTTGCAGTTCAGGCAGCATGATCACACTCTGTGGCAACCTGTTCCACTGGAGAACTGCTAGTGGAAAGAAAGAGTACTTGTAGCAGTTCACTCTGGTATGGATCTGACAGAAGGCGAGAGGATGGCTATGCCGGGTCATTCTGTTTGGGGTTTGGAAGTACTGAGGGATTTCAAGAGTTACTAGTCCATAGTGAATTTTATACAGCAGAGTCAGTCTGGCATCTGCCCTCCTCTGTTCTAAGGATCTCCACCCCAGGGTATTCAACATGGTGGTGATACTCATATTGCGAGTACCTACCCAGGGTCCAACGGGCCGCTCGTCTTTGGCATGCCTCTATTTTGAAGATGTTGGCCAGGGTATGCGGGCTCCATGCAGGTGAGGCATATTCCAGCTGGGGCCTAACGAGTTTTATAGGCTAATTCCCGTACTGACTTACTTTTTGTTCTAATATTTCTCTTTATGAATCCCAGAGATCTGGACGCTGTCGATGTAATGGACTGGATGTGGCGGCTCCATCTAAGATCATTTGAGAGGATCACCCCCAGATACTAGGCGTCATCGACAGCATCCAAAGTCTGGCCGTGCAGGGAGTAAGACGTTTTAGTGATGCGCTTAGCTCTGGAGATATGAAGAACATGGCATTTACTAGGGTTAAATGACATGTCCCATTTATCTTCCCAGAGTTGTAATTTCTCGAGATCGAGTTGTAATTTCTCGAGATCGGATTGTAGAGTAGAGCCATCTTGGTCATTTCTGATAGTCAGGTAGATTGCAGTGTCATCGGCAAAGAGCCTAATTTGAGAAGTGATGTTGTCAGGAAGGTCATTAATATATAGAAGGAATAAGAGAGGACCAAGTACAGAGCCTTGGGGTACCCCTCTCACCCCCTACTACTACCTTCTGCGATCTACCTAGCAGAAAGTCCCTGATCCAATTCAAAGATTTGCCATGGACTCCATGGACTTGAAGTTTAGTAAGGAGTTTAAGATGGTTTACCACATCAAAGGCTTTAGAGAAGTCGAGAAGGATAAGATATGTCTGTTTGCCCTGTGAGAGGTTCCTAGTGAGGCCCTAGTTGGGTCTCACAGGAACGTCTCTCTCTGAAACCGTGTTGGAGATCATAAAGAATACTGTGATTTTCTAGATGTCGAGAGAGGTTTGAAGCTATTATATGTTCCATCTGTTTGCAGAGAATACAGGTGAGAGAGATAGGACGGTGGTTTGAGGGATCACTTTGTTCGCCTTTTTTGAAGACAGGGGCAACCATTGCTTTGGACCAGTCAGCTGGGATGGATCCTGTATCAAGAGATCGCTGGAAGATGGTCTGGATTATCGGGGCCAGTTCTTTGCTCATTTCCTTCAAGATCACAGGCTTTATAGAGTCTGGACCGATTTAGTTTCTGAAGCAGTTTTTCAACACCGGCCAGTGATATGTGTATGTCAGGCATTTGTGGAAAAAATGAACCTTCAGGAGTTGGAAGTACAGGGTAAAGATCAGTTACGTCAAAGGGTGAGACTTGGGAGAATACAGACTGAAATTGTTTGTTAAGAGCGTTTGCTTTGTCACGAGTGTGTGTGTATTCTATACCATTCTTTTTGAGTGGTGGAACGCCTTGTGAGTCTTGCCTAGGACTTTTAAGAAGCCGAAATAAGTTTTTCCTTGAAAAGTTCTGTTCATTTGAGTCAGGGTCTGAATTTATGCCAAGAATCTTTCAGTTTCTGTTTTACAGTGTTTCTGGCTTTGATGAAGTTCTGTCGGTATGTGTGATTTCCTGATTTTTTCTGTTTGTGAAAGAGTCTATCTCTGCGTCTAATAAGTCTTTTAATGGGCTGTGTGATCCAGGGCAGGTCTTTTTTTGAGCCGGTCTATTTGGAGGGGACAAAGACTGAGATACCGTGTTCTAAGTGTGTTTTCGATGATATTTAATTAACAACTGTTTCGGTAGTGCAGAAACAATTTAAATATATAACAATCAAAATTCAGTTTTCAACACTAAAATCACTGCTAAGGCAAATCCTTCAAACAGTTAAAGTTCACAGTGTGGATTCCACAGACTTCACTGTAAGCTGGCATCCAGTCTTACAAGAAATATATATACATGTATCTTAGGTCTTAACACTTCGGGGTCCGAATAGTAACTGTCTGTCTTTTTGAAAACAGACAGTGTGTTTACAAAACAACAGGGAAATTCTCAAAAGTGTCTCAAAGATATTGAATTCACATTGTTTGTGCAATTAATTGTCACCTTATCATTATGTTTTTACAGTTGAAAGGTAGAATAATAATCATGCCACCTTGACTTGACTGTAAGGTTGAAGAGTTATTACAAATGTATTAAATAACCGAGATGCCACATGGGCTATTCAACACTTACGGAGGAAGTCACAAACATTCTCAGTCACGAATGCTGATTGCTAAAAACCCTCCAAGTCAAAAACATGTGTACCTTTTGTACCGTAATCAAAACTAATCAGGTGAAACAACCTTTTGCACAAACAATCTGGGCTTGGGCCTTTTGGCACTTAGTCTAAACTAATTAGGCAGCCATTTACTCATTAAGCTGTTTGACTAACAAATGCATAATCCTATGGGACAATGATAATATGAAATGGGGTCTAAGGGGTTCTCAAAGTTTTTTTTCAAATGGTGTAAAACAATTCAATAACCATAGATATTGAAAACTTTAAACAAAATATGACACAATATTTAAAAATCCATCAATTACTGTTATGCAATGAAATTTGCATATTTTACTTTCTAACAACACCCCCTTGGCCGGACAACTTTGGACCCCAACGTTCCAATTGAACAATTCAATCACTTTTACCTTCAAATATGAAGATGTTGAACTTATACCAGTAATTTCCATTATGTGTGATTTTCAAACCTGAGGTAAATCTGACTTAAAAAGTACTAAACAGACACTATTGCATCAATTTTCCCTTTACAATGTAAAACTGAAACTAACAATAAAATATTTTTTTCCAAACTATTCAAAGACATAATAAAATTACAGTTATTAAAGTTACAATAGAGTATTGTATTATCTATGGAATCATTTCACGGTGCTTTTAAATCAAATAGCATTTTTCCGTTTCAATTTTGAAATATTAAGTTTACATGTCAGACTCAATTTCTTCCATCAGTGCGATTTCAGATGGAGTTGCACCATCTTCTATCAGACTTTTTGATTTGCACAAAGCCGTGAAATGATTTATTTTCTGACAGTTCTTGCATTTATTGAATTTAGCTATACAGTCTGCAGGATGGTGACTGTTCCGGCTTCCACAGTTCTGGCACGGTTTCTTCCTGATAGGTGCATAGTGGTTGCTGCCACCGTATAAGGCATTTGTAACATATTGGAATTCTTCCTGCAGAGCGTCAATTTTGTCATATGCTGCAGCTTCAAGATTTTCCAACTTGCTGACTAACATATAGAGCTCATTTCTCTGTCTTAGTAAATTATCACATTTAATCCTTAATTCTCCAATCTCATTGCTTCTTTCTCCTAATACTTTCCTCAAATTACTTATCTGATTATTGAGATTTGAAATTTCTGCATGTTTAACTTCTAGGACTTCATTCTGCCTTTCACTACACTTATCTGCCACTACTTTCACTTCACTTTCTGCACTAATTCTTCTCTCCGTTTCAAGTTCTAAGCACTTCACAATTCTATCATTCTCAGACTGTAACCTAGCATTTTCTTCCTGCAATTCTGAGGTTTCGCGCATAGACGAAGAGACACAATTCTTTAGGCAGTTGAGTTCAGCAGATATGGAGGACTATTCTGACGGCAACAGTTCTTTAAGTTCATTGTCATTGACACAGAAAAATGGCATACCTGCACATAGCATCTTCTTCTCAAGGAATTCCTTAAGCCGAGCTGCGTCACGTTGCTGTTTCTTTGGTGATCTCAAAGCAGTTGATATCTGTTGTGCAGTTCTCATGTGCTGGGTTCCAGGCTGGTGAAAAGTTTTGTTCCTACAAAACGTAGCATAATGTCCATAATTCTGGCAGTTGAAGCATTTCCTATGGACAGCTTTGCACAATGTTCTATGGTCAGGTGAAAAGTTTTCTCCACATCTGTAGTATTGGTTAGGTTTTCGTTGGTAAAGTCTTCTTTGATTCATCATGACTTGGCTTTGATAGAAGCGCGAGGTCTACCCACTGTTCTGCACCAATTGTTATGACGAGAAAAATAACCTTTTAAGTCATAAACTGGGTTTTCGGGGAATATCAACTCAAGTGGATAGAGCAACTCAATACGAAGAATCAAAGTTTTCGATGATGTTTAATTAACAACTGTTTCGGTAGTCCAGAAACAATTTAAATATATAGCAATCAAAATTCAGTTCTCAACACTAAAATCACTGCTAAGACAAATCCTTCAAACAGTTAAAGTTCACAGTGTGGATTCCACAGACTTCACTGTAAACTGGTATCCAGTCTTACAAGAAATATATATGCATGTATCTTAGGTCTTAACACTTCGGGGTCCGAATAGTAACTGTCTGTCTTTTTGAAAACAGACAGTGTGTTTATAAAACAACAGGGAAATTCTCAAAAATGTCTCAAAGATATTGAATTCACATTGTTTGTGCAATTAATTGTCACCTTATCATTATGTTTTTACAGTTGAAAGTTAGAATAATAATCATGCCACCTTGACTTGATTGTAAGGTTGAAGAGTTATTACAAATGTATTAAATAACCGAGATGCCACATGGGCTATTCAACACTTACGGAGGAAGTCACAAACATTCTCAGTCACGAATGATGATTGCTAACAAAACCCTCCAAGTCAAAAACATGTGTACTTTTTGAACCGTAATCAAAACTAATCAATTGAAACAACATTTTGCACAAACAATCTGGGCTTGGGCCTTTTGGCACTTAATCTAAACTAATTAGGCAGCCATTTACTCATTAAGCTGTTTGACTAACAAATGCATAATCCTATGGGATAATGATAATATGAAATGGGGTCTAAGGGGTTCTCAAAGTATTTATTCAAACGGTGTAAAACAATTCAATAACCATAGATATTGAAAACTTTAAACAAAATATGACACAATATTTAAAAATCCATCAATTACTGTTATGCAATGAAATTTGCATATTTTACTTTCTAACAACAGTAAGCAGGTTTTCCACTCTCTTTTGCTTTGATGTACGCTGGGATAAGGGTTTTCCTACGTTCCTGAATTGTCTTCGGATACTGATCAGACACTTTGAATGGGGAGTTTCTGTCAAATGTTTCATATGCTTTGCGTTTGATCGAAAGTTTGTCTTGATGGTAGTTAAATTTGACTACGATATGCCTTGTTTTAGCAATCGTATTGTCAAATAGGCCAGATGGTAAGTAGACCTTTATAATCGAACAATATACGTACATATATCGTATAATTTATTGTATTACTTGCAAAATATTACGTTTAATCGTCATTTTTCGCATGATGTAAAATGCTTTACACGTATTCCGGTAAACAAGTAGTTACAAGGCAGTTAAACATGCTATGAATATCATCATTTTATATTGATAATACCAGTCGAACATCCTTTGGGTTGAAAATAGTCATTGTAATAATGAAATAAATGTTGTTTTTGGTGGTTTTCAACCAACTTTCCATGTGTAGGTGCCGCACAGAGTCGGTATACGTTACCAACCGAAGTAAATTTTGTGTGTATACGATACCAACTGAAGTCATCATTTGACTTTCAGGATGCAGACGGCCACGCAGTGTGCACTTATTGTCGCCTACCGTTTACACTGTGGTGCAAGCTGTGCGGCCGCAAATGTTTAGACTTTTCTAAGATGGCGGACAAAACGGAGGCTGAAAGGTAAGCATCACATTTTTACACTGTTTAAACTATGTAGATTTTTCTTTCAGTCATTTAATTGGTGCCATAACACAGAATTATAACGCCCGTCAACAGCGGCGTGCTCCCTTATGATTCATGTATGTGTGTAAGGCTCAAAATCTTCCGTAAACTTTGCATAAACTGAAATTCAGAAATCGAATCGAGAAGGAGGTCATATTTTGCCTCATTGTAAGCTTACTAACTACGCTAAACATGTTCTAACACTGGATATATGCATCTGCGCCCGATATTAACGTTGAGTTACCTAGTTTGTGGCACAGATCTACATTTTGTCTTTTGGAGACGTTTGAAAATAATGTCGAGTGTACGGTTTAGCCATTAGAGGTAAAAGTGCACTGTACGGTTTAGACCCGATGTTTTTGTACGGTTTAGCCACGATTTTCTTTCGAAAACCTGTACGGTTTAGACACAAAACAAATGCTACCATTTGAATCTGCGCCGTAGGTCTAGATAGTATAACCCCAACTATTTATTATGGATCTTCCTTCATGCAATGCATGTTTGCGATTATGACAGCATATCACAAACAATTAGGATCGAGATCAGAAGCACAGTATATAATTGGTTTAAACGTATTTTATTTTTAAATATTTGCATGAATATTGTAATGATAACACAAAGGAAAAGAAAAGGATGGAAACGAAAACAAGACTGCTTATTGTGTTTCTCCCCCCATCACCGTAACAACTGCACTCGCTTTATGCAGAAATGACTGCCCGCTATTGTACTATATTAATTGTACTGAAAAACTTATCAAATTAATTAAGCAGGATATATCAGTTTATACAAAAACTTTTTGAGAAAGATACTTCAGAATAAAAGAAAACAAAATAAATAAAAGAAACAAAAAAAGGAAACGAAGGTTGACACATATATGTAGAGAGGTCTAGGATTCTGAGCAGTACAAGCACATTCGAAAGAAGGTGAGCGTTACCGAGTTTATTAGAATCGTTTTGAGGTTTGGATAAACCGATGTACAGCTTCGTCTATAATGATGTTTGTATTATAATGTAAAAGAGGATCACCAAACAGAAACACAGACAGGGGCGGAGTAGTGAATCTGGCAACATCATCAAAAAGTTGTTTTCCTTCGTTGGTTTCCTTCGTTGGTATATTTGCAACAGCTTAAAAAGAAGTGCGATGCGTTTTCAACGAGGCCACATGTACACAAGGCAGTGTCAGATATGTTCTTTGAGAATAGGTCATGGTTCAATGAACTGCAGTTTGTACGAAGCCTCTTGTGCAGGAGCTGCTGTTTTCTGACACCGTAATGAAATGTTTGGGAACAGTTAGCAGATTGATATTCAGAGACGTTTTGAATGCGTTTAGAGTAGAAGATTGTTTTTCATTTTCGGGGAGGTTGTTCCATTCCTGTATTGTTACAGGGAGGAAAGAGTTGCTATAATGGGTTGTGCGACAGGCCAGAGGTTGAATATCACCAGCGTTTCGTAATCTTAAATTGCATCGAGAAACACTTCCAGCCACTTCAGGTACCAGTTCTGTGAGATATTTTGGAGTTAAATACGTCTGGTTTCAAGGCGTTTCCATCCAACTTCATGCAACAATTTACCAACAGAAACCAATTTAGTTGTCCCAGTTACTATACGCGTAGCTTCATATTGATTTTTATGCCCCCAAAGGTGGGCATATAGTAATCGCATTGTCCGTCTTTCCGTCTGTCCGTCTGTCTGTCCGTCTGTCCGTCTGTCCGTCTGTCCGTCTGTCCGTCCGTCCGTCCGTCCGTCTGTCCGTCTGTCCGTCTGTCCTTCCATCCGTCCCAAATTCGTGTCCGGTCTGTAACTTCTTCATCTATCAATGGATTTCAATATAACTTGGCACAAATGTTCACCACACAAAGACGATGTGTCGCGTTCAACTCCCAGGTCCATAGGTCAAAGGTCAAGGTCACAGGGTACAATTACTTTGTCACAAATTTCGTGTCCGGTCTGTAACTTCTTCATCTATCAATGGATTTCAATATAACTTGGCACAAATGTTCACCACACAAAGACAATGTGTCGCGTTCAACTCCCAGGTCCATAGGTCAAAGGTCAAGGTCACAGGGTACAATTACTTTGTCACAAATTTCGTGTCCGGCCTGTAACTTCTTTATCTATCAATGGATTTCAATATAACTTGCCACAAATGTTCACCACACAAAGACGATGTGTCGCGTTCAACTCCCAGGTCCATGGGTCAAAGGTCAAGGTCACAGGATAAAATAACTTCGTAACAAATTTCGTGTCCGGTCTGTAACTTCTTTATCTATCAATGGATTTCAATATATCTTGGCACAAATGTTCACCACACAAAGACGATGTGTCGCTTTCAACTCCCTGGTCCATAGGTCAAAGGTCAAGGTCACAGGGTACAATTACTTTGTCACAAATTTCGTGTCCGGTCTGTAACTTCTTAATATATCAATGGATTTCAATATGATTTGGCACAAATGTTCACCAGACAGAGACAATGTGTCGCCTTCAACTCCCTGGTCCATGGGTCAAAGGTCAAGGTCACAGAATACAATTACTTTGTCACAAATTTCGTGTCCGGTCTGTAACATTTTTATCTATCAATGGATTTCAATATAACTTGGCACAGATGTTCACCAGACAAAGACGATGTGTCGTGTTCAGCTCCCTGGTCCATATGTCAAAGGTCAAGGTCACAGGGTACAATTACTTGTTTATCTGTGAATGGATTTCAAAGGAACCTGGCACAAATGTTCACCTTACAAAGACGATGTGTCAACTCCCTGGTCCATGGTTCAAATGTCAAGGTCACATGGTACAATTTTTGGGGGCATTTGTCACGTGACTGTGACATCTCTTGTTTTTCAAAACTGTTAGATTCTCTGGCATTACAGTTATCAAATATAGTATCATCGTATTCTAAAATAGCTATCACGAAATATACGTATATTGTTTCAAGGGAATATCTGTCCGAAGTGAATTTGAGTTTTCGCATGACATTTATTCTTGTCCATGCCTTAGTAGCGATATGTGCCATGTTAGATCACGTGAGAGATGAACGCCAATGTGCTTATGTGAATATATACGGATGAGACATTTTTCTCGAGATTATTAACGACTCGGTCTTCTTAGGATTGAATTCAATTAGCCATTTCTCTGCCTTTTTAATATATTATTATTGATATCTGTTGCCATATGTACGGGAGTTATACCTACACTAAACAAGCTAGTGTCGTAAGCAAACAAACGAATGTTCCATCCAATGTCGCTAACAATATCATTTATAAAAACAAGAAATAACAATTGACCTAATGTATATCCTTGTGGAACACCAGCTTCATAGTATTCCAGTCAGAGAAGGTACCAGGTAAAATTACACGTTGCATTCTTTCAGTAAGATAACTGGAAAACCAGAATAGAATTATGGGTAGAACATGACCTGGATATATACTGGTTATTAAACATTTAAGGACATTGTTTTACTTTAAAAATTGAAGCGAATTTATTTTTAAGTTTAACTAACATGTTTTTGACATGCCGGCAATTCATTTAGCGAACATAATGGTTAATCTGTATCATCTGTCAGAAAAAAGAACCTACCCTCGGATTATGTTTTACAGGCATTTAGTTGAGTTGATGTAATTTAGCACTTGGTCGATATCTCGTCAGTTTTGCGATGACGGATCTGGGCTGAGTCTGTATAGAATGTCTAAATGCCATTTCGTAGGGCATACATGCATTTTAAAGGTGACATAAAAATACACATGAAATAATTATATAACAGAAAAGGATAACAAATCAATGAGAAAAAACATACTACAACATACTGCATGTTTGGTTGTCAACCCTTTTACAGTTGGCAATCACGCTGGCCTCTTTGCATGTACGCCGACAAGAAAGGTTTAGTACTCTATGAAGGCGACCTCTTAAATCCAGAAATGGAAGGAGAACGTCGGATATCTGTACTATTTCGTTTTTGTCGTTCCCTTTATTACTTTTCTACAGCTCAATCATTGAGTACACTAGCGATAGGTGGATACAGTTTGTTCACTTAAACGTTTTCGTTATACATGCACTTTACCACTGTATTTGCCGTTGCGGTTGTTGTAGTTTAGTCAGAGAGGGGATACGTTTATTTACACTGTTTGTCTTTTAGGGTGGGGATGGAATAAGTGTGAGGTTGGGCGCCCATAAACCGGTTTAACCCCCAAGTGACTTTTGTCACTGACCGTTCCAAGGCGGTACTTCCTTCTCCCCCTATTGTATGTTCGTTTCGTCTTTGTGCGTCTCTTGTTGTTTCTTATAGTTATGTACATTTGCTGTTTCCTTGTGTTGCTGTTCGGGCGACTGTTTGTTCTGTATGTGGTGTTTCCTGCATGACTCATTTTTGTACTTATATATTTATTGGACCAAATAAATTGCCAAGTCTAAAATCTTCGTCAATATCTTGAATTTCAATGGTTTGTATTTCACCATTTAGAATTGTGTTGCTTGTTTATTTCAAAACGTCTGGTATTACATTAAAAGTTAATGTACGTTGACCCGACTTTCCCGATATATATGACTTAGCTCTTTACTTCTAATTGTCATTGGATTTCTCGGATTGGCATCTACACATTGGCTGATGGTTTCCTTTGTCTCGCAATAGTAACAGGCAAATACTCTGAAAAGATATGTAAGATAATGTAAAGTAACAGTACAAAGTGCTTGACTTAATTACAGACGCCCTGTATTTGCATTAGGACTGAAACGGGTAAACACTTTTACCCAAATACCCAATCAGTTAAACTTAAAAATCAATTCACTTCAAAACTTTTTAAGTATAACATTGTCTTCAAATGTTAACCAGTATAGATCCAGATTATATGCTATGCTTCTGTTCTCGATCCTAATTGTTTGTAATATACTGTCAAAATCGCAAATAGGCATTGTGTGAAGTAGAGGAATATCTACACTAATTAGTTGGGATTACGCTACCTAGACCTATGACGCATGTTCAAACGTTAGTATTTGTATGTGTCTAAACCGTACATTTTTTTGTAAGAAAATCGTGTCTAAACCGTACAAAATAGATCGGGTCTAAACCGTACAGTGCACTTTTACCACTACGGGCTAAACCGTACACTCGACATTTTTTTCAACCCTCTCAAAAAGACAAAATGTAGATTTGTGCTTCAAACTAATTAACTCAACGTTAATATCGGACTCAAATGCATATACCCACAGTGTTAGAAAAGGCTTAGCGTTGTTGGTAAGCTTACAATGAGGCAAAATATTACCTCCTTCTCGATTCGATTTCTGATTTTCGGTTTCTGCATTGTTAACGGAAGATTTTGAGCCTTACACACAGACATGAATCATTAGGAGGTAAACCGCTGTTGACGGGCGTTATAATTCTGTGTTATGACACCAACTAAAAGATGGAAAGAAAAATCTACATTGTTTAAAAAGTGTAAAAATGTTATGCTTAGCTTTCAGCCTCCTGTTCGTCCACCATCTTGAAAAAGTCTAAACATTCGCGACCGTACAGCTTGCACCACAGTGGTTTAGCAGCATCAGAGAGACAGTATGCCATTGTGCAGAGACACATCCTGTGGATAAAGTATCGTACATGTGGGAGACGACTGTGAGTGGAAGCATCAAATACAGATAAAGAACATTTAATGTGATAGGGAAGGACATTCCTGCCAATTTAGGAAATGTGTCATTGAACCCAATATCTGAACAATTAATGATCCCCACCAAATCTACTGTTAGTGACAGTCCAGTGAGAAAGATTTTAAAGGTTAACACACCAACAAAATCGGTCCATTGCATACTATTTTCTGAAGCAGACGACAGTGCAGTAGTATGTTATGAAACCAATCAATCAACCGTTGCGGAAGCCGATGCAGCTAATAGAGTGGAAGATTTGTCCGAGCAACTTTAATGCACTCTATTATATTCAGCATCCGAGTCAGACGACGACGATTCTTACCAAAAAGAAAGTTTGCGGAGAATTCCTGACACAGTTTTGGCAGACAATGAGACTGTGAAAGATGCTGTTGAGCAGCTGCAAAAACTAATGCCTTCGGTTACCTCACATCTTACGGAATGTGGCCGTTTACAAGATTGGATCACTTTGTCCCACTTAGTTGACAGTGGCGAGTTCAGTATGAATCACATTGCAGCACAATTATTCCTGGATGTAGTCAAATTTTCGAGCGTTAAAGATGTGAGACTAATGCGATACGCTCCAGGGTCCATGCTTATAAAGCTTTTTAGTTGAGTCTGAGATCGTTCTCAAGCGTTTGATTGTCAGATTTGAGTTCTCAAGCATTTGATTGGTCAGATTTGAGCCTTTGACTCAAATCTGACTTATCAAAAACTTGAGAACGAACTCAGACTCAACTAAAAGCTTTATAAGCATGGACCCAGAAGTAAGACAATTTTGGTCTATCGGACAGTCGTTATTCAAATCAAAATTTGTGCGGTTGATGGGTGGGTACAAGACGTTTTCGGGAGTGAAGGAGCATGGAGAGAGCGAAAATAATGACATGCATACAGCGGACATTTCAATGTTGATTTTTTGAAATTTGTATTATTAAAGTATTGTAGTAATAGGAAAATTAACGAGAAGTTAAACAGTTCGAACGTAAGTGCATGTTCTACACACTGGGGTCAGTTGTATTTAATGTATTTTTGCGCGGGAGCCTTAAGGCCCCGCTCTTTATATGGAACGCTGGTATTGGAATTTCACTGGTAGGAGGGCTGATTTATCAATAATGGCGAATGAATTTTAATTTGTCTTTATGATTATAAGAACATTATGTATGGAATAATACAATTTTATATAGTTGAAAACAGGTCGACATACTTTTTTCAGTGTAGAATTGTTTGTAATTTGGAAATGAAAATATTAGAAAATTGTTTCTCCTAGGGCAGGGCTAATAAAACAATTATTACCGCAGCGGAAGGGTCATCAGTGATAACAGCCGAAGAAATGACTAAGATGTTGCGGAACTGAGAACTTTCGTATTCGGGGCAATACGCTTGTGACAACCGTTTCTAAACGCAGTTTCTAAAGGCACGGAAATGAAGAGCGTTTGTTGATCACTATGGCAATCCGACTGAAATTGCTGCTTTTTAATAATAATAATAATAAAGTATACACAACATGGCAATTTAATACAAAATTATGCAAAACTATATGTACAATACAACTGTGAAATTCATCCGTCTAAAATGTAAGAGATCCAGGGGTAAGATCATGATGGCCGACTCTGTAATCCAGAAAACGATAACACATTCTTTACGGAAAAGAGTGTCCGAACTTTAGACCTGCAATAAGCTGTGCACTTGAGAAAATGTTCAGATTAGAAATCGGATATCTTTGTGCATATGCGATTATAAAATACCAGCTTATAAATGTTCATGATGTCTTTATTTCTTACATGAATATTTAACAAGGTGGGGGATAAGGTGTCTAGTGTGAGACTGGAAGGGCTATTGTATAACTAGGACGTTTCAATGATCCTTTATGGTGAAATGGAATAATTGTGTTGTGTTACTAAAGCCAAAGGAGTGAACCTTTTTTATATATAACACACGTTTGATTTTTATTCATTATTCAGTAACCCGCGCCTTTGATGCTTTGCATCAATGGTTTTCTTGTATATAACAAGTAATGTTCAAAAATATACATATGAAATAGCAATGAGATAAATAAATGAATAGTACCGTTTGACTATCACTGCTGCCCTCGACGACTTCATCATTAAATGATATATTTTGCCAGTCCATATTTTCGTCAGTCCATATTTTCGTCACTGCAAGATAAATCAATTAGTTGACTTCAGGAGGTAACACAAACACCTTCTGTTTGTAACGTATACACATAAAAGCGACTTCAGGAGGAAACATACATAACCATCCACACCTTCAGTGTATCGTGATTGAATAAAAATTGTATACATTATAGTTCAGAAAGTATGGAAACACAAAGCTATAAATAAGCATACATCATGGCTAAGCTGGGATTCCATATTATGTGTAAATACAATGGGTTATTCCCGTGTTTATTTCGATAATCGCTCGATGATACTCATAAACAGTGACAAATTAGCACATGTGCATGAAATATATTTATAAATGGAACGTAAATGGTTTATTCACTAGCCCATGATACAAGTTGCAATGAAAAAACTCACATGCTGCGTGTTTCTATGAACACTAGCGCGTATTGCATATATCAGCCCAGAGCAAAATGGGTGTGTTAACATGGATTGTAGGTGCGGTACACATACAGGGATTCAGTGCGAAACGGTCGACGTGATACTTCGTTGGCCTCAAGTGACAGTGGGCGAATCTTCTGCCGCACCATGTATATATGATATGATAATTATATTACACAACCATAGTATGTGTCGATCAAGTGCCAGTGAGTGAGATACATATAAGATATTGAAAAAAACTGTGACAACCAGACGGACAGACATACAAACGGACAGATAGACAGACAGACATACAGACGGACGGACATGTGTAAAACATTATGCCCCCTGACTATCGTCAAGTTACGTCAACGGGGCCTAAATATAAATTGTATGTCTGTACAAACTGTATAGACGCTACGTCTCCGCTCTGGATCTTCATCTCATGCAACCGGCCGCGTGGCTCAGTGGTAGAGCGTCCGCTTGCGGTACGGAAGGTCGCGGGTTCGATCCCCGGCCGCGACAGACCAAAAGTTGTTAAAAGTTGGTACTAGTAGGCTAGTAGTAGCTCCCTTGTCTACGCTCGACATTAAAGGTGTAGTTCTAGGACTGGTCGGCCCGGTGTCAGGATAATGTGACTGGGTGGGATGCCCTTGCCATGTACCTGCGGCAGGGGTATTCCAGTAAGGCAGCACTATAACTTGTTTCATGCGGGTGCCGTCTGCAAATAACTGAAATACTGTTGGTCAAACGTAAAACCCAATTCACTCACTAATCTCATGCAAAGCCCTACAGAACCTTTTGTTTGAGACGATGACCAACTTGTGTATGTACTGCCCGATCTTACAATTCACTGAAACCTCTCTATTACGACCATTAAATTAATTCAAGTATGTTGTGTTAAAGGCAGGTGGCTACTTAAAGCAAATTGAAAGTAAAACTGAACGCTCCCATAGAAGCGTTCTGTTTTACTTTCACCTTGCTTTAAGCAGCCACCTGCCCTAAATACCAACTAATTAGCACAATTTAGTGGCCGTTATAGAGAGGTTTTACTGCACAAATATCACATGTCGCCGAACACCACGAATCATTCCTTGATCTGTCTGTATGAGAGATGTTTACATAACATTCGAATACTACAGTATTGTGGCATACTTCTGTCACAACTGAAGCGTTCGCAAAACGTGTTAATAATTTACATAATTGTTATATCTTCGTGAGAATAAAAATATACTATCACACAGACCCCATTTGTGACATTTAACCCTTTCCTTCATACAATCGCCTGTTTGCGTCTTTGCCAACAGAATAGACTCAGATCAGACAGATCATGCAGGGACTGCACTATTTTTTATGAAATTATAATAGATCTATAGATCTGACTCGATAGTTCCATCAAATACCAAACCTCATGTGTATATATGCCACAATGAAAAGGTCAACCAATGACTTATTTTTAAACGAATATTCAACATATTTGCAGAACTATATCGCCATACCTTTTTTTTTATTTTACTGTACTGTACCTACTCGGCATTTTCCGTAATGACGTGGAAAGTCGATTATTACCGAAAACGATAACGTCATGCCGTAACAACGTCTTCCTGACGTCAGCGACGTTACCTTTGTCATTTATCATAACAACGATAAAGAGATTATACGGATTTTTACTTGCTGAGTATTTTACTTCGTTTATTGACGATTATACCTTGACAATGAACACATCAACACGAAGGTAAGTTACCAATATGCTTTGCTAAAATTTGCGATGATAATATAATCAAAAGAAATCAATAGCGGTGACGACTTTGTGATGTAGATCTATACACATATGCATATCGATCTACATATGAACTGAAGAAAATCTATAATAGGGATATTTTTGAAAAATATGAAACTATTTACAACTTGTGCTGCCTTATCTGACTTATGCGACATCTTTGACATGACTCAACTTCTTGTTCTGAAAATTGAATACCGCTTAAGCCGGTGCTAGGGGGCGTGAGCAGTGTGGCACTTTCAATTACTGTTCATGAAGAGACTCAATAAAACCGAGTCTGCAATTTTCTCTTTTTGTGTTGCAATTTTTGCCATCGGGGATCACCCCCTTTCAGAATTTATAATCTTCACAACAGCAGGTGTTAAGTGCTTGTGTGGCGGCCGTAAAACGTCGCCACGTACTTCATTATCAGTGTTGTTATACCTTCTGATCCTTCGAGATCATAAATTTCAGTACTTCTTGTTCTGAAAATTGAACACCGCTTAAGCCGGTGCTAGGGGGCGTGAGCAGTGTGGCACTTTCAATTACTGTTCATGAAGAGACTCAATAAAACCGAGTCTGCAATTTTCACTTTTTGTGTTGCAAGTTTTGCTCACGGGGATCACCCCCTTTCAGAATTTATTGTCAAGGATGCCACATGTTTCGTTAAGGGTTGTTCTCCTTCTCTTGTGGATGTAATTCTTACCAATAAACCCCAGTATTGTTTCAATATGTTAAATTTTGGATGTGGAGTCAGTGACTGGCACAACATGGTTGGTGTGCTAGTCAAAGGCACCACACCCAATATAGATAAACAGAAAACTAAGTACAGAAGTTTTAAAAACTTTGATGAAGAGAATTTCATTGCCAATGTCGGCCAGGTGCAATTTCATGCTGCTTTTGTCTTTGACGATGTAGATGATATTTACTCAGAGACACAAAAAACCACCTTATATGAACAGCGAGCTGAGACGCTCTATATATAAAAAGAAAATGTTGTTTAATAAGTATCAAACTTACTCTACTTCGAAAAAATGGGAGGTTTATAGGCAACAGAGAAATTTTGTGAATAAACTCAAAAGACGTTCAATTAGACATTATTTCTATGAAAGATGTTCAGGTGGCACGAAATCCAAGGATTTCTGGCCTACCATCAAGCCTTTTCTATCTAAGAAGGGGTCTGATGGAGGGTCAGCTATAATCCTATCGGAGAAAGACAAAATTTATACTGATCAAACAGAAGTTTGTGAAATTTTTAATGATTTTTATATAAATGTTGCAAAGGATATTGGTAGGGACAATAAACAGTGTGAAGATGACTTTTCAGACCGTCCCAGTATTCAAACCATACTTTCTAACTCTTCATCAGCCAACAATTTCTCATTTAGGCCAGTGACACAAACAGAAGTTTCTAAAATCATAGCCAAACTTGATATAAAGAAGTCTACTGGAACAGATAAGATCTCGGCAAAAAATTAAAAATCTGTTCTCCTTCCTTCAGTCACAGTGTTTGTGCCCTATTAAATTATACCTTTGCAACCAGTAATTTCCCATCTTCATTAAAGGCTGCTCAAATGATCCCTCTTTTTAAAAAGAAAGATCCGCTAAACAAAGAAAACTACAGACCAGTTAGTATTTTACCTACTATTTCCAAAATATATGAAAGGAGTATGCATGACCAGCTTGCGGTATATTGTGATAGTATATTCAATCCTTTCTTGTCTGCTTTCAGAAAGGGCTTTGGATGCCAGACTACCCTGTTGCGACTCATTGAAGATTGGCGTCAGGCTTTGGATAACCGTAAGTATGTCGCAGCGATACTTATGGATCTGTCCAAGGCTTTTGACTGTCTTCCACATGACTTGTTAATTGCTAAACTTAAGGCATATGGACTATCCACAGAAGCAGTTAATCTAATATTCTCCTATCTAAAGGACAGGGTGCAGCAGGTTAAACTGGGATCCAAGTCAGCAGCTGGCAGAACTTAGTAAAAGGCGTCCCGCAAGGCTCTATATTAGGACCATTACTTTTTAATGTATTTATAAATGATATATTTTATGTAGTCAAAGATGATATATTTTATGTAGTCAAAGATTCAAAACTTTACAATTATGCTGACGACAATACTATCTCGTTTGTTCATTACAATATTGATATTCTTAAAGATACTTTGACCCGTGAATGCCTCTTGCTTGTACAGTGGTTTGAAGACAACTATATGAAAGCAAACCCAGAAAAGTTTCAGGCCATCTGCATAGGCAAGAGGACACATGATTTGATTGAAAAATTTCAGATAGAAGACAAATCCATTAAATGTGAATCAAACGTCACACTATTAGGAATAAATATTGATTTTATGTTAGCTTTTAATGACCATGTGGCTGAAGAGACTTCGGAATCATTGGGAAACCTCTTGAGTGGATGACCTCCTATCTAAATGACCGCTATCAAAAAGTGTCAATAGATGGGGAATTGTCCACTCCAGTTAACATGAGATATAGCGTGCCACAGGGATCGGTCCTAGGACCGAAGCACTACATCATGTACACAAAACCTGTCGGCTCAATATGCAGAACCCATGGGCTCAACCACCATTTTTATGCCGATGACTCACAATTATACCTGTCATTTAAGCCCAAGGACATTTCCTGTCAACAGGAAGCTTTATCACGAGTTGAGAACTGTCTCAAGGAGCTAGTGTCTTGGATGCACCAGAACATGCTGAAGCTCAATACTGACAAAACCGAGGTCATACTGTTTCATACTAAAAACACAGAAGTACCTGAAGAGATTCATGTGCAAGTAGGACCCTCTAAAATCAAGCCATCTCTGTGTATAAAGAATCTCGGCGCATGGCTCGATTCACAAATGGATATGACATCACACATCAATTCCGTGTGTAGGTCTAGTTATGCACAGCTCCGACGAATAGGTCATATAAGAAAGTATCTCTCGCCTGCTGCTACCAGGTGCAATTTCATGCTGCTTTTGTCTTTGACGATGTAGATGATATTTACTAGGCACACCAGTGGCTCCTGGCTGACGTCATCAATGAACATATACCACTAAAAGAAAAAACTCAGAGACACAAAAAACCACCTTATATGAACAGCGAGCTGAGACGCTCTATATATAAAAAGAAAATGTTGTTTAATAAGTATCAAACTTACTCTACTTCGAAAAAATGGGAGGTTTATAGGCAACAGAGAAATTTTGTGAATAAACTCAAAAGACGTTCAATTAGACATTATTTCTATGAAAGATGTTCAGGTGGCACGAAATCCAAGGATTTCTGGCCTACCATCAAGCCTTTTCTATCTAAGAAGGGGTCTGATGGAGGGTCAGCTATAATCCTATCGGAGAAAGACAAAATTTATACTGATCAAACAGAAGTTTGTGAAATTTTTAATGATTTTTATATAAATGTTGCAAAGGATATTGGTAGGGACAATAAACAGTGTGAAGATGACTTTTCAGACCGTCCCAGTATTCAAACCATACTTTCTAACTCTTCATCAGCCAACAATTTCTCATTTAGGCCAGTGACACAAACAGAAGTTTCTAAAATCATAGCCAAACTTGATATAAAGAAGTCTACTGGAACAGATAAGATCTCGGCAAAAAATTAAAAATCTGTTCTCCTTCCTTCAGTCACAGTGTTTGTGCCCTATTAAATTATACCTTTGCAACCAGTAATTTCCCATCTTCATTAAAGGCTGCTCAAATGATCCCTCTTTTTAAAAAGAAAGATCCGTTTAACAAAGAAAACTACAGACCAGTTAGTATTTTACCTACTATTTCCAAAATATATGAAAGGAGTATGCATGACCAGCTTGCGGTATATTGTGATAGTATATTCAATCCTTTCTTGTCTGCTTTCAGAAAGGGCTTTGGATGCCAGACTACCCTGTTGCGACTCATTGAAGATTGGCGTCAGGCTTTGGATAACCGTAAGTATGTCGCAGCGATACTTATGGATCTGTCCAAGGCTTTTGACTGTCTTCCACATGACTTGTTAATTGCTAAACTTAAGGCATATGGACTATCCACAGAAGCAGTTAATCTAATATTCTCCTATCTAAAGGACAGGATGCAGCAGGTTAAACTGGGATCCAAGTCAGCAGCTGGCAGAACTTAGTAAAAGGCGTCCCGCAAGGCTCTATATTAGGACCATTACTTTTTAATGTATTTATAAATGATATATTTTATGTAGTCAAAGATGACAAAGATGATATATTTTATGTAGTCAAAGATTCAAAACTTTACAATTATGCTGACGACAATACTATCTCGTTTGTTCATTACAATATTGATATTCTTAAAGATACTTTGACCCGTGAATGCCTCTTGCTTGTACAGTGGTTTGAAGACAACTATATGAAAGCAAACCCAGAAAAGTTTCAGGCCATCTGCATAGATTCCGCTGTCCAGATGTTGCGGTGGCCGAGGGAGTGCTGTTGTCAAACGGGGCATCCCTATATGCTTGGTACCTCTGGTAACTCCAGTTCCAATGCCGGAGGGAGCACCGTAGTGGAACAAGGCATCCCTCTACGGTATAATTCCGCGCTGGTACATTGGGAGTCTTGCTGGCATGACTTGCTACCCTGCCCTTAACCAGTGCCAGGGATTCCTGTTAAGCTGACCCAGTTTCCGTATTTTTGCTTACCAGTGAACTGGGTCGTGTAATATATGGGCAGCGGGCAAATTAAGCCTGTACGGTCTAATGCAGCATCGCGTGTCTCAGTCAGTCTCGATTTGTCCGATGTGATTCCTTTGCCATTGCAGCCGGTGGGATATGTTGCAGGAACAGTATACGGGATACCTTCCTTAGGCTCTACTTTGGCTGGGCTTTTTGGGTTCCCATAATAATACATTTTATTCTGTAATTAAACTTTGGATATACCCAATTACAACTCTATTAAAATGTGATACGCTGTGTACTCCCTCATTGCCATAGCGGGTCGAATAGTATTTGACTGGAGGGGTTGCATAGTGCGCGTATATAACAGTTGTGTATTTATATTGCTTAGTTTATATGCATGAACTTCAAATTGATCTGTTCTGTTACCCAATTTTCCGGCAATATTTTATGTGCAGTGTTGTATGTTAAACGAATGTACCCAAGTCTGTTGAGTCTGGGTCAAAATTATGGGACGTACTGGCACTGCGCATAGAATGTTGCATTCAAGTTTTTTTTAGTTTTTTTGTTGTTGTTTTTTTATAATCTTAGTGCGTTGACACACTATAATAGAACATAATACGACACAGACAGATAAACTTACGGAAAAGATGTAGCTTATTTACCAATGTCCTAAATAAATTCTATTTTATTATTATTCTTATCTATATATAAGTATTAAATATATTTTATTTTAAATGTTCTGTAATTTACGCATTATTGTACGGAAAATGTATCTTTGTGAAGCGCTTTTGAACGCACATATCCTGTATGAAAAGAGCGCTATATAAATGTGGTATAATAATAATAATAATAATAATAAAATATGTAGAAAGGCCTCTCGTCAATTGGCTGTTTTAAAAAGAATGGGCAATCTACTAACTATTGAAGGAAAACTGACTATATTTAATTCATTCATTGTGTCAAAGTTTAACTACTGTCCAATTTGGCATTTTTGTAGTCAATCTAGTACCCGTAAAATGGAAAAGATCCAGGAAAGGGCCTTGAGATTCATATATAATGATTTCACTTCTCCTCTCCAGGATCTTTTAACAGCTAAAAACAGAAACTTTCTACATATTAGCAGGATTAAATTGATGGCTGAGTAAGTTTTTAAAATTATAAATAAAATATCTCCAGAATACCTTCAGGATCTTTTTCAACTTAAAAATTCCTCTTATAATTTCAGGATAGAGAAGCTTACCTCAGTCCCAAGGGTCAAAGGTACCAGGTATGGGCTCAGGTCATTAAGATATGAGGCTGCCCGGGTGTGGAACGGCCTCCCGAATGAAATCAGAACTGCTGAGTCATTCCCGATATTTCGGAGGCTGTTGCGCACTTGGACTGGTGACATATGTGGATGCCCTGTATGCTCTACCTAATTATGTGCTTACCCTGTCAATGCTTATATTTTTGCTTATTCTTTGGTTTTATCTGCTGGCATGTTTTTAGTTTTATCTTATGCTTGTTTCTTGGTTCTAGAACCTGCTTGAAGTCAGCTTTAGTTTTCTCGCTTTTTAGTTTTAAAACTGCATGTTTTGCAATCAATTTTTATTTCTTAACTGATTTTATTTACATTTGAAAAAAGGACATTTTGTTCCTTCCAAAGGTTTTTCATTTTAAAATCTCTACAGACTGACCAGATCCAGATTGGACAGCTCTCGAATAAGCTGTCTGATCGAGATATGAGCTAGTTTGCTGAGGGGTGCTCTAGTCAACTAAAGGGATCTAATTTATTATATTTATTTTTTTCGCAACCAAAAATTCAATATAATAGATCTAGCTGTGATAGTTTCATACTTATGTAAATACTGTGATACTGCTTTATAAGCATGCTGTATGTGATACTTTTCTATGTACATGACTGCATGTTCATACTTTTTATTTGTCGTTTTTGTTTTTCTACTCTTGTTTTGTCGGAATAAAAGCCCATCAGGGCTTATTTTATTATGTTATGAACATCCCACGTTAAATAAAACTTGTCTTATGTCTTATGTCTTAAGTTGAATTTATAATGACATTTATACGCAGGAGATTTTGGTAGAAACTGATGAATCATTTATATAAGTCCATAAGCAAACTGAGTAGACGCTGATCAGACGGTTCCTACAAGAACCGTCTGATCTGGGTCTTCTTTGTTTGCAAGCGCGTGAATCATCAGGTAATGGTTAATACACAACATAAGGAATGCAAAACATTCATCTGGAAAAATGGTTTTAGTGTATCAACATATTTGAGTGATTCCTGTCGCAGTGTGTTACTGTATTGGTATGATGATGCTATGTTGAGTGTTTCCTGTCGCAATGTTTTACTGTATCACATTTCACATAGTTCTTCAGTCGGATATGGGATGTTCCCCATATAAACACTTGATTTCTTGGGCTTTCATGGTGCTTTCTCTATGTTTGTTGTTGCCTTACAGCTGGTCCGGGTATAAGCTGAGTACTTCCCATCAGTCTTCTTTATTTTGCGCGTACTGTATTTTTAAGTTTACGATTGTGGATTCACTTAATAATCACTGCACTAAACTGTCTCAAGAGTCTATATTTGCTCATTATTTAAGACAGCTATAATCACTTTATCTCAAGCAGGTCTTGCACTAAGTTTGTCAGTATTATCAATTAAGGCATTTTGGTCTAAATTTGTCCTGACCCCAAACCCAGTTATTATTTAGCCTACTTTTAAATTTAAATGTATTGATGGAAGGTGCTTTACAATTGTAGCAGGACTCGTTTTACTCATACATCGTCGCTTCCAATGGGAAGTGGTCTGGACACAAGACAAGCATAGAGTTTTACATGTATAAACCCTATAAGACTCTAAATGTACATTAAAACAATGCCCCAAACATAATAACACGGAGTCACCGGCTGCTGGCAGTAGCTCATGCGACTGTTATAATATAGACTTATGCACATGGGAGATTTGGGGTGCTATGCACAAGCGTTATGCTCTGGCAGTGCAATTGCAAGTAACAAAAAACACAACTAACCACCGGTGGTGGTCTGACATAAAACTATATTCTGTAAAATATCCCTTGACAAGGTACTGACAGAACAAAGTAGAGAACCGGAGTTTCCTAAAAGACGGAACTTTTTACTCTTTATTGCTGTTCCGCGGTTCCGTCTCGTTCCGTCTTTTAGACTGTTCCGCTGTTCCGGTATTCCGCTGTAACTGTATGTAAATTTAGAATTGAAACTTTTGAAACATAAATCAAACAAGAGATGTTTGTAAAACATGTATACCCCCCCCCCCCCAGACCCCCTGACCTTTGATCTAGTGACTTCAACTATAGATGTCATCTAGCGGTCATGACTAATCACCACAGCAACTTGAAGATCCTAAGCCAAACCACTGATCATTTATTGATCTGAAAACATTTCACATATTAAGGTCATGGTGACCTTGACCTTTGACCTAGTGACCTCAACAACTATAGGGGTCATCTAGTGGTCACGACCAACTACCACAACAAGTTTGAAGATCCCGAACCAAACCATTGAGCAGTTATTAACTGGAAACCATTTCATCAGTTAAGGTCATGATGACCTTGATCTTTGACCTAGTGACCTCAAAATCAATAGGGGTCATCTAGTTGTCATGACCAACCACCACAGCAAGTTTGATAATCCTAAGCAAAACCCTTGAGCAGTTATTGATCGGAAACTATTTCACCAGTTAAGGTCATGATGACCTTGACCTTTGACCTAGTGACCTCAAAAATAATAGGGGTTATCTACTGGTCATGACCAACCACCACAGCAAGTTTGAAGATCCTAAGCCAAACCCTTGAGCAGTTATTGATCGCAAACCATTTCACCAGTTAAGGTCATGGTGACCTTGACCTTTAACCTAGTGACCTAAAAAACAATAGGGTTCATCTAGTTGTCATGACCAACCACCTATGCAAATTTGAAGATCCTAAGCCAAACCCTTGAGCAGTTATTGATCAGAAACCATTTTACAAGTTAAGGTCATGGTGACCTTGACCTTTGACCTAAAATACAATAGGGGTCATCCAGTTGTCATGACCAACTACCGCAGCAAGTTTGAAGATTCTAAGCCAAACCCTTGAGCAGTTATTGATCTGAAACCATTTGACCAGTTAAAGGCATTTCAAAGCTCCTTATATAAGTGACCCCCCCTATATACACAGTATCCAGCTGGGCTCCTGCAGTGTCCAGTCAGGGTCCATAGCCATAAGAGATAAAGTTATGCAATTATACATTGATCCTCTGTGATGGTAGCCCGCCTTATCAATTTGTGTATCAGATACCTGACAGTCGGGTCCCAAAATACACAGCATGGGGTTAATGGGTAAACATTCCTTTCGAAATGCCTTTAAGAGCATGGTGACCTTGACCTTTGACTTAGTGACCTAAAAAACTATAGGGGTCATCTAGTGGTCATTACCAACCACCACAGCAAATTTGAAGATCCTAGGCCAAACCATTGAGCAGTTATTGATCACAAACCATTTCACCCTTTAAGGTCATAGTGACCTTGACCTTTGACCTAGTGACCTTAAAAACATTAGGACTCATCTAGTTGTCATGACCAACCACCTAAGCAAATTTGAAGATCCTAAGCCAAACCCTTGAGCAGTTATTGATCGGAAACCATTTTACCAGTTAAGGTCATGGTGACCTTGACCTTTGACCTATTGACCTCAAAATCAATAGGGGTCATCCAGTGGTCATGACCAACCACCACAGCAAGTTTGAAGATTCTAAGCTAAACCCTTGAGCAGTTATTGATCGGAAACCATTTAACCATTTAAGGTCATGGTGACCTTGACCTTTGACTTAGTGACCTCAAAATCAATAGGGGTCATCTAGTTGTCATGACCAACCACCACTGCAAGTTTGAAGATCCCAAGCCAAACCCTTGAGCAGTTATTGATCGGAAACTATTTCACCATTTTAGGTCATGGTGACCTTGACCTTTGACCTAGTGACCTCAAAAACAATAGGGGTCATCTACTTGTCATGACCAACCACCACAGCAAGTTTGAAGATTCTAGGCCAAGTCGTTTATTAGTTATCATTCGGAAACCATCGATCTACCGACCGACCGACCGACCGACCGACCGACAGACCGACCGACCGACATGTGCAAAGCAATATACCCCCATTTTTTCAAAAGGGGGGTATAATAAGAAACAACATATAATATAGGAAGCACGTGTGTACCAACCCGACCTAGTCCAACCAGGACCAACCAAGTCCGCCAAAAGAAGGGACGAGACACAAGTGCAACCGCTTTATATAGGTACCATTGTAGCGTGACGAATGCTGGTTCCAATACATCTCATTTACAAGTAATAAAAGAGTGGTACCACTGACTATCCATCTGATTGGCTTAGGTCAAAGTGCATCAGTATGGTCGACAGCACGCTCGAAATTCAATGATGAAAGACAATTTGTCGGATTATAAATGAATTACTAAGTGTACCAACGGAATCTAAATAGAAACAGGCTTTGAAATGTAAGTACATAATGTTACTGTACAATAACGATCGACAGAGTTAAATGGTATAAACACCGGTAGACCCAGCGGACGAAAGCACACCTGCCACACACCCTTCCCATATCACGAAGAAAAATAAAAAAAAAAGTCACGCAGTGACAATTGTTATTTTCCCCAGCTTTTGACAAAGTTATTTAAGTCCGAAACCATTTAATTAACCGGTGCATGTAGATGTAGTTTCTGCTTAATACAGAATTGAAGTAATAATACTGTAGATTCCACTTATTCAAATAAATGCTATAATGAAGTAATAACAATGTAGACCCTAACAATTAACAATAACACAATAAGGTATAATACACGGGGTTTCCACTAGTAAGTAGACACCTAGTAAGTAGACACCAATTTAATTCATTGGTCAGACGTAAGATCAACATGAACGTTTTCCAACATTTGGTAAACATTAATTGGACAACATCCATGATGATTAAATTTATAAGTAAATAAAAAAGCGGCTGGATAAAACCAATAGGCTACTGTTACAACTTAGCACAACGTTACCAATGTAAACCCTGATCAAAACTGTAAAGTTTTAGTCTCAAACAACAAAAGTAAACTGTAATAAATAACTCCTTTCCAAGGGTACTGGTTTTAAGATATAACTTTCCATCTTAGTCCATACATTGCTCAAAACGTAAGGCATGCAAAGTTGATTATCATGAATCTGAATAAAACTGCGACAAAATGCAGTAATTAACTGTCTATAAATATTTATAGACCCAAAAGTGTAAACACTAAATACATGAAAATAACAATTCAGATTCAATGAGACTTTGCATAACAATTCAATATAATACGTAAGAGCAATAAATATCTAATAATCACAAAGATGAAAGTTCTTTCTCAGCATTCTCCTTCTCAGTGTTCTCCTTCTCCTTATGATACCTGTACAATTTACGCTTGTATGCCTGCTCCAGCCTACGTACTTCCCTTTCCTGGTCCGAAGATATAGGGACTCGCCCATCCCTGGCCGGAGGCTGTGGCAGCCTCGCGCCCATGGGATCGACGAAGTCCCTATTAGGCCGCCCTTCAACTAACACTGAGGATTCAGCCTCATGCACAGACAAATGCTTCCTAGCGTTTTTCCTTTTACCAAATAGCTTTCTGCAAGTAGAACACCGGAACACCCGTGTATACGGTCTATGACAGTTTATTCCATTGATCAACTACCCTGCGGCTAAATGAACATCTCCTAATTTCAGTGCTTGACCATTGCTTATAAATAGTCTTTAAGTTTCTCCTGAGCTGGGTGGCATTTAGACCAGGGAAGAATCTGTCTCTATATAGATGTAAATGCCCATGCATTATTGTGTATGTTTCTAATAAATCTGCCCTAGTTCTTCTGTATTCTAGACTAGATAAGCCTAGCTCACGTAATGTATCTTATACCTTCTATCATACGTGTTGCCCTACGCTGCACATTTTCCAAAGCTTTTTGGTCTTTTTTTTAATCCAGGAGACCAGATGGCTGAAGCATATTCCAGATGGGGTCTTACAAGAGATTTGTACAATGTACGATCTTTTAATCAGTCCCAGATTCCTATTAGCTATCTGAGATGTGAGTTTCGGGTCAAAGTATACCCCTAAATCTTTCTCGAAATCTACCTTCGAGATTTCTTGGATACAGTCATTACTGTCTTTGATATAATATGTATCGCTCTGGTTGCTGTTCCTTGTCCCTATTTGCAGAGATTTACACTTGTTAATGTTGAATAGCAATTGCCATTTTTTCGACCAGGAACAGGCATTGAAAACATCATCTTGTAGTTTAATAGCATCATTTGGTACATTAATTTCTTTATATATTTTAGTGCCATCTGCAAATAGTCGTGTTATGCATGTGGTGGCTTCCGGGAGGTCGTTTATGTATATTAGAAACAATACAGGGCCAAGAACACTTCCCTGTGGAACACCGCTCCTGACTGGTGCCCACACTGACATTTGCCCATTTACCAAGACTCTCTGCCTTCTTAGATTCAGAAAACTCTCTATCCAACTGAACAGCTGGCCTCGAATACCGTATCCCCATATTGTTTTCAACAGCCTTTGATGCGGGACCTTATCGAAGACTGCCTTAAAATCAAGGTATATGACGTCGACTTTCTTGCCGTTGTCCATTGCTTGAGACCAGTCTTCTATTTTCTCTTTTTGTGTTGCAATTTTTGCTCTCGGATATCACCTTCCTTACGAATTTATTCTATGCATTCTAGTAACTGATTTGTACCACAGGGGTAAGACACGTTTGAGTCTGTATAAGAAGGGATCCGACTTCAAAAGATCCAAATTACCCACTCTTCTACTTTAAACCCTTCGTTCTGCAAGAAATGCACCGATTTCGATCAGATAAAAAGCTATTCCGTAAGCAAAGACATTATTGTATTCGAATATGCAAATATTTCCCCGCTGACAGCTTTGAAACGATTACTTATACGTCAAACACAATAAAATTTGGCGTTCATATCAGCATTATATCCAATAAAAAGAACTTTCCTGTAGTACATCTAACCAGTTGATTCTTCCCAATTCTTTTCTCATGTTGGTATAGTTGCCTTTAGAGTATATAAATGTATTGCTGTTATTCTCTCGAATTGTTATATAACAGTTGAACTTGAATTTCAGTAGAACTTTTACGTAATCCTTGTTTGAATTCCAAGACGTTAACCATGTTTTCCTCATTTGTAAAGATCAGATCCAGCAACAACGGTCTTTGGTTTTCTCGGAATCTTGTAGCATTATACACATGTTGATATAAAACATGTCTTTGATACATTCTAAGAACACTGTTCTAACATGATTTGCACCTTTACTTGATGTCTCTTCATGCCAATTAATTTCTGGAAAATTGAAATCTCCAAGCATCAGAAGATGGGAGCAACTTCTTGTATGCATATTCTTCATGTTTTGTATTAACATATTTACACTTTGTATATCACTATTCGGACTGCGATATATACAGCCGAATAACAGTCTATCGCTGTTTTTAGACTTATCTCACACCAGACTGAGTCCTGTTGGGGTTGGTCTGAATTTACCTCATGAGCTCTTAGATATTTCCTCATATAAGAGTGTACCTCTGTCACCCTCTTTTATGGAAACAAACATGTTGTATTATTATATATGATAAGTTTCTAAAATTACACCAGTGTCTGTATGTTTATGATACACCTCTGTTAATGCTACTACATGCGGATTCGAATCTGAGATTTCTTGTTTGAGCTCAATCGTTTTAGTTTTACTCAGGATGTCATCATTTGTGTAGATAATGTCTATAAATGAATCATTAGTATAACACTGTGAAATGTTAAAAGAAATATTCTTCCTATTAGTGAAAGAATTAACTGTCACCGGGTTAAAATATCTACCCTCATTTGGGCTGAAACTCTTAGAATTCACACTGCTTCGGGGTAGTATAACCTGCAGTTGACTGAGAGCAATCTATTCCTCCTATCACTGTTTTATCCATGGCTATTGTTTCGTCCGCGAAAGCATTCCCCTTTGTATTAATATGTTGCGCTGTTTTTGGCGGTAATAGATCTTCACTTGTACCGCTGGCTTCTTCCTGGTTGGCTTCCTTATCCGGATACTTATTCTTGAGCTTCAACTGTCTGACATTTCCTTGTTCAATAGTGAGATCCTTGGATATTACCACTTTTCTTAAATTGTCACCAGCTCTATCCTTGATGTTTCTTGTACCTTCCAGGAGCTGTTTCTTCTGTTTCCGATCCTTGAGAATAAATTTAGCCGGTCTTGGTTTGGCTAGTCTGTTTTCGTTTTTATGCCCCCAAAGCTAGGCTTTGGCGGCATATAGTGATCGCACTGTGCGTGTGTGTGTGGGTGGGTGGGTGTGGGTGTGGGTGGGTGGGTGTGTGGGTGGGTGGGTGGGTGTGTGTGTGTGTGTGTGGGTGTGTGTACCTTTTGTCCGGAGTATATTTCCTTTGTCACATCAGCTACGGATACCAAATTTGGTGTGTGAGTTCACCTTGGGATGGGGGAGTGTCGCGTACCATTTTCATGTCACTGTGACCTTGACCTTGACCTTTGACCTTGATTTTACAAAAAGCTTGTCCGGAGCATATCTCCTTTACCTTACCAGCTACAGATTCCAAATTTGGTGTGTGAGTTCATCTTGGGATGGCGGAGTGTCGCGTACCATTTCCAGGTCACTGTGACCTTGACCTTGACCTTTGACCTCGATTTTAAAAAAAGCTTATGCCTTACCAGCTACAAAAAGCTTGTCCGGAGTATATCTCCTATACCTTACCAGCTAAGGATTCCAAATTTGGTGTGTGAGTTGATCTTGGGATGGAGGAGTGTCGCGTACCATATTCAGATCACTGTGACCTTGACCATGACCTTTGACCGATTTTACAAAAAGCTTGTCCGGAGCATATCTCCTTTACCTTACCAGCTACAGATTCCAAATTTGGTGTGTGAGTTCATCTTGGGATGGCAGAGTGTCGCGTACAATTTCCAGGTCACTGTGACCTTAACCTTAACCTTGACCTTTGACCTCGATTTTAAAAACAGCTTATACCTTACCAGCTACAAAAAGCTTGTCCGGAGTATATCTCCTATTCCTTACCAGCTAAGGATTCCAAATTTGGTGTGTGAGTTCATCTTGGGATGGAGGAGTGTCACGTACCATTTTCAGATCACTGTGACCTTGACCATGACCTTTGACCGATTTTACAAAAAGCTTGTCCGGAGCATATCTCCTTTACCTTACCAGCTACATATTCCAAATTTGGTGTGTGAGTTCATCTTGGGATGGCGGAGTGTCATGTACCATTTCCAGGTCACTATGACCTTAACCTTGACCTTGACCTTTGACCTCGATTTTAAAAAAGCTTATACCTTACCAGCTACAAAAAGCTTGTCCAGAGTATATCAACTATACCTTACCAGCTAAGGATTCCAAATTTGGTGTGTGAGTTCATATTGGGATGGAGGAGTGTCGCGTACCATTTTCAGATCACTGTGACCTTGACCTTGACCTTTGACCGATTTTACAAAAAGCTTGTCCAGAGCACATCTCCTATACCTTACCAGATACGGATTCCAAATTTGGTGTGTGAGATCACCTTCAGATGGCGGAGTGTCGCGTACCATTTTCAGGTCACTGTGACCTTGACCTTGACCTTTGACCTCGATTTTACAAAAAGCTTGTCCGGAGCATATCTGCTATATCTTACCAGCTACGGATCCAAAATTTGGTATGTGAGTTCATCTTGGGATGATGGAGTGTCGCGTGTCATTTTCAGGTCACTGTGACCTTGACCTTTGACCTCGATTTTACAGAAATCTTATACCTTACCAGCTGCAAAAAGCTTGTCCGGAGTATATCTCCTATACTTTACCAGCTACGGATTCCAAATTTGGTGTGTGAGTTCATCTTGGGATGGAGGAATGTAGCGTACCATTTTCAGGTCACTGTGACCTTGACCTTGACCTTCGACCTCGATTTTACAAAAAAAGGTTGTCCAGAGAATATCTCCTATACCTTACCAGCTACGGATTCCAAATTCAATGTGTGAGTTTATTTTGGGATGGCGGTGTGTCGCGTACCATTTTCAGGTCACTGTGACCTTGACCTTTGACCTAGATTTTACACAAAGCTTGTCCGGAGCATTTCTCCTATACCTTACCAGCTACGGATTCCAAATATTTGGTTTGTGAGTTCATCTTGGGATGGCGGAGAGTCGTGTACCATTTTCAGATCACTGACCTTGACCTTGACCTTTGACCTCAATTTTACAGTCCGGAGCATATCTCCTATATCTTACCAGATACAAAAAGCTTGTCCAGAGCATATCTCCTATACCTTAAACGTTGACAATCAACCCAGGGTCCTTTTTAACGTTGAGAATGACTTAGGGTCCTTTTTAACTAAGTTTTGACGCTTGGCTCTTTTCTTAGCTATCATAATCGTCAAAGGTTCTGTTTCTAATGTTAAGAACTGACTCCTGTGTCATTTTTAACAGCATCAAAATTTCACCTGCATTACATTGTATTGTTTTTCCGCCAAAATGCATTTCGGTGTCAAACACTTTGGGGGCATTTGTCACGCGTAACGACTCTCTTGTTCTTTCCAAGACGATATGAAGTTTCTATTTCCAGCTGTTGAACGTCGGGTGAGGAAGTCAGTGTCACTAGTTTATAGCTCGAACAATTTGACCTGGACCCTCACCTTTATGCAGAATACATAATGAGAGAGATGACGCTGTGTAAATAAAACTCAGCCGGTAAATCGTGAAGTCTATTCTCGCTGAAATTAACCCGTGCATATGTAAACCATACAAATACGAGTGTGTCCATGCATAGTTGCTTACCGGGACACGTGCCGAGGATAAACCCATGCAATGTTACGAGAATTTTTATGCCCCCATTGACGATAGTCGGGGGGGGGGGATATGGTTTTTGCCCTGTCTGTTTGTCTGTTTGTTTGTTTGTCAGCAACTTTAACATTGGTCATAACTTTTGATCCAGTACAGATAGAGACTTGATATTTGGCATGCATATGTATCTCATAAAGTCGCACGTTTTGAGGGGTGACCTGTCAAAGTCAAAGTCATCCTTCAAAGTCAGAGGTCAAATATATGGGTCAAATCACCGACTTTAGCATTGGCCATAACTTTTGGACCAGTAGAGATAGAGACATGCTAGAGATATTTGGCATGCTTGTGTATCTCATGAGGCTGCACATTTTGAGGGGTGACATGTCAAGGTCAAGGTCATCCTTCAGGATGTCTGTTTGTTTGTTTGTCAGCAACTTTAACATTGGTCATAACTTTTGATCCAGTACAGATAGGGACTTGATATTTGGCATGCATATGTATCTCATAAAGCCGCACATTTTGAGTGGTGACATGTCAATGTCAAGGTCATCCTTCAAGGTCAGAGGTCAAATATATGAGGGGCATAGTGTTTCACAAACACATCTTGTTATTTATGCAAATTAAGTAGGTCAGGGTCCAGGTCAAATTGTTCCAGCTATACTTTCGTCATGACGTGTTATCAGATCCAAGATCGCTGTTACCCTCAGGTAGATTAAAAATCACAATGTTAAGCTCCCTACGTCCACGGTCGTCCATTTCCCTGGTTCTCTCCTCCACCAGATTTCTTACTTCCAATTTGAGGTCCTTTGTTAATTCATCTTTAACGGTATGTATTTCGTCATTAATAGTTTTTTTCGTTTGTGTTTCCAGCTGGTCCATTTTGGTTTCCAAAGAAGTACAAGCCTTAGCTCTTGCCTTTCGTTTAATTCCCGAAGGGTTGAATCAATTATTTCTAATGTCTGCGTGATTGTTTTGCAACTTTTGCTTGTCCATCTGTAATCATCGACCTCGCCACTTATAATTAGTACACTAAAAGCACGTTCCGACAAACCATTACATGTTTTGCAAAATTTTAGTTTATACCCTTCACACGGGGTAAACGTACTGTCGGTGACCTCATTATTACACCAATAACACTTCATTTGTTCGGGACTTTTGACCAATTCTTGCACCCTTTTCTGAGTTGTATTCGCATGAATGTTCCGATACGACCTCTTTATAATTGGGGTACTAGTCATAATACACATGTTGTATAACAGGCTGAGTCTTGGTAGAGGGGAGAATGCGAGTAGATTACCAAAATGACGACTTACGTGGCGGCAGGGCAGTCCCTACAACATCGCTCGTCTGTTTTACTTGTGCTGCCCACTTTCCAATATCTTGAGCAACCATTTCAATATATTGAGCAACCATTTGATCAGTATCAGTATGATGATGCTGTGTTGATTGTTTTCTGTGGCTATGTGTTACTATATCAGTTTGATGATGATATGTTGAGTGGTTCCTGTCACAATGTGTTACTGTACCTGTATGTCGTTGTTATGTTGAGTGGTTCATGTCAAGAGGTTTTACTGTTGCGGTATGATGATGCTATGTTGAGTGGTTCCTGTTGAGAGGTGTTACTATATCAGTATGATGGTGCTATGTTGAGTGGTTCCTGTTGAGAGGTGTTACTATATCAGTATGATGATGCTATGTTGAGTGTTTCCTGTTGAGAGGTGTTACTATATCAGTATGATGGTGTTATGTTGAGTGTTTCCTGTTGAGAGGTGTTACTATATCAGTATGATGGTGTTATGTTGAGTGTTTCCTGTTGAGAGGTGTTACTATATCAGTATGATGGTGCTATGTTGAGTGGTTCCTGTTGAGAGGTGTTACTATATCAGTATGATGATGCTATGTTGAGTGTTTCCTGTTGAGAGGTGTTACTATATCAGTATGATGATGCTATGTTGAGTGTTTCCTGTTGAGAGGTGTTACTATATCAGTATGATGATGCTATGTTGAGTGGTTCCTGTTGAGAGGTGTTACTATATCAGTATGATGATGCTATGTTGTGTGGTTCCTGTTGAGAGGTGTTACTATATCAGTATGATGATGCTATGTTGTGTGGTTCCTGTCGATAGATATTACTGTTGTGGTATGCTGATGCTATGCTGAGTGGTTCCTGTCGAGAGGTTTTACTGTAGAAGTATGTTTACGCTGTGTTTTATATTTTGTTTCAGCTGGGAAGCCATTACTGTCGCTACCACTGTGGTTTTAATCAGTATCAGTATGTTGATTTTATGTTGAGTGACTCATTTCGCGAGATTTCACTGTATTAGTACATGTATGTCGAACTGTTCCTGTCACGAGTTGTTACTGTAGCAGTATGTTGATGCTATGTTGTACATTCTGTTTCAGCTGGGGATGACATCACAGTCACTACCACTGCGATCTTGATCAGTATCAGAATGTTGATGCTATGTTGTATATTCGCTACCATTGTGATCTTGATCAGTATTAGTATTGTGATGTTATGTTGGATATCCTGTTGCAGTTCGGGAAACCATTACAGTCGCTACCACTGTGCTCCTGATCAGTATCAGTATGTTGATGTTGTGTTGTATATTCGCTACCACTGTGATCTTGATGTAGCAGTTCGGGAAACCATTACAGTCGTTATCAATGTGGTCCTGATCAGTATCAGTATGTTGATGCTATGTTGTATATTCTGTTTCAGCTGGGGAAGCCGTTACAACGCTACAACAGTGACCCTGTTACTGTATCAGTATGTTGATTCTATGTTGTATATTCTGTTTCAGCTAGGGAAGCCATGTTACCACTGTGATCCTGATCAGTATCAGTATGTTGATGTAATGTTGTATATTCGCTACCACTGTGATCTTGATCAGTATTGGTATGTTGATGTTACGTTGTACATCCCGTTTCAGTTTCATTTGGGGAAGCCATTACAGTCGCTACCACTGTGTCCTTGATCGGCATCAGTATGTTGATGTTATGTTGGGTGGCTCCTGTCGCGATGTTACATTATGTCGAGTGGTTCCTGTCGTGAGGTGTTACTGTAGCAATATGTTGATGTTATATTGTATTTTCTGTTTCAGAAGTGTAAACCATTACAGTCGCTACCACTGTGATCCTGATCAGTATCAGTATTTTGATGTTATGTTGTATATCCTGTTTCAGCTTGGGGAAGCCATTATAGTCGTTACCACTGTGATCCTGATCAGTATCAGATCTTGATCGGTATCAATATGTTGATGTTATGTTGTATATTCTGTTTCAGCTGCGGAAGCCATTACAGTCGCTACCACTGTGATCCTGATCAGACACTTGAAGTGCTAGAAATACACAAGCTCAAGTAAATATTTGCATTACCGTCTGACCCACTAATTAACCCTGTACTCCATACTTGCACCTTTCTACACCTTTGCAAACACAGTAGATCTAGATCAGATGGTCCCCATATCTGATCAGGGTCTGGTGTTTGCTTACAGAATAGTGTATATTTAATTCTACAGTTTCTACTAGGGTCACAATTTGTCTTGTTCATTTACTATAATAACTATTAAGCTATTTAGTATTCATGCATACATTAATTATTTCATAAATATTCATGGAGTAAAGGGTTATCACATTTAACGCTTCCCTTATGTTTTATGAATTATGAATTTTTTATGAATTATGATTTTTTATGAATTTTAATAATTTGCTTGGCGTTTCACCCGAAAACAGATGGTGACTGAATGTAGGACAAGCGTTATGCAGGGAATCCCTATAGAAGCTTTCTGTATCATTTTTGCCGTGCACATCTAGCAAGGACCTTCTTTTACAAGCTCAAAATTAATGAATCAATACATAAATTATGTGGTAGCATTAGGCAGACCTAATATAGTAGAGCTCTAACTCTTTGCATGATAATCCCACCTATACATTTTGAAACAGAGTATGCACAGATGCCCAGATAAGGTGCGTAAATTTAAACATTTTCATCAAAAGCTCCTTTGTTTCTTCACCAAACCCTATACTGTGACCACTCCTTAGAATCGTCTCTTCGAGACGATTCTAAAGAGTGGTCACCGTATAGGGTTTGATGTAGAAATGACGATTTTAGTATTTGGGTACACACCTTTATCTGTAGCTCTGACTCAATACATCTAGATCAGACGGCACATGTAGCAGTCGATTGATTAGGGTTTGTTTTCTGCTGTTGTTGTTGTTTTTAATGTCTTGAATTCATGTATTGATTGTGATAAGTAGCGCCTGGTCTGGATCCAAGCTGTTCACAATTGACATCCCCGTCATGATTAGCAATAATCAATGGTTAAGAAACCCAAATGCTTTCGTTCAACTTTACTCCTGCTGAATATTCATGAAAGAAATAATAGCATCCTGATTAGTTATAAGCTGAACTGTTATAATGTAAACATTTCATATTTTAGCTTTGACAAAAACTGTAGAATCAGATCTATATCATGGCGTAAGAAATCAAAGCAGGCCCTGGATGCAAGGTTATAAAACTTCTGAGTCTGAGTCTGAGATTATTCTCAAGAATCTGACCAAGCAGATGCTTGAGAATGATCTCAGACTCAAGCAAAAAGCTTTATAAGCTTGGAGCCAGGTCAGAAGGCTCCTATATGAGGCGTTTATATAAGGATAGCGTTAACAACCAGAAATATGATATAATATAAACTGTAAAAATAAAATGTAACATATCATTCTTGAATCCATTCATCATTTATAAATGTTATGTTTCCAGAATCGAGTAGAATTCATGGAGAAAGGCTGGTAGAACTTACAGAAGTATCACAAAGTCAGACACATCCCTACCGCCTGCTGTGTACAGACCGGATTGAGGGCCGGGTCCAAGACCCCCAGGAAGAAGTGTAACCTGAAGAAGGCAGATGAGCTGGTAGGTTTTGTGTGTATAATGGTGATACGAATTACACGTGCTGGAAATATGGTTTTCATACATTATCATTAAAACGTAATGCCATTATTATTCATGATATAATCATTTCTGATATGAATATTCGTAGATAAAGGATTACTTTATACAAGCATTATCAACATCTTTACAGGGGAACGCCCTCAGGGCAGAGAGGTTATGTGATCTCTATGAGGGGGCGGAGTCAAGTGCGTCTTCTGTCGGACAGGCTGATGACGACGATGATGATTGTCATTACGGTATGCGCATGTGCATGGTTTTCTAGGAGGGTCCTTGTGACACAGTGGAGCTATGAGGACATTGGACAATACTAGAAAACAGGCTAATCTTTATGGAAAAAAGTTGCTGATGGTTTAAATGAATGGTGATAGATTCAGCAGAGGGGTATTGTCCTCAATGGGAAGATATTATGAGAATAAACGTTACATTTGAGTCCATGGTTTGTTTTGATATAAAAGTGATAATGATTTGAAGCAGACTACTTAACTCTCTCTCTCTCTCTCTCTCTCTCTCTCTCTCTCTCTCTCTTTCTCTCTCTCTCTCTATCTCTCTCTGGAGCACGCACTGGCTAACATACATTGTAACGGCACATTGTGTTTCGCATTGACCAATTTGCACTATCTGCATAAACACGTTTTAGCTGTCGTGTGGTTTTATTTGCATATATCTGATAATATTGTAATTGCAGTTATGTTAACTATTATCCCGCTGTTGCAATTTTATCTTCGTCCATTTCTTTTAGGAATACTGTCAGTAATATCGTATCCGGTGTCGAACCTAGGACTCGGCGTCTCATCTGGATCCAAACTCTTTGAAAAAAATTCAAGCCAGGTCGTTCTTAACCCATTCTCTCCTACTGACGCCTGTTTGTATATCTGTAAAACTCATTCTTTGGAAACATTGTGATAAATAGAGCATTTGCTCCTGTGGAGTAAATCACATTGGTTTCAAAACTACGCAATTCTAAAATTCTCCTTTTCTATACATGTAGTTTCCTCTCGGTAGATTAATTCAAAGAGGTGGGTCTAGGAGTGAATGAGTTAATGAATTTAGAACAACGTGTATATATCGTTTCTATTTTAACATGTATTCATGTACGAAATCTTATTCCTCTTCATTATTGCGACATATTCAGTTTGCACCAGCTGGGGAAGGGGCATTGTACAATATTACCATAACTGACGATCGAAACACTTGAAAGCGCATGTTCAGCCTACTTTGAAGCTGTAATCTCTATGACGTATATCAAAACTACCAACGGATAACATATTGAGCCTGCAGTTTTCTAATCGATCTTCATTAACATTAGTCTAACGGGAATATGTCCAGGGTTCATTTTGTTTCCCTTCCTCGTGCTATTCTTGGATGCCAAGAATCTTGGTAAAATGTTTACTTGAAAAGTGAAGTTCAGACGTAATATGCAGAAAACTAACAGAAAAGTAAGATTTGTTTATATACTTACCTTTATATACATGTATTTATATACTTATCTTTATATACATGTATTTAATTCTTTACCTGATGAATATTCATGTAAGGCTTAACCCTTCTCTTGCTGAATTTTAAAATACATTTCTCGTTCTTTATCCATGTCCTGTTGTATAATTACATATATCTTCACTGTGTACAAGTATTGCGCTGTGCAATCACTGCTGTGGAGTGCACTGGTTGCACAATCAACTTGTAAATAGTGCAGACCCTGATGAGACAGCTCCTGCAGGAGCTGTCTCATCTGGGTCTTCACTATTTACAGGTAGGTATATTGACGTGAATAGCAAGCGAAGGGTTAATAATTGAAGACATCCTTTATAATGGCATATAAGAACAGGATGTTTTGCCACGTTATAATATTACTAATACTTTTGATTAATAATGATGATAACTAATAGTAACAATAACACTTACTATAATTATAATAATAATAATAATAATAATAATAATAATAATAATAAAAAATAATAATAATAAATAATAATAATAATAATAAATAATAATAATAATAATTATCATCATCATCATCATGTTTTCTATTGTTCTGATTGTTGTTTTTCTTTTTCTTCTATTTTTTTTTATTCTTCTTTCTTCTTCTTCGGTGTAACTCCCCAGTGACAATTGTCACTGACCGCTCCAAGGCCGTACTTCCATCTTCTCCCTATTGTTTGTTTGTTTTATCTTTGTGCGTCTCTTTGTGATTTGATAGTTATGTTTGATAGTTATGTTCATTTGGTGTATATATATTCTTTATTTGAGTCTCTTCATGGTAACAATAATACAAAGTCATTACTATATCTATAAAATAACCATGCCACTCATAATTGAATTATAAGAGACTATACATATATCAAATTATCATTTCATAATTATTGCACCATATCTATACAAGAATTAAAAAGTATACAAAAATTAAGAAGTATATAGCCTCTGTTAAATCTTACAAACAAAACATCTGCATAATTATGAGTACATATGTCTGCTTATATAAAAACCACTTAAATTAGAAAGCATATAAAAACTGATTACAGAAAAACAGCCAAACAAGCCACGTTACAAATTGTCCCTAAAAACGAGTATTACCTCAAATAAGATTTGAGATAAACTGATTAACAGAGACTTTATACATTAGATAAACAGCAAAGATTTAAACATTTGTTACAGGCATCATTTACAATAAACTAGACCAATACTTTAATACCTGTACCTAGTTTCACAATAAAACAAAATAAACTGATACACATATACCAGAGTAGAGAGTACTCTACTATCCGAGCACTTATGTGTCCGAACTATCGACGACTACTCATTTAACCCTTTCCTTCATACAAACATGTATTCACGCATTTGCTAACATAGTGTGTTTTCTGGTTGTGGTGCTGTTCGGGCGACTGTTTGTTTTGTATGTGGTGTTTCCTGCATGACTCATATTTGTACTTTTTCTTCTTCTCTTCTTCTTCCTCTTTTCTCATTTCGTCTTCTTCTTCTGTGTCTTCTTCTTCCTCTTTGTCTCCTTCTTCTTCTTTTTCTTCTGCATCTTCTTTTTCTTCGACGTCTTCTTATTATATTATTATTGTTATAAATATTATTAGCATTGTCAGCGGCAAAAAAGAAATAGCCCATATATATTGTACAGTGCTCCCTCTCTACAACGACACCCTTTGGGATACGAATGCTGTATGTGTTGTTCAGAGGGAGTTGTTATAGGGAGGGAAAATCAAACATAATTAGCTTGTTTGCAGATCCCCAGATAAGGTGTATTTCGTGAACTAATTCCCTTATGCCTCAATCAAACCCTATGTTGTGACCACTCTTTAGAATCGTCACTTTGTGACGATTCTAAAGAGTGGTCACAACATAGGGTTTGATGGAGACATAAAAAAAATACGATGGAAAAAGTTTGTTTCTGGAGCCTTGTTGTTTCGGAAACAGTGACATGCGTTGTTGTAAGGAGGGAATCGTTATTGAGAGGGTCGTTGTAGGGAGGGAGCACTGTATGTTGTTGGAAAGAAAATGTACGAAGGTATAGTACATTTTCTGTAGTTGTCTGTTGCAACTGGGTAAATCAAAGTTCGTTCGTCGCTTTTACAAACATACTCAGACTCAGATCAGGGTATTCTATGTTTCTTTTCATTCTACAAAATTGACACTCTATTATTTGCCATGGTAATTATATATTTTGATTACATTACATGTGCAATTAATAATTCTACAGTATAATTACATTGATGAATAATATCAATTGGGATTTGTGTGAATATTCATATCACTGAAGATTTCTAATAAAATAAAACCGTATTGTGAACACGCTGTAAACACATTTGCTTCAAGCTGGTAATATCAGTGGCCGTAACCAGTCTAAAAAAATAAACACATGTTACTGGATATTGACAACATCTTGTGCGTGTAATTGCATATTCATTTGCCAACACCAAGCAATAAAATGCACATGAATACTTATGTGTAATTTGATGTGTTGAGTATTTTAGCTGCACGTATTATCGACTGCAAAACGTGCCGTCTGCTTCAAATTTCATTTCTGAAATGTCTTCCCTTTTTAGAAAACTTGCTCAAATCATCACCTAGTTTGGCTCCTCATTTAGACCCAAAATATTTGCATAGGCAACCACTGATTCACCATTGTCAGCAAAAATAGTTATGTCTATATTCGGATAACCTCCATGTCGTCTTTGTGAGCAAACCCCTCTAAACCGGACATTCAATTTAGTATACATATCGGTCTTGGAGACAAGTGGCAGCTTAATTCATGGTGAAAGTCATATGGAAAGCTCCTAGCTTTCTGCATGACTTTATATTCAACCACAGGTAAAACATAATTGCGTTAGATAAAAGCTGATACTAGGCTCAAATCTGACCAATCAAAAGCTTGAGAACGAACTAAGACTCAACTAAACGTTTTATAAGCATAGACCCTTTGAATTGACGTCGCATCTGGATCCAAGATTGTTTGCAAATGTTAGATATATTGTGCTTATCATGACTAGGACTGATATTAAAATGCATTTCTTTGTATTATCATTACCACTGTGATTTCTAGCCAAAGCACATTTAAAACAGCACGGACTAAGACCGGCTGTCGCATTAAATTAAATTTATTCTTACCTCATAAATACGTTTTAACGTACTTGCAAATAGAGCAGGGACATAATATAGAACTACAATGGTATGTATACAGTGCCAAACATTACCCATTGCATATACGTTCCTTAACATTCATCCTACTGACGCAGTTTGACGCCTCTGTAAATGTCACTTTTTGAAACCATATTGTGATAAATAAATAGAGCACTTGCTCCATAGGAGCAAATGCTCTATATATCACAATGGTTTCAAAACTAAACAATTCTAACAGCTCTTTTTCTGTAATAAATGCCCCTTTTCGGTAGATTTATTCAAATAGGTTGCGTCTAGAGATATTCTAGGAGGGAATTGGTGAATGTGTCTCGGTAAAGTATTCCACACAGAAGGTGCAGATTGACACGAAAGTACTATGTCGTCGTTTGCATTTCCGGGGTTGTATATGACGTTATAGTGTTTAACCTGCTTTTTGGGCCAATCACAATGCTGGAAATTTTGAATTTTTCCAAGATTAATTTCATATAGTGAAGCATTAATAGCTGACTTAGCGACTAAGTCGGCTGTCCCCGGCACATGTGCAAGTACATCCTGTGACGTAGAGTGTTTAGCTCGTCCCACCATGTAACAGCGCGAGCGTCAATTACACATGTATATATTCTGTGTAGATACCAAAGGCTAAGAAAGGAGGTAAATTGATGCAACTCAAACATTTTATTGGTAAGATCTACATGTACTGAGATTAGAAAAAAAGAAAAACACCAAAGCATTAAAAACACCAAAATGAAGACCATGTTTAGTTATTAGAGAAGTGAATGCTAAATGCAGGACAAATGTAATGTAGAATGCTCCCTCGGGCGTTCTGAACTACCTTTGTCTGTATTAAGCAGCCACCTGTCTATAGAGGTTTCATTGTTTTGCCGTTGAATGGCTACTGACAGTACAACGGTTGACTGTTAAACAATTATCTATGGTCATTCCTGTCTTCTATCTCATTACATATAACTGGTCCTGAAATTATAAAATATGATATTATCAACTGTCGGTTAATAACCCTTTCCTCCATAGCTTGTTGCAGTGTTGAAGATAGATGGTTGGTTAAAACAGACTGAAAGTAAAGCAGAAAACTCCTTTGGGAGCATTCGATCTGCTTTAATAATTTCAGCCTGCTTCAAGCTACTGTCAGGTAGGATATAGAAAATATTTCTTATGATGCATATTCCAGCATTTAACTGAAATTTATTTCAAAGCATTTTATTGCATTGGCTTTCTTTTAAGAGCACAGCGCTTGAACCATCGAGAATGACTCAATGAAATATCTTACCTAATTCGGGATTGAACAACTTTTGGGTCTGCACATTTAACAGTTGCTATCTTGAAATGCATCGTCCATAATTAAAAACATGTCATGGTCCCATAGAAGGTCGAACGTCGGCTACCTTTCTCGACGACTGACATATTTTTTCAACACACGGTTTATGCTGTTGTCCCTAGTAATGCACGCGACCAATTCCAGCTTTACTCCGCCCACTTTACATCCTGTCCAAAAACTAGGCTAAACACTATATCAGTTAGTGTCTATTAAGTGCGAATTTAATGACTTTAAATGCCTTGCTCGCTCGCTAACGCTCGCTGCGCTTCGGCATTTAAAATCACTAAATCCACACTTAATAGACACTAATACATAATTACTTTAAATGCCTTGCTCGCTTGGCGAGAGAGAGAGAGTGGACTGAGAAACATGGGAAGGACAGAGGGGAAGATTGAGGTAGAGGGAAAAAGAGAGAGAGATCAAGTTTAAGTGTACATATTTCCTAGTGATATCGAGCGTGGTAGGTCAGTAACGGTCCCGACTGTTTCATGTTTTAGTTTATTAGGACAATAACTGTGCTTAACAGATCATTTGTTTTTCGCATAATTCCAAGACTGTTTTATAAAATGACAACTACATTACATTGTGACTGTCCTCGTACCATTTGCTACTTGTTAGACACGCCTGAAGTCAGGAATATGCTCTAATTAGGTACACACAGTACATACTCCTAATAAATATCGTACATGTATTTTCATTGCGGGAGTTGATCTTGGTCAACACAGTTTGAAATACCAGATGGTTTGAAATCCAATAGCAGTGGTGTCATGCAAACAACAACATATCTTCCTACCGAGTGAAACCTTCCATTTCAATAACGAGTCATGCTACCACACTTGTTTATGTATTACAACGATAGTCGATTTATATGCAAATAACAAAAGATGCATTTTATTACTCTAAGAATAGACTAAAACATATTTCATAGTATGGAATTCTGTTTGACCCACATGAATTGTCGCCCTTTAAACGTGCAAAATGTAAGCATACCACGATATGTGCACTTAGAGGCAGTAATACATGTGCACTTTTTAAACGTTTATATACGACTAGTTTTGAGTGGCATTTCAGCGAGTTCTATTGCTTTGATGTCAAACAATTTCATTGCATTAATTGTCCCTACTTCTATAAAAGTGTGAGTCATGCAGGAAACGCCACACAAAACACACAGCCGCCCGAACAACACCATTGCCAATAATGTTATCGCTTTATATGGGTTATTCTGTATATGTTGGTCTTACCTGGTTTGCCTTACCCGGACCTCACATCAGAATCCAACTGTAGGTTACCCTTAACATGTGCTTTATGAACAGAAACTGGAAACCAGGGTCCATGCTTATAAAGCTTTTAGTTGAGTCTGAGTACGTTCTCAAGCTTTTGATTGGTCAGATTTGAGCCTCTGGCTCAAATCTGACCAATCAAAAGCTTGAGAACTCAAATCTGACCAATCAAAAGCTTGAGAACGAAACTCAGACTCAACTAAAAGCTTTATAAGCATGGACCCAGTTCTACTTCGAAAATGATTCTGACGACAAATTTGCAGACGACACTATATCGGAGCGAAAGCGTTAAAATTATTGGTTTATTCTTTCAATGGCATGCTTTACGAGCATATGCATGTTTTAGCTCTTGTCGAAAGGAAAACGTTCCCCGTATTGTCAGCATTTCTCCGTCATCTGTAAAAGTGTCTTATCCGACCGTCAAATGTGGATCTTTTAGTTAGGCAGTAGCTTAAGGCGGGATGAAACTTGTGCATAAAGTTTCAATGAACCGTTTCTGAAATGCCTTCAATCTGCATTAAGCAAACGTCTGCTTGTTCCCATACTTTTACATAAATGGGTGTTTTTCGATAGGTTATATTTTATAGGCCAATTTTAAAATATAGGCCAATTTTGCGAACGGTTTTAACCCTTTGCCTACTGAGGGTGATATTACTCACATTGCAAACAGCTTGGATCCAGTTAATATGCCAAGTAACTCAGGATCCAAGCTCTTTGATACTCTATTAATAATTTCTCAAAAGTTTGAACGAATAGAAAGTATTTAAAACTACAATAGATCGGAATCTAAGCAAACATTATTTTATAGCAGGCTAAGGATTAACTTAGATAATACACCGAGCCCATGGGCGTCTCCTATAGTTCCAAATTATTTGACACGTAAATTATGTGTCGTAAGGAAATTACATTGCACCTTAATACATGAGGCAGATGATAAATTAGCAGGCGTTCTACATTCAGTATAACTTAAATTATCCCAAAGACAATATACATGTATATGACAAGAGAAAGTGATACATTAAGGTAGAAAACAAACCCAAAGCCATGGATAAAAGACATTAGTTCAACTAATAGCTTTGTAAATTGTGATAGAAACATACGGTTGGATAAAGAAGAAAAAAAGAACTATTCATGAGAAGGTTCAAACACGCATTTAAGATATGCATCGGATAAGTTCATTACTGTATAATATACGAGAACATGTTAGCATACCATTTAATATGCGAGTGACATCAATACTTTTTCTCAATACAGTAACAGCTCGATACTTCGAAATTGTAAAAATAAAGACTAGATAAATGTGTAGGCAGGTGGCTGCTTAATGCAGGGTGTAAAGTCATACATTTCTGTATGACTTTCACCCTGCGCTAAGCTGTCACATGACTTCAAGACCGATATTGATACTTGTTTTAATGTTTTATATATACATGTATCGTTATGTACTTATTTCAGTACTTCCTCAATGAGAGAAGAATGGGAAGATGTTTCTACCAAGCCTTTTGCCAAACTTCATTTCCCTCCGTTTTGAAGACGCGACCATCTTACAACTTGCTTCGCTGTTTTCTTCTTGGTGTTTGCATAAACATTATGCTGATGATATTTCTTTTGTACAACCTTGATTTATTTGACAAAACCGCAACTGATACTAGATTGATTGTAAACCAACGAAAGGAGAAAGATGTAAAACTACATTTGGTGAACATTTCTTCGTCACGGAATGCAGAAATAAAAGACGAAGACACTATTTTTGACTCCAACTCAGACAAAACTGCACCCAGAGATAATAGACTAATGTCGAATTTTACAAGTCGGTCTACATACAAGGATATTTTATCAAAGTTTTATTCAAAAGACAGACAGCGTGATTTCTCTATCTCAGTGTCCCACGATCCGTATAAAATAAGAAATGAATATGCTTGCATAAATCAAACAAATCTGACGTATGTTGTGTTAGTGACATCATCGATCTCAAATTACGCAAGAAGACTCAATATCCGAAACACATGGGGGAAAATGTCCTACTATGACAAAAACACACTCAAAGTGATATTTTTGCTTGGAAGTTCACGGATTCCCTTCATTGAAGAATCCGTTCGTATAGAGAGTGAGAGATACAAAGACATTGTACAGGGGAAGTTTATAGATGCATATAGGAATCTGACACACAAAACGATTCTTGGTATGCGATGGGTCTCAGAATATTGTCCAGGAAGTGAATTTATTGTCAAAGTCGACGATGATGTATTTGTGAATACGTTTCAATTACTTAGAATTGCACAAAACATTCATCAGACCAAAACTATGGAAATATTTTGTGCTATACATAACAAAAATAAAACTAAGATTGAGAGAGATTCAACACACAAGTACGGCGTGTCCTATGATTACTTTCCAAACATGACGTTCTATCCCTTTCAATATTGCAGTGGATTTTTCTCTTTATTGACCTCGGATGTAGCCCCAGTGCTATACGAAACCGCAAAACAGACACCATTTTTCCCAATGGAGGATGTGTATCTTACCGGTATTCTGCCTATGGTAAGAGGTGGTGGAATAAAATTATCGTACCTTGACGGACTTATGCAAAATGAAAACGAAGCTATCCAATGTTTCCAGGTGAATGGTGAAAACTGTCACCTGATTGCCACTCTTCGTAGACGATTTGGTAATGGACTAGCAACGTTATGGAATTATACCCTAACATACAATGTGGATAAATATATGAAAAGGAAAAATATGTTAATTTAAATTTGTCACCGCCTCGGAAAAATCACTACTAACATTAGCAATATATCCAGGACACACTTTGTTAGAATAATTTAAAGGTCAAGTAAACAGACAGGACACTTTTTCGTAAATATTTGACAAATGGGTAACTTGTAACGACGTAATTTCGAAAACAGTCATATCGCACATAGCAGCTGTCATATATCACCGATAAGTAAGCACCGACTGATTTTGTTCGCTCGCTTATCTCCCTTGTGATGACGTCATTTGTGATGTTCGCAATAAATATCGAACTAGATATCGTATAGGAAAGAATCGCACGCAATGTACTTCTGCTTCGTTTTGAGTGGTAAAATTGTAATTTGTGCTTTCTATGGGTGTAGCTCTGCCTATGGGTGTAGCTCCAAATCCGACAGAGACTAAACGACGAGAAGTTCACGAAAACGTGATGTGAACGTCTAGGGAGGGTATTGTTCGTTCAAATTGATTCTTCCACATTTTTTTATATTGGGTCAGTTTATGTTTTGTCTCGATGGCTGTTTTCCATGAAATTTATACTAGAGTAAATAGTGCAGCCAATGACTTGGGTCTTCAATTATAAAAACGGATATGCTACATTCTATCATACTTAGGTTAGCACTATTGGTTAATGGGCCTTTTCTTCATGGACAATTATTCTTTTCAAACGTTTTTTTTTGTTAACACCGTAAACCCAAATCACACAGGAACCGTCTGATCAGGATCTGCTCTGATTGCTTAGTCCGTAGACTTATTTCTTTAGATTCGACCAGGGTTGTCTAGCGTCTCTGTAATCCCTGTAAATAAATATTCATGAGTTCATGAACTCTTTAATAAATATTCTTAAGAGAAAAAGGGATCAATAAACACCATTGAGCACTGTTGAAAGCAGACACCAAATTTGCTTTAAAATCAATTTCCCAATCCTCCTCTTCTTATATAAACGGCTTCATGCGCGTTTGCAAATAGAGTAGATCCAGATCGGACAGTTCCTGTAGGAGCTGTCTGATCAGGTTCTGTTCTGTTTGCTTATGAAATTTTGTTGATCTAATCCTATAGTTTCCGTCAGAGCCAATGATCTCTTTGAAAAATGAAAAAAAATAACTTTGTGAAAAAAGCCTTTAGATCTCCATGACTATTCGTGTAAGAAATAATGATTTCATGGAGATCGAGTTTTTGTAATAATACATAAGCACGGGAAAGTTTGGCTATGACAGTAATTGTACAACCAGACCTACCGGTATACTATTTCATAAGCAAACCGACAAGACCCTGATCAGGGAGCTACAACAGAAGCTGTCTGATCTGGATCTACTCTGTTTGTAAATTTGTTTCAATACATTTGATCTGGGTCTACTTTGTTTGCATTGACATAGTCAGGCACGTGGAGTGAAGGGTTTATAGTCGTGAATTGATTTACTCACATATATGTTTTCATCAGGGAAATAGTTTATCATAAATATGATCCTTTTTTGCCATTTTGGAACATGGACAATATTGACCATAAATCCATAGGAAAAAAAGGTCATTCTGGATTACCGAATTGTTAATTCGACACTAGGTAGATATGTATGGCGGCGGACGTGTTTTGTTTAGTGAATGGAGTTATCTTGGAAAAATGTGGGTTGTAAATATATTTGGATAAGATCAGGAGCAGACTTAGTGATTAGTGAAGGACAATGATGTGGGCGTTGTGTTACTGATGGGAAAAAAGCGTAAAGGTAGGCAGAGCAGTGGAAATGACGGTAACAAAGAGAATGGCAGCAAATGTTTCAAATCCAGAGGCCCGTCGGAGGAGGAAACAGAGAATGCAGATCCAATAATAGTAAATGAAATTTTAAGTCAGACTAATGGTGTATTGTACGGTGCTGATGACAGAGATGGCATAGATTCTGCTTTGAGTGAAAAGTGCTCTGAAACAAGTATATCGCAGGTAACTGAGAGTCAGACAAAGCAGGGACCTACAAACGCTGACCTGTTAGCTTGTTTAGAGAAAATTAATGGAAGACTAGGAAATGTTGAGAAGCGTCTAGACTCATTAACTACTTTAGAGAAAAAGGTAGATGAATTTGAAAAAGAAATGAAGAAACTATGGATGGCGATGGATGATAGAATTAAAACGCTAGAGGAGAGGGTTTTAAACGTAGAGGAAAAGACAGAATATGTCGATTTCAATGTGGCGGAGTTATCGGGTAAGGTAGATGAATTGCAGAAGGAGATGTCTGAGCTGAAAAATGAGGTCGTGTCTCTCACGTCTCAATCCATGAGAAACAATCCTATATTCACGAACATTACGGAGGAGGTAGACGAAGAGCCCCAGTTAACTGAGAGGAAACTTAGGGATTTTCTAGCCAGCAAGATAAAGATAGCCCAAGATATTGCAGATAATATGGGATTCGATCGTGTTCACAGAACGGGGGAGAAGAAACGGGGTAAAATCAGACATATAGTGGCAAAGTTTGTGTTATTCAAAGACAGAGAATTCGTTAGAAAACAATGGAAATCTTTAGATGGTACCAGCTTTAATATGTTCGAACAATTTCCAAAGGAGGTCATTGAGAAAAGGAGAAAATTAGTATAAAAAACGAAAGCCTATCAGGAGAAGGATGATAAGGCATGGATATCGTACGACACGCTATATGTAAATGGTAAGCCTATGAGGCAGTAGGGATACGCCGAGGGTGGAATAAACATTCTGTTATGGAATGTGAATGGACTGTCCACTGACAAGAAAGATAGTGATGATTTTGTAAATATTATTGTAAATAATGATATATGTTTCTTATATGAATCTTGGACATTTCTAAAAGTAATGTAGCTTTAAATGGATACGTGGCTCATAACTTTTATAGAAAATTCCAACATCGCAATGCTAGACGTTGTAATGGTGGAATTGTTCTATAGTACAGGGATAGTATTAAAGACGGTATAGATGTTATAGAAAATCATTTTGATACAATTATATGGCTCAAACTTGATCATATTATTTTGGTATTGAAAACGATATTTATATATGCGGTGCCTATATCTGGGGTGCGGATTCTCCCGCTTATAACGTTATTAATACAGATTTATTTGACCTTATAGAACATGACATATCTGTATTTGATGGATTAGGAGCTGTTTATGTAATAGGTGATTTTAATAGTAGGATAGGTAAAAAGAGTGATTTAAGTGTACATGATTGTGTTAATACACATACAGATGATATTGATTATGTTCCTGACGGTACCTTGTATCGGGCCTCTATTGATAAGGTTAGTAATGGTCATGGTGTAAAATTGCTTGATATGTGCAAATCTACATGTTTACGCGTTGTTTAACGGTAGAGTAGGCGACACGTGTAAGTATACCTTTGTGTCGTCTCGAGGAGCCTCGGTTATCGACTTCTTATTGACACGTGAGCGTAATGTTGTATTGCTAAAGGATTTTGCCATCGAAACTATAGGAGAATGGAGCGATCATACACCGTTACGATTTTCGCTTGGCTGTAATAATTGCTGTAGCGAGACAGGTAATTACAAAGAGTTGAAATTTAAGTGGATAGTGCACATACTGATCAGTTTAGATCAAGACTTATAGCAAGCTTACCCGAATTGAATGAACTTTTTACAAATATCAATGTTCTCAATAGAGGTTCAGTAAATGATGCTTTAAATAATTTTACAACGATTATTCGTGGGGTATCAGACCAATTATTCTCAAAGAATTGTAAACTTAACAGCGGTGTACATTTTAATGATAAGTCATGTGTTAATCACCCTGACTGGTTTGACTGAGAATGTGCTCACGCACGAAATATATACTTAGAGTCTCTGCGACTTTTCAATATGTGTAAAAGTGATGATAGTAGAGAACACTTCTGTAAATGTAAGAACGAATATAAAGATATTACTCGTAGAAAGAAAAAATTGCAGTATATGAAAAAGATGTCAGAAATAGAAAACTTGAAGCATTGCAAACCCAAACAATATCAATGAAAATAAAAGGTTATAGGTAGTGTTGTCGATATGATGAAATGTTTTGATAGTATTTATAGAAACGCATTGTGGTTAAAAACGTATAAAATTGGTATACAGGGTAAAGTGCTTAGAGTTATACGGGATATGTATCAAAAAGTTAAATATTGTATCAAATCATGTTCTAATTATTCTGATTACTTCAGTTATGCTGTTGGATTGAGGCAAGGGGAGGTAATCTCACCGATTTTATTTTTTCTCTTTGTGGATGACTTAGAGTTTTGCCTGCAGAACAGTACTGACTCTGGTTTATTGTTCGATGATATAGTTCTAATTTTGTTATTATTTGCTGATGATATGGCCATTTTAGGTAAGTCTCCTGCCGAACTGCAAAGTCATTTAGATATTCTACATACATACTGTGACACTTAAAGGTAAACACTACTAAAACAAAAGTAATGGTTTTCCGAAAACGTGGACGACTTTTACCCACGGAACACTAGACCTATGATGGCCATGGAATCCGTGTTGTTAATGATTTTAACTATCTTGGTACTGTTTTTAACTATACGAGTAATTTTGCGTTAAACCAAGAACATTTGATTGGTAAAGCGCTAAAGGCACTGAATACTTTGTTGTATAATGGTAAGAAATTCGACTTAAAACCTTAGGTACTGTGTCAGTTATTTGATGCTTTTATTGGTTCTATTTTAGGATATGCATATGAAATTTGGGGATATACCAAATCCAAAGAAATTGAAAGAAGACATTTAAAATTTTGTAAACGATTATTACATGTGAAAACGAATACTTGCTCAGCGGCTGTGTACGGCGAACTTGGTCGATTCCCATTATATATATCCCGTTATGTAAGATTAATTAAGTACTGGTGTAAGGTTAAATCTTCTGAAAATTTTACTAAAAACAATGTACAGGATTTGTTTGGAGGATTGCAATAGGGGCTGTAAAAACTGGGTGACAAATGTTAAGTAGATGTAAAGTGATTATGGATTTCCACATGTTTTTATCGAAGAGTATTATGTAGACCCTACAACATTCCCAGATGTGTTTAAAAGTAGAGTAATAGACACTTTTAAACAGGAATGGGCTTGTACAATGGATAGAAGTTCAGTACTTAGTACTTAAGCATTGTAATTCAGTTGTTTGTTATGAAAATTATCTTGATATACTACCTAGCAATTATAGATTTTATTTTTGTTGGCTGAGACTTTCGGTTCATCCATTTCGTATACAAACTGGAAGGTACGCAAGACATAGCATACCACGTGAGCAACTATACTGTCAGTGTTCTAGCCTTTTAGATTCAGAAGATGAATATCATTTTATATGTATATGTCCCAGTTATACTGAGTAACGAAAACTATACTTGAAGAAATATCATTATGTAAGACCATATATGTATAAATTTATTGAATTACTAAAACCCCAAAACAGAAAGGTATTGATAAAGTGTTCGAAATACATTTAAGAAGCTATGACTTTAAGAAACACAACTTTGAATTCCCAGTAAATTTACTGTATTTTTCATCCTCAGTATATTTGCTACTTTTGCATTTATATGTTTTTTGTTTAAATCTGCTGTATTTAGATACTCTGTTCTGTACCTATTCACGTGATTACGATAAATGTATGCATTATATGTAAACGAGACGATATACCTTTGTATAAGTCTTCAATAAAATCTGTTCTGTTCTGTTCTGTTATAGTTTTACTGATTATTACCTACAGAATGCCTAAAACTAACTTTGATGCACTAACCTTGGTCCTCAAAGTTACCACAGCTACATAATGGAATGCAACAATACGTAATATACAGGATACGGGTTTTATGGCCATGTAATAATCATTGTCCCCTGTTGGGTATTTTACAAAGGGCCACTACGATAACTGACATCTGAAGACTACTGACACTGCATGGGGCAGTTAGCCACACACTTCGTGTGTAATATGTCTTGAAGCAGGAAATTATTAATACCAAGTCATACATTTCAGTTACCACTGACGAAAAGACCATCATTTCAGACCATGTCAAAAAGTGTGAACAATTTGGAACCGATATTAAAATTACACAACATAAACTTCCTACTATGTATTGGTTACCAAAACTACATAAAAAAACATATAAAGCGCGTTTCATTGCAAATTCTAGTTCATGTACAACTACTAAATTGTCTATACTTTTGACTTCTTGTTTAACGAAGGTAAAGGAACATGTAAAATTTTACTGTGATAAGACTTATGAAAATTCTGGAATAAATCTCTTCTGGTCTATTACGAACTCTTCAGAAGTCTTAAACAAACTTAAGAACAAAAGGTATCTTGCATCCACTGTAAGCACGTACGATTTTTCTACTCTGTACACAACTCTTCCTCATATTTTAATTAAGGATAAGCTTACTAACTTGATCCAGAAAGTATTTGCCCGAGAAAAAACATCATTCTTGGCATGTAATGCTGAAAAAGCTTTCTTTACTGACGAGCAAATGAAATATTACACCAATTGGACTTGCTCAGAAGTTTGCGAAGCACTAACCTTTCTTTTGGATAACATATTTGTACGTTATGGGAATGCTATATACCGTCAGGTAATTGGTATTCCCATGGGTACGAATTGTGCACCACTTGTCGCAGATTTGTTTTTGTACTGCTATGAGAGAGATTTCATGTTGAGTTTGAATCCTCAATCACAAGAAGATGTTATAAAAGCCTTCAATGAAACTTGTCGGTATTTGGATGATATTTTTAACTTAGATAACCCTTTCTTTGATGCTCTGATTCCTACAATTTATCCTAAAGAACTCAAATTGAATAAAGCTAACCCGTCCGACAATTATGCAGCGTTTCTTGACCTAGACCTTAAAATTAATAATGGAATGATTTCTTCTAAAATATATGACAAAAGAGATGATTTTGATTTTAATATTGTAAATTTTCCTCATCTTGACGGGGATGTTCCCCGTGCTCCATCTTACGGGGTTTATATATCTCAACTTATTCGTTTTGCTAGAGCTTGTTCATCTATTGACGATTTTAACAGTCGAAATCTCTTTTTAACTGAAAAACTGCTTAAACAAGGATATAGATACCATAAACTAAGAAAAACTTTCTCTAAATTTTACTATCGAAATCTCTCGCTTATTGGCAAGTACAAATGTAATCTCAAGGTACTTTTGCGACACGGTATTTCACATCCTGAATTTTATGGTGATGTGATTTACAAACTTCGTAAAATTATTGGACATACCCATTTTCTCACTTTGTTCAGTAAATATATAAAACAATTCATTAAAAAGGGATATGATCCTGTATTACTACAACATACTGCATGTTTGGTTGTGAACCCTTTTACAGTTGGCAATCACGCTGGCCTCTTTGCATGTACGCCGACAAGAAAGGTTTAGTACTCTATGAAGGCGACCTCTTAAATCCAGAAATGGAAGGAGAACGTCGGATATCTGTACTATTTCATTTTTGTCGTACCCTTTATTACTTTTCTACAGTTACTCTGTTTGCAGCTCAATCATTGAGTACACTAGCGATAGGTGGATACAGTATGTTCAATTAAATGTTTTTTTGTTATACATGCACTTTACCACTGTATTTGCTGTCGCGGTTGTTGTAGATTAGTCGGAGAGGGGATACGTTTATTTACACTGTTTGTCTTTTAGGATGGGGATGGAATAAGGGTGAGGTTGGGCGCCCATAAACCGGTTTAAACCCCCGGTGACTTTTGTCACTGACCGTTCCAAGGCGGTACTTCCATCTTCCTCCTATTGTATGTTTGTTTTGTCTTTGTGCGTCTCTTGTTGTTTTTTCTACCTATGTACATTTGCTGTTTCCTTGTGTTGCTGTTCGGGCGAGTGTTTGTTCTGTATGTGGTGTTTCCTGCATGACTCATTTTTGTACTTTTAGTACAATATGGCCTAAGGCCATTTAACACATTCATCCATAGAGAAATTATCATGGCTATGTGTACTATTGTTTCCCTACAAACCATAATTAAATTGCACATATACTGTAAAATTATGATAATAAATGTAGTAACAGTTTTAATGTGTTAACCACATTTTTTATATAAACATTTTATTTGCAGTGGGTCCAGTCATTTAAACATAATTCACAAGCTTTAGAAACATGAATATATTAATAATTATACTTCAAGACAGACAACCATTTGTTATCAAGATCCACCTTTTTCTCATTTTCCCAACAAAATACATATTTTGGTATTTCAACCTTTACTCGATTTTCTGAATGTCATGCATCATTTTGGTATTGAAAATATTAAAGTAAAATCAATAAATAAATTATTATCTATTTTTCTGTATTTTCTGTATCCTTTTTACTAAAGTACATACATTTATACATAGTAACGAGAACGTCCTATTTCATCTGAACCCACTTTGCGTAAATGTAAAATTCATCTAAGGTTGTCCGGTTTTGTCTAAAAGTTGTTTGGACCCAACTCATTGGCGGGATCCAAATGGTCCCTCTGATATGAACCTACACTATTTGCTAATGCTCTTGGTCGTAACCTCATCCTATTTTATAGTTTTTGAATAGTGTAAATTCACTGACAGGTAAAGTAAGTTTTTAAGATTAACACAATTAATAATTATGTGATTAATATCAAGTATATTGTATTTCACACCTTAAATAAACATCACACCCCATAAATAGTTTCCTCTACTCAATTCAATTCAATTCAATTTCTCTATTACATAAAACATACATAGTATGGTTATAGCAAGCATGATAAAGAGTACAATACAGTGATATATGAACATGTTCATAGACACAACGAATGCTTGATCTTTACCTCTTGCAAAAAGAAAAAAATACTAAAATAGAAAGTTAGGTTGTTGTTTTGATGTTTGTTTGTTTGTTTTCCATTGTTTGTTTGTTTTCCCCTTTCATTTCATTTCCATAGAAGAGCTCTATCTGAAATTTGAATTAGACATTTTAAAGTCTGAAATTTGAAGTTTCTTTGGGATAGATAGATGCTAATACATGTATTTTTGTGTTTAATTCAATTTATTAATACTTAATGTTATTTATTCTTCTCTTTTTTAACTCAATTTATTTGTTTATTTATTTTATTTATTGTTCTAATATTGATATGTTGTTCTAATATTGTTATAATTTTATCTTGTTATCTTATTATAATGTTCTAATATTATCTTGTTATTTATCAATATATTTGTTTGCTGAATTACTTGAGTTATTTGTTTTTATTCTTGTTTATTGTCTTAATGTCATTGTGTATGATTTCTTATTTGTTTTGCAAAAGTACTATATTTTGAAATATTACTGACAATCTTTTTGTTGTTTGTGCACATTAGATTTCTAAACTTTTGTATCGTAGGCCATGTGTAGTAATATCATGGTAAGTAACTTGTGCGTAATTGGCTGTACCTTGGGCAGATAAGTAGGAAATGATACTCATTTTCAATTTGATGATGTGTGCACTTAGTACAGATTCTTTGATTTCTTTCTGTATTTGAATATCTTCCTGTTTCTACTTCTAAATCATGAGATGATATCCTAAATTTTGTCAAAGCAATTCTGAATTTCTTTTCATGAATAAATGAAATATATTTTTTCAAATTCGAGGTCATATTTAAATAGACCATAGGCCTCCAGGCGGTTAGAGTTATTTATTTTTACATATGTTATGTTCGATTAGTGTCACTTTCTATGGCTAATCCATGGACGTAATGTCTGGAAAAGAGAGAAAATAATTTGGGTATTTGTAGAAACTGTGGAGTCGGATTTGATATAATTTTATAAGCAAACAGAACAAACCCTTATTAGTCGGTTCCTGTAGGCTCTGATCTGGATCTACTTTATTTGCAGAGGCGTTAATTTAAAGGAAAATGTTAAGTTTCTGTGTGCAGCCCTCCCTCTCAATGGGATCCCTAGCTGGCGAGCATCACAAGTGACGTCACGATCCAAGGGAGATTATCGAGTACCCGAATGTCAAAAGACACGGTTCGCATTACAAAAAACTATTAAGTCAGAATTAGACAAAACTGGTTAGAATTTTTTATATATTGGTGTTTAATTAACTGTATACTATCAGCATTTGACGAAACCCCAATCTGTTTACTTGACCTTTAATACCTTACGGTGAGCATATCAATATTGTATCGTGAGATTCGCTCTTCTCGCTTACGTTAATTTCGGGCGAACCGATCACAAGACAGTACAGTGCAGTTAAATATGGTTTTCATTTATTGCTACAGCGGAACTTGAAATAAATAATTATATAAATATCCTATGGAGACTGTTGTTACTATTGTTCGTATAATAATACAGTTTATTTACGCTGGACGACACTTGCTATCATGGAGTTCTGGAATTTTGAATGTAAATTTTGGATTTTTCGATGGTTGGCCAAAAGATATGAAACTAAAGCTGTTTTTCCCCGATGAAACGCTTCCTTTTATATATTCCCGGACAGTGATACTCTGTATTGCCCGAAAGTAGTACTCATGCTCTCTTTCCAATGAGAATTCTGAAAATAGGATAGACAAGGTGACTACTGATCTTTGTCTACACGATTTGCAATCTTCAAATAAACGTTTTGTCCAATGACATCCTTAGATCATGTACTTTCAGAATGTTTGTAACGAAATCCAGATAAGACACCAAGTAACTGTTTAACTAATAAGTGTTACCTCATCATTCCACCAGGACCCAAAGAATGGGACAGGAGCTAAGCAGGCCATATCCAACTGGATCAGCTCATGTATAAGCTCAACTATCCGCCCTCTTCCCCACAACAAAAAGGTCCTACCTTATCTATTGCTTCAGATAAGTCCACCTGTGATATACGAGCAAGGTTAATGTCTTCAGCTATACAACTTTTGGCAACGGGAGTGGAGACCAAACATGGCAGAGCAGGCAGTAAGATGTCTGGTCTTTTCTCAAGAACGACCAAAGAAATATGAAGCAAAGCACCATACAAAATATATTAGTCAAACATCTACTGTACTTAAACAAGCAAAATGAGAAAAAATACAGTATTTTTAATACGAACACTTAAAAGAAGTATAATTATGGATTTTAAAAAAAGTGTTAGCTTAATGCAGGACAAACATAATACAGAAAGCTCCTATGGGAGCTTTCATGATTATGTTTGCCTTGCATTGAACAACCACATGCGTTTACAGACTCCTGTGTTTATAAATTATATGGTCGTTTTAGCGGGACTCTGCAATGTTTGGCATATGAAGTAGCAGCATAGACAACTATTTAAGACTACTATCCTTATTAGCAGAGGTCCAGATAAGATGCGTAGATTTAAACATTTTCATGAATAGCTCTTTTAGTTCTCCATCAAACCCTATAGTGTGACCACTGTGAGTCGAACAGTACAGGGTTAGGTGAAGAAATGATAACAGACTCAATAAAACCGAGTCTGCAATTTTCTCTTTTTGCATTTCTACTTTTGCTTTCGAAGGATCACCCATTTTCAGATTATTAGTACAATATGGCCTAAGGCCATTTAACACATTCATCCATAGAGAAATTCTAATGGCTATGTTTACTATATGTTTACTATTGTTTCCCTACAAACCATAATTAAATTGCACATATACTGTAAAATTATGATAACAAATGTAGTAACAGTTTTAATGTGTTAACCACATTTTTTATAAACATTTTTATTTGCAGTGGGTCCAGTCATTTAAACATAATTCACAAGCTTTAGAAACATGAATATATTAATAATTATACTTCAAGACAGACAACCATTTGTTATCAAGATCCACCTTTTTCTCATTTTCCCAACAGAATACATATTTTGGTATTTCAAACTTTACTCGATTTTCTGAATGTAATGCATCATTTTGGTATTGAAATTATTAAAGTAAAATAAATAAATAAATAATTATCTATTTTTCTGTATTTTGGTTGAATTTCCTTTTTACTAAAGTACATACATTTATACATAGTAACGAGAACGTCCTATTTCATCTGAACCCACTTTGCGTAAATGTAAAATTCATCTAAAGTTGTCCGGTTTTGTCTAAAAGTTGTTTGGACCCAACTCATGGGCGGGATCCAAATGGTCCCTCTGATATGAACCTACACTATTTGCTAATGCTCTTGGTCGTAACCTCATCCTATTTTATAGTTTTTGAATAGTGTAAATTCACTGACAGGTAAAGTAAGTTTTTAAGATTAACACAATTAATAATTATGTGATTAATATCAAGTACATTGTATTTCACACCTAAAATAAACATCACACCCCATGAATAGTTTCCTCTACTCAATTCAATTCAATTCAATTTCTCTATTACATCAAACATACATAGTATGGTTTTAGCAAGCATGATAAAGAGTACAATACAGTGATATATGAACATGTTCATAGACAAAACGAATGCTTGATCTTTACCTCTTGCAAAAAGAAAAAAATACTAAAATAGAAAGTTAGGTTGTTGTTTTGATGTTTGTTTGTTTGTTTTCCATTGTTTGTTTGTTTTTCCCCTTTCATTTCATTTCCATAGAAGAGCTCTATCTGAAATTTGAATTAGACATTTTAAAGTCTGAAATTTAAAGTTTCTTTGGGATAGATAGATGCTAATACATGTATTTTTGTGTTTAATTCAATTTATTAATACTTAATGTTATTTATTCTTCTCTATTTTGACTCAATTTATTTGTTTATTTATTTTATTTATTTTTCTAATAGTGTTATGTTGTTCCAATATTGTTATAATTTTATCTTGTTATCTTATTATAATGTTCTAATATTATCTTATTTATCAATTTATTTGTTTGCTGAATTACTTCAGTTATTTGTTTTTATTCTTGTTTATTGTCTCAATGTCATTGTGTATGATTTCTTATTTGTTTTGCAAAATAACTATATTTTGAAATATTACTGACAATCTTTTTGTTGTTTGTGCACATTAAATTTCTAAACTTTTGTATCGTAGGCCATGTGTAGTAATATCGTGGTAAGTAACGTGTGCGTAATTGGCTGTACCTTGGGCAGATAAGTAGGAAATGATACTCATTTTCAATTTGATGATGTGTGCACTTAGTACAGATTCTTTGATTTCTTTCTGTATTTGAATATCTTCCTGTTTCTACTTCTAAATCATGAGATGATATCCTAAATTTTGTCAAAGCAATTCTGAATTTCTTTTCATGAATAAATGAAATATATTTTTCAAATTCGAGGTCATATTTAAATAGACCATAGGCCTCCAGGCGGTTATTTATTTATTTTTACATATTTTATGCTCAATTAGTGTCACTTTCTATGGCTAATCCATGGACGTAATGTCTGGAAAAGAGAGAAAATAATGTGGGTATTTGTAGAAACTGTGGAGTCGGATTTGATATAATTTTATAAGCAAACAGAACAAACCCTTATTAGTCGGTTCCTGTAGGCTCTGATCTGGATCTACTTTATTTGCAGAGGCGTTAATTTAAAGGAAAATGTTAAGTTTCTGTGTGCAGCCCTCCCTCTCAATGGGATCCCTAGCTGGCGAGCATCACAAGTGACGTCACGATCCAATGGAGATTATCGAGTACCCGAATGTCAAAAGACACGGTTCGCAGTACAAAAAAACTATTAAGTCAGAATTAGACAAAAATGGTTAGAATTTTTTATATATTGGTGTTTAATTAACTGTATACTATCAGCATTTGACGAAACCCCAATCTGTTTACTTGACCTTTAATACCTTACAGTGATCATATCAATATTGGACAGGACAGTACAGTGCAGTTAAATATGGTTTTCATTTATTGCTACAGCGGAACTTGAATTAAAGAATTATATAAATATCCTATGGAGACTGTTGTTACTATTGTTCGTATAATAATACAGTTTATTTACGCTGGACGACACTTGCTATTATGGAATTCTGGAATCTTGAATGTAAATTTTGGATTTTTCGATGGTTGGCCAAAAGATATGAAACTAAAGCTGTTTTTCCCCGATGAAACGCTTCCTTTTATATATTCCCGGACAGTGATACTCTGTATTGCCCGAAAGTAGTACTCATGCTCTCTTCCCAATGAGAATTCTACTTTCAACGTATTGGTCATCCTCGTCCATACACTTTATACAAACTAACAGTTCTTTAAGTAATAAAATAGCTTGCGCTAAGTTACTTCGACGAATAGTATTCACAATGTGAAATTGCATTGTCCTGCAACATATTCCCCAGTTCAGTCAGCGGGATGAATCAAACAGGAAAACGACGGCTGTTCAAATGTGAAACTATTTTGATAAATAGAGCATCTATGGAGCAAATTCTCTATTTATCACATTAGTTTCAAAAGTATACAAGTTTAAAAATTTCTACTTTTTCTAGAAAATGCTCTTTTTCGGTGGATATATGGAAAGAGGGTCTGGGAGGCAAAGGGTTAAAGGGTATCCAGCTTAGTGCGACCTGGCTCGCAAACAGCTAGGATCCAGATGAGACGCCAAGTAAATCTGTAAGCAAACCACCAATGCCACTGGTTTCCTCCCGCTTCTTCCATCATTAGTAATCAGAAACAAGTTCAACTTCTAACTCTTTGCACGCTAAGTAATTTTTCGTCTGCATACATTGTAGTCTGCTTCAATTTTTAACATATTGTTTTATCATTTCTTCGCAATTTGGTCAAACAGCTTTCGATCCTGGTCAATGTGGGGAATAGCCCCTAACGTGTACATTGTTGCTTTGCAGCATGTCCATGTCCCTGTATGTCCTTACAAATCCCTACTTATGTGCTAACCGGCAGCAAACATGTGTGGTCAAATAATGGTTGCACAACATCCCTACCAGTGCATTTTGGTTTTCAATATGTCCCTACATGTGTACTGTCCCTACCTGTAACGCTTTTGTGTTCCGCCTGTACATACTTTGGTCCAGAGTTTCACACATAGGCTTGAATTTTTATTGGCTAGATGGAGCTTAATAATAGGGCTACAGATAAGGGTGCGTATCCAAATACTAAAGTCGTCACCATTTCTTCACCTTACCCTGTACTGTTCGACTCACAGTGGTCACAGTATAGGGTTTGATGGAGAACTAAAAGAGCTATTCATGAAAATGTTTAAATCTACACTTCTTATCTGGACCTCTGCTAATAAGGATAGTGGTCTTAAATAGTTGTTGTCTATGCTGCTACTTTATATGTCAAACACTACAGAGTCTCGCTAATACGACCATATAATTTATAAACACAGGAGTCTGTAAACGCAGGTTGTTGTTCAATGCAAGGCAAACATAATCCTGAAAGCTCCTACAGGAGCTTTCTGTATTATGTTTGTCCTGCATTAAGCTAACACTTTTTTTAAAAATCCATAATTATACTTCTTTTAAGTGTTCGTATTAAAAATACTGTATTGTTTTCTCATTTTGCTTGTTAAAGTACAGTAGATTATTGACTAATATCTTTTGTATGGTGCTTTGCTTCATATTTCTTTGATCGTTCTTGAGAAAAGACAAGACATCTTACTGCCTGCTCTGCCATGTTTGGTCTCCACTCCCGTTGCCAAAAGTTGTATAGCTGAAGACATTAACCTTGCTCGTATATCACAGGTGGACTTATCTGAAGCAATAGATAAGGTAGAGCATTTTTGTTGTGGGGAAGAGTGTGGATAGTTGAGTTTATACATGAGCTGATCCAGTTGGATATGGCCTGCTTAGCTCCTGTCCCATTATTTGGGTCCTGGTGGAATGATGAGGTAACACTTATTAGTTAAACAGTTACTTGGTGTCTTGTCTGGATTTCGTTACAAACATTCTGAAAGTACATGCTCTAAGGATGTCATTGGACAAAACGTTTATTTGAAGATTGCAAATCGTGGAGACAAAGATCAGTAGTCGCCTTGTATATCCTATTTTCACGATCCTGCTATCAGATTAAACGCTGGTCCGGTAACTAACCTTGTTCTACACTGTATCTTTGTGGTTGAATATTCATGAAGAAAATAATGACATCATGAATATTTATTAGCTGAGAAACGGTAGTGTCCGATCTATTATAATTTCGTAAAAAAAAACAGACCGTGATCAAACGGCTCCTATAGTAGCCGTCAGGGTCTATTGTGTTTTCAAAAGCGTGAAAATGCAATTATACAAAGGAAAAGGATAACCCGGTCCCGAACAGTTTGGAAGGTAATAAAAATCTGCTTTGGCAAACTGGAGCAAAACGAAGAGCAATGATGTAGTATCCAGAGCTCCAGGGTCCATGCTTATAAAACGTTTAGTTGAGTCTGAGTTCGTTCTCAAGTTTTTGATTGGTCAGATTTGAGCCTGTGGCTCAAATCTGACCAATCAAAAGCTTGAGAACTCAAATCTGACCAATCAAAAGCTTGAGAACGAAACTCATAACCCTTTCCCTTCTACTGACACCTTTGTAAAAGTCATATTTTTGAAACCATTGTGATAAATAGAGCAGAAGACTAGAAGGAAATTTGTATACTGTAACAACACCTAACCATAGCCCTTTCCCTGTTCTATAGTTTTAATACCTACTGAATATTTATGGACAAATAGTTACAATGATACAATGTATTTGGAAAGTAGAACATTGTAGCCATTTCAGAAACTAAAGATCCATCAAATTACATTAGCAAACATCTGATCAGATTACTCTTATAGGAGCGGACTGCTCTGGGTCTATTCTGTTTGCAAACGCATGGAAATGTGTTTATATGAAGTAAAGGGTAACATAGTATGTTCTCCGTTTAAAGAAATTAGAACTTTTGCATCTAAACAAATAAGCTCTTAACCCTTCGCTTGCTGAATTTTAAAAAAAAACTTCTCCTTCTTTACTCATGCCCTGTGGTATTATTACATATATCTTCACTGTGTACAAGTATTTCTCTGTGCAATCACTGCTGTGGAGTGCATTGGTTACACAATCAACTTGTAAATAGTGCAGACCCTGATGAGACAGCTCCTGCAGGAGCTGTCTCATCTGAGTCTTCACTATTTACAGGTAGGTATATTGACGTGAATAGCAAGCGAAGGTTTAACCGGAGATCTGATAGTAACCGATTGATGCCTACAACTATCAGCTTCCTGCAAGTTCTTAACCCTTGTCATCGTGCAAAAGGTGATGTTCAAACAATTAGGTTTCTTATGCCTTACTATATATAACAGTTCTGTATACTCATAAATATTAGGATAATAGAAGGTAGTAATGAGTTTCCGTGGGCAGTGAAAGTTTCAATGAGAGATTCTCGTATGAACGAAAGATTAAGTTTAAACATATTTTATTTCTAATTATACATAGAAACGGGGTCGGGCCACAAGTTCTCTCAACATTAGTAAACGACCTTCCCCTACAGTTTACATGTCCATATGTTTACAGTGGCTTAAACAGTTCTAATAGAAATGCTGATGTAATAACAGAGTAAAGTAGATAGAGATCTATAGAGGAGAAGATAAAGGTGACAAATAAAATAAAACGAGTCGACAGTTAAGTTCACGGACGGACAGGCTAAGAATTGATCTGAAGACTTACCGGACAAAGTGTAAGTATTTTTGCAGCAATGTATATTTCATTTGTTTATGTTATTTCGCATTGACAAATTACATCGAGCACAACGGTTTCAGTTACCCACATAGTACAAACATGTAACAAAGCCACGCCACATCATTATAATAGTTATACATGTAATAGTTTACTAACAGGGTGGCACAAGTAGATCAAATAAAAGCTAAGACATATCTTAATTAGTAAGCACAATTGTGCATGGCTTTCGTAGACTTGGAGAAGGCTTTCGATCGTGTCCCAAGAAAGGTCATTTGGTGGGCTTTGCGGAAGTTGGGAGTTACCGAGTGGTTGGTCCAAGTGGTGACGTCAATGTACACAAATGTACGTAGTCGGGTACGAGTCGGCAACAGCTACAGTGATGAATTTGATGTTCAAGTGGGCGTCCATCAGGGATCAGTACTAAGTCCTCTACTATTCATCATTGTCCTAGAGGCACTTTCACTAGAATATCGAACCAGCTGCCCGTGGGAACTCCTATATGCTGATGACCTGGGGATCATCGATACTTCACTCGAATCACTCAAGGAACGTCTGGACACATGGAAGAGTAGTGTGGAGATGAAGGGCCTCAGGGTCAATATGAGTAAAACCAAGGTCATGATGGCTGGTCCTAACCTCAACTTACTGAGGAAATCAGGAAAACACCCTTGTGCTGTATGTCTGAGCGGAACAGGCAGTAACTCAATCCACTGTTCAGGATGGGTCCACAAAAAGTGTAGCGGTATAAAGGGCTCCCTCAAAGAAGACCCACACTTTAAGTGTTCACGCTGTACAGGAGCAGCTAGACCAATAGATGGGAGACCACTGACAGAGGTGGATATTGGTGGTGACAAGCTCGAGATAGTGACAGACTTCTGTTACCTTGGAGACACGCTCTCATCAGATGGTGGCTGTGAACTCGCTACAGCTACACGCTGCAGGACTGCCTGGAAACAGTTTAGAGAGCTTCTACCAATTCTGGCAAACAAGCACCTACCAACAGCTACAAGGGGTCGCATCTACTCCTCTTATGTCAGAAGTGTGCTACTGTATGGCTCTGAAACCTGGGCTGTCTCAGCCAGCATACTGAAGAAACTAGAACGTAACCATAAAGCCATGATCAGATGGCCCTGTTTAGTTAAGCCCGAAGAAAACATTCCATTTGCGTCCCTCCTCGCTAAAGTCAACCTGGAGAGCATCGCAGACATCATGCAGAAGAGAAGACTGCGTTGGTTGGGGCACATAGAGCGCAGCACTGGCTGGATTGCTCAAGTTAGACAAATGAATGTACCAGCAGAAAGGACCACCGGTAGGCCTAAGTTGTCTTGGGAAGAACTTGTAAAGCGTGATAGGAAAACCCTGGGTATGGATTCCAGCAACCCTCAGAACAGACAAGAATGGAGAGGACGACTTCGATCTAGACTGGGCAGTCAGGCCCCACCCTCATCAGAGGATTAATTGTTGGCCTGATCAACAAATAAACCGGATAGTGAGTGAGTGAATGCAAATTAACCTTTTTCCCTCATAGTTATAAAGCGTGTTATCAAGTATTTGCAAACAGTGTAGACCTAGATCAGACAATTCCTGTTGGAGTTGTCTGATCGGCGTATTTCCTGTTTGCTTTTCGCATGATATAGACCTGATTTAACAGTTTATGACATAGTAAAATATTCACGAAATCATTATAATGTTTCATGATGTCATTATTTCTAACATGGATATTCAAACAAGGAAAGGGTTAAACCGAAATTCTCTCAGTGTCTTTTATGAATTTATGAACTGCTTGTACTATCAATACATTTTCTTCATATGTTAACGTATCTCGGCCGGAAAGCAATATAGTTGTATTTAATGGATGAAACGGCCTTGTTGAGTTGAAAAGTACAATTCTTTAACGACACTTGAAGAAGAAATGTTCTGCATCTTCTATTTGATTACAACAGCTGCAGTTTGGATTATCTGCAATATGATTGTCGAAAAGATCGTTTTGTAGATTGCTACATTGGTTTCTCAGGCGTGCATGTAGAATTGATATATAACGACCACCATAATAGAAGTAAGCATGTATTCTGGATCGAGTTTGTTTTAATATATTAGATTTAAAGTTGGCGAGTGACGGCGAATGCCTGTACTCCAAATCTAAATCTATTCCATTTGGTAATAGACGATGGAATGCACGATTGTTTAAATATTTCTGTGCTGGCTAAGGGTATGGATAAATTATCTGTATTTCTTAAAGATTGGTGTCTCTCAGACTGATTCTGGGGTAAGAGTTCTTTTAAATATTCAGGTAACATATGGTGGGCCCCTTCGTACATAAAACATAATTTATTTGACCCACGACGTATTTGTAGTGATTGCCAGCCACATTCAGTATAAAATATTTCAATTGCAACTGATCTCGTTAAGCAAATAACAATGCGAGCTGATTCATTTTGTATTTTTTCTAAAGAATCTGAAGGATGCAATGGACAGCCGTCCCAAACTTCTGAAGAGTACTCGTGGATTAGTCTTACATAGGAAATATATTTTTGGTTTAAAGCTTGTCTATTGAACGTAAATTTCAATGTTCAAATCAAACTTATTCCTTTTGATGCAGAATTTAGAATATTTCTTATGTGTTGATCCCATCGTCCATTCGCGCCAAGTGTTATACCAAGATGTTTGTGATTATCCACTAAGTCTAAAGTAGTACAATGTACCTTCAAAGCATAGTTTTGGCAATGTTTCGTGTTTTCTTAGTGTTAAAATCATGGCTTCTGTTTTAGCAGGATTAAACTTGACTAACCAGGTTTTTGCCCAAAAAGAAATAGTGTTAAGGTCGTGATTGATAATACCCTCTATGTCTTGAGTCGAAGAAGCTGAACAGTAAAGCGAACTGCCATCCGCATATAGCCTAGATAAGCTCAGGGAGAGTCTGAAATGTCATTTACATAGACCAGAAATAAAAGGGGACCTAGTACATACCCTTGGGGAACACCAGCAGAAGTATATTTAACTGATGATGATTTAGAATTTGTTATTACTTTCTGTCTTCTTCTAAACAGGTAGTCTGTCACCCAGTTCAATAGTTTACCATTTACTCCATTTTGTTTAAGTTTGAACGAAAGATCATAACGAAATCGGACATCAGGGTATCACACATTACAATAAATTTATCATCAAGTCACCCAATTGGTGCAGCATAGACCAGAATTGTTCAAATAATAAATGAGTATATGTCTATGGGGGCAGGTCATAAGTCGCAGAATACAAGCACCTTCGAATACTGATTCAATAAAATATCGGTGAAGCAGGAATACCTGAGAATGTGGTCTGTGAATATAGGGTTTGTACAGTGATGGAGTCTCCCGTCGCTTCGACGGATGAGTATGCACACATGTAGTTAGCTGGTATGCTTCCTCGTGTGGGAGTGGAGTCCTATCTGTGATGAACACCGTCTCCCGTATATGCTGCATGGGAAAGCACCATCCAGTGTGGTGCAATTCTTACGCTGCTCTCTTTTTTCCTGGATTTAAGAATCCTGTTTGGCCTCAAAGATCGTGGTTCCCTTGCCACAAAACTGTCTCCAAAGGGACCTATCATGGGTCAGAGCTTCCCATGATGAAGTATCTATACCACAGGATGTTAGGTTGCTTTTAAGACAATCTCTGTAACGTTTACAGGGACGTCCAATGTCACGGTGGCCTTCCTGAAGTTGACCATATAGCCCTGCTATCGTCCATACATACACCATGGCCTGTCCAACGGAGCTGACTTTGAATGAGAAAGTGTTCAATACTTGACATCCTGCATTTCTCTAGAACTTGTAGGTTGGTGACCTTAGCTTGCCATTTGATGTTGCAGATATGTCTCATGCATCTTTGGTGGAATTGTTCAAGCTGCCGTATGTGGCGACGATACATGGTCCATGTTTCACAGCAGTAAAGTAGAGTAGATAGTACAACAGCTCTGTAGACAGCTATCTATGTATAAAGCTTGATGCCGTGATCTTTCCATAGCCATTTGCTTAGTCTACCAAATGCAGCGCTGGCCTTCGCAATACGTGTTGTAATCTCAGCATCTTTGGAGCAATAGCTGCTAATGGTACTGCCCAGGTAGCAGAACTTCTCAACCGTCTTGATTTCAGTACCTTCTATCATGATAGGTGGAGGAGCAGGAGTCTCCTGAGACGTGGGCATTGTCTGAAACATCGAGTCTGTCTTGCCTAGGCCTGATTGTGAGGCCAAAGCGTTTACACGCAGTTGCAAATCTGGCCATGATGTGTAACTCTCGCTAATTCAACCACTCAAAATAATTCGGGGTATCTTAACCCATTACCTCATAGACTATTTAAGATACATTTTTGAATAAATCTACCGAAATAGAGCATTAACTAGAGAAAAGAAAAAAAGTATTTTGCAGTTTGAAACAATTGTGATGAATAGAGCATTTGCTCCTATAGGAGCAAATGCTCTATTTATCACAATGGTTTCACACAAAGTGACTTTTACAGAGTCACCAAAAGTCGTTAATATGAGGGAATGGGTTAATACATGCCGTAGGTTAATGCAGGATGTAAGTTATGCTAAAAGTTCTTATATGAGCTTTTTGTATTAAGCATTCCCTGCATTAAGCAAGCACCTGATTAAATTATGTGGTTGCATTAGCCATGCTTAACTTATGTTTCTTTTTTTTCTTAATTTATACATACAAATGTACGAAATAATGCACGTAAAAACAGCTGAATGTAAAATAAATAAAAAAAAAAAAACTAATGAAAAGGGAAAAATGACACAACTGACTTGCTTGATCTATTAGAAATCTTAATCCATTACGTTAAGATTTTAGATCCTACCTATGAATTTGAATATATCTACCAAAAAGGAACATTAACTAGAAGATTGGAAAATTTTAGAATTGTGTAGTGTTGAAACCATTTTGATTAATAGAGTATTTGTTCATTTGGAGCAAATTCTCTATTTATTACAATGGTTTCAGAAAGTTATGTTCACAGAGGCGTCAATAGGCGTCAATATGAGGGAATGGGTTCAACAAAATACATATACATATGCATTTCACGGTAAGATTCTCAGATATATTTCTTATAGAAATATCAAGGACTTTTGTGCATGCTGCATGTATACATAACCTCATACGGCGATAACGTCAGATAACATATGCAGACAATGACCAGTAAGTGAAGAAACTGACCAATGATCTGCTACGTGTTACCATGGTCTGACAAAGTTTGCATTCATAGTTTTGATCAAACGGGGATACAGAGATAAGTCGATACAGAGATAAGTCGATACAGAGATAAGTCGGATTTTCATGCACGGTCAATAAATTTGCAAAAGCTTGCAATTATCGGAAGTAAATGCGCAGCATTAATCCCGAACAAAAAAGAGAAAGGTAAAATATGACAAACAATGCAGACCCTCATGAGAGGACTCCTGTAAGAGCCTTCTCATCTAGAGAACACCTACATTCACCGTCTGATCTGGGTCTGCTCAATTGGAAAAGGAGTTAAACGGCGTATTTATGGAGTAAAGAGGTTTTAATAATATGTTTCTACAAAAAATCGATTATAAGATTTACTGTGAAGCTAATCCAAATTTCTAAACAGAGTAGACCCTGGTCAGATTTTGGTGAACTCTGTTTACAAAGGCATAGAAAGAAGTATCTATGGAGTAAAGGGTTGATAGATGCATAAGCTATGCCCTGTACACATTTATAGATACAAAATCGTTAAGTATTTATTGAAAATTTCCTAACTTCAGGAATTTATTTTTCATTTTCTTTATTTGACAGCGCCGGAATATCGAACAACCACTTGCGAACGCTATCACATTGAACGGCTGTGATTTCTTAAATTATAAATTACATGTTCATGGCAAAATAGAAGTTATTCTTCAAAATAAACGCACGCACGCACACACACACAACAACAACAACTTCATATAATACGGCAATACCAGCGGTCATGTTATTTTAACTATATCTCGTCAATGAGCGAGTATAACATTTGGGCAATCTACTTTGTAAGGGTGAACTCCGTGATAAACTGGATCCTGACGATACGCCGAGTAACTGGGCGTCTCATCAGGATCCAACCTGTTTAAAACTCTTGTTAGAAAACAAAAAGGAAGAAACACTGTTTCGAAAATGAATAGGAAGACAGTTTGCCTGGACAAAACATTGCCCAGCAGGCTGAAGATAAGGTTGTAAGTCGGTGTTTACAGACGCAAACACAACCTGTTTGATCATAAAAGGAGAGTAAGTCCTGAAACTGCAATACGTTTACTCTGCCATCGGTATCGGAGGTCACATGAACATACATTTACAGCACATCCTGTCTACAAGGACAACCAAAACTAAATCTACGCCTGAGACTCTTAGACAGGCGGTAGCTTTACCCTGTACTCCACGCGTTTGCAAACAGAGAATATATCCTATAGAAGCCGTCTGATCAGGTTCTGCTCTATTGGCTTATGTACAAATATAGATATGATTCTACAGTTTCTGTCCTGGCCAAAACATCCTGATTTCGTATGTCATAATAAAAATTAAGCTAATTGATATTCATGGTGTTATTCTTTCTTTCATGAATATTCATGAAGTAAAGGGTTAATGCAGGACGAAGGTAGTGAAGTTCCCCCGGGAGCCTTCGTTCTGCATTAAGCTACTACCTGATCCTATAGATCCCTATGTGTACTCGTTATATGACGGCTATATGCATGTTCTGTTGTGCTACAGTAAAACATCTCTTAACCGGAATTCTAGTAGAGAAGACGTTAGATATTTTAGACAGGTGACTGCTTAATGCAGGGTGAAAGTCATGCAGAAAGCTCCTCTAGGAGCTTTCTGTATGACTTCCACCCTGCATTAAGCTGTCACCTGTCTCCAGGACCGATATTTATACTAAATTTAATGTCCGGTTAAGAGAGGTTTTACTTATATCTATGCGTGTTTCATATGCTGTTTCGTAACCCGTCTAAGTGCACATGTCTACTTTTGTGCAAAGAACCAATCTAATGTTCTCTTGAAGGGGGTTTCTTCAAAACCTTTTTAACTGATGTAACCGTTTAAAAATAATTTGCGAAGCAAAAGGTTCAGGCCTTCATCATAAGACTTCTTCATGAGCCCTTAGACCTGGGCATGTACTGACTATGTATCTATTTAGGGACGACGGGCAAAAAATGGTTCATCTATTTAGTGCGACGATTGATCTGGGTCTACACTGTCTGGAATATATCGAGTGTCCTTATTGTTTTACGAGGTCATATAGCTAGATTTTGCATGTTGCATGACAATACAATCTACATAAATCTCTGGTCTGCTTTTAGCATCAGATACCGAAAGCAAACATGGTTTGTGTAATTCGACACCATATTTAAGTTAAGGGAAAACATCACGTTCTCAAAAGCGGATTTGCTTTATAAATATCTTGTAATTAAAATGTGTGATTGAAATTTAAAAGACTAGTGACCTAAAGAGGTGTGAGGGGATAATACTCCTAGGATTAAGGTTAAACATTATCATGCTAAAAAGAATCATGTCTGCCAAATCTCTGATATCGTGCATGTTTTCCTTACTTTTGATTCGTACCAACGTTAGAGAAACTGTTGACCGAGTGTCAAACAGCTTAGATCTTGATGAGACGCAGAGTTACTCGGTGTCTCATCTAGATCCAATCTGTTTGCACATGCTAGTCAGGTCGCGTAACGCATAATAAGGATTAAGAGAACAAAAATAATTCAGCTTAACCGACCAGCATATAACTCGACGGTGTTCGGATTATCACACTTCAGGTGAGGAACTATTTTTATCAAAAGTGAAAATATTTTTTGTTTTACCTTTACTTTCAAGAAAGAGCCATATAGTTACTTATTTTCAAACAATGAGAATGAAATACAATACAACAAAATATTTTGCAACATTAAAACTCTTCAACTTCGTTGAATTTGTTAGCACTTGTAAACCCTTGTCCGGATCACGCTAAACGCCACCTGACTCGCATTTACAAACAGCTTGGATCCAGATGAGATGCCGATCAGCTTTAACCCTTTCCCTGATGATTATTCATGTAGGAAATAATGACGTCATGAATATTAAAATGATTATTTTTATAATGGCATATGAACACAGGACATTTTGGCGCAGGCAGAAGCTGTAGAATCAGATCTATATTACACCATAAGCAAACAGAGCAGACCCTGATCAGACGGCTCCTATATACTTATTTCTGAGTCGTACAAGCGTTTGAGAAACTATTGATAGGGTGTTAAACAGATTGGACCCTGATCAAACGCCGGGTTACTCGCGAGTCAAGTTTAGATATAGATAACTGTTAATGAAGAATTCCCGGGGAGGCGATTCTAATAAGATAGGCTTTAGTGGCGAAATATAAAATATATTTATCTATATATGGATTAGATTTTCTAAATACTCTTCTGATCTAGTACAAGATTTCAAGGGTTGTGCAATGAATAGTAAGGTATTTGAATATTTTGACAAACAAAGACACGTACCCCAACTACCCTAAGTATTGGGACACCTACCTAAACTAACCTAGGTATTGGGACATTTACCCCAACTATCCTGGGTATTGGGACACCTTCCCCAACTACCCTAGGTTTTGGGACACCTACTCAAACTACCCTAGATATTAGGACACCTACCCAAATTACCCTAGGTATTGGGACATCTATCCCAACTACACTAGGTATTGAGACACCTACCTCAACTACCTTAAGTATTGGGACACCTACCCCAACTACCCTAAGTATTGGGATACCTACCTCAACTACACTAGGTATTGGTACAACGACCCAAACTACTCTATGTATTGGGACACCTACCCCAACTACCCTAGGTATTGGGACACCTACCCAAACTACTCTATGTATTGGGACACCTACCCCAACTACCCTAGGTATTTGGGACACCTACCTCAACTACCCTAGGTATTGGGACACCTACCTCAACTACCCTAGGTATTGGGTCAACTACCCTAGGTATTCGGACACCTACCTCAACTACCCTAGGTATTTGGTCACCTACCTCAACTACCCTAGGTATTGGGTCACCTACCCAAAATACTCTATGTATTGGGACACCTACCCAAACTACCCTAGGTAATGGGACACCTACCCCAACTACCCTAGGTATTGGTACACCTACCCAAACTACTCTATGTATTGGGACACCTACCCCAACAACCCTAGGTATAGGGACATCTAATGTGTCCCTCTTAACCCTCTCCATCAGCGAGTAAAGCTGCATCTTGAACCATTATAATATCTTTAAATTAAACTGACATATTAGCAAACACTATAGACCCTATTCAAACGGTTCATCCTTAAGCTGTTTGATATGGATCTACAGTATTTGCCCAAGTTTGTCTGCCGGTATAGTTGGTGTAGTTACGGTATATTATAGGACCTGTCTGCGTTAGTAACCGGGCACAGTTTAAGTGACAAATTTAGTCGGACAATATAGATGACAATATTGATATATCTCGTGACTCTTCAAACTTTTTTCAGATTGAATTCTCAATAGGTGGCTGTCCTAAATATCCCCCACAACAAGCGGGATTAAAATCTTGCGAAAACATCAAATATTGATTTAAGGCTTATTAATGTTATAAGCGTCAAATTACCATGTATATGTGTACGTTGCGCAGGTTCTCCAAACTTCCCGTGTATAATGTTACCCTTTACTTTGCTAAGTGCGACCTGACTGGTATTTGCAAGCAACTTGGATCCAGATCAGATACACAAAGTAACCCAGCATCTCATCAGGATCTAAGCTGTTTAACACTCGGCCAAAAGTTGAATGAATCACAGGTAAGTAAAACGATGCAGAGAATATAACTTTGAGATACAAATCTACAGTAGAGCCTTATCTTAAGCGACCATCAAAATTAGGACTAATTATGGGTCTGTAAAGCAGAAGGTAGCTTAATACAGGTGAAAAGTAATGCTAAAATCTCATATAGGAGCATTTTGCATTATACGTTTGCCCTGTATTAAGCAACCACATGTTTGTTAAGATCTCTGTGATCAACAAATATAAGATCCCATTGTATATTAATTTGATATGAACACTTTAGAGAGATGAGAGAGAGACGCCCTTGACACATTTACGAATATGGTAGACCCAGATCAGACGGATTCTTTGTTTGCTATTGGATTAATATACAGTAAAACCTCTCTATAACGGCCACTAAATTACATCCAGTATTTTGTGTTAAAGGCAGGTGTTGCTTAAAGCAAGGTGAAAGTAAAACAGAACGCTCCTATAGGAGCGTTCTGTTTTACTTTCACCTTGTTTTAAGCAGCCACCTGCCCTAAATACCAACTAATTAACACAATTTAGTGGTCGTTATAGAGAGGTTTTACTGTAGATATAATTTTACAGTTTTTGTCATAGCTAGACATTCCTGTGTTCATATGTCATTATAAAAAAATCATCTAATTAATATTCATTGAGGACTTTAATACATGAATATTCATCAGGTAATGGGTTAAAACATGATAACGATTTATTTTCTCCATGGGAATATGTCCCTCGGAATATTGAAAAGAGGTTTAGACCGTCATGTCGTAGATTTTGTGTGTGATCAGGTTCTACACTGTGTGTCATTTATCAAAATCTACAGCTGTTCTTTGTTTAAGCGTTTATATACTAATTGGATCAATTTATGATGATCTTTGTTCACAGTTTTGATCCAGATCAGACTCTGCGTTGCAGAATATTTGCTGTAGACATCACCCATTACCTGCATTGCGTGATACAGGTTAATTTGAGCCGTAAAAGAATAAAACGTTCTTCATTCATCACACAGGTAGAGGTATTGAACTGACTTTGTGGTGTACAGTAGAACATATCTTAAACGGTCATTAATTTATTGAAAATAGGAACCTTAAAGACCAGTACCCATGCTTATAAAACGTTTAGTTGAGTCTGAGTTCGTTCTCTGGTTCAAATCTGACCAATCAAAAGCTTGAGAACTCAAATCTGACCAATCAAAAGCTTGAGAACGAACGCATACTCAACTAAAAGGTTTATAAGCATGGACTCAAGTGGTTGCTTAATGCGTATAGGCTCTTTCTACATTACTTTTGACCTGCATTAAGCTACCACCTGCATTGCAGGCCCATAATTAGACCTCCTTTGATGGCCGCTTAAGACATGTTCTACTGCATACACACGTGGAAAACCAAACTGAACCCTTCTGAAATGAAAAACAAAACTTATACAGAGTAGAACCTCTCTAATCAACCACTTTATCAATAAACATGTGTCTTTGTTTCATGCAAGATTAATGTAGAAACTTTCTGCACATTTTTCGTCCTGCATTAAGCTCCCACCCAGAGGTGGTCGCCTTTGTAGGGGTTTTCTTGCAGATGTGTTTGAAAATTCCATCCGAGTTTTTAATAAATATATATGTAGTATATATACAGGTGAGCACGATCTGGCATGCATTTGCACATGACATTTGCAAACAGTTTGGATCCAGATGGGACGTCAATCATCTCGATATCCCATGAAGATCCAGTTTGTTATAAACACTGGTCTCTGCGTGCTTGAACAAATCTGAAGTATGTTAAACTAGAATAGTCTCGGGTCCAGGTTTGAGCAGACATTATTTTTACAGCAGAACAACGGTTAATTAAGTAATAACAATAGACAAGTGTATCAACCGTTTCTCAGGAAAAGATATGCAGAAACGGTGGTACGTTTATCTTTTGTAGGCTCCAAAGTCGACAGTTTAACCGTTGCTAGGAGTTGTAATAGACACACTAGCATGCCCGGCGTGATATATCTAAACTCTTTGTAGTCGGCTGTAAAATGCGTGGTCTACTTCAATTCTTTAAAGCGATATGTCCTTCCGTTTCTCTTGAATATATAATAAGAGTGTCGGACAGTTTGAGTGCTGATGTCAAGAGGTATCGAGTTACTCAGCGTCTCATCAGGATCCAGACTGTTTGCACAGTTCATCATAAATGCTGCGCTAGCATGCAAAGATGTGGCTTACGACGTGTCATTTGATATACAATATACTTCTCTCCACGACGACCACTCAGTTGATTAATACTGGAGTTTTAACAAGGCAGATGATGGATTAATGCAGAACGAAAGTAACGCAGAAAGCCCCTTCAGGAGCTTTTTGCATAACGTTCGTTCTGCATTAGGCTGCAATCTGCTAAACAATCGGAATTAAACGTGTTTTGTGTGTTCGTTTTAGAGGGGTTTAACTATGTTTTCAATAACCCAGCATGTGGAAACGTCAATAACAAACTATACTGAAATATATATGTATCACCTTTCAAAAATGCGATGAATTTTGATACGAGAAGTTTTTTAATTTCACAGTTCAAATTAAATTCTTGCCACACTAGGGCTTTGTATCGATTTGGTAACTTTTTTGAACAGAGGCGATTCACAGTTCGATAATTTGACACTGTTCTTATACGTTTTACATGAAATAGAACAAAAACGTATTTTAAATATTCACTTAAAGCAGACGACAGGTTTGCAGACGTAAAGTCAGTGTTGAAAATAATGTTAAAACAATAACTGATGCATGCGCATTTTGACGACTGTGCTTAAAGAATAGACCCAGGTCAGACGCTCCTGTAGGACCTGTCTAATCAGGGTCTGCCCTGTTTGCTTATAGAATTATATATATTCTACAGTTTCTGCCGTGGTTAAAAAACCCTGTTTTCATTTTACCATTATAAAAAAGTATCTAATTAGTATTCTTGATTTTACATGCATATCAATTAGGCTAATGGTTTAACAGCAAAGCCGGTAGCTTAAAATGGTTTAACAGCAAAGCCGGTAGCTTGAAATGGTTTAACTGCAAAGCCAGTAGTAGCTTGAAATGGTTTAACAGCAAAGTCAGTAGTACTTAACATGAAATAGTTTAACAGCAAAGCCAGCAGTCACTTGAAAAGCTAGTAGAAACTTGAAATATTTAACAGCAAAGCCAGTAGAACCTTGAAATAGTAACTTGAAATAGTTTAACAGCAAAGCCAGTAATAACTTGAAATAGTTTAACAGCGAAGCCAGTAGTAACTTTAAATGGTTTAACAGAAAATCAAGTAGTTAGCTTGAAATGGATCGAGTCCTAAACATATATCAAGTTACTCTATTAAAATTCAACATGATCTGGTCTGTATCCAGCGAGCGAGAAATATTATGTTACTTAGATAGATGCTCTTTCTTTCATTACCACGTACTGTCGTCTGCAAATTGTGCCAGCTGATTCAATTGTTATGCACAGTACCGAACGATTGGAATCTGATAGATGCCGAGTTACTCGGCATTTCATCTGGATCCAAACTGTTTGCAAAGGTGATCACGACCATGAGACCGAAATCTCATCCCGTTATCCGAGACTTGACTGATATTTACAAACACTTTGAGTCCTGATGAGACGCCGAGTAACTCGGCATCTCATCAGGATCCTGGCTATTTGACACTTAGTCAATACTTTCTCAAAAGTTTGATCGACTAGGAAGCAGTCAACATTAGACGTGATTCAAGTTTGAGCAAACATTGTTTCCACAGCGATCTAAGAGTTAAGTCATTTACATTTAATGTGTGTGTCACATACGGGGTCAGGCGAGTTAGATTTGTCAAACAAATTGGATTATAGGTATGAACTTAGACTACACGTTATATAGTTGTATTCCGTAACACGTTGGAATTAGTTGTGGATTTCTCGTGTCAATGTGAAATTTCGCTGGAGTAATTTATCAATAAGGAAAGTAACTCAAACTGTGTGAGTATGATTTTTTTAAATATTAAACTGCATGGATTATTTATTTACTTAATGAATATTCATGTAAGAATAATGACTTTATGAATATTAATTAGCTGAATGTTTGAAATGTTATATGAGCCAGTTACTATTTAGTTGTGGAAGATAGTGTAAATATGGAGTTTTATTATTCCTCATAAGTAAACAGAGGTCTAAGAGCTCATACAGGAACTGTCTGATCTGGATCTACACACATTAAAATGCGTAAATGGGAGTCTAAACCACGAAAATACTTAATAATACGCGTGGTTTGGTCTGGATTATTTGTAAGGAGAAAGTAGCACACTTGATTCTATTGACGTCAAAGTTCCCGGTATCTGATCTAGATATAAAATGTCTGCAAGTGTTAGATGGCTGACGTAGAGCTGTGAATCTATATTAAATCTGCAAGTGTTAGACAGCTGATCTGTGAATCTATATTAAAACTGTCTGTGAGTGTTAGTTGACTGACGTAGAGCTGTGAATCTATATTAAAACTGCAAGTGTTAGACAGCTGACGTAGAGCTGTGAATCTATATTAAATCTGCAAGTGTTAGACAGCTGACATAGAGCTGTGGATCTATATTAGAACTATCTGCAAGTGTTAGATGGCTGACGTAGAGTTGTGAATTTTACTGTTCACAGATAAACCTAGCTAATTCGAGTTTTTAGTAAAGAATTGTTGAAAAGAATTAGGCAAAGTATTGCTTAATGCGAAGTGAAAGTGATGCGTGACTTACATCCAGCATTAATGTTGTTGTTTTTTAACAAAACTCCGATAATGATATTTATTTTCAAAAATAATGTTAACTGTACAAAGAAAATGTTTTATGGTGAAATATAAATTATAAATAGACATGGTTACACGTAATGGTGATGAACATTCTCGCAGAGCAATGATACTGACGTTAACTTTCTTTACACAAATGCTCTTTGAAGTGTTTTTTTTTTAATTTATTACATATTTCAAAGAGCATTATACTGCTGTCCATTTGAATTTAACTCTTAACAGACTATTAACAAACCAGAGTTGATTCCGGTTTGATCAACTTCCGATGCCAAAACATTAGACATATCATCGGGATATAAACTCGTAGTCATTCTGATTAAGCTTTCGAAAAGAATTGTAAGATAAAATGTTATTTTAGAATTGAAGCGGACTGCAGTTTGTACCGATTAAATCTGTTTGGTTTCGAAAGGGTTAAAGTTATAAGACGAAATATGCACTCCTTTATTGGTTCTAATATACAAGTACCCTCTATACACTCTTGGGTATAGGGTTCAAATTACGGCTGGTTCATCTTATGTCAAAATATATGACTTTATGTACCTTTCACCTTCGTCGTGTATCAGCCCTTAAGAGCGGACATGTAAACCAATTAGAGAAGCCATCCCCACCCCATCCTCACCTCATCCCCAACCCATGCCATCCAGCAACGCCTCAACCCCGACCCCAACCCATCCTCATTTCACCCAAACAGTGCTCCATTTTAACATACAACCCACAACGTTGATGTTAAATAGATATTAACCATTTACCCCATAAATTCACCTATATGAGCCGTCTGATCAGGGTCTGCTCTGTTTGCTTATGAAAATATATAGATCTGAGTCTACAATTTCTGCTTTGACAAAACATTTATGTATTAATTTGTCATTTTTTTAAATTAATCTAATTAACAATCGTAATGTCATCATTTCTAACACAACGTATCATTGAGTTAACCATTTACAGTAAAACCTCTCAATACCGACCACTAAATTACAGTAAAACCTCTCTATAACGACCATTAAATTACAGTAAAACCTCTCTATAACGGCCACTAAATTACATCAAGTATTTTGTGTTAAAGGCAGGTGGCTGCTTAAAGCAAGGTGAAAGTAAAACAGAACGCTCCTATTGGAGCGTTCTGTTTTACTTTCCCCCTTGCTTTAAGCAGACACCTGTCCTGAATACCAACTAATTAACACAATTTAGTGGCCGTTATAGAAAGGTTTTACTGTACTCCATAAATATGTATTTCTACACATTTGCAAACAGAATAGACCCTGATCAGACGGCCCGTCTGATCAGGGTCTGCTCTGTTTGCTTGTGATATAAAATAGATAGGCTAATATTCTACGGTTTCTGCCAAGGCCAAAAAGCTCGTGTGTCCATGTGCCATTATAAAAATCAACTACATGTACATGTAATTGGTATTCATGATGTCATTATTTCTAAAGTGAACATATTCATGGAGTACAGGGTTAATTGTTAACCCTTTCAATGATGAATTTTCAAAGAGGGCTGGTCCATTATTGTTTAACAATAGAGTACCTTCACAAAGTGATTTATTAACCTTTTCCTGTTCAGAATTCGTGTAAGAAATAATGACATCATGAATATTTATTAGCTTAAATTTATAGTGGCGTTTGTACACAAGACGTTTTGGTATAAGTAGAAACTATCGACTCAGATTTATTATAATTCCGTAAGCAAACAGAGCAGACCCAGATCAGACGGCTCCTATAGGAACCGTCTGATCTTGGTCTATCCTGTTTGCAAATGCGTAGAAAGTTAAGGGTTTACAATACCTCTACCACTGCCTTAGAAAGTATTTAATTATATTTTGTTTCACATGTTATTACAAAATGTATGTTTTGTAATCTGTAACTGAATAAAAGAATTGTTCTGCTCATTACAGTATATTCAGTGGGTTTAAATTTACTAGTGGATTTTAAATAACAAACAGTGCAGACAAATCTGGTCCCATGCTTATAAAACTTTTTAGTTGAGTCTGAGTTCGTTCATCATGAATATTAACTACCTATTTTTTTATAATTACTTATGAACACGGGACGTTTTCATGACAGAAACTGTAAAATCAGATTTATATTACAGTAAAACCTCTCTATAACGGCCACAAAATTACATCAAGTATTTTGTGTAACAGGTAAGTGGCTGCTTAAAGCAAGGTGAACGTAAAACAGAACGCTCCTATATGAGCGTTCTGTTTTACTTTCACCTTGCTTTAAGCAGCCACCTGTCTTAAATACCAACTAATTAACATAATTTAGTGGTGGTTATAGAGAGGTTTTACTGTATTCCATAAACAAACAGAGCAGACCCTGATCAGACGGTTCCTACTGGGTCTACACAGACGTTCAAACACGCATCAATAGAGTAAAGATTAAATACACACAAAATGTAATATCAGTGTAAGTGAGTTTGGAAATTAGGAATATCTACTTTAATCTATTTTAATTCTACTTCGATCAACAACATGAAATGACACATCATTAGCAATACTTCAATACAAAGCCTCTGTGTGTATTTACCAATTATGTGATCAATAATTAACCATAATAAAGCTACAATTTTAAAGTGCAGTTTTAAACAATATAATCCAGTTTTATCCAATTATTCCATCAAGGAAAATTTCTAATTAAACGAATTTGCCTTGACAAACAGTGCAGACCCTGATGAAAATTATCATACGGGAGCCCTCTGATCTGGGTCTACATTGTTTTCAAACGTCATCTTGTTCATTCCCACCATTTAAAGGGTAAACTGGGGTTGTATCAAGGTAGTACCTGTTATTCGATACTTTCGTTTAAACCATTTCAATGCTGACCCTTGTCACGCTAGCCGCGATCTTAATCGCATTGGCAAACAGTTTAGATCCAGATGAGACGCCGAGTAACTCGGCGTCTCATCAGGATCCCAACTGTTTGACACTCAGTCAGTATTTTCTGAAATATCTCAACGAATCGAATTTATATACGTTTTAACAGATCCGTTTTTTATCAAATTGTATTTTCTCCAGCATGAGAATAACTAAATGACTACATAAGTATACTTATATTTGACAGGTCTATCATAACAAATGATGGTTTCGATATTACTCTTATAAATCCAACCCTTATTCTGTTAAACTCGACCAGTCGAACGTTTGTATACAGTTTGGATCCAGATATGACACCAGATACGTCGGCTTCTCACCATGGCCCAAGCTGTTACATATACACGTCCAATAGTTTCTCAATAATTTGATCGTATCGGTAGTAAATAAATAGTCAACATAATGAAATTTAAGCAAACATATGTTAATAGGATAAGTGTTTTTAACGGTAAATCATATTTTTACATGTATGTATGTTCGCTTTTTTTGTTGCAAAGTTGGCATCGACATGTAACTTTACAGTAGAACCTGTCCTAAGCGACCATTAATTCATTGAACATAGGAGTCTTAAAAACAGGTGTTTGCTTAATGCATGGCAAGAGTAATGCAGATATATAGCTGCTATAGGATATGTTTGCATTACTTTTGTCCTGCATTAAGCAACCACCTGCTTATAACGACACCCATGTTTATTTATTAAGTGGTCGCATTAGAGGGGTTCTGCTATGTCTTGCCTACCGCCCAGTTTGTATACGAAATGGATGGACCGAACGTCTCAGCCGACAGAAATAAAATCTATAATTGCGTGGTAGTATACCAAGATAAGTTTCAGGTTTACTTTACGTCGTTTTATTTTGGCCATTCAAACCCCTCTCATTCTGCCCAAACTAAGATCTGGTGTACTTATTGACTGACTGATTCGTTCAAACTATTGAGAATCTACCGACCGAGTACCAAACAGTAATGATCCTGATCAAACGCCCGTCTCATCAGGATTCAAGATACATGTATTTGCAAATGCCATCCAGATCGCGCTAAGTTAAATGATTGCCAAGTTGTTTGAATCCTATTCAGAATCAAGTTGTTTTGATCCTACTCGGAATCAAGTTGTTGAATCCTACTCAGAATCAAGTTGTTCAGTGTCTTATAAGGATTCAAAATGTTTGCAAACGATCATTGATTCGGCGATTGGCAGTCAGAAGAGTAAACATTAAACCTTTAGCATGGCATTTGCGAATTTCGGATAACCCTGCATTTAACTTTGAACAAAATGAGACTCTAAATATCTCAACGTCTCATCAGGATCTAAACTATTAGATACTCTAATAGCTGTTGTACTATAACTGAAGGATACAGTAGACCCGCTCCACAATGACCATTAAATGAATTGACATGGCGTTTTTTTATAAGCAGCCTAATGCTTGATACAAAATTAAAGTAATGTAAAAGGTTCCTACTGGAGAGTTTTCGCATAACGTTCGTCCTACATTAACCGTTTCCATGGTTTCAAGCGCTTTGCAAAAACAGTAGACCCAAATCAGGGTCTGCTCTGTTTGATTAGTAAATTATTATAGATCTGAATCTTTAGTTTCTACAAGTACCAAGCATCGTGTGTACATATGTCATTCTAATATTTCAGCCAATATTCACGGTGTCATTATTTCTTTTTCCTTATACAAACGCATTTGCACACATTTCCAAACAGAGTAAACCGAGATCAGACGGCTCCTATAGGAGCCGTCTGATCAGGGTCTGCTCTGTTTGGTAATGTAATTTGATAGATATGTTTCTTTAGTTTCTAAAATGTCTACAATGTTCCACCTTCCATATTTCATAACTATTTTGTCTATGAATCTTTAGTAGGTATTGAAATTTGGAATAAAGATAGAACAGGAAAAGGATGAAACACCTCTGGTTTAACCTTACAGAATTAGGTCTGTTTTAAGCGAGCGGTATAGTAGGAGCTTACCGCACGTTAAATTCGTGTATAAGGCATTTCCTGTCGATCAAAGTTTGGTTAGCAAATTCAAGGTTAAACTACTGAATTTCAAGTGGTATGACTTCTACAAACATTGGTAAAATCCATGTCACTTCGTGTCCTCTTAACCCTTATGTGACTATTCGTTACCTGAATTGCCTTGGGAAACAAGTTGAATTCAAGCAAGACACCAATTGACGTCTGATTAGGATCCAAGCTGTTTGACACTCGGTCAATAGTTTCTGAAAGGTTTGATGGTCAAAATTGCCCCCACCCACCCCATCTCTAAATTTGAGCAACACTTATATTTACCATTGGTGTGTCGCTTTATCCCGATGACCATTAAAGTGCTTTCAGTCCTAGAGAATCAACCATTTGACAATGATGGCCATTTCAAATTGTCCACATTAATACCCCCTCTATAGCGACCAGAATGAACAAAGCCATCATAATTCTCGGGGTTTAAGACAGGTGGAAACTTCATGCCGGACGAATAGAAAGCTCCTACAGAAAGGTCCTACAGGAACTTTCTGCATTAAATTATTGTATACATGTATATATGTTTTGATGGCCTCATGGTAGATTGACCTGATAAAATAAGTTATCTCGTTGAATAAAGTCGTGATTATTATTATTATTATTATTATTTCCTTCGTTCTGCGTTAAGCAACCACCTGCCTGGTTTTATATGCCTCTGTTTATATTCATCTATAGTGATCGGTATAGTAACGTTTTACTGTATTTCTTAGTCTACCATTGTAATGCAGGCAATTACAGGAATATAATACATGACTATAAATCATCTGTGATATATCGTATTCATTCAACTGTCACGTTTTTAACTAGTCTTGAAATTTTGACGTTTGGTTTCATTCACGTCCGTGTGATAGCGCAAACGACTGACGCACGGCAAAAACTAAGACGATTTTCAAATTATCAGAGGAGAGACATTTTTTGGTGTCGTCCATTTACCAGCATTGTCATACAACATACAGTCGAAACCCCGGAAAGCGACTACCGATTAAATAAAAAACAATACAGAACTAATTAACCCTTTACTTGAAAGACACGCCCTTTGACGGCTTTGCAAGCTGAGTAAACCAATATAAGACAGTTCCTGCAGGAGCCGTCTGACTAGGAGTCTGCTCTGTTTTATAATTAAATAATAAGAATTGTGATTCTACATATTCTGCCATGGTTCATATACCATTACAAACATCCGGCTAATACATATTCATGACGTCATTTTTCTACAGGAGTGTAATGTTCAGAAGTATGTTTAACCTTTTCGCTCGTATAAAAGCATCTCTACGCATTTGCAAACAAAGAAGACCCGGTTTGCTTACGAAATAATATACCTGTAGATATGACTTTACAGTTTCTATCACGGACCAAAGTGTCCTGTGTTCATATGACAAGGCGTTTTGTCTAGGTTTAAACTGTAAAAGAACTTCACGATACTCCACGTCTGATATCAAGCCTGTTGAATATTCATGAAAGAAATAATAAATTAATTATGAATTTATGTAATATCACATGAAATCGCGATGTTTTTGTAATGACAGAAACTGTAAATCATATCTAGACCACTTGATAAGGAAACCGAGTAGACTCTGATCAGATGGTTACTACAGGTATACTCTGTTTGCACATAAAGTAAAACCTCTCTATAACGGCCACTATTTACATCAAGTATTTTGTGTTAAAGGCAGGTGGCTGCTTAAAGCAAAGTGAAAGGAAAACAGAACGCTCCTATAGGAGCGTTCTGTTTTACTTTCAACTTACTTTAAGCAGCCACCTGTCCTAAATACCAACTAATTAACACACTTTAGTGACCGTTATAGAGAGGTTTTACTGTACATCAAAACATTTTTATATCAGGTAAAGGGTTAAGGGATAGTCTACTATTTACTTTTAAATTATATGATTTCAATGAAAGACTTATATTAAAGTCGTTGACAAACCCTTTTGAAAACCGAAATGCCATTTAATTAAATCGATTTGATCAAGCAATTATCGAACATACTGCCAATAACTCCACCGTTAATATCGTAATTAATGTGTTTGTGATTGACAATATAGCTTTTGATAGTGAATGAGTTTGTCATTCGGGCTATTAGGTAAGAAATTTAAAAACGAATTCATATTGGAACGATGCATTTACGATAAAAATGTCGTTTAATTATTTAAATGAAAGAATGGGATAAAGTAGAAACGGCAAACAACGTTGAATCAGAACAATATGCTCAGATATCTCAGATCAGAATCTACACTGTTCGCTACCGTTGGAAAGTTCATCCTTTAAATTTCGGCGTAACAGAATAAATTAACGTTACCCCTGATCTGCTTATCTTACTGACGTCTCACTTGGCAACATGAATAGTCATGCAAAAGAGCAACAGATAAAGATGTGTACTCAAATACAGTAAAACCTCTCTATAACGGCCACTAAATTACATCAAATATTTTGTGTTAATGGCAGGTGGATGCTTAAAGCAAGGTGAAAGTAAAACAGAACGCTCCTTTAGGAGCGTTCTGTTTTACTTTCACTTTGCTTTAAGCAACCACCTGCCCAAAATACCAACTAATTAACACAATTTAGTGGTCGTTATAGAGAAGTTTTACTGTACTAGAATAATCATCTCTCCACGAAACCCTGTGTTTCGACCAGTCTTTAGAATCATCTCTTGGAGAGACGATTCTAAAAAGTGGTCACAATATAGGGTTTCGTGGAGAAATAAAGTACATATTCTTAAAAATGTTTTAACTGATATTTATTTAGATTATTTATCTTATTTAGCATCTGATGCAAGACATAATGACACCGGGTATATAAATATAAATGATTATTTGACAAAAGGTAGAAACTGTAGAATCAGACATAATATTCCATAAGAAAAAGAGCAGACCCTGCAAAGGTGAAAACACGTGTTTGTGTAGTAAAGACTGAAAATGGACATACTCTGTTTGCAAAAGCATTAAAATTTGTATACAGTGAAACCTCTCTAAACCGGACGTTAAATGTAGTATGAATATCGGTCTTGGAGACAGGTGGCAGCTTAATGCAGGTTGAAAGTCATGCAGAAAGCTCCTCTTTCTGCATGACTTTCACCCTGCATTAAGCAGTCACCTGCTTAAAAGCATCTTTATTCTTCTCTACTAGAATTCCGGTTTAGAGAGGTTTTACTGTATATATGGTGTAAAGGTCTAAGACCTAAGAAGTTTGAAGCATGAACCAAGCTGATGTATGAAACCCCGCAACAGTGTAAACTGACGTCATTTTACAGGAGGATAAGGTAAAGTCAATTTAAGAAACTAAGCATCAACTGGCATTAACTCTTATGCAGCTGAAAAACAGAGATGTCATTTTTATTCAATGGAAAGTGTTTGGATCCAGATTAGATGCCGATTTAATCGATGTCTCATCTGAATCCAATCTGTTTGCCAACGTGTGCTTAGCAAGATAAACATTAAGCCCCCCTCCCCCCAACTGTGAAAATGTCGCCATCTTCAATTCACGTCATTATCTTTTATTATAATTTGAAGATAATGCTTATAAACAGGTTGTATTGCGGATGAACTTTTAGTCTGTAACGGGCAAAGTCGTGTTAAATTTACAAAACAGTCTGGATTCAGATAAGACCCCGGGTAACTAGGCGTCTTATCACGATTCAAACTGTGTAACCCATATCGTGTTAAAACACCGAAATGGAAGGAGTCTCTGTATATAGAAGACGATGATTTTTGACAGGCAGGTTTAACCCATTACCTCACAGGCTATTTTTAGATACAACCTCTTTGGTATCAACCGAAAAGGAGCATTAACTAGAGAAAAGGAAAATTTTAGAATTGTGTAGTTTGAAACCACTGTGATAAATAGAGCATTTGCTCTTATATGAGCAAATGCTTTATTTATCACAATGTTTTCACAAAGTGACTTTTACAGAGTCGTCAAAAGTCGTTAATATGAGGGAATGGGTTAAAGGTTATTTAATCTCCTACATTTATGACGTCGGTCCTTTAATTGTTTCGTTGTCAATAGCGACTCTTTGACGTTCTATCCACACGTTTTTGATCTAGATGAGGAATGCAACGAAAGACGTAACTTAGGGGCATGCAGCGGTACAAAATGATACTGAAATGCATGTTGCCATTTCTTGTGTCTCCTTGTTATTAGTTTTTAGAGTTTGGGTCAGAGTTCGTTCTGCATTATCTAATTAGCTAGATTTTAAGTTGAACTTAAACTCTGACCAATCAGATACATGCTTAAGAACAGACTGCGACTCATGTAAATTGTTTTATAACTACGACTTCTATGAATCTTATAACGAACTGTGTGCTGTTCACGTTCTATGATGAAATGCATCCGAATGTGACCACTTTACACAGTGTAGGTATAACAATTGATTATTGGAAGCTAGGGTCTTCTTGTATCGCCTATTCTTACAATAGCTATAAAGTACACGCGAAAATACATCAGTCATGAATGACTTTACGAGCAACTCGTGTTTGCTCGTAAATGTTGTATGCCTTAAACACCTTAAATATCTGAAAGGGAAACTTTGGGCAAATGATGCAGACCCAGATCAAAGTGATCCTGACGGAACAGTTTGGTCAGGGACTACACTATTTGCTAATGTGTCTGTTTAATGTAAAGTTATCAAAATGACACCAACTTAACTTTTTTACTTTTACAAACCCATGGATAGGCGAGAGTGGGTGTCCAGATACTTAGGGTAATTAGAATAAATCAAAGAGCTCCCTCAGCCCTAAACCCTACATACTCCATACATAATTCATTTCACCAAGCGATACATTGTCTGGAACACCACTCCTCGTTGTTTATTTCTGTTAATTAACTGATACCTTTGTCTTTGTACATAGCTACACGGACAGTAGAACCTGTCTTAATCCATTCCCCCATAGACTATTTTTAGATCGAATCGCTTTGAATAAATCTACCAAAAAGGAGCATTAACTAGAGAAAAGGAAAAAAATAGAATTGTGTAGTTTGAAACCATTGTGATAAATAGAGCATTTGCTCCTATAGGAGCAAATGCTGTATTTATCACAATGGTTTCACAAAATAACTTTTACAGAGTCGTCAAAAATCGCCAATATCAGGGAATGGGTTAAGCGATCATTCATTTATTTAACATAAAAGTCTAATAAAAGGCAGGTGGTCGCTGGATGCTGATCGAAAGTAATACAAAAATCCCCAATAGGAGATTTCTGTATTACATTCGCCCTGCATTGAGCTACCATATGAGTTAAAATGGTGGATTAAGACAGGTTCTATTGTGTATTGATCTAGTTGAACTTGTTTAATTAACGCATCTTATCTAGACCTCTAGATAATGAAACATAGAACTGTTATTATTGATTCAGTAAAACCTTTCCAAAGCAAACACATAAAAAGGCACAAGTCTGTGTCTTAAAGCCAGTAGTTTAATGCAGGTTGAAAGTTATGGTGAAAATTCCTATAGTAGCTCTCTGCTTTACAATGTACTTCCATCCTTCATCTTCTTTTAAAGACGTCATTTTCTATTCTTTAAGCGGTCGCTTTAAAGAAGCTGTACTGTAGTTTGTTCCTTTGTTCATACATATTTTCGCAGAATATGAAAACGATTTTTGAAAAATTCAAACCATTTATATATGTACTAGATCTACATGTAATGTATTTGCAGTATTGAGTGCGAGACCTAGATCAGACAGCTCATTGTAATAGATATCTGACCAGGGTCTGCTCTGTTTGTTTACGAGTTACAGATTTTATACACCGATTAGACTTCTAGTGAGTGGTGGCTATAGAGACTGGTTTCTGTATTTTTCATATGTGTCCCTACATTTAGGCTACATTTGAGACTCAGACACAAAACCTGCATTTAAATATTGTTATAAGCTGTAGAGTACAAATGAAGTCACTTGTTCACAAATATGCATGTAGAGCATTTTACACAAACATATTAACCCTTCTATCAATGTGCGTGACTCGGCTGACATTTGCAAACAGCTTGGATCCAGATCAGACGTCGAGTCACTCGGAGTCTCATCAGGATCCAAACCGGTTGTTACTCAGTCATTAGTTCCCCAAAGCTGATCGAGATGGAAGTAGCCAAATTTGTACCAGATCCATTTTTTTCACAGAGGGGTAAATGTTAAATATGGCATTTTTCCAGCAGTATTTACCCTTTCGGTGCCAAATTTCTAATTATCGTCCGCCAGCTAGGAGAAAAAGGAAATGAGATAAATAAATGCAAATTTCAAAGGAATGAAGCGCAGATATAGAATTAGAATTTGAGACAAAAAGTGAAGTTCCTGATCAGACGCCGTCTTGAAAAGGCGGTGTCTGATCTGAGACTGCACTATTTGTCGTGGTGCATTTTTGCGACATTGGCGGTTGAAACGGTTAAAATGTGCAGCTTTTTCATTCTCAAAATTTGACTCGTTATTTTAGTGAATATAGATCCCGAAGATTTACATTCTAAGGATGTTAGATGTTTATAACTAAAAATGCGTAATTACGTGGTTATTTTTGTTTTCTTCAGTATAGTGGTGAGGCAGAAGGAATAGTTTTCTAGTCATAAACCATGACGTCATCATTCCAAGCTCTGAGTAAAATCAAGTTTGACCAGCTGTACCTTAAAGAAGGTAGGTCGTTTTTAACATTCATGTACTTGTATTAATTGTTTAAATATTAATATAACTGTCCTACTGCGTATTCTAAAACCCCAGTCATATTTGCTCTATGGCTGCCGGACGGCGGCCGTAGATCCAGATTTCATCGGCGGCCGTAGACAATCTGCTGGGCCGTACCGTCACATCTCTATATTTCACAGGCCGTAGGGGGTCGCCGAACAATTTTGGCTAGTTATAATTTCTATAGCAGCCGTAGTCAGTCCGTTGCAACCAAGGTGTGTAACGGTATGAAATTACTGACCGCACGGACGTCGTGGAAATAAAAAAAAAACAATACGGCGGCCGCTTGGATGCCGTACTGCGACTGTTGGTCATCACTTCAGAGGCAGTACCACAGCTTTTGGAATTCAAAATACGCCACACGACCACTGCAGTATATGGCCACGTGAATTGTGCGGCGGTCGTAAAATGCTATTAGCCGTAGATACGGCCGCCGTGATAAATGTGACTGAGGCATAATGCCAAATTCACGAGCGACTTCAAATCCACGTTAAAATTATTTCGCTGCCAATCTGAGATCATCTTTATTTCTGTTTGATGCTTGATCCGCCGTCTCACCTTGATCCGAGCTGTTTGCGAACTGTCCTGCGTTCAGTTTACAATTACCGCTACAGTTTGTTGTTGTTGTTTTGTTGTTGTTTTTGCAACAGTTCGCAAATTTGAAGATCGACATTCTTTGACAATAAAGGTATTCGTAGGGCTTCGGTCTTACAATTTGCGACCTGTTGTATAAAACTGTAACTGTTTCTGTTAACTTAACGTATCATGGACACCGTTGTCGATGACTCTCTGTAAATCTAGTCATATTGAGAATAGAGTGAACTATCATGAGTTAGTATAGCTTTCACCATTATGGCATCTCGTATTTGGAGGAATGCCGTATGCGACAAAATCTACAACAAAGATGGTGTGACCGTAAATTAAAATTAAAATGACCCTTGCTCATATGATAACATCTCGCCTTCAGTCGAAATTCCTCGGCTGTATTCTATCGAAATGTACATATTCTAGCGTAGCGCGGAAAGAGCAGGGTTGCTACGACTGTTCTCGCCTCACAACGATCGGAACACATGGCGATCTACAAAACTCACGTCGGATACCACCATTTTGATGCACTACTTTCAACGTAACAGAATCTGAATTTGTGATATTAATACAATTTTGAGAAACTAGTGAGTCATATTGCAACATAAGAACCAACATTACAAATAGTATCATCTTCGTTGTTGTCATGTAGGACGATCAATTAGTGAGACACTTGCAGTACCTAGGTATACACAACTTCGTCAGGACAAATCATACCAATTAAATGGCTGTATTATATATTTCCGATATGTATGTATCCGGAAGCTGCCGAGTAGTTACGTCCACTGCGTGGCATGTTCATATGAGAATCAAGTATCATGGCAATGTAATGTACATCGATTTATAACCCTTTCCATCATTTAACGATGTTTACATGTAGAACCAGATCAGACGGTAGAAGCTTATGACATTATATTAGATTTGGCTCTACAGTTTCTACTAATACCAAACAATCCCATGTAAATATGCCATTATAAAAATTCAGCTAATACATCGTCATGATATCATTATTTCTGACATGAATACGGAAAGGAAAGGGTTACTCCTGAATGAAGCTACAGCTATTTGTAGAAGCATAATAAATTATAGAATGCACAACCTATGAAATAAGCATATCAAATACATTATGAATATTTCCACTGCATTATATATTCGAATATACATGTGTCTAAATGTTCAGAGCATTCTTGGTCCTTATCTCGCTTTAAATCAATGTCTGCTCAAATAAATTTTGACCAGGTGTTTTTTGAATACTTGCAATTCCATTAAACTTTAGAGAAAGCATCTACAAGTATCCTGAAACAAGCCTTTTAGAAATTATTGACCAAGTGTCAAACAGCTAGGTTCCTGACAAGACAAGGACTTACTCTGCGTCTTATCAGACCCCAGTCGGTTTGCCATGTTGCGGTTAGCTGGATAGTGGTTAATACCGGAGTACACAATACAGAAATAAAGGGACGAAACTCTTAAGAGTTTATTCAAAAAAGAGAAACTGGATAATCGTTCGTGTAGCTTTGTTTTGCTACACTGTTAGACCAGCTGAACATTACTAATAATAAACATATAATTTAGTTTGTAAAGCGTGACTGAAGATGAGTGTGTTGAAAGAATATAGTGTATCATTTGTCCTCCCTCGCCGTCACAGGTAAATCCGTTGTACATTTTGCAAACTGTTTGGATCCAGATGAGACGTCGAGTGACTCGGTGTTTCCTCGGTGTCTCCTCGGTACCCAAACTGTTTGCCAATGATTATACAGTAAAACCTCTCTATAACGGCCACTAAATTGTGTTAATTAATTGGTTATTAGGGCAGGTGACTGCTTAAACCAAGGTGAAAGTAAAACAGAACGCTCCTATAGGAGCGTTCTGTTTTACTTTCATCTTGCTTTAAGCAGCCACCTGCCTTTAACACAAAATACTTGATGTACTTTAGTGGCCGTTATAGAGAGGTTTACCGTATTTTGTAAATAAAACAACACTTGACGCAAACAGTAACATTATTTGACGCCGAAATGGTTAATTTCACTGACGGTACGAGTTGACACGAATACATTTGTACGACTGGTGCGCTAGAATGTGTGGTAATTTCGGCTATGCGAACAGTAGCGAATGTCGCAAATATCGTATGATGGGTCCGGGGAAATAAAGGGTCCGTTTTACGAAATACCGTACGACAGAAAACATCGTATATTCTAACCTACGAAGATCGCAACTTCCAGTTGTAACTTCCAGTTATAACTTCCAGTTGTAACTTCCAGTTGTAACTTCCAGTTGTAACTTCCAGATGTAACTTCCAGTTGTAACTTCCAGTCGCAACTTCCAGTTGTAACTTCCAGTTGTAACTTCCAGTCGCAACTTCCAGTTGTCACTTCCATTTGTAACTTCCAGTTGTCACTTCCATTTGTAACTTCCAGTTGTCACTTCCAGTTGTATCTTCCAGTTGTAACTTCCAGTTGTAACTTCCAGTTGAGATCGTCGTAAGTTAGAACTTACGATCATTTCTGTCTTACGAAGTAAACCTAAGTTGTCCCATGCTACACTATGTGATGATTTCGGCTATGTGACATTGTGAATACAGTAAAACGCCTCTTAACCGGACTTCTCGTAGAGAAGAATTAAGATACTTTTAGACAGGTGACTGCTTAATGTAGGATGGAAGTCTTGCAGAAAGCTCCTAGAGGCCCCTTTCTGCATTACTTTCATCCTGCATTAAGCTATCGCCTGTCTCCAAGACGTCCATTTTAGAGGGGTTTTACTGTAGTAATGGCTGTCGTAAATAAGGACTTACGATGAGTTTGGCCGTACGAATATTCGTAAAACAGGATCTAGACGCCGGGTAACTCTGCGTCTACTCAGTTTCCGGTACCCAGACGCCGGGTAACTCTGCATTTACTCACTTTACTTGTTGTTTGACTATTCGTTTCCACCATGCTCGCGAGACGATTCATATGCTTTTTATCAATCAAAACTTTACAGAATTGTGGATTACTTCAAACAAGTTACCACGACAAACACATCAAGGTCATACCAGTGGGTCAATGTCCCTTTTCTGTTAGCATGTAGACATGATTCAAATACAGACATAGGTACAGAAATTCTTATCTCGCCTTGTTGTTTGTAAACGAAAATTATATTCTAAAATTCATAGAGAAATTATAAGAGTTGAAGAGTAAAAGATCTAGACGCTCATAGCCAAGTTTTCTTTCGTCGAATCTATATTTTTTTAATATTACAAAATCTACAATAAACGCATATTTTTCAATAACATCGTACAATTTGATATGTGTTATGTTTTAGCATTATTATGAGGATTGGCAATTTGAACTTATATCGAAGTATGCTCGTGTGAAACAAAATAAACGGTTTCCATTGATACTTAATAATATAAAACATTTTCTACAACAAAATGTCGGCCTTTGTTGAACAGTTAACGAAACTAAAACACAACCCGAATAAATACTAATGCATTTGCGAATAACATCGGATCTTCGATATCAAACAAATGAACGTTTGTCTTCTTAGGTGTTTATTCGATTGGGTTTCTTACGGCATACGTAACACGTGATTTATGTATATTAGAACCTCTCTAATGCGACCACTTAATGAATAAACATGAGTGTCTTTATAAGCAGGTGGTTGCTTAATGCAGGATAAAAGTAATGCAGAAAGCACCTCTAGGAGCTTTCTTCATTACTTGTGTCCTGCATTAAGCTACCACCTGCATCTAGCACCCAGAATTACACCTCTTCTGGGTGGTCGCATTAGCGGGGTTTTACTGCAATTGTTAAGCATTTTTAAACACTAGAGACTATCACTTTAAAGCAGGGTTTAGTTGTTACCCCGATATGACCTAAACTGTCTGCTTGTGTTAGTAGACCTGCTTCAATTGTGACATACCTCGATTAGATTAGCTTTTGGAGAAACAACTGACCGAGTGTCAAACAGATTGGATCCTGATGAGACACAGAGTTACGCGTCGTCTCATGTGGGTGCTAGTTTTTTTTTGTTTTGTTTTTTGTTTTTGGGGTTTTTTTGGCGAATACGAAACGGGGGTTGCGAATAAAGGGTCAATACAATTAGACTGATGATTTAGGATATTAAACCAAGGTAAAAGTTCGCATTACAATGAAGATAATTTTATATTACATTCCCACACAAGTTGGCGAAAACTTATTTTCTGATACAAAATTGTCATCTGCAACTGTTGTTACTTAATAATAGCATGGAAATGGCTACATGAATGAATGACTTATTGCTTTATTAAAACCACTTTCAAGCATATATCAACCCTTTGCCTGTTTAATATTTATGTAATAAAATAACGGCATCATGGAAATCTATTCGCTGATTTTTATGATGTTATATGAACACAGAATTACGTTCCCTTGGCAGAACATATAGACCAGATCTGTATAATTTCAGATGCAAACAGAGAGGACCCAGATCAGAAGGCTCCTATGGGAGCCTTCTAATCTGGGTCTTCTCTGTTTGCAAAGACGCGAAAATGCGTTCATATGAAGGAAAGAGTTAAGGCACTGAGAACGATTGTTAAAACGTTTAACGCTGAGTTTGAATATCTATTATATTGGACTAACTCTTTGCACCCTAGCAAACAAATTAGCGCAAACAGTTTCGATCTAGATGAGACAACGAGTAGACACCGAACAGGATCGAAACTGTTTCACTCTATGACACTCATCTGACGATATTTGACAGAAAGGGGATAACAGTACTTTTGACAATAAAGTATTGAAACTGACATCAATATGTTTGGCAGACGGCGTTTTCATTGCCTGCAAAAACTTTTCTTTATAAATGTGTCGAGATCAATAATAGGTTGGTGCCTCATTCATTTATTTTTAAATCTATATGCAAAACCCTTAACCCTTTTGGCGCCAAATAAGATTCGTCTACAAACAATGTCGTCTGCTTTAAGTTTCCGGGTGGACGCTTCCTTTAACTAAGTGGCGTGTCAAACAGCTTGGATCCTGATAAACTCGACACCTCATCTGTATTCAAATGTTATCCCAGATTTGCCAATTGCATCAAGCCCAATGAGTCGCAGTCCGATGACCGTGAGGGCGAAAGAGTTAAACCGCTGTTTGACACTCTTCTGTAGTTTTTAACTCTTTGCACGCTAAGTATTTTTTCATCTGCAACAATTGTCGTATGCTTCGATTCTTAAAATAACTTTTCTCTCATTTCTTTGCACAAATATGATCAAGATTACAAACAGTTTGGATCCTTATGAGACGCCGCATTATATCATCTGGATCCAAACTGTTTGCATAGGTAATCACAGTTTCGTCGCTAGCGGCGGAGAAAACATGAAGCAGTCGGCAGTGTATTTGGAAGATTACATCTGCAAATGCAGTTCGCATGAAAACACGTTCTCTTTGTAAAGTCCCGACATCAATACATCTGTTTTGTGCTTTATTTATTATTTTCAAAATTACGTACAAAACGCTTAATTGAGTGTTCAGTCCCTAGATATCGCTTCCCTATAAGTAAACCCCATCTAAACCAGAAGTTCAAAATAGTATTCACGTCGATCTGTAATACAGGGTAAAAGAAATGTAGAAAACTCCCAAAGAAGCTTTCTGCATGACTTTCTGCATTAAGAAGTCACCTGCCTAAATAATATCTAAATTCTTATTTCCTAAAATTTCGGTTTAGAGGAGTTTTACTGTTATAAAAACATGGACTGCTCAATTGCCAGAGCCTTTATTCTCTCTCTTGTCAGATGATACAGTTTTTATCGAGCTAATAATGGGTTACTGCTTACAAACATTGCTCAAATGAATATTGGCAAAGAGCGGCGTCAAAATTCGATCAATAACTCATTAACTTAGCTTCCAAACGAATGACAAACACTGTAAAAATAAACTTGTATGGACACTAATGGCATTTTACCATCATTCTAAGCTCTTTATACAAATGTATTGAACTTTTTGGTCATCGTAAAACTGCAAGGTATTCTATTTATCCTTTTGATTGCCGAGTTTTTAAAAAGCAGAATGGCCCGTCAGCGCTCTTCATTTAGTATAACAGGGTATAATTTGCTAGGAGATTTTGAATGACAAACTGTGCAGACCCTAATCAGAGGACTCCTCTGGGAAACAACTGATCTGGGTCTACACTGCTTGCAAATGACTCATTCCCTTCATTCAATGGGTGAACCCTTATCCTCGATTGAAAACTGTCGTCTGCCCAAACTTTTGTCTTCGATTTTAACCCTTTCGCTGCCAAACTCTGCCGTCTGCTAACTTTGTCGTCTGCTACAAATTTTCATTCTTTTGATTTTCTTCATTTTTGTTTAAAAAACATAGTAACAGTAACAAACAGTTTGGATCCTGATGAGACGCCGAGTTACTCGGCGTCTCATCTGGATCCAAACTGTTTGCATAGGTAATCACAGATCCGGCATTGGCAGCGAACGGGTTAACGTTTTCCGATTTGCTTAATTGCCCCTTGTTCATAATGCCAATGTAAAAATTTAGCTAATCAATATTCATCATACTATTATCTTTATATGAATATTCATTAGGTAAGGGTTAAATACCATTTTCAGTGTAGAATCAGATCAAATATTACTAGACAGTTAAAACAGGTTCTAGTTGATATAAATATAATCATGCATTATTAGTTTGTTTTTGTCAACCAGTACAAAGTAAGAAATGGAAATACAGTACAACCTCTCTATAACGGCCACTAAATTGTGTTAATTAGTTGGTTTTTAGGACAGGTGGCTGCTTAAAGCAAGTTGAAAGTAAAACAGAACGCTCCTATAGGAGCGTTCTGTTTTACATTCACCTTGCTTTAAGCAGCCACCTGCCTTTAACACAAAATACTTGATGTAATTTAGTGGCCGTTATAGAGAGGATTTACCGTATGAGATAGCAGACGACACACACGAATAGTAGATACAACAGAGCCTCTCTAGAGTGACCACTTACTAAATAAACACACGCGTCTTTAAAAAGAAGACAGTTGTTTAATGCAAGAAGAAAGTAATGTGGAAAAATGCCGTGTGAGCTTTCTGCATAGTATTCGTCTTGCATTAAGCTATAGCATGTGTTAAACCTTGGAATACGACCTACAGTAAAACCTCTCTATAACGGCCACAAAATTATATCAAGCATTTTGTGTTAAAGGTCTGTGGCTGCTTGAAGCAAGGTGAAGGTAAAACAGAACGCTCCTATAGGAGCGTTCTGTTTTACTTGCACCTTGCTTTAAGCAGTCAACTGCCATAATAACCAATTAATTAACACAATTTAATGGCCGTTATAGAGAGGGTTTACTGTATAATGATTTGAGTTGTGGATTGAAAGAGGTTTTACTGTATCTCTAACTAACCTTTACCACACAGAGGAAGTTCGTGTCTGCTATATTTGTCGTCCGCTTCGTGTCAACATATATAAGCATATTTAACATTTAATTGTATCAATATTACAATCTGGAGGACAAACTGTTTGGATCCTGATGAGATGTCCTGTCGCTAGGCGTCTCACTGATTGGGATCCAAACTGTTTGTGAAAGCAATTACTAATAACGAACTACATGTACATTAGACGGTTCAGAATATGGATTTAACAGCTATAACCTTTATCCGGTCTTTAGGGAATAAAATATGCATTAAAAATTGAAAAAAATCTTTGTGGCATTAGATTAAACACCAAGCCTATTAGCATCTTAACTGAGTCTAAGATATTCGATCCACGTAAATTGACCCTCAAAACACCATCAGAACAAAACACTGGTTTTGAATTTATGCAAGTGTACAGTAAGTGTAGGAACCCGTATTGGTTGTTAACTCTATTTATCTGGTACTATAGTGACAAGTCTATACTGACTGGACAGATAGAGGAATACATGAAGTAGCCTCTACCAGGTGAGATTTTATTTTTGTACCAACTCGTCATTTGTATTTTCTTTCGCCTGTAAGTCCGTGTTTTATTCGTCTCCTTCTCGATCTTTTTCCTATGGGGGTAAACTATAATGTTTGAGTTTTTACCACATGCAAGAAATTAACCCTTTCCTCCATAAATACGCCTTTCTACGCCTCTGTAAAAGTCACCTGTTGAAACCATTGTGATAAATAGAGCATTTGCTTCTGTAGGAGCAAATGCTCTATTTATCGGAGCAAATGCTGTATTTATCACAATGGTTTCAAATTACAAAATTCTAAAAAATTCCTTTTCTCTAGTTAATGCTTCTTTTCGGTAGATTTATTCAAAGAGGTTGGATCTAAAAATAGCCCATAGGGGAATGGGTTAACGATTAATTTTACTGTTCTTAACCGATTGCTCCATGGATATTCATGAATGAAATAATAGATGACACCGTGTATATTTATCAGATGATATTTCATATAGTGGCTCATGAACACAGTTCATGTTGATCATGACAGAAACTGTAGAATCAGATCTATATTATTCCTTTAGCAAACAGAGCAGACCGGGTCAGTCGAATTCTACAGGCGAGGTCTTATATGGGTATACTCTGATTGCAAAGGTCGTATTTATTACACCTTTAATTCTAAGTTGAAAATCTCTGGATTTAACTTCAACACGATGTCCTCAAGATTCATGGATATCCGTCACGACTTCTTGTGGAAATGATTATATATTTCATGACTTCTTGTGGAAATGATTATATATTTCATGACTTCTTGTGGAAATGATTATGATTATATATTTCATGACTTCTTGTGGAAATGATTATATCTGTCATGACTTCTTGTTGAATGATTATATCTTTCATGACTTCTTGTGGAAATGATTATATATTTCATGACTTCTTGTGGAAATGATTATATCTGTCATGACTTCTTGTGGAAATGATTATATCTTTCATGACTTCTTGTGGAAATGATTATATCTGTCATGACTTCTTGTTGAAATGCTAATCTTCGTCATGACTTTTTGTGGAAATGCTCATTTTGGAAATTATTAGTCACGCTCGGGGCTCAAACACAAGTATAATTATGGCAATTGTTAAAATAAGAATCACAGAAGCATTCTGGCACTTTTGCAAACGTAGTAGACCCATATCAGACGGTTCCTGTAGGAGCCATCTAGTCAGGATCTGTTCTGTTTGCTGGTATATTCTGGAGTTTCTGCCATGGTAAAACTTTAATTGTTCATGATACCATTATTCGTACTGTCATTGTTCGTGATACCATTGTTCGTGATGCCATTATAAAACTTCAGCTAGTTAACCCTTTCCTTCATATGAACGTGTTTTCACGCATTTGCAAACAGAGAAGACCCAGATCATACGGCTCCTATAGGAGCCGTCTGATCAGAGTCTGCTCTATTTGCTAGAGGAATTTGAAAGATCAGTTTGTTTACTTTCTAAAATGGCTATAATGTTCCACTTTCCATATTCCATTATAACTATTCTATCCATTAATATGCAATAGGTATTGAACGTTGGAATAAACACAGAACAGGGAATGGGTTAATATACATGCAGCAGTCGTTATTTCTGACACGAACAGTCATGCAGCGATGGGTGCATTACAGTTCATATATCACACGTCATGCATTGTGGCATGTCGTGTAAATATAATATTTACACGTTTATCCCAGTGTAAAACATAATGCCTCCTCAAATTCTGATCTGATGCAGTTTTTCCTACTTCCGGTACGGTCAAGTTTATGAGAAACTCCTGTCCGAGTGTCCAATAACTTGGATCCAGACGAAATGCCCAGTTACTCGGCGTCTTATCTGGATCCAAACTCTATGCAAAAGCGAGTCAGGTGGCAAATAGTGGGTTAAGGGTTCCCGTACAATTTTGGCATTGACTTACTAGACTAGGTAATAAAGTTGATATCTAAATAATAGGAAATGCAGTGACTATGATATTCAGACAATGTGAACGATTCACAACTCACTGATTACATCTATTCTATATCGTAAACATGTTAGAAAATATATTAAATATTGAATTTCAGTCATAGCCATAGTATAACATCTCTAAAGTGGAAAAGGTAAAACTTTCAAGGGATTTATTTTGGTTTAACAAACACTGTAGGATCATATATATATACCTCCATAAGCAAACAGGGCAGACCCAGATAAGACGGTTCCTACATGAGTCGTCTGATCTGGCTCTACTCTGTTAGCAAAGGCGTGAAGAAGTTTTTAAAGGATGGAAAGACTTTAACCTACATGACTGGCATTTCCAAAATAAATTGAATCCAATTGAGACATTGAGTACTCAGCGTCTCATCAGGATCCAAACTGTTTGACGCTCAGTTTTCACACTGCATTAAGCAGTCACCTGTCTAAACATTCTCAGTTCGTCTTAAAAAAGTGCGGGCTAGTGAGATTTTACTGTAATTGTCTCCAGGGATTTGTAGAAATTAGATACATCCAGTGGTATACATTTTACAACACCTTGTCGGAAAGTGATGATCTACATAAGGTAACACATTCAGTATTTAATTTGATAATATCTGATAATTTTAACACTGCCAAAGGTATTGATAGATTTGTGATGAATTTTGCAAATCGGCGTGAGACGAAGAGTAACTCGGCATCTCAACAGAATCAAAACTGTTCAACACCCATGCACCGTATATTTGTGTGTGTTTTTTTTGTTTGTTTTTTAAAAAAAATGAAGAACCAATTACCTTTGAAAATTGTAGCAGACGACAATTTTGCAGACGGCAGATACTAAACTTTGAAAGGGCTGAACATATTATGTTTTTGTTGTAAATAGCGTTTTTATGAAAAATAGGTCAATGAGTACAGAAACTCATTCCCATGGTGACTTCTCAAAATAAATGGAATTCTGGAGTTTTGAACTCTTTCAATGCAAGATTTTCAAATGGACTATTCCAAAATTCAAACAGGTTGAACTCATCGTAACTAATCAGAAAATAATTTCAAAAAAATGTAACATGACAAACATTGCAGACCCTGATGAATTGGTTCCTTCAGGAACTCTCTCGTCTGGGTCTACACTGTTTGTGAAGGACATTGGTTACTGAAAGGATTAAGACAATAGGTAACCTAATGCAGGATATTGGTGTGGACAATTTCCATACTTTCTCATTACTTTCGTCTTTTAATTAACCTTTTACTTTATAGATACATGTACCGAGTTTTTAACCCTTTCTCTGTTCTATGTTTATTCCAAATTTCAATACCTACTGAATATTCATGGACAAAATAGTTACAACGAAATCTGGAAGGTGGAAACATTATAGCTATTTTAGAAAGTAAAGAAGCATATGTTTCAAATTCCATTAGCAAACAGGACAGATCCTGATCAGACGGTTCCTATAGGAGCCGTCTGATATGTGTCTACTCTATTTGCAAATGCATAATAACACGTTTAGATGAGGGAAAGGGTTAAACAGAATATACCTAGTTCTGTTCAGTCAGCCCCTGTAAGACCTTACTGCTCATGATCTTGTCTGTTTGATTATGAAAGATGTAGATCTGCTTCTACAGTTTAGGCTATGGCCATAATAAGCATATACAGTAGAATCCATCTAATGCGACCACTTAATGGGTGTCTTTATAAGCAGGTGGTTGCTTAATGCAGGACAAACTTTAAGCTACCACCTGCATCTAGCACCTAGAATTATACCTCTTTTAGGTGGTCGCATTAGGGGGGTTACTGTAATTTAATTAGTATCACATATGATATCCATTTCTTACATGGAAATACGTGAAGTAAATGCTAATAGCATCAATCCGTGATTAACCGTTTACTCCATGAATATTCATGTGAGGAATAATGACGTCATGAATATAAATCAGATTATTTATTATGATAGCACATTGGCACAGGATTGTTTGTCCCTAGCAGAAAGTGTAAAATCATATCTATATCATACCATAAGCATACAGAGCAGACCATGCTAGCATTGCCAATAGTTTTGACCCAGACCCTTTGCCTGCCAAGCACAACATGAGCGTCATTTGCAAACAACTTGGATCCAGATGAAACGCAGAGTTACTGGACGTCT